>OZ038436.1:23534638-24155107 GCA_964036275.1 Litoditis marina | reverse complement strand
ACACTAGAAGTAGGATGAATAGTCACGTGAGACGTGAAGTTGTCTAATAAGGAATCGTGCAGTGACAAAGTGACATTGCGGTGATTATTCCATTTCTTTATAATTATACTAGATGTAAATTGAATAATCACTTAAGTCAGCATTCTAATGAGAAATCGTACACTTTGTCACTGCACGCTTCTGAGCTCCGTCATGTTTACCATGTTTCACGTAACTGTTCAGTTTACTAACAGTATTACAGTATAGTTGGTAATGTGTAAGAATTGGGTAGTCATCACATTCACATACCCCAGTTCCTCAGTAGAATTGAATAGCCGCAGGTCCAGAGTTCACTTCAAGCTTCCCGCTGTGATGCAAGTCACGAGCTAGACGCGGGTTAAGCAACGAGTGTTTGGGTGGAGGATATACTCTTAGTACCGCAAGGGAACAGTCGCCGACACTAGAACGCCGGATCAGGGGTAATAGCCAAAGGTCCACAGTTCACTTCAAGCTTCCCGCTGTGATGCAAGTCACGAGCTAGACGCGGGTTAAGCAACGAGTGTTTGGGTGGAGGATATACTCTTAGTACCGCAAGGGAACAGTCGCCGACACTGGAACGCCGGATCTGGGGTAATAGCCGCAGGTCCACAGTTTACTTCAAGCTTCCCGCTGTGATGCAAGTCACGAGCTAGACGCGGGTTAAGCAACGAGTGTTTGGGTGGAGGATATACTCTTAGTACCGCAAGGGAACAGTCGCCGACACTGGAACGCCGGATCTGGGGTAATAGCCGCAGGTCCACAGTTTATTTCAAGCTTCCCGCTGTGATGCAAGTCACGAGCTAGACGCGGGTTAAGCAACGAGTGTTTGGGTGGAGGATATACTCTTAGTACCGCAAGGGAACAGTCGCCGACACTAGAACGCCGGATCTGGGGTAATAGCCGCAGGTCCAGAGTTCACTTCAAGCTTCCCGCTGTGATGCAAGTCACGAGCTAGACGCGGGTTAAGCAACGAGTGTTTGGGTGGAGGATATACTCTTAGTACCGCAAGGGAACAGTCGCCGACACTGGAACGCCGGATCTGGGGTAATAGCCGCAGGTCCACAGTTTACTTCAAGCTTCCCGCTGTGATGCAAGTCACGAGCTAGACGCAGGTTAAGCAACGAGTGTTTGGGTGGAGGATATACTCTTAGTACCGCAAGGGAACAGTCGCCGACACTAGAACGCCGGATCTGGGGTCCACAATTTACTTCAAGCTTCCCGCTGTGATGCAAGTCACAAGCTATGGAGAGTTGGAGAGTGTGCCGGCAGCATTCTGCGGTGCTCAGCAACAAAGGTACGTTTCCGGCTTATTGAAGTGGATGGTGGAAACTTGATAAAAAAACTTTAATTCTGAACTCTATTAGCATTCCTAGAATGTTTTCCATTTTGCTACTCATAGAGCGTGATAATTGTACCCTCATACAATTGTTTTTTTTTTGTCATTTTTGCTACCTACGTATTCGGGAGAAAATGTTACAGTGGAATAGTTCAGTATTAGTGCAAATGGAATGAAGTGCGTAACCCAAACTCGCAAAAGTGCTTTTTTCTCTCGTTTATCGCGTTTTTGGGGGTAGTCTGAGCATATACGATCGATTTTGCAAATGAATATAGTCCACATCTTTTCTACTAAGCCTCCTACAGTACACATGCTAACTTTACCATGGCTCTTTATGGAATATGGATCCAAATTCTATTACCCTTTGATTTTAATTCCCCAAACTGATAATTTGGGATTAGTGTGAGCATATACGATCTTATAGTTGACTCATTTTGTAGTTCAATGTTATATATAGATTCTGTTGCAGCACCCGCTGTGAATCGTTTCGCGGCGCAGCACTCGAAGCAGATGGAGAAGATGCTGACGATCGAGCAGCATCGAGATCTGGTCGCCGACCGGCACGAGAAGTACAACAAGCAGCTGCCCGACGTGGTCAAGGTATGTGGCACACTAGAAGTAGGATGAATAGTCACGTGAGACGTGAAGTTGTCTAATAAGGAATCGTGCAGTGACAAAGTGACATTGCGGTGATTATTCCATTTCTTTATGATTATACTAGATGTAAATTGAATAATCACTTAAGTCAGCATTCTAATGAGAAATCGTACACTTTGTCACTGCACGCTTCTGAGCTTCGTCATGTTTACCATGTTTCACGTGACTGTTCAGTTTACTTAGTTTTAGTTTACAGTATTACAGTATAGTTGGTAATGTGTAAGAATTGGGTAGTCATCACATACCCCAGTTCCTCAGTAGAATTGATCGAGTGGCCATAAAAATTCAACAACTACCTTTTCCCTGCCATCTGTAAAGCTGTTTTTCATGAAAAATCAAGAATTTTCGCGTACTTAACTGAAAAAACGGTAAGGTATGGGATAGGTTGACTCTTCACACTGAAGATGCCTAGATGGATGTGACACTCGAAAAATATCCCAGTAAAGATGTCCGAATAGACCACAAACAATCGAAAATGGGCTACTTGTTCGTCGAAAACGATAAAATTGTCTAGTTTCGATGCAAACTCAGGCATATCTTCCGAACAGTCTGTGGCCGTATGCACTGATAGTTCTTCATGCTCCCGGGAGCGAAAAGCCACCCTATTTCTCGCTATCGGGACGCCAAAACCGCCCTAGGAAGCATGAAAAAATGTTGGTGCGTACAGCATCAAAAACACCAGTAACAGTAACTGATGTCGTTAACTGACGTTAAACATAACATCAGTTACTGTTACTGGTGTTTAATTAATCACATTTTATTCCTAATTATGCTTGTATTGATGTTTCAGAGGCTGGCCACTCCCAAATCCGTGTCGATGCGTGTGCCGTTGAGTCAGAGGAATGCGGCTGGTACTAGCGGCAGTGTTGGGTTGGTTATAATTCGAGATGGAAGCTCTCTGTTATCAATGTGTTCTCGCACACGATGTAATCATTATACAAAAAATAACCAATTTTTCATTCCCTCTTGGTGAAATTTCATGATTTTGCCATTTTGCGTCAAGAATCGGTACATTTTTCGATGATAGCGAAAGGGGAACCAGTCTTTACTCTGACTAGATCAGTCACTTGGAAAACTCACTTTTAAAAACCGAAAAGTATTTCTTATTAAATTTTGAAGCTTTCTTTTCACATTAAAAACTTTACATTTCGTGTAATGAGTTAATTTTATTGATTTAAACATTTGACATCGATAGTATATTAAAGTATTTTCAGTACCTCTCTGTTCCATTTGGATCCCATGGCGCCCATCGGAAAGGATGCTTTCCAGTTCGCAAACACGGCAGCAGCTGACATGTCTACTGTACAAAAGAAGGTCGGTTACTATTCATACTCATACACCAGTAAATTATCTAGAAGATAAATAATTTTTAATGATAATGTAACAAACGTGATTGGACCGCAATGGTGGTTTTTTGTTGAATAAAACACTCAAACGGTCGCCTACTTTGCTAGGTGGTGCGAAAGTCCTTCAAACCTTAAGACTTGAGAGTCTTACAGACAATTACCATCCTCAAATCACCTATCAGTTATATCGATTAATATCTGTTGATGTTTAGGTTGGAGCCATTCCTCGTCCTACAACCGCCACCCTTCCTAGCCGCGACACAAATATCAATGTTAGTCAGTATTTTATTAGTATCTTGATTTAGTTCTACTCACCTGTACTTCTATTTAGATAACTTCAATGGAGTATGGCTGAACAGCCGGAAACTCGAAGAATCGACCTTTCAAAAAACTTTCAATAATAATTTTCTGCCCAATTGATGCAAATTCGGGGTTTTTTGACTCAGTCTGTATAATTTCAACAAGTTTATTTGAAGGTGTGTATGCTATCTTTATTACCTTACTCTTTTAATATTCGAGTTGTCAAATAAACATAATTAGGTTAAATAAAAAAGTTAACTAGGATAAAAATCATATACGAATGATTAAATGAACTAAAAGTAATAAATACTATCTATGAAGTTAATTATTGATAGTTTAAATAGTTATAGTTATATGAAGTATATGTATGGTTAAGTTTAAATAGTTATATGAATATGCTCAGTAAAAGATGAACTCAAAAATCGTTTCGACTCTGATTCAAGACAATTTTGGGTTTTACTCAGAGGTTTGCGTCATCACCAGTTGAACCCCTCTGAGAATATATTTTGTTAAAATAAATAACCCGATATAAGTTTAAATAAGTATGTATGTTTCAGAAGCGTCTCGATGCGAAACAGCGTTCTAAGGCGAAGAAGGCGGGGCGAGTGCCGATTCCGCTCACGGTCCCAGTGGACACTACCGTTGTCAACTACTTGGCTGCCCCCAAGGGAGCGACACCGGCCAAGAGTACGTTTTCTTTGAAATATCAACGAAAATGGGAGAGTATCATACACCGCCAAGGCCTCTTATGGGAGGGGGGTTGCGAACTAGATTTAAAAAAAAGTAGGAACTCGAGTTGAAAGTCAGCGAACTTTATACAAGACTACTGAAAATGAAACCAAAATTCTTATATAAAAAGTCGCCTTTTTGTATCATTTGCATGTGGAGGGGTCGCGACTCAACAAAAGAGTGGGGTATCGCCTATCGCGAGCTTCCAGGAAAGTCGAAAGGCCCTTGGCGGTGTATGGAGAAATAAGGGACCCTTGGCAACAACAAAGAGAAGCAGTCACTTGGCTATATCCAATGAAGCCTGTTTCTTCTCAGACAATTCCCATCTTTCTTTCTCCCTTTGAAATTCTTTCCCCCTGATGCTCCCTGACAGATCAGGGAACGTCAACTTACTATGATTGTTATCAATTAACTATAGATTGTCAAATTTCTTTCCTATCTACGGTCCAGCCGATTCTTCTCGAATCAAGTGGTTCGGTAAGAAATCGGACCAGTTCTGCATTCAAACCTCATCGACGTGAAATTCGGTCATTACAAGGTCACCGCTCATCGAACCGAATTTGCCTGGTTCGTCTAGTAATGCCATGTATTATTCGGTCGTTTTGTCATTTGATCACTATTGATTTTGTATTATCCTTTATCCAATTATTGATTGATTCTAGAATGTCCGCTAGACGTCGTCCGCCGCCTCCCGCCCTATCCACGACAGCCAACCCCGCGGAGAGTTCGGGGAGGAGGAGAGTGAGGGAGAAGAGGGCGCAGAGAGAATAATGGAATTCGCTTGGATGATGACCAGGTTGGTATAGGTTGCAGTTTGTAGTTTGATCTGGATACGAACCGTATGGGAGTATTTTGTCACAAATTCAAGGTATAGTTAATAGTTGGTATTAAAGGAGGGCAGAATAGAAAGCTAATTTAGGTGCCCCGGGGGACCAAAATTTAACGGCGCGCGCGCCAAAACAGGCTAAATCATGTGAACCGTTTGCAGATTGGAATCGTTAGCTCGGATAAAAATTTGTATAATCGGTTTTTCTTGAGCAGCTCTTTCATATCAACTTTCCTTTCTGTGCTGTCCCCTTTAATTTATCGTTCTTATATCACAGATCTGAAATGGGTTTACCCTTTTTTGAAGCAAGGCTGTACGGGGTCAACCTGCAAACACAGTACGACAGCAGAGTATGCAAAGACCAATTCTCGAGTTGGATTGGGCCATTATTGTATCTGGGTTGTAATTTGATTCGCTTCCACGTGCGCAGCACAATTACTGAATTGGAATGGAACCGGTACATACGTTACGTTTCCATTGGTTACACAGTGTTGTGTTTGTGTGATTATCGATTTTCGGGTTTCAGAAGCGTATGGCGCGGGAGATCAACGCACGAAACTCCCAGATGAAGGCCACTCAGAAGTTTCAAATGAGGTCACAGTTGAGGGAGACGTATGAGAATATTTCCTCACAAATTCAAGGTATAGCCATTTGGTTCTATTCATCGTTCTTATATCACATATCTGGTATACTTTTTTTTACAAAGCAAAGCATGTACGCTGTATGTTGCCCTATCCGATGTGTTGAATCGATATCAAACTACAATAAACATTCGGTATATCGTGATCAAACTACAATCAATATTTGGTTTAACCAGATCAACCTACACTAAACATTTGGTCACTCTCTATGTATGTTCATGTAACCATTTTGCAGACGAGGCGAACAAACAGGATCAGGCCGTGGACAATAGTAGCGTGGACAAGGTGGCCGACGCTCTCACCAATGCCGATCTACATTTCAACGAGGTATGCTACCCTTATTATTATTATCATTATTATTATTATTATTATTATCCTTCCTTTCATTGTTACAACCAAACACGAGGTAAGATGGTAAGAAGTTTTATTGATCATGGTTGGTGACGTTTCGCGGACATGGAGAATTATTGTTATAATTGTAAGTATTATAACCATTTGGATGGTCTCTATCTCATCAACATCAGCGTGAGACTGCATGTGAGTTGTACTAGAAACATCATATGTAAAATACCCCCTTATTCTGATATTGGCTGATGCTCACTTTTACCCGCTTTCGATTGTGCATGATCACTTTTTGGGGCAAATGTTGAAGATTTTAGGCGAAATCACTATTATTTTGTGTTTTCGGGGCTGCTCATGCTCACTTTTGGGGCTGCTCATGCTCACTTTTGGGGCTGCTCATGCTCACTTTTTTCTCCCCGATTCTGAACTATTTCACGTATGAGAAACATGATATTTTCTGTCTTGTTTTGCGTTTGTGGTGAAGACCAAAAAATAGTCAGTCTGTAATGAGAGTTGTCACCTGCCAACGAGCGGTCTAGCCGCCAAATGAGATAGAAAGATTAGAATTTTAGTTCTATCGAAAACTGATCGATGAAAATCGTTTGTTTTACAGGACTTTTAGTTCAGACACGCAGTTCCGAGTTCTTTCAAATCAATCAAATTGAATCATCATTGTCACGTTTACCGTGTGTTTAGGGCCTGTAGGTAGAGTGAGTGTGCGTGACTTCAACAACTGGTTTGATTTCCACTTTTTGAGGTGGTCATGCTCATTGTTCATTGTTTCACGTATTTTCTAGGTAGAAAAGTCTGGGGACGGCAAGGAATTGTGCACGGATGCGACGGTATTACACACGGCCAGTCGCATCCTTCTGGACAGAATTACGACACTCAGCTCCAGAAGCGCCGACAAGAGATTCGATGTGGCTGTGTTCGCTGAGAAATTGGTCAGTGACCAAAAACTGTTAAAATTAGGAATAGATTAACATTAAAGAAAGACGATTATTTGGTCCAATCACAACGGTTCAGTCCTTTAAACTGCAATACATTTTTCAATTGCAGTTTAAAGGACCGGTGACACGAGATTGGTCCACATCAATTGAAAAATGTTTTGCAGTTTAAAGGACTGAAGCGTTGGGATTGGACCTCATAATCGTCCTTCTTTGAGAATTACCAAAAGAAACCAAACAAAAACCGCAAAACCTGCGTTAACTCCTCGGGATCGGCCAGCAAAAAGCGACAATCTTTCTTTCTGACCGACCCACTCTTTAATCGGTATAGTCAAAGTTGTTTAGTTATTATGCGGAAAATCTTTGTGAGATACGAATGTATTTGGTCCAAACAGTTATAAGTTACTCTCTCAATTTTCCGCTATTTATACAACCTTGAAATCTTGTAGTTTCACAGAAAAAAGTTATAATATGATCTATCGTCATTTCTTCAGAAGCAGTTTGTGGGCGAGGGTGTGCTGGAGCAGGGAGACGCAGACGACGATGCGAGTTCTCTTCTGCTGGACGATGAGGGAAGGGAAGATGAGGAGGCCGCAGTGGTCGAACCCCCGCACGGATATCGGGGGGTACGTTTCATTATTATTAATATTTATAATCATAACAATACTAACTTTTATTACTATAATATTTTGCATCCCTACTGAGACTCCTGCAGTAGGAATACAAAAGTTGAATGCGTTCAAATTAGTTAAATGGTCGGAAAAGTCAACAATTCTGACAAATGATTCTGTTATCATATTGCAAAGAGTTTCCGTTTCCGACAGAGATTAATTTCGCATCAGGAACAGTTATTGCAAATTTGAATGTGTACTGTAGGAGTCTCAGTAGGAATGGTGTCAACTGTATAGTGATGAACAAAATTTTCAATTAGGGTCCAAACCATTTGGAGTGGTTCTTCCACTGAGCGCATAATTCATAATTTACCATATCGTTCAAAAGGGAAGTTTATAGTTTACTTCTTTTTTACTTTTATTATTTTGTTACTTTTTTCAGCTGCGCAACCTGGAATTGTCGTGGCTAGATCGAAGCTTCGTGGCGGCAATCCTCAAAAATGCCCCCAAGTTCGACTGCATGTGAGTTTTACTCCCTCCGAGAAACATTGATAAATTTTCTGTCTACCCCTACCTGCATTGTTTTGTATTTGTTCAAGTTTCAAGTTGTATTCGTCACATCACAAGGTTTAACAATTCTTGACTTGACTGATCTCCAAATCTTTTTGTCTCTCATTCGCGGTCAATACACTGCGAGCGACAACGACCTATTTGGACTTCTATTTGTAGTTGGGCTAACAAACGTTACCAAATTGTGATGTGTTCTAAAAGTTCCGAGTGGTCATACATTTTTTCCACACGTGAATTTTTTTCCATTTGGCCACAATCTTTTAAGAAATCATAAGCCGGACCGAATTAATACGCTTACACATTTTTAGTCACACATACCTAGTTTCTGGTGTTGCTCACGCTAACGTTTCTCGATCCTATGTGAAACTTTCTTGCGTATTTGACTGTTGTAAATTATTCCAGGCTTCCGCTGATCAAGGATACTGATGTCAATCCCTCAGATGTCAAGCCAAAGAAGGATAGAAGAGCGAAAAAGGTATGTTCTTATTCAGACGATTCTTGACCAATATGCTATTTTTGTAGCGGCCTCGGCGAGAGAGTGTCCAGACTAAAGAGACGCAGACTTTCTCTGTCTGTTGACCTCAAAGCTCTATCGTTTTTGTAGTTTGATAATCGTAAACGATTGCCGTCAATATTGCTGAGTAAAAAATAAAACCTTCATTTTATGTGTTTTGAGCCGAAAATTACCACCTTTTTTCAGGTTATTCAGCCAATTTTGCCGGAATATTAAGTTTTCTTAATACGAATTTTGAGAACCTAGAGCTTTATGCTTATGCCCGCATCTTTCTAGGATGACGTGGAGAAGTTGGTGGAGTTGAAGAACAAGGAGAAGCCGCAGCACGGAGAGGGAGAAGTGTCTGTCAGCAAGGAGGTGGGAAGAAGCCTTGTTTTGTAGTTTGTAGTTTGGTTGTTAGTCTAGTTGAGCTCTCCAGTTTGGGCGACAGAGCAGTTTAACATTTTTGAGTTTTCAAGTTTTTTTTGCAAGTTCGACCACGCTCGAGTTAGACTTTAACAACGCTAGTTCTAGTATCTAGTATTGATTGATTTATTTATTTACATGCAAGCATGTGATATACAAGAGGAGAACATAAAACATCGGCATTAGGGAACGAAAACATTCAAATGCGATAAGAGTCGGAAATCGTGGAACATCATTGGGTGATTACCAGTAAAGGAAAAGTAAAACAATATAGCAGCACTTGTGAAAATTCTCCAGCGTACATAACGAATATGTCTGGCCATTTTAGTGAGACACGTTTAGGAAACTTTGAAATTGGGTGGTGTGAAATTGTTAGAAACTGAAGTCGGTTCTAATTCACATTCACAAAGTGACAGGTTTCAAGTTTGGAGTTTGGTGGAATAGGAAACTTGTATTCGGACCGTCATGACCTTAGTTGACTAGTTGACTTGAACGGCATAAGGAAATTCGAAAAATAAATTATGGTTCGATGTCACGTAATTGTAGTTTGATATTTGATACAATATTTAATGGTTAAATACAATGACCCATATTGTTGACTCATTTTGTAGTTCAATGTTATATATAGATTCTGTTGCAGCACCCGCTGTGAATCGTTTCGCGGCGCAGCACTCGAAGCAGATGGAGAAGATGCTGACGATCGAGCAGCATCGAGATCTGGTCGCCGACCGGCACGAGAAGTACAACAAGCAGCTGCCCGACGTGGTCAAGGTATGTGGCACACTAGAAGTAGGATGAATAGTCACGTGAGACGTGAAGTTGTCTAATAAGGAATCGTGCAGTGACAAAGTGACATTGCGGTGATTATTCCATTTCTTTATAATTATACTAGATGTAAATTGAATAATCACTTAAGTCAGCATTCTAATGAGAAATCGTACACTTTGTCACTGCACGCTTCTGAGCTCCGTCATGTTTACCATGTTTCACGTAACTGTTCAGTTTACTAACAGTATTACAGTATAGTTGGTAATGTGTAAGAATTGGGTAGTCATCACATTCACATACCCCAGTTCCTCAGTAGAATTGAATAGCCGCAGGTCCAGAGTTCACTTCAAGCTTCCCGCTGTGATGCAAGTCACGAGCTAGACGCGGGTTAAGCAACGAGTGTTTGGGTGGAGGATATACTCTTAGTACCGCAAGGGAACAGTCGCCGACACTAGAACGCCGGATCAGGGGTAATAGCCAAAGGTCCACAGTTTACTTCAAGCTTCCCGCTGTGATGCAAGTCACGAGCTAGACGCGGGTTAAGCAACGAGTGTTTGGGTGGAGGATATACTCTTAGTACCGCAAGGGAACAGTCGCCGACACTGGAACGCCGGATCTGGGGTAATAGCCGCAGGTCCACAGTTTACTTCAAGCTTCCCGCTGTGATGCAAGTCACGAGCTAGACGCGGGTTAAGCAACGAGTGTTTGGGTGGAGGATATACTCTTAGTACCGCAAGGGAACAGTCGCCGACACTAGAACGCCGGATCAGGGGTAATAGCCAAAGGTCCACAGTTCACTTCAAGCTTCCCGCTGTGATGCAAGTCACGAGCTAGACGCGGGTTAAGCAACGAGTGTTTGGGTGGAGGATATACTCTTAGTACCGCAAGGGAACAGTCGCCGACACTGGAACGCCGGATCTGGGGTAATAGCCGCAGGTCCACAGTTTACTTCAAGCTTCCCGCTGTGATGCAAGTCACGAGCTAGACGCGGGTTAAGCAACGAGTGTTTGGGTGGAGGATATACTCTTAGTACCGCAAGGGAACAGTCGCCGACACTGGAACGCCGGATCTGGGGTAATAGCCGCAGGTCCACAGTTTACTTCAAGCTTCCCGCTGTGATGCAAGTCACGAGCTAGACGCGAGTTAAGCAACGAGTGTTTGGGTGGAGGATATACTCTTAGTACCGCAAGGGAACAGTCGCCGACACTGGAACGCCGGATCTGGGGTAATAGCCGCAGGTCCACAGTTTACTTCAAGCTTCCCGCTGTGATGCAAGTCACGAGCTAGACGCGGGTTAAGCAACGAGTGTTTGGGTGGAGGATATACTCTTAGTACCGCAAGGGAACAGTCGCCGACACTAGAACGCCGGATCTGGGGTAATAGCCGCAGGTCCAGAGTTCACTTCAAGCTTCCCGCTCTGATGCAAGTCACGAGCTAGACGCGGGTTAAGCAACGAGTGTTTGGGTGGAGGATATACTCTTAGTACCGCAAGGGAACAGTCGCCGACACTGGAACGCCGGATCTGGGGTAATAGCCGCAGGTCCACAGTTTACTTCAAGCTTCCCGCTCTGATGCAAGTCACGAGCTAGACGCGGGTTAAGCAACGAGTGTTTGGGTGGAGGATATACTCTTAGTACCGCAAGGGAACAGTCGCCGACACTAGAACGCCGGATCTGGGGTAATAGCCGCAGGTCCACAGTTTACTTCAAGCTTCCCGCTGTGATGCAAGTCACGAGCTAGACGCGGGTTAAGCAACGAGTGTTTGGGTGGAGGATATACTCTTAGTACCGCAAGGGAACAGTCGCCGACACTGGAACGCCGGATCTGGGGTAATAGCCGCAGGTCCACAGTTTACTTCAAGCTTCCCGCTGTGATGCAAGTCACGAGCTAGACGCGGGTTAAGCAACGAGTGTTTGGGTGGAGGATATACTCTTAGTACCGCAAGGGAACAGTCGCCGACACTAGAACGCCGGATCTGGGGTAATAGCCGCAGGTCCACAGTTTACTTCAAGCTTCCCGCTGTGATGCAAGTCACGAGCTAGACGCGGGTTAAGCAACGAGTGTTTGGGTGGAGGATATACTCTTAGTACCGCAAGGGAACAGTCGCCGACACTGGAACGCCGGATCTGGGGTAATAGCCGCAGGTCCACAGTTTACTTCAAGCTTCCCGCTGTGATGCAAGTCACGAGCTAGACGCGGGTTAAGCAACGAGTGTTTGGGTGGAGGATATACTCTTAGTACCGCAAGGGAACAGTCGCCGACACTAGAACGCCGGATCTGGGGTAATAGCCGCAGGTCCACAGTTTACTTCAAGCTTCCCGCTGTGATGCAAGTCACGAGCTAGACGCGGGTTAAGCAACGAGTGTTTGGGTGGAGGATATACTCTTAGTACCGCAAGGGAACAGTCGCCGACACTGGAACGCCGGATCTGGGGTAATAGCCGCAGGTCCACAGTTTACTTCAAGCTTCCCGCTGTGATGCAAGTCACGAGCTAGACGCGGGTTAAGCAACGAGTGTTTGGGTGGAGGATATACTCTTAGTACCGCAAGGGAACAGTCGCCGACACTAGAACGCCGGATCTGGGGTAATAGCCGCAGGTCCACAGTTTACTTCAAGCTTCCCGCTGTGATGCAAGTCACGAGCTAGACGCGGGTTAAGCAACGAGTGTTTGGGTGGAGGATATACTCTTAGTACCGCAAGGGAACAGTCGCCGACACTAGAACGCCGGATCAGGGGTAATAGCCAAAGGTCCACAGTTTACTTCAAGCTTCCCGCTGTGATGCAAGTCACGAGCTAGACGCGGGTTAAGCAACGAGTGTTTGGGTGGAGGATATACTCTTAGTACCGCAAGGGAACAGTCGCCGACACTAGAACGCCGGATCAGGGGTAATAGCCAAAGGTCCACAGTTTACTTCAAGCTTCCCGCTGTGATGCAAGTCACGAGCTAGACGCAGGTTAAGCAACGAGTGTTTGGGTGGAGGATATACTCTTAGTACCGCAAGGGAACAGTCGCCGACACTAGAACGCCGGATCTGGGGTAATAGCCGCAGGTCCAGAGTTCACTTCAAGCTTCCCGCTGTGATGCAAGTCACGAGCTAGACGCGGGTTAAGCAACGAGTGTTTGGGTGGAGGATATACTCTTAGTACCGCAAGGGAACAGTCGCCGACACTAGAACGCCGGATCAGGGGTAATAGCCGCAGGTCCACAGTTTACTTCAAGCTTCCCGCTGTGATGCAAGTCACGAGCTAGACGCGGGTTAAGCAACGAGTGTTTGGGTGGAGGATATACTCTTAGTACCGCAAGGGAACAGTCGCCGACACTGGAACGCCGGATCTGGGGTAATAGCCGCAGGTCCACAGTTTACTTCAAGCTTCCCGCTGTGATGCAAGTCACGAGCTAGACGCGGGTTAAGCAACGAGTGTTTGGGTGGAGGATATACTCTTAGTACCGCAAGGGAACAGTCGCCGACACTAGAACGCCGGATCTGGGGTAATAGCCGCAGGTCCACAGTTTACTTCAAGCTTCCCGCTGTGATGCAAGTCACGAGCTAGACGCGGGTTAAGCAACGAGTGTTTGGGTGGAGGATATACTCTTAGTACCGCAAGGGAACAGTCGCCGACACTGGAACGCCGGATCTGGGGTAATAGCCGCAGGTCCACAGTTTACTTCAAGCTTCCCGCTGTGATGCAAGTCACGAGCTAGACGCGGGTTAAGCAACGAGTGTTTGGGTGGAGGATATACTCTTAGTACCGCAAGGGAACAGTCGCCGACACTAGAACGCCGGATCTGGGGTAATAGCCGCAGGTCCACAGTTTACTTCAAGCTTCCCGCTGTGATGCAAGTCACGAGCTAGACGCGGGTTAAGCAACGAGTGTTTGGGTGGAGGATATACTCTTAGTACCGCAAGGGAACAGTCGCCGACACTAGAACGCCGGATCAGGGGTAATAGCCAAAGGTCCACAGTTTACTTCAAGCTTCCCGCTGTGATGCAAGTCACGAGCTAGACGCGGGTTAAGCAACGAGTGTTTGGGTGGAGGATATACTCTTAGTACCGCAAGGGAACAGTCGCCGACACTAGAACGCCGGATCAGGGGTAATAGCCAAAGGTCCACAGTTTACTTCAAGCTTCCCGCTGTGATGCAAGTCACGAGCTAGACGCAGGTTAAGCAACGAGTGTTTGGGTGGAGGATATACTCTTAGTACCGCAAGGGAACAGTCGCCGACACTAGAACGCCGGATCTGGGGTAATAGCCGCAGGTCCAGAGTTCACTTCAAGCTTCCCGCTGTGATGCAAGTCACGAGCTAGACGCGGGTTAAGCAACGAGTGTTTGGGTGGAGGATATACTCTTAGTACCGCAAGGGAACAGTCGCCGACACTAGAACGCCGGATCAGGGGTAATAGCCAAAGGTCCACAGTTTACTTCAAGCTTCCCGCTGTGATGCAAGTCACGAGCTAGACGCAGGTTAAGCAACGAGTGTTTGGGTGGAGGATATACTCTTAGTACCGCAAGGGAACAGTCGCCGACACTAGAACGCCGGATCTGGGGTAATAGCCGCAGGTCCAGAGTTCACTTCAAGCTTCCCGCTGTGATGCAAGTCACGAGCTAGACGCGGGTTAAGCAACGAGTGTTTGGGTGGAGGATATACTCTTAGTACCGCAAGGGAACAGTCGCCGACACTGGAACGCCGGATCTGGGGTAATAGCCGCAGGTCCACAGTTTACTTCAAGCTTCCCGCTGTGATGCAAGTCACGAGCTAGACGCGGGTTAAGCAACGAGTGTTTGGGTGGAGGATATACTCTTAGTACCGCAAGGGAACAGTCGCCGACACTAGAACGCCGGATCTGGGGTAATAGCCGCAGGTCCACAGTTTACTTCAAGCTTCCCGCTGTGATGCAAGTCACGAGCTAGACGCGGGTTAAGCAACGAGTGTTTGGGTGGAGGATATACTCTTAGTACCGCAAGGTTAACAGTCGCCGACACTAGAACGCCGGATCAGGGGTAATAGCCAAAGGTCCACAGTTTACTTCAAGCTTCCCGCTGTGATGCAAGTCACGAGCTAGACGCGGGTTAAGCAACGAGTGTTTGGGTGGAGGATATACTCTTAGTACCGCAAGGGAACAGTCGCCGACACTAGAACGCCGGATCAGGGGTAATAGCCAAAGGTCCACAGTTTACTTCAAGCTTCCCGCTGTGATGCAAGTCACGAGCTAGACGCAGGTTAAGCAACGAGTGTTTGGGTGGAGGATATACTCTTAGTACCGCAAGGGAACAGTCGCCGACACTAGAACGCCGGATCTGGGGTAATAGCCGCAGGTCCAGAGTTCACTTCAAGCTTCCCGCTGTGATGCAAGTCACGAGCTAAACGCGGGTTAAGCAACGAGTGTTTGGGTGGAGGATATACTCTTAGTACCGCAAGGGAACAGTCGCCGACACTAGAACGCCGGATCAGGGGTAATAGCCAAAGGTCCACAGTTTACTTCAAGCTTCCCGCTGTGATGCAAGTCACGAGCTAGACGCAGGTTAAGCAACAAGTGTTTGGGTGGAGGATATACTCTTAGTACCGCAAGGGAACAGTCGCCGACACTAGAACGCCGGATCTGGGGTAATAGCCGCAGGTCCAGAGTTCACTTCAAGCTTCCCGCTGTGATGCAAGTCACGAGCTAGACGCGGGTTAAGCAACGAGTGTTTGGGTGGAGGATATACTCTTAGTACCGCAAGGGAACAGTCGCCGACACTAGAACGCCGGATCAGGGGTAATAGCCAAAGGTCCACAGTTTACTTCAAGCTTCCCGCTGTGATGCAAGTCACGAGCTAGACGCAGGTTAAGCAACGAGTGTTTGGGTGGAGGATATACGCTTAGTACCGCAAGGGAACAGTCGCCGACACTAGAACGCCGGATCTGGGGTAATAGCCGCAGGTCCAGAGTTCACTTCAAGCTTCCCGCTGTGATGCAAGTCACGAGCTAGACGCGGGTTAAGCAACGAGTGTTTGGGTGGAGGATATACTCTTAGTACCGCAAGGGAACAGTCGCCGACACTAGAACGCCGGATCAGGGGTAATAGCCAAAGGTCCACAGTTTACTTCAAGCTTCCCGCTGTGATGCAAGTCACGAGCTAGACGCAGGTTAAGCAACGAGTGTTTGGGTGGAGGATATACTCTTAGTACCGCAAGGGAACAGTCGCCGACACTAGAACGCCGGATCTGGGGTAATAGCCGCAGGTCCAGAGTTCACTTCAAGCTTCCCGCTGTGATGCAAGTCACGAGCTAGACGCGGGTTAAGCAACGAGTGTTTGGGTGGAGGATATACTCTTAGTACCGCAAGGGAACAGTCGCCGACACTGGAACGCCGGATCTGGGGTAATAGCCGCAGGTCCACAGTTTACTTCAAGCTTCCCGCTGTGATGCAAGTCACGAGCTAGACGCGGGTTAAGCAACGAGTGTTTGGGTGGAGGATATACTCTTAGTACCGCAAGGGAACAGTCGCCGACACTAGAACGCCGGATCTGGGGTAATAGCCGCAGGTCCACAGTTTACTTCAAGCTTCCCGCTGTGATGCAAGTCACGAGCTAGACGCGGGTTAAGCAACGAGTGTTTGGGTGGAGGATATACTCTTAGTACCGCAAGGGAACAGTCGCCGACACTAGAACGCCGGATCAGGGGTAATAGCCAAAGGTCCACAGTTTACTTCAAGCTTCCCGCTGTGATGCAAGTCACGAGCTAGACGCGGGTTAAGCAACGAGTGTTTGGGTGGAGGATATACTCTTAGTACCGCAAGGGAACAGTCGCCGACACTGGAACGCCGGATCTGGGGTAATAGCCGCAGGTCCACAGTTTACTTCAAGCTTCCCGCTGTGATGCAAGTCACGAGCTAGACGCGGGTTAAGCAACGAGTGTTTGGGTGGAGGATATACTCTTAGTACCGCAAGGGAACAGTCGCCGACACTGGAACGCCGGATCTGGGGTAATAGCCGCAGGTCCACAGTTTACTTCAAGCTTCCCGCTGTGATGCAAGTCACGAGCTAGACGCGAGTTAAGCAACGAGTGTTTGGGTGGAGGATATACTCTTAGTACCGCAAGGGAACAGTCGCCGACACTGGAACGCCGGATCTGGGGTAATAGCCGCAGGTCCACAGTTTACTTCAAGCTTCCCGCTGTGATGCAAGTCACGAGCTAGACGCGGGTTAAGCAACGAGTGTTTGGGTGGAGGATATACTCTTAGTACCGCAAGGGAACAGTCGCCGACACTAGAACGCCGGATCTGGGGTAATAGCCGCAGGTCCAGAGTTCACTTCAAGCTTCCCGCTGTGATGCAAGTCACGAGCTAGACGCGGGTTAAGCAACGAGTGTTTGGGTGGAGGATATACTCTTAGTACCGCAAGGGAACAGTCGCCGACACTGGAACGCCGGATCTGGGGTAATAGCCGCAGGTCCACAGTTTACTTCAAGCTTCCCGCTGTGATGCAAGTCACGAGCTAGACGCGGGTTAAGCAACGAGTGTTTGGGTGGAGGATATACTCTTAGTACCGCAAGGGAACAGTCGCCGACACTAGAACGCCGGATCTGGGGTAATAGCCGCAGGTCCACAGTTTACTTCAAGCTTCCCGCTGTGATGCAAGTCACGAGCTAGACGCGGGTTAAGCAACGAGTGTTTGGGTGGAGGATATACTCTTAGTACCGCAAGGGAACAGTCGCCGACACTGGAACGCCGGATCTGGGGTAATAGCCGCAGGTCCACAGTTTACTTCAAGCTTCCGCTGTGATGCAAGTCACGAGCTAGACGCGGGTTAAGCAACGAGTGTTTTGGTGGAGGATATACTCTTAGTACCGCAAGGGAACAGTCGTCGACACTAGAACGCCGAATCTGGGGTAATAGCCGCAGGTCCACAGTTTACTTCAAGCTTCCCGCTGTGATGCAAGTCACGAGCTAGACGCGGGTTAAGCAACGAGTGTTTGGGTGGAGGATATACTCTTAGTACCGCAAGGGAACAGTCGCCGACACTAGAACGCCGGATCAGGGGTAATAGCCAAAGGTCCACAGTTTACTTCAAGCTTCCCGCTGTGATGCAAGTCACGAGCTAGACGCGGGTTAAGCAACGAGTGTTTGGGTGGAGGATATACTCTTAGTACCGCAAGGGAACAGTCGCCGACACTAGAACGCCGGATCAGGGGTAATAGCCAAAGGTCCACAGTTTACTTCAAGCTTCCCGCTGTGATGCAAGTCACGAGCTAGACGCAGGTTAAGCAACGAGTGTTTGGGTGGAGGATATACTCTTAGTACCGTAAGGGAACAGTCGCCGACACTAGAACGCCGGATCTGGGGTCCACAATTTACTTCAAGCTTCCCGCTGTGATGCAAGTCACAAGCTATGGAGAGTTGGAGAGTGTGCCGGCAGCATTCTGCGGTGCTCAGCAACAAAGGTACGTTTCCGGCTTATTGAAGTGGATGGTGGAAACTTGATAAAAAAAACTTTAATTCTGAACTCTATTAGCATTCCTAGAATGTTTTCCATTTTGCTACTCATAGAGCGTGATAATTGTACCCTCATACAATTGTTTTTTTTTGTCATTTTTGCTACCTACGTATTCGGGAGAAAATGTTACAGTGGAATAGTTCAGTATTAGTGCAAATGGAATGAAGTGCGTAACCCAAACTCGCAAAAGTGCTTTTTTCTCTCGTTTATCGCGTTTTTGGGGGTAGTCTGAGCATATACGATCGATTTTGCAAATGAATATAGTCCACATCTTTTCTACTAAGCCTCCTACAGTACACATGCTAACTTTACCATGGCTCTTTATGGAATATGGATCCAAATTCTATTACCCTTTGATTTTAATTCCCCAAACTGATAATTTGGGATTAGTGTGAGCATATACGATCTTATAGTTGACTCATTTTGTAGTTCAATGTTATATATAGATTTTGTTGCAGCACCCGCTGTGAATCGTTTGGCGGCGCAGCACTCGAAGCAGATGGAGAAGATGCTGACGATCGAGCAGCATCGAGATCTGGTCGCCGACCGGCACGAGAAGTACAACAAGCAGCTGCCCGACGTGGTCAAGGTATGTGGCATACTAGAAGTAGGATGAATAGTCACGTGAGACGTGAAGTTGTCTAATAAGGAATCGTGCAGTGACAAAGTGACATTGCGGTGATTATTCCATTTCTTTATGATTATACTAGATGTAAATTGAATAATCACTTAAGTCAGCATTCTAATGAGAAATCGTACACTTTGTCACTGCACGCTTCTGAGCTTCGTCATGTTTACCATGTTTCACGTGACTGTTCAGTTTACTTAGTTTTAGTTTACAGTATTACAGTATAGTTGGTAATGTGTAAGAATTGGGTAGTCATCACATACCCCAGTTCCTCAGTAGAATTGATCGAGTGGCCATAAAAATTCAACAACTACCTTTTCCCTGCCATCTGTAAAGCTGTTTTTCATGAAAAATCAAGAAGTTTCGCGTATTTAACTGAAAAAACGGTAAGGTATGGGATAGGTTGACTCTTCACACTGAAGATGCCTAGATGGATGTGACACTCGAAAAATATCCCAGTAAAGATGTCCGAATAGACCACAAACAATCGAAAATGGGCTACTTGTTCGTCGAAAACGATAAAATTGTCTAGTTTCGATGCAAACTCAGGCATATCTTCCGAACAGTCTGTGGCCGTATGCACTGATAGTTCTTCATGCTCCCGGGAGCGAAAAGCCACCCTATTTCTCGCTATCGGGACGCCAAAACCGCCCTAGGAAGCATGAAAAAATGTTGGTGCGTACAGCATCAAAAACACCAGTAACAGTAACTGATGTCGTTAACTGACGTTAAACATAACATCAGTTACTGTTACTGGTGTTTAATTAATCACATTTTATTCCTAATTATGCTTGTATTGATGTTTCAGAGGCTGGCCACTCCCAAATCCGTGTCGATGCGTGTGCCGTTGAGTCAGAGGAATGCGGCTGGTACTAGCGGCAGTGTTGGGTTGGTTATAATTCGAGATGGAAGCTCTCTGTTATCAATGTGTTCTCGCACACGATGTAATCATTATACAAAAAATAACCAATTTTTCATTCCCTCTTGGTGAAATTTCATGATTTTGCCATTTTGCGTCAAGAATCGGTACATTTTTCGATGATAGCGAAAGGGGAACCAGTCTTTACTCTGACTAGATCAGTCACTTGGAAAACTCACTTTCAAAAACCGAAAAGTATTTCTTATTAAATTTTGAAGCTTTCTTTTCACATTAAAAACTTTACATTTCGTGTAATGAGTTAATTTTATTGATTTAAACATTTGACATCGATAGTATACTAAAGTATTTTCAGTACCTCTCTGTTCCATTTGGATCCCATGGCGCCCATCGGAAAGGATGCTTTCCAGTTCGCAAACACGGCAGCAGCTGACATGTCTACTGTACAAAAGAAGGTCGGTTACTATTCATACTCATTCACCAGTAAATTATCTAGAAGATAAATAATTTTCAATGATAATGTAACAAACGTGATTGGACCGCAATGGTGGTTTTTTGTTGAATAAAACACTCAAACGGTCGCCTACTTTGCTAGGTGGTGCGAAAGTCCTTCAAACCTTAAGACTTGAGAGTCTTACAGACAATTACCATCCTCAAATCACCTATCAGTTATATCGATTAATATCTGTTGATGTTTAGGTTGGAGCCATTCCTCGTCCTACAACCGCCACCCTTCCTAGCCGCGACACAAATATCAATGTTAGTCAGTATTTTATTAGTATCTTGATTTAGTTCTACTCACCTGTACTTCTATTTAGATAACTTCAATGGAGTATGGCTGAACAGCCGGAAACTCGAAGAATCGACCTTTCAAAAAACTTTCAATAATAATTTTCTGCCCAATTGATACAAATTCGGGGTTTTTTGACTCAGTCTGTATTATTTCAACAAGTTTATTTGAAGGTGTGTATGCTATCTTTATTACCTTACTCTTTTAATATTCGAGCTGTCAAATAAACATAATTAGGTTAAATAAAAAAGTTAACTAGGATAAAAATCATATACGAATGATTAAATGAACTAAAAGTAATAAATACTATCTATGAAGTTAATTATTGATAGTTTAAATAGTTATAGTTATATGAAGTATATGTATGGTTAAGTTTAAATAGTTATATGAATATGCTCAGTAAAAGATGAACTCAAAAATCGTTTCGACTCTGATTCAAGACAATTTTGGGTTTTACTCAGAGGTTTGCGTCATCACCAGTTGAACCCCTCTGAGAATATATTTTGTTAAAATAAATAACCCGATATAAGTTTAAATAAGTATGTATGTTTCAGAAGCGTCTCAATGCGAAACAGCGTTCTAAGGCGAAGAAGGCGGGGCGAGTGCCGATTCCGCTCACGGTCCCAGTGGACACTACCGTTGTCAACTACTTGGCTGCCCCCAAGGGAGCGACACCGGCCAAGAGTACGTTTTCTTTGAAATATCAACGAAAATGGGAGAGTATCATACACCGCCAAGGCCTCTTATGGGAGGGGGGTTGCGAACTAGATTTAAAAAAAAGTAGGGAACTCGAGTTGAAAGTCAGCGAACTTTATACAAGACTACTGAAAATGAAACCAAAATTCTTATATAAAAAGTCGCCCTTTTGTATCATTTGCATGTGGAGGGGTCGCGACTCAACAAAAGAGTGGGGTATCGCCTATCGCGAGCTTCCAGGAAAGTCGAAAGGCCCTTGGCGGTGTATGGAGAAATAAGGGACCCTTGGCAACAACAAAGAGAAGCAGTCACTTGGCTATATCCAATGAAGCCTGTTTCTTCTCAGACAATTCCCATCTTTCTTTCACCCTTTGAAATTCTTTCCCCCTGATGCTCCCTGACATATCAGGGAACGTCAACTTACTATGATTGTTATCAATTAACTATAGATTGTCAAATTTCTTTCCTATCTACGGTCCAGCCGATTCTTCTCGAATCAAGTGGTTCGGTAAGAAATCGGACCAGTTCTGCATTCAAACCTCATCGACGTGAAATTCGGTCATTACAAGGTCACCGCTCATCGAACCGAATTTGCCTGGTTCGTCTAGTAATGCCATGTATTATTCGGTCGTTTTGTCATTTGATCACTATTGATTTTGTATTATCCTTTATCCAATTATTGATTGATTCTAGAATGTCCGCTAGACGTCGTCCGCCGCCTCCCGCCCTATCCACGACAGCCAACCCCGCGGAGAGTTCGGGGGAGGAGGAGAGTGAGGGAGAAGAGGGCGCAGAGAGAATAATGGAATTCGCTTGGATGATGACCAGGTTGGTATAGGTTGCAGTTTGTAGTTTGATCTGGATACGAACCGTATGGGAGTATTTTGTCACAAATTCAAGGTATAGTTAATAGTTGGTATTAAAGGAGGGCAGAATAGAAAGCTAATTTAGGTGCCCCGGGGACCAAAATTTAACGGCGCGCGCGCCAAAACAGGCTAAATCATGTGAACCGTTTGCAGATTGGAATCGTTAGCTCGGATAAAAATTTGTATAATCGGTTTTTCTTGAGCAGCTCTTTCATATCAACTTTCCTTTCTGTGCTGTCCCCCTTTAATTTATCGTTCTTATATCACAGATCTGAAATGGGTTTACCCTTTTTTGAAGCAAGGCTGTACGGGGTCAACCTGCAAACACAGTACGACAGCAGAGTGTGCAAAGACCAATTCTCGAGTTGGATTGGGCCATTATTGTATCTGGGTTGTAATTTGATTCGCTTCCACGTGCGCAGCACAATTACTGAATTGGAATGGAACCGGTACATACGTTACGTTTCCATTGGTTACACAGTGTTGTGTTTGTGTGATTATCGATTTTCGGGTTTCAGAAGCGTATGGCGCGGGAGATCAACGCACGAAACTCCCAGATGAAGGCCACTCAGAAGTTTCAAATGAGGTCACAGTTGAGGGAGACTTATGAGAATATTTCCTCACAAATTCAAGGTATAGCCATTTGGTTCTATTCATCGTTCTTATATCACATATCTGGTATACTTTTTTTTACAAAGCAAAGCATGTACGCTGTATGTTGCCCTATCCCGATGTGTTGAATCGATATCAAACTACAATAAACATTCGGTATATCGTGATCAAACTACAATCAATATTTGGTTTAACCAGATCAACCTACACTAAACATTTGGTCACTCTCTATGTATGTTCATGTAACCATTTTGCAGACGAGGCGAACAAACAGGATCAGGCCGTGGACAATAGTAGCGTGGACAAGGTGGCCGACGCTCTCACCAATGCCGATCTACATTTCAACGAGGTATGCTACCCTTATTATTATTATCATTATTATTATTATTATTATCCTTCCTTTCATTGTTACAACCAAACACGAGGTAAGATGGTAAGAAGTTTTATTGATCATGGTTGGTGACGTTTCGCGGACATGGAGAATTATTGTTATAATTGTAAGTATTATAACCATTTGGATGGTCTCTATCTCATCAACATCAGCGTGAGACTGCATGTGAGTTGTACTAGAAACATGATATTTTCTGTCTTGTTTTGCGTTTGTGGTGAAGACCAAAAAATAGTCCGTCTGTAATGAGAGTTGTCACCTGCCAACGAGCGGTCTAGCCGCCAAATGAGATAGAAAGATTAGAATTTTAGTTCTATCGAAAACTGATAGATGAAAATCGTTTGTTTTACAGGACTTTTAGTTCAGACACGCAGTTCCGAGTTCTTTCAAATCAATCAAATTGAATCATCATTGTCACGTTTACCGTGTGTTTAGGGCCTGTAGGTAGAGTGAGTGTGCGTGACTTCAACAACTGGTTTGATTTCCACTTTTTGAGGTGGTCATGCTCATTGTTCATTGTTTCACGTATTTTCTAGGTAGAAAAGTCTGGGGACGGCAAGGAATTGTGCACGGATGCGACGGTATTACACACGGCCAGTCGCATCCTTCTGGACAGAATTACGACACTCAGCTCCAGAAGCGCCGACAAGAGATTCGATGTGGCTGTGTTCGCTGAGAAATTGGTCAGTGACCAAAAACTGTTAAAATTAGGAATAGATTAACATTAAAGAAAGACGATTATTTGGTCCAATCACAACGGTTCAGTCCTTTAAACTGCAATACATTTTTCAATTGCAGTTTAAAGGACCGGTGACACGAGATTGGTCCACATCAATTGAAAAATGTTTTGCAGTTTAAAGGACTGAAGCGTTGGGATTGGACCTCATAATCGTCCTTCTTTGAGAATTACCAAAAGAAACCAAACAAAAACCGCAAAACCTGCGTTAACTCCTCGGGATCGGCCAGCAAAAAGCGACAATCTTTCTTTCTGACCGACCCACTCTTTAATCGGTATAGTCAAAGTTGTTTAGTTATTATGCGGAAAATCTTTGTGAGATACGAATGTATTTGGTCCAAACAGTTATAAGTTACTCTCTCAATGTTCCGCTATTTATACAACCTTGAAATCTTGTAGTTTCACAGAAAAAAGTTATAATATGATCTATCGTCATTTCTTCAGAAGCAGTTTGTG
Organism: Litoditis marina; assembly: GCA_964036275.1. Lineage (NCBI taxonomy): Eukaryota > Metazoa > Nematoda > Chromadorea > Rhabditida > Rhabditidae > Litoditis > Litoditis marina. The sequence continues at coordinate 24,130,574 of OZ038436.1, read as the reverse complement.
GGCGAGGGAGTGCTGGAGCAGGGAGACGCAGACGACGATGCGAGTTCTCTTCTGCTGGACGATGAGGGAAGGGAAGATGAGGAGGCCGCAGTGGCCGAACCCCCGCACGGATATCGGGGGGTACGTTTCATTATTATTAATATTTATAATCATAACAATACTAACTTTTATTACTATAATATTTTGCATCCCTACTGAGACTCCTGCAGTAGGAATACAAAAGTTGAATGCGTTCAAATTAGTTAAATGGTCGGAAAAGTCAACAATTCTGACAAATGATTCTGTTATCATATTGCAAAGAGTTTCCGTTTCCGACAGAGATTAATTTCGCATCAGGAACAGTTATTGCAAATTTGAATGTGTACTGTAGGAGTCTCAGTAGGAATGGTGTCAACTGTATAGTGATGTGATTAGGTTAATGTGCTCAGTAAGAGATGTACTCAAAACCGTTTCGACCCTGATTCAAGACGGTTTTGGGTTTTCTCAGAGGGTTGGGTCATCATCAGTTGAACCCCTCTGAGAAAATGAAAACAGGACGAGAAGACTTACTGACCGTCTTCTAGCGGAGAATTGAGAAAAATGAACATTGCTCTAACTTCATTGCACATTTCAAGCTCGAAAGCTGGTATACGTGTTTCCACCTTACCATGTTAAATGGTGGAAGGCAGTGGGGCGATTTCGCCAAACCAACTCAAGGGAAACACGCTTTTGAATTTATATTAGGTTATTTTATTTGAACAAAATATAATTGTGTCACTAGGACTTTTGGATGGTGGTATGATTAGGTTAATGTGCTCAGTAAGAGATGTACTCAAAATTTTCAATTAGGGTCCAAACCATTTGGAGTGGTTCTTCCACTGAGCGCATAATTCATAATTTACCATATCGTTCAAAAGGGAAGTTTATAGTTTACTTCTTTTTTACTTTTATTATTTTGTTACTTTTTTCAGCTGCGCAACCTGGAATTGTCGTGGCTAGATCAAAGCTTCGTGGCGGCAATCCTCAAAAATGCCCCCAAGTTCGACTGCATGTGAGTTTTACTCCCTCCGAGAAACATTGATAAATTTTCTGTCTACCCCTACCTGCATTGTTTTGTATTTGTTCAAGTTTCAAGTTGTATTCGTCACATCACAAGGTTTAACAATTCTTGACTTGACTGATCTCCAAATCTTTTTGTCTCTCATTCGCGGTCAATACACTGCGAGCGACAACGACCTATTTGGACTTCTATTTGTAGTTGGGCTAACAAACGTTACCAAATTGTGATGTGTTCTAAAAGTTCCGAGTGGTCATACATTTTTTCCACACGTGAATTTTTTTCCATTTGGCCACAATCTTTTAAGAAATCATAAGCCGGACCGAATTAATACGCTTACACATTTTTAGTCACACATACCTAGTTTCTGGTGTTGCTCACGCTAACGTTTCTCGATCCTATGTGAAACTTTCTTGCGTATTTGACTGATGTTAATTATTCCAGGCTTCCGCTGATCAAGGATACTGATGTCAATCCCTCAGATGTCAAGCCAAAGAAGGATAGAAGAGCGAAAAAGGTATGTTCTTATTCAGACGATTCTTGACCAATATGCTATTTTTGTAGCGGCCTCGGCGAGAGAGTGTCCAGACTAAAGAGACGCAGACTTTCTCTGTCTGTTGACCTCAAAGCTCTATCGTTTTTGTAGTTTGATAATCGTAGACGATTGCCGTCAATATTGCTGAGTAAAAAATAAAACCTTCATTTTATGTGTTTTGAGCCGAAAATTACCACCTTTTTTCAGGTTATTCAGCCAATTTTGCCGGAATATTAAGTTTTCTAAATACGAATTTTGAGAACCTAGAGCTTTATGCTTATGCCCGCATCTTTCTAGGATGACGTGGAGAAGTTGGTGGAGTTGAAGAACAAGGAGAAGCCGCAGCACGGAGAGGGAGAAGTGTCTGTCAGCAAGGAGGTGGGAAGAAGCCTTGTTTTGTAGTTTGTAGTTTGGTTGTTAGTCTAGTTGAGCTCTCCAGTTTGGGCGACAGAGCAGTTTAACATTTTTGAGTTTTCAAGTTTTTTTTGCAAGTTCGACCACGCTCGAGTTAGACTTTAACAACGCTAGTTCTAGTATCTAGTATTGATTGATTGATTTATTTACATGCAAGCATGTGATATACAAGAGGAGAACATAAAACATCGGCATTAGGGAACGAAAACATTCAAATGCGATAAGAGTCGGAAATCGTGGAACATCATTGGGTGATTACCAGTAAAGGAAAAGTAAAACAATATAACAGCACATAATACAGATAAAACAACTCACAAGTACTAAGGAAATAATTTGGGCCAATCTCACAGGATGAACAGAAAAACAGTAGAAGTCTCATTTAAATGCATTCACCTAAAGTGCTTTTTTGCGGCTGATAACGACATCGGTATTTTGGATTTCTTGCTCAATTTCAAGTACTTGGATCCAGCCCGTACTGTGAAAAACTTGGCACGTTGGCTAGTTTTTGGGGTTTGGAAACTGAATTTTGCGCTAGAACCCCTAGTACGTGAAGGTTTGAACGTAATGAAGTCTGTTGCACTTAATCCACATTGTCCAGTTATGATTTTATGGATCATAATGAGGTCTGTCGTATTTCTTCTAGATTCTAAAGTGACCAATTCGAGTTTCCTATTTCCAAATGCAGAACTAGGGATTTTACAATACGTATAGCCACCCAAACGGAAAAACAACTTTCTAGTGAAGTCGTTGTGAACTGATTCAAGTTTCTTAACAAACCCGCTATCTGAGTTGAACACAGTAGTACCGAATTCAACCATTGGTCGGACATACGTTTTATACGCTTTTAGCCAAACATTCTTATTCCGAGTTTTCAAAACTTTAAAAAGATTGTATGTTCGATGCTTTGCGGACTTGATGATATGTTTCACATGGTCTTTAAATGAAAGGTTTTTATTTAGCAAAAAACCGAGATCTCGAACGTTTTGATCTACTTTTCTGAGATCTATGTCGTTCATTTCGTAGGTTTGACTTGGGTTTTTGGCGCCTAAATGCAGGACACTTGTTTTTTCTACTGATAGTGGAAGACCCCAATCTACAGACCATTTATACATCTTATCAAGGCATTTCTAGTATGAGTTCTACTCATATTTTGTTCAAATAAAATAACCTAATATATTTTACATTAGATTCAATTTTAGGTGGAGAACATTTTCTATCTGTCTTTCCTGGTCAAAGATGCGCAGGTGAAGTTGAGGATTGTCAATGGACTGCCCCATCTGAGTGAGTTGTAAGTATAGGGAGGACTATTGTTGTAGTTTGAACTCGATACCCGCCATGGTTAACACATGACGGCATCAAACTACAAACAGAGCGATGTATAGAGAACGAAGACATATGGGCTTGCTTTGGAAATGATAGATCTTTTTGTGATGACTAGTCTCATACAGTTGCTCCTTTTTCGCTGATATAACTTATTTGTGTGTTACTTATAATCCCGCTAAACCATTAAAAGCCAAATTGCTAACAATTGAGTTAATTGCTTGAAAAGGGGCACCTTTATATTTGGGGCCTTAGGTTTTCGAAACAAGAGAATAGATGTGTAAGAATACGGTTCATTCATTAACCTAATTAGTACACATACAGAAAGGATTGCATATAAAAATTCGACTTTTTCGTGATAGCGTAGTGCGTAATCTAGTGTTTAGCTCTAATGATATTAATCGTTTTTATGTTCTTTTGTGTTTAGTCCGAATTCCGACTGAGGAAGTGCAGAAGTTGCGGAATGCAAACAAGGGCTCGTTGCCCACCAACCAGATGATCATGTCATTCAGCTACGGAATGTGGCAGGTACGATACAACATAAATAGTCTTTACCTGAAGAAGGATCGCGAATCATTATCGAATGTTGGGGGTCGCAGTTCAGTTTTACTGACAAAATGATGGGGCATTTTTTGAGAGAGAAAAACGAGTGAAAATCGTAGCTTTGGATGGGTCACGAAATTTCACTGCCGTTTTTGGACCCTAGGCGGTGTATGGCTACTGTGGCCGAGTGGTATACGTCGCTCTAGAAGTTGGTGGATCAGGGGTTCTATTCCTCTATGGGCTATGGGACAACGTTTTGCAAGAGGGTGAAAGAGCAATGACTGACTTCAAACCAATACGACTCACTGTAATTGTCTTTACGGTTGGATGAAATGGAATATGTTCCGTTTCGATTCCATCAATAAGAAAAGAGGGTGTGACCAAATCGTCGTTGTAGTTTGATCTCCATGCACGCCACAGTTCTGTTTGCACAAATTTTGAAGGAAAAGTTGAAGTTAAAAATACAGAGGGGCAGCATACACCATATAGTGAATTTTGAGCAGAAATTTTTTTCAGAATTGTTCCGACAATTCAGATGTTTTCCGTTCTCTCTAAATATAGTCTGCTTCCAGGAGTTGAAAGGTATCTTCAATGTGAATTCGGCCATTATTCAGTCAAAGGAGCCAAGACGTAACTGATTCGACTTCTGTCTGCACCCTCTTCTTTTGCATGATCTCTCGCAACTGTCATTAATTTGTCTCTCACCCTCTCGTTAATGCGTACTTTCTAGATATTGTTACGTTTCTCCTCTCTTTCCCTCGTTTGTAATCATGGAAATGTTTGTAAGATTCTTCAGTGCTTCTGCTTGTCCGGTGTTTGTAGACGGTGTGAAATTGAGTTATTTGAGCATCTGATATGATATCGATTTTTTGTCAGAATACTGTACTTCTTTAAATACTAGCTCAGGAAATTGTTATATTCTGATTATGCCAGGAGTGGGGATAGGATCCTATTATTTTGTTTGGGGTGCTGGAAACTTGCCATAGTGGCCTTGTTGTAGCTTGAAATTTGTGAATTTCGTCTCATGAGCTAGGGGATTAAACTACAAAAACAGAGGGTAAAAAATACATAGTATAAGCTTGTATACTTGTCACGGTGTTTGAACCCTACAATGCTCCAATTGACGCTTTAGTTCAAGTGCGCCGCGGTTTTGAATGTTCGCGCCGTCGCCTCGCGGAGCTCTGACGCGTGCGGCTCGCAAGAAATAGTGTGGAGGAGCGAGAGAGTGCGCCCGCGAATTTCAAATATTTTTGAAATCTACAGTAATATCTCATGCGTCGCGGTCTTTGCGACCGGCCGCGTTTCACTGCGTAAAAATCAACGAACGCAGAACACCGTGTTGTATGAAGACCCATAATTATCAAACCCTGAGCTATTGCCAGATTGTATCTAGGATCTCACTGATTCTCACTTATTGACAGTCTTTAAATGCATTTTGACACTTTCTTCGTTTGTGTAGGCAATGACAGTATTGTCAGAAATTTCGTTTGTTTAGGAAGCTGATTATTGAAGCATGTTATAGTTGTTACGAGTTTACATCTTCACATGAAATGTTATGAGGCAGATTTTGTTTTGTTTTTCTTCAAATTGTCGTAAAGGGGTATACCGTTACCGTTGTATGGACGATAACCTCTTGGTTGTCTCTTCTAGGTCATCCGTCCATACAGCTGTACCCTTCGTCCATACAGGCCTACTATAATTTAGCTAACTGGGTCACCCGTCCATACCACCCTACCCGTCCATACAGCTTTACTTTGTTTCAGCTAACTGGGTCACGCGTCAAAAAATCAACTAATCAACAGTAGTTACAATGCAATCGAACAACACATTTCAAAACAGAGTAACAAATATAACAATAGCATAACAACATATGTGCATATTCACACTACTTCTTCTTATGAGACTTGTGGGTGACATGTTGGGACATGTCGAGGAGGTACTCGCTGATCTCAGTCAGAAGTTCCAACGAGAAAGCCTCCATCTTGTCTTGAATTCCATCTCGCCCTACCAGATCACGCTTGTTCCCTTTAGGGACGACTCCCTTGAAAAAATAATTTATTAGTGGTTGACAATAACACAGGTAAAACATAAACATGTGAATGAAAGTTCACCGGATAGCTTCCACGGAACCAAGGCTAACACGAGTATCACACGGACACGGGTTACGGAAAAACACTACTTATCTATAGTTATTCATTTCTATGTGACTTTAACAGATAGTGTGTAACGTGTAAAAAAACAAATGCAAAAAGGAACAGGCAACGTGAGCAGCGGAGATGCTCTTTTCAACAACTCCTAAAATACTATTACATTCAAATTCTTGCAGAAGAGTGAGCATAAACAAAAGAAGAAGTACAATAAGAAAGTTTATTTGGTAAAGTGTGGAATTTTGTTATTGTACCTTCACTAGTTTAAATACTTGCTCAGACATTCAGTTGAAGTAGTATTCTTTCACTTTTTCAACCATTCTAATAGAGTTAAGTTAATGACGCTCAGTAAGAGATGTACCCAATACATCGCGCGGAGCGCGAAGCGCTCTGCGTGAGTTGTCTTTGGTTTGGCCATTGCGGACTCGTTTTTTCCTTTTAATTAACAAAAAGCTTCAAATATAATCATTTTTTGAAAACTAAAAGAAGGGAACGTTAGAGAATCACGAGTTGAACATTGTGTGAAAATTTCAGCCAAATCGGATTATTTTCGCCTGAGTTATGGTTTCGTGTCGTTGTTGAAAAGTTCCGCCGTAATTCGTCCCTCGTCCCTCCTCCCTCCTCCCTCACGGAATTCTGTCCGCATCGTAGTGGAAAAACTACTGAACCAATTTGGCTGAAATTTGAAACATCTATTCTATGGCAAAAGTTAGCTCGTCGCGCCAAGTATGAAATGTATATATAATCTCTGGCGCCAAGCGCGGGCGCCAATAGGCGCCAAAAACCACTATTGGAAAAACTACCGAACCGATTTAGCTGAAATTCGAAACATGATTTCTAATGCAAAATTTAGCCCGTTGCGCCAATTATGACATGTATAGCCCCTCATTGGCGCCGGGCGCGGGCGCCAATAGGCGCCAAAAACCGCTATCGGAAAAACTACCGAACCGATTTAGCTGAAATTTGAAACATGAGTTATAATGGAAAAGCTAGCCCGTCGCGCCAAATATGAAATGTATAGCTCCTCATTGGCGCCGGGCGCCAATAAGCGCCAAAAACCACTATTGGAAAAACTACCGAACCGATTTAGCTGAAACTTGAAACATGAGTTATAATGCAAAAGTTAGCCCGTCGCACCAAGTATGAGATGTATAGCTCCTCATTGGCGCCGAGCGCGGGCGCCAATAGGCGCCAAAAACCACTTTTGGAAAAACTACCGAACCGATTTAGCTGAAATTTGAAACATGAGTTATAATGCAAAAGTTAGCCCGTCGCGCCAAATATGAGATGAAGACATCATCATTGGCGCCCGGCGCTGGCGCCAATAGGCGCCAAAAACGGCAAAACACTATTTATCTAATAGAAATTGAATAATTTGGTGAAAAGTGTGTAAGTCTTTTTCCAAAACTGAAATTTTTCTTCTGGCGCTCGGACCAAGCGCCAAATGGTGCTAAAACCCAAACTCACGACAGCTTCTATGGAATCGTCTGAAATTCGGTACACTAAATAACTATCACATGGCAAGTAAGATGCTCAATCTGAAAATCAAAAAAGTTCTGTTGGCACTGTGCGCTGGCGCCAATTGGCGCCAAAGTTGGAAAAATATCAGTTATCGTCAATCAAACTGTTTCAAGTTGACAGATATTGAATATTCCAATGTGAAATATAGATCCACAAATTCAAAATCGAATTGCATCTTCTGGCTCGGAACAGACGCCAAATGGCGCCACAACAAAAACACACGAAACTGACAATTGAATAGTTTGAATATTGCTCCAATTAGTAATTGACACATGTAGTGTGTGCTGGTAGCTCAACAACCTAGAGAATTTCGTTTCGTTCTGGCGCCAGACGCGTGTGCCAATTGGCGCTGGAACGAAAAAAAACAAGAAAGTTTCAACATGATGGTTTTTGATGTGGTATTGGAAATAATGGCTATATTGTAAGTGATTTGGTGTCTCTAATTGTAGATTTGTCAATGGCGCCAATCCCGTTCGCTTATCGCCGCCAAAAGCGGTGTACATGTCAATCGGAACGTTTAGCGTTTTTGTTCAGTTGTTGATAGTCATAGAGCCAGTAACTAGCGTTATATTACAACACCAGCAATTTTATGGTCTGCATTCGGCTTCGTGCACACACAAAACTGAGATTTCCATAATAATATATTGAGTTCACAAGATCCACTCTGTGAAACATAAAAAGTTGTAGGAGCACAACTAGCAAAAAGAGAACAATTAGTAAAAAGTGGGGAACCAACAAATGTGTGAGTTGTGTTTGGTTTGACCTCTATATCAGCAAAAAGTGAACGATACGAATTGCTGTGATACTGTAGCAGAAGTATTCTGCAGAAATAGAACAATACCAATGTTGCACAGTGGTTCACAACGCACGCATGTCATTGAAGTACACATGAAATACCCTTCGGCAATTTCCGAAATGTTATGCGGGTTTCGTGAACCACTGTGCAACATTGGTATTGTTCTATTTCTGCAGAATACTTCTGCTACAGTATCACAGATATTCGTATCGTTCACTTTTTGCTGATATAGAGGTCAAACCAAACCCAACTCACACATTTGTTGGTTCCCCCACTTTTTACTAATTGTCATGTACCTTTGGCAAAAAAGGGAGAGCCAGAATTTGATTGAACCACGAAGATACTCGCACAATGTTCATGTTCTGTCCCTTACCTCTAACTAATTACTCACTGTGCTACGGTTACAAGATAGCTGGAATGCAGTGGTTGGATGCCGTAAGGAGAACATGTAATTGATCACGGAGTGAAAACCCAATTATCAATAGCCAACATTTAATAAAATCATACAGAAAATAAAGAAAACATTTGAAAGTGTCAACCAGTGTTGTTGAAAGGGATTCAACCGCTGCATATAGGTGATAGGCAGAGAATAAGATGGGAATCATTTCATGTCTCTATAACGTGGAACATATAATCTATCCGTATCACTTTTTTTGCATTGCTTGCCAACTCATTACTTATGTGAAGTAAGGCGGTATGGAGTATGGACGCTCTCTACAGTCTCCGTATTGGTGACCTCATTTCGTTTTTCCAAGTGAAGCTGTATGGACGACGCATGAGAGACAACCATTTCATGACCTTTTCACTTTCCCACGACCCCTTGAGACGACCATCCCAAAAATCGTCCATACAGGCGATCTCCCGTCGTAAAGTAGTGTTTAACTGACTAAATAATATGTGTTTCCCGAGTTTAAAAGCTAGTTTTTAGTGAATTAGGGTATTCGTATTCAACTAACTAGTCCCTGCAGATCTAGTATTCAGATTCGAGTTTTAAAGCTAACTCGTTCGAACAACCGGTCTGATCTCGAAATCTCATAGAATTTAACAAGGCCGTTCCAATTTCACGATAGTACACTGGCAGTGTTTCGTGCGGTTCGGGTAAACAGGCAGTTTTCCGGATGCTTTTTCCGGACGTTTTCGAGCTGGGAAAACGGTGGAAAAAGAGACACTTGTGCATCTGATATCGATTTTGTTGCTATACTGTAGTTGAATACTATATTTCATTTGTCGCTCATGTAATTGTTATGTTCTAATCATGTTAGCAATAGGGAAAGGTTACTGAAATTTCGCGCCAGGTATGGGGCACTGGAAACTGGTTCTTGTTCCAACTCCTTAGCACAATTTGGGATTCAAAAAGAGTAAAACTAATCTGTCTTTTCTGAGTTTGAAATCTAACTCGTTAAAACAACCGGTAGGATCTCAAAATCTCATGACAAACCAAAGCGTTTTACAGGGAAAGAAGTTTAACAGGTGAAATTTCCGGTAGATCATAGGTAGTTGGACTTCCCTGACAGAACAGAGAGAAAATTTTCACTGAAATTTCTGAGAGAAAGTAGGGGGAAAATGGGGGTAGATCAGGGATAATTCAGGGTGATTTCCCGGTAATGTCCCAGCACTTACTTTGACATTTTTAGTAGGAAAATACCGGAGGTATTTCAGGGATATGTACGGGATATTATAGAGCAATCATTAGCAGGGATGTGGCGGGGACAAAACAGCGATTTCGCGCGCGGCGCAGCAAAGAAGCTGGCTCGATCAGCTGTTCTGCACACATTAGAGCCGACCCGTACTATATATGAATACTTTATTCCAGTGGAAAGGTGAGAGGTAACAAAAAAAAAGAGAACAGCAAAATATGAAGTCACAACAAGAAGAAAACACAAAATGGAGAAACAAAACAGAATCGAAACTATATCTTCACATTAAACATAAACAAAACAACATATTATATTATGGACTAGGTGCCATAATATAATATTAACACTGGTTCGGCGCCCATCTCTCCACCAGGCCTGGAAATAGACATACGCTCATAATCGGAACATACAGGGAACCAGAGGAGTTCAACTCAAGATTTGGTGGAAAGGGGGGAGGGGCGATGACACGCAAACTCGTTCGGATATCCAAATAGTTTTGATAGTGCGTTTTGCAGTTGATTGATTTGGGGTGAGTTTGGCGTGAAAAATGTCTCATTATGAGTATGAAGACAAAAAAGCGCAAAGATTTTACTTACATCATAAGTCCAAAAAATATTGAATTCGGTAACTAAAGATTTCGATGCGGTGCTGCCAGAATCCCCGGAAATATCCTGAAAAGTAGTATAACCGTTTCATATCTGGGAAGATCCATTGGGATCAGTCCAGTTTAAGAGACGGTACAATAGTAGACAAGTCCACTTTTTCCAGACGAGCGTGGAAAGCAGATAGAGTCCCTGCTTCCACTACATTACTTGGAAGTAAATTCCAAATAGCTGGCATTCTGTTCGCAAACGAACCAAAAACTTGCCTTTTACTAGCAAAATTTCGCGAGATTTGAAATGAATGAGGCCTTTTTGACCTGCTTATCGTAAATAGCTGTAGTGAAGGATTTTTTTCAAAACCATGAATGATTCGATAACAAAGGGAGAGATCAAATACCAAACGTCTATACGCAAGTGATTTAAGTTGAAAACTTACCAAACGACCCGCATAAGATAAAGTGAGAGGATTGCTAACACATTTTCTGAACGCAATACGAGTGAAACGTCGTTGCACGTTTTCAACACTGGTTGTATCCATCACAGTGTTGGGGGACCACACAGGAGACGCATATTCGAGAATTGGACGGACATAAGCTTTTCTGTAGCTGGAAATTTTACGCAGCTGAAAAGCTCTCAAAATACAATTTGCAACCCTGTTTGCCTTCTTTACAATTTCAGAAATATGAGATCTGAAAGAGAGATCGTTGCACACCGTAACACCGAGATCACGAACCGAATTGTTGTTTGGAATAACTACTTTATTCAATGTGTATTGACTAGGATGTGAACTACTATTGACTGACAAATGCTGAGATTTAGACTCGTTAATATTCATAAGCCATTTAGTGGCCCAAATAGAGATACATTCGAGATCACTTTCAAGTATATTTCTGTCAAAATCACAATTTAGTTCTCTGAAGATTTTGAGATCGTCAGCGAAAAGAAAACAAGGACTAGCTAGACGCCAAGAAATATCATTAACATAAATAAGAAACAGCAATGGGCCAATGACCGAACCCTGTGGTACACCCGACGTACATGGCTTTGGTAATGACAAACAATCATTCACCCGTACTTTGAATGACCTGTTTGACAGATAACTGGCAATCCATTTGCACAAAACATCACTTACACCATATTTTTGCAATTTGTACAAAAGGAGCTGATGGGAAACAGAATCAAAAGCTTTTTGGAAGTCAACATAGATACAATCTACTGGTTTGTTATTTTGCAGTGAATTTTGCCAGGACGATATACAGGACATGAGATTGCTCAGAGTGGAGCGACCCGGTAGAAAACCAAATTGATTCTGGTCAAGCAAGGAGTTTGACGTGAAAAAATTAAGAAGTGGTTTACTCAGAAAAATTTCACATATTTTGCAAAACGAGGAGGTTAAACTAATCGGTCTATAGTTTTTCGGATCAATACGCGGGGGTTTTTTGAGTAGAGGGATAACTATGGCTTCATTCCACTGTTTTGGAACACTGCCAGAAATAAGCGACCGTTGATAGAAAAAGGTGAGATGGGGTAGGAGCGTATCCGAAACTCTTTTGATGAAATACGAGGGAATGCCTTCCGGGGTGAGTGACTGTTTGTCACTTAGTTGTTTGATAGCTGAAATAACATGAGATGAGTTGATATCTATTTCAGGAAAATTAGGTAATTTAGGAGGAAAGAAATCAGGGGGCGTATCGATAATAGCGCCCTCGCTGTAAACTGAATGGAAAAATTGGGAAAGACAGTTACTTACGTCAGAAGGAGAAGTGAGAACCTTACTAGATACGGCGCACCGCCAAACGTGGCTGGCCGCCGTTTGTCGTTTCACTCTGAGTTTGAAATCGTATCATATATGATTTATAATGGAAGAGTACTTAATTATTAACTGCAGGGTTAATAAATTAAAGTAAAAATTTACAAAATGTTTTTGATATTGTCTTTTAAATAATGAAAAAAAAATTTATTTTCTAAAATATTCGTTTGTATTATGTTCTGAAGCAACCCGTAATTTCTCTCTTTCATATCACTGAGATTTCTCTGATTTCACCAGAGTTTTTTTGAAATACAAAACGAAGGAAAAAGAGACATTCACTTTACACAGTTCGAAAAACTGATAAAATGATGCAGTGAACATCAAGTAGAATACAAATATATATTTTAATTAACTATAATAAAGTAACTTGGGTTTAATATGGGTTTAATAATGTTTTTGATGGGTTTAATAATGTTTTTTAGAACATTAGTGATGTTATGTCGAGACTGATCAATCCAGACGCAGAGAGCCGCTGCGGCAATATTGAATTGAATGGCGAATGTTATAATTCCCGACTTTCAAAGTTCACCGTTTAGCAAAGTTCAGCGGTTTTTGCCGCGATCCTAAATATTTGGTTTGATCGGTTAAAAGCGGTTTGTGATCGTTTTTTTGGCTATTTTCATGTATAATGTTGTTTCACACAATTATTATCACTCTCTTAGATCCTAATTTTTCTAAGTACCCGCTCTTAGATCTTAATTTTTAACTTCCAAATAGTATTTACTTTGTAAAATTCTCATTTATGTTAGCAACATGGTTATACTTCACATTGACTACATAGTATCCATACTTCAGGCGGACGAAGAATTCTCGAAATTTTTCTAGTTTTCCTATAATTCAGAAAGAAATAATATACCAACTTTTCGCTTTTCTGTTTCAAACCTGATATAGCATCCGAATGCACACTATATGTGATATTCTCTTATGAATGTTTTTAAATTGTGCTTTCCAGTCTAGTGTATAGTTTGGTTTCAGAACAATGTGAACTCCTCCGAGCTTCGTGAAGAAGATTGAAGTAAATGTGTTGAGGTACGAGAACAAGAACAAGTTCAGGTAAGGTTTTTAGTATGCAAACTGATGTGTTAGCACACCAAACTATTTTCTGAGGAGATTCGTTAACGTTTTCAACGCTGACACTCTGAGTAGCAACCTCAATTACTTTTTCGAGACCCGCGGAAACTCACAAAGTTTTCCAAGGTTTCCCTACTCGGTTAGTTTTTGGCAATAGCTTTCGATTGTCGACTTCAATGCTAATCTCATCTCTTCAACCTGTTTTGTTAACTGAGAGAAGGAAATTGTATAGGGAACGAGCCCAATGAATTGTAGTTTGATCTGTGTATACAGCAAGGTTTCGTGATCTACGACTGGAAATGCAGAAATATCAAACTAAGTCAGTAAAACAAGACAACATGTAAAATTTCAATCATTCTCTCTGAGCCTTATACTGTTAATCAATTGCACAGTCACGGTAAACATGTTAAACACAGCAGAACTCAGAAACCTGCTATGACAATATGCACGATGCCCATTAGAATCCCAGCTTCGCGTACCTGTTCAATTGACTTCTAGTATATATGACACCCACGACACCCACCCTTGTTGTGTGGTACATTTCTGCAGTTTGTACCCAACAGAACAGCCGACCACTCCGCGGAAGATAGCTCGCAGCCTTTGAACTGACAATGTACTGCTGGAGCTGGTTGTCGAACTTTCTATAAAACACGATTATTACTTAGCGTTAGCTGGAAGTACGACTAATCCCAAGTGGTGAATCCCAGTCAGGAATTCGAACAGGAGTAAACTCAAAGAACTATACTAATTGAGAATGTTCATTCCGTTGGCGTTTATATGAAAACTGAATACATACTAAGTGAACTGAGGTATACAGTGGGCTGCCATGTTACTTTCTACGACCAGTCGAAGTAGCGCCAATATGCACTTTAATTTGTTGGAGTAGGCCAGCTACAGAAGCGAGAGCATGCAGGTCAAAGAGGATGCAGACAGGCTATATAGTATATCGATAGTAATCAGCAATGCTGGCCTGAGCTTGCCAGTTTTTCATTACAAATAAAAATCCGAAAGATTATTTTGATCTAACATGACATCATTATTCTTTTCTATGTATGTTTATTAAATCAATGATTTCCAGATAAGAAAGGCAATATAACTTGAGAGGGAGATGCCAAGAGGATCTCTCGCCGGTTCCGGACCCGGCCATGCATTCTACCCTTTTGCTACTTTTTCCGCATTTGACTTTTGATACTCTTTTGGGAAATATAAACTTTCTTTCTTTCATTGTTCGTGTTTTGTTATTTCCTATCTCTCAGTTAAGAGAGATACTTTTCTCCATTCTACCACAAAATAATGCTTCAAAATAGAATTTATATTTCAAAAGCACGTTAAACACATTATATCAGTAAAATGAATGATTCTAGAAAACTGTTCAACATTTTTCCTAATTCAGAGGTTGTTGAATTTCTATGATGTTTCAATTAATATTAGTTTGGTGAATCCCATATAACAGACTAGTTTTTCGGCACTGATTTTCAGAATAATTATGCATAGTTCCTATTCATACTGAGTTCCTTTTATATTGTTATATTAGTTTTACTCGTACAATTCCACAATTGTTTAGTTTCCAGTCAGACTTTCTCAAAAAACCTAGTACCGAGTAAACTACCATTGTGTAAGAGATAGAAGTCATACAAACTTCATTAAGTCAGTTCTTTTAGTTCTTAAACTAGCGCATTCAGTGGGTAGGGGACAGCGTGGCCAAATGGCCGTCATTTGGGGCGAGTAGCGGCGGCTAAATGAAAGGCGGCGCCAGACAGTTTCGAAAAGATTCGATTATCGATCGATGGCAGAGGCGCGCGGTGCCCTGCCTCGCCCGCGCCTGCCTCCTTCTTAACGTGCGCGTGCATTAATTAAAACAGTAATTTAGCACTTGTGAAATGAAAATAATCGGATTTAAACTCGAATAGATAAAAACACTATTTAATCCAATGTATTTTAATGTGAAATTGTCTAATTTAGTGCACGAACTTCAAAATTCTCACAATTAGTGCTGTTTTGATGTGGAATAGTTTGAAAATATGTACATTAACTGGATAATAACTTCATTACATTAGTCAACATAGTCCCTCTCTAACTGATTTGAATACAATTTTTAGTAACAGAGACCCACTTGCAATATTTTGGTAAACGTTAGAATAGAACCAACAGTCACACTTTATTCGTGTACAAAGTGCGCTTGCACGGAGGGGAACACGGGCTGGACACTTTGTCAAGATACAAAGTGCGAATCGGGTATAAAATGCTGCGGGAGCCCATACAGTGAAATGTTACTCAGTAGAGGCTTGATTCACTGGATTAGGAAAAATTATGGAACCATTTCCCCATTCGTGTGCAAGTTTCTGAAATAAGCGGTTTTCAAAATATTTTTATTTGGCTGCGTCTTATATGAAAGCTTGCACATTCTCTCGCTGGGGCCATGGTTGGCCAACTGACTGGAAACTCTCCGAGAATATGCAAGACTGACCTGCTATAATGTTCATTGGGTTGATTTAATATTAATACTTCATAAAGTAGAGTCACAATGACCAGTGATAGGAGAAAGGAGATGACACGTAGTTTCGACCATCTTCTAGAAGCATCCTGTAACGTAATAAGGTAGTCCGATTGTAGTTTGATCGATCAACATTGAACATTTTTTCGAAAATTCAGATGCATCAAACTACAAACACATATTTTAATTCCCTTTCTGGGTTGTTTGGAAGTTAAGTGTGTGTTCTTGAAAAGTTTGGTCAGAGATTCGAGTATCACGTGAGAGAGACCAAAAATGACATGATGTGTGTATACCAATTTCGCACATGTAGAGTTCATGAGAGTAGAAACGGGACCAGCAGGTAGCCGATTGGGGAAGCCAATGTTTTTAGTGTTTTTTTTTACCGGGTTCGATGAGCGTTGGGATTGGCTTTGGGCAACTAGCTAATCTAAGCCATGCAGAGTTCGTGGGGATCGACACAGAATAAATTTTTGTCTGAAATTTCGCACACGTAGAGTTCATGAGAGTAGAAACGGGACCAGCAGGTAGCCGATTGGAAAAGCCAATGATTTTAGTGTTTTTTGCCGGGTTCGATGAGCGTTGGGATTGGCTTTGGGCAACTAGCTAATCTAAGCCATGCAGAGTTCGTGGAGATCGACACAGAATAGATTTTTGTCTGAAATTTCGCACACGTAGAGTTCATGAGAGTAGAAACGGGATGAGCAGGTAGCCAATTGAAGAAGCCAATGATTTTAGTGTTTTTTGCCGGGTTCGATGAGCGTTGGGATTGGCTTTGGGCAACTAGCTAATCTAAGCTATGCAAAGTTCGTGGGAATCGACATAGAATAGATTTTGGTCTGAAATTTCTCACACGTACAGATCATGAGAGTAGAAACGGGACCAGCAGGTAGTCGATTGGAAAAGCCAATGATTTTAGTGTTTTTTGCCGGGTTCTATGAGCGTTGGGATTGGCTTTGGGCAATTAGCTAATCTAAGCCATGCAGAGTTCGTGGGGATCGACACAGAATAAATTTTTGTCTGAAATTTCGCACACGTAGAGTTCATGAGAGTAGAAACGGGACCAGCAGGTAGCCGATTGGGAAAGCCAATGATTTTAGTGTTTTTTGCCGGGTTCGATGAGCGTTGGGATTGGCTTTGGGCAACTAGCTAATCTAAGCCATGCAGAGTTCGTGGAGATCGACACAGAATAGATTTTTGTCTGAAATTTCGCACACGTAGAGTTCATGAGAGTAGAAACGGGATGAGCAGGTAGCCAATTGAAGAAGCCAATGATTTTAGTGTTTTTTGCCGGGTTCGATGAGCGTTGGGATTGGCTTTGGGCAACTAGCTAATCTAAGCTATGCAAAGTTCGTGGGAATCGACATAGAATAGATTTTGGTCTGAAATTTCTCACACGTACAGATCATGAGAGTAGAAACGGGACCAGCAGGTAGTCGATTGGAAAAGCCAATGATTTTAGTGTTTTTTTGCCGGGTTCGATGAGCGTTGGGATTGGCTTTGGGCAATTAGCTAATCTAAGCCATGCAGAGTTCGTGGGGATCGACACAGAATAGATTTTTGTCTGAAGTTTCGCACACGTAGAGTTCATGAGAGTAGAAACGGGACCAGCAGGTAGCCGATTGAAGAAGCCCATGTTTTTAGTGTTTTTGTGGGTTCGATGAGCGTTGGGATTGGCTTTGGGCAACTAGCTAATCTGAGCCATGCAGAGTTCGTGGGGATCGACACAGAATAGATTTTTGTCTGAAATTTCGCACACGTAGAGTTCATGAGAGTAGAAACGGGACCAGCAGGTAGCCGATTGGGAAAGCCAATGATTTTAGTGTTTTTTGCCGGGGTCGATGAGCGTTGGGATTGGATTTGGGCAACTAGCTAATCTAAGCCATGCAGAGTTCGTGGAGATCGACACAGAATAGATTTTTGTCTGAAATTTCGCACACGTAGAGTTCATGAAGGTAGAAACGGGACCAGCAGGTAGCCGATTGAAGAAGCCAATGTTTTTAGTGTTTTTGCCGGGTTCGATGAGCGTTGGGATTGGCTTTGGGCAACTAGCTAATCTAAGCCATGCAGAGTTCGTGGGGATCGACACAGAATAGATTTTTGTCTGAAATTTCGCACACGTAGAGTTCATGAAAGTAGAAACGGGACCAGCAGGTAGCCGATTTCGGAAACCAATGTTTTTAGTGTTGTTTGCCGGGCTCGATGAGCGTTGGGATTGGCTTTGGGCAACTAGCTAATCTAGGCCATGCAGAGTTCGTGGGGATCGACACAGAATAGATTTTTGTCTGTAATTTCGCACACGTAGAGTTCATGAAAGTAGAAACGGGACCAGCAGGTAGCCGATTGGGGAAGCCAATGATTTTAGTGTTTTTTGCCGGGTTCGATGAGCGTTGGGATTGGCTTTGGGCAACTAGCTAATCTAAGCTATGCAGAGTTCGTGGGAATCGACATAGAATAGATTTTTGTCTGAAATTTCGCACACGTAGAGTTCATGAGAGTAGAAACGGGATGAGCAGGTAGCCAATTGAGGAAGCCAATGATTTTAGTGTTTTTTGCCGGGTTCGATGTCTACAATCCCACTGAATAGGAACGTGAATAAAGACAGAAACCAGATATGTCCACTTTGTGGAACGATCTGCAGTAGCCGCCATCTGGATTCACACGTAAAGAAACTGCCTGACGGTGACAAGAAGGCAGTGAAACAACTCATTTCAAAATTCTCAAGGTAAAGTTCGATTATATTTCAATGCAAAGATTGATATTACGAACATTCGCGATGTTTTTTTTTTGGTTCTCAGAACAACTCAACGGATGTGACATCCATCATTACTATTTTCGAAATTGAAATTGACATATTTCAATTTCCGGTCAATAGTATCTCTTATGTATACGAACTTGAAGTATGTTGTGCAAGCTGATAGCTATGATGTGCAAACTAATAATGATTTTCAGGACGCTTCTTCCAGTGTGGTCGAGTCACTATAGGCTCAAAAAAGACTATACTATAGAGGATAGCAAATTGTTGTATCTGCCAATAAATTTGAAAACTGCCTTCACACAAGGATCAACGGACGTTAGAGTGAGTGCATGTTATACGAAGTATGTCTCCATACACTTTTGTTGACCGTTCATACTCACATTTCTACTACTTAGTTGCTCGGTTTAGTACTTACTAATAAAATCGATAAACTAATCGAACAAGTGTGTCTTGAATGTGATTGAATGGTCGTAGGTATACGAGATGACATTTTAAAGCGCACCAAACGTTTGTGTGAAACACAATAAAATAGTTAATAAGTGTCAACGGATGCAATTCATTCTGAAATTTGAGGTACTTTTGGTAGTTGTGTAGCAATATGGCGTGAATGAATATAACTTAAAGTCTGTAAGTACAAACGGGCATTTCAGGGATCCTTGTCAGTTCGGAAACGCGCCTTCATTGGGGCCTGTAATTCTTTCAACGAAAAACAGTCACTGACATCTGAGTTCATCTCGATGGTGCCATTGAGATGGAGCATGATAAACCTTCGCAAACTGACACCACAGTTGATCACTGGTGGATTTACTCCTTGGCTTGAGGTATGTGTTTTGCTAATGTTTAATTGAACACGATGATTGAATGTGTGTTTGAGACGTTTTTGGATCATATGGTACAGAAGATAATAGGATATCATTTGCAAATTTGTGATATGACATTAAATGTACGGGAACACGTGTAGGAAACATTGATTTAACATGTTATCAATCCGTAAACGTACGAGTGCAATTAATTTGATGATATTGTTTATGTAAAATTCCACAATGAACCCGGCATTTCGTGAACCCCTCAATTGACCAACAACCATTGACCGGGTTAACCTTTTTGTTGACTCATTTGTGACCCTCTTTTACAACGTGTGTTGGTAAAAATTTTGGGTTACCAAGTGGTATCAAAAGGGTTAAGCAAGTGACCCGGTGAATGGGTAACTGCTAGGGTTAACAAAATACCGAGTTAAATAAAGAATCCGGCCATTTTTTTCGTTGTATTGAAAGATAAATGAATTTAGATTTTGACGCCCGAAATGCGACTTGTTGCCAAGAAAGTTCTCGTTTGGCGTACGAGCGGCATGCGTATTAGAAGTGAGTGAATTATAAGGTTGAAGGGTTTACTCACAAAACGATATTCTCAATTACGTTTCATCATTAATGAACAGATTATTTTCCTCTAAAGGAGAGGTCCAAAGTATCAGAATTGGAACTGTTTAATTAAACAGTCAATGTCAGGTGGTAGCATGATTCGAGAGTATGATATGTGTACATTCTATATATAATCGAATTTTTTTTGGTAACATGAACTTTTCTTCGTTACTCTTTCTTTTCAACATCAACAACCGTGTCTACACGTGTACAGTTACCGGATTTCAATTGTATGTTATGTACCGGTCAACACTTAGGTCACATGAAAAAGTCATCAAAAGCCGGTTAGGTATCTAAAAACCCGGTTAGTCGGTTGGCCGGTTCGAATTATCTAGCGCCGTGAATGTAAGGCGAACATAACAATCATACGTATCGGTGTTGAATTGCCTTGTTCTAGGCAGACGTTATCATTGATGTCTATTCGGGGTATATCGTCAAAAATCATGACTCTCCGGAAATTCAAAAAGTGGCACATTATTGTGGTTAGTTATAATTTCGGTATAATTGTAGACCTTACAAATCAGCAGCATCGGTCAATTTTTATGAAGAATTCATGTTGTAAATTGTCATTTTTTGAAATCAAAATTGACAACAGTCATTTTTGAAATCAAAATTGACAACAGGAATGTTGACAGCTTGTGTAATCGTTGATCGAATATCTCGGAACGTGATTGTGAACACGTATCTGTGAATATTTAGGTCCCGTTCTTTTTTTTGTTAATTATCATCCGAAAATTCAAGAATTTGTTTATTTTCATATATATTGCAGACACCGACCCGCACGGGGTGTATGTGGTGCATCAGGGAGATATTGTCAATGACGAAATCAACTTCATTTGCGGCGATGCGTCATCCGCCAAAGTGAGAGATGTATTTCCGAAACGGCAAATCATATCTTGCGATGGCTCATATAGGTGAATAATTACTTAATACAACTGAAAACTAAACACACAAAAGGATCAAAATGGGCGAATTGATAAAAACGTATTATGATTGGAATGTTTCGATATGATAATGGCAACATATGTATTCGTTTGGTTACCCTATATGATGTTGTCACATCTTGCTTACACAGGGAAATAAAAACCGCTAATTGACAGCAAAGTTACTGCAGTTCTACCCCGCTTCGACTGCCGATTTACCGTTGGTAGTACCGCGGTACTACCAGGGGTAAATTGGCAGTAAATCTGCAATAAACCCGCAGTAACTGCGCAGTAAACTAATTAATATTCAAATCTACCACAATTAATCTAAAATAATATTTTATCAAAAAATAGTTTCATTTAACGCAATAGGAGCGCATGCTCCCTATCAACGTCAAAGGAAAATAGAATACCTTTCTGTTCTCGAAAAGTACCTCAAACTTGGGTAATTGCACCGAAATCAACTCAAACCTCAACGACTAGTGATGGAGAAGTCCGTACTTAAGTAAGGGCGGGAAATATTTTTTTCAAAATTCGTTTTTAAGGGTGAAACTGAAAATGCATTCAATTTTCCAATATGCATGCATATTAGTTGTACATCAGGATATCGGAACAAATTTTGGTCAATCATGATTTGGTGAAGAAATTGAAGTTATGAGCAATAACTATGAAAGTTATTCTCTTAAGTTTCCATTATATGGTTTTCCATCATGATTTGCTAAGTAAAATGTCAATTCATTCCATTTTAAACGATTGAATACTCATATTGTAGAAATGCAGTTGTCAGGAACTCATCATAACGATCGAAAAAAGTTGAACTGTCAGACTAGAAAAAAATTATCTGCTCATTTTCTCGAAACTGGTTTGTATAATCTCCGATACGTTTATCCCTTCAGTTTTTGTCATAATATTGCATTTCCACACGAAGCACGCACTTTTGAATAGTTTACTATGAATCTACTGCGGGTTTACTGCACGTTTACTGCGGATCTACCACGGGTTAGCCTTACTACGGGTTTACTGCGGATTTAACCCTGGTCACGAAATTCCTATGTACTGTCAAACGGATCGGCAAAACGTTCATCGGCAACATAATAAATGATCCCATACTATATTAGTGTGAAAGTGTATAAAATTTATTTCAGGAAAGCAATATCGTTCGTGCCTTGCATCAATGGAAGTTGCAATCGTCATGCCAACTGTGGATTGTTTGACCAGTTAGTCGATGGAAAAATCCGTACGTTCGTCGCAATATTGCCTTTGAAGACGGTGGATGAAGGAGAAGAACTGTTTTTGTATTATGGCTCTGCATATTGCAAAGGCCTCAAAATGCGGTGTCCCGTGTGTGATACAATCATTGAATGACTATGATACAGTAATCTGAGGTCAATCGTGTTTTGGCGTTTATATAGAAGTTAAAATTGTAATGTGTCTGATTGTTGTGTCAGCGTATTATTTCAATTCAATAGACCCGTATAGAGTAAATTGATGCCAGATCATTCGTACAATCAAATTTACGCCGAATTTACTGTATTCATGTAATTTCGTGTTGTTTATACTGTTTGTATTGGTTTGACTTACGAATCCTTTCAAAATCATCTCATTTGAATACCTTCTGATGGTCAGATCAAATCACATTTGAGTATATTTTGGACGCACTCATTGTTTGACGAGGATTGAAGTCGGAACCTTACCAAGTTTTGTTCCTTAGCAAATGATATGTATATTTGAAATTGTACATAGTCAGATGACATTTGTTGCGAAATGATTCTAATGAATATATACATGTCAATTGTTAACCTTACAACTTTCATGAAATAAAACAAACATACGACAGACACATTTTCTTTTGGGTTTACATAACCATGAAGGGTGTACGTGTTCATAATTACAGTCATTTTTTTTCTGAAGTAACTATAGTAAATGGATGCATAACAATCAATATTCACAACCAGTCAGTTTTGAAATCAGAACTAGCAATTCATGGAGTAGAATGTGACGGTGAGTAATTATCTGCTACTCACACCATTTGTCACTACATTATACATGAGTGAATTGAATATTGAAATCATGGTGAATACATCATGTTGTACGGAGTATAGTCAGGTGTAGGTTGACAACTCTAAAGTTGAAAACCGAGTTGTTTACAAAGGTTTGCCTTACCAACTACGTCACTAGATGATATCAAGCTGTGAAATCCAAGATTGGTGAACATTATGCACCAAGTTCTCGGTAAAATGTGTGATCCTTGATTTACAACATTCTCAAAAGATGCCCACAACGGCCCTTCACCAACAACGCGCATGTGCTGCAATTTTACGTTTTTTTCAACAACGAAACTCTTTGAATAGTTTGTCAACATGGTTATAAAATGAGGTTTCCACGATTATATACATACACCTTATCACAAATGAAACCATGTATACCCAATTCAATTTTTGCTCAGTCACACACAATGATCCTATTATTCTCAATACCGACTCGGCAAGGAAACAAAGAAAATCGTTCACCACAATCCGTTTCACGAGAAACCTAACCCACTATGTTTCGTCGACCATAATTGAAAAAAAATTTCTCCATCCTAAAACTAAAAAGAGTGAGCATCTGATTATTGAATGAAATTAAATGTGTTTTAATTTAACCAATATGTATAGGCGTTATGAAGGCGGATAATCCACTACCACACAACCAAAATCATTCCTCATAGTTGTATGGCGCTACGACACAGATCATAGCGTACGAGTGAGTTAGGGTTGGTAAAAACGAGTCCATCGAAGAAGCAGGGTTCGTCTTCAGCCACCTAGCACTCACGAATTCATTGTTTTCGTCCAATAGAAAGAATCTGTACTGCCGACCGGGCAGATAAGTATAACTTAACACTATCATCGCTTTCATAGACTCCACGCCAGTTTTAACGCCATCATTCTCCATGATACAGTCATGTTCCTGCTCACTGAAACATTTGAAATAAAATGAAACTACATTATGAAACAAACAATCAAAAGCAGGCAGTATCGTCTTGTTGCCAAGATCAACGTTATGTGAGGCAGGTTTGTTGGCAGAGTCATTTCATCACCAGGCTGACAAGATAAACGAAGACATTCGTTATGCACTGGCTAGATCGTTCGAACACGCTTTCCAACTACCATTGAATCGTTTCAATTAGATCGGATCAGAATATAGTTCGTTTCACCAATTGATGACATTCTACAGTAATCTTTCCAAAATTCAAACGCATTCATCTAATCAACAAACAGAATTTAAGTTTTGTATGCTTGTAGTACCCAAAGTGGAAAACTAAATCACAAAGTTTAAACTATGTACAACAACTATATACAAGATATGATAAATTCACTTGTAAGTTTTATTATCTTACTGTAGAGGGCTATTGTTTCGTGAAACAGACTATATACGAGTTCTCAGCACTGATTTTATTATCACCACCAATCAGTATGGACGAGTATAATTAGTAGTGAGCGTAACGGAAGTCAACAAACTTACATGTTTGGAACATTTTGATCAGTGGTACCAGCACAAGACATTATTCTGTGGGTTGATGGACTAAGAAACTGAAATAGTATTGTTGAATATAAATGATTGATAGAACATGGATAAACAAGATAATATTAACAACAAAGAGAACTACATGTAAGCGGCGAATTCACTGGAGAACCGGGTCCTTCCCGAACCAAACCGCGAACCGGTCACTGGAGAACCGAACCAAGTGAACCGAACCGACTTTTGAACCGACCGGTTCTCCAGTGAATGCTTCGAACCGAACCGACATTGATCATGAGTTAAACAAGCAAGTCGTAGACAAGCTAAAATGAGTCTATCCCGGTTCGGTTCGAAGCATTCACTGGAGAACCGGTCGGTTCCAAACAACGGTTCGGTGGGTTCGGTTCGGTTCTCCAGTGACTGGTTCGCGATTCGGTTCGGGAAGGACCTGGTTCTCCAGTGAATTGGCCCATGTAAGCTGATGACAAACGAACTCGAACAGCCATGAATAGAAACGAAAGAAATGCCATACATATTATATTAATTTGAATGCAAATCAACCGATAATTTTTAGATAGGTAGAAACTAAGTATATACAAGTTTTGATCCCGTCGAATTTTAAACAGCCAACGGAGCATGTGTTTTGTAAGGTAATCCTAGATTCCCTTACGGCTCCGCGAATTACAGTAGTGAATTCAAAATAGAACTCTAGTTACAGTTAACTAAGCTTGTTCAGTAGAATATCGAACTTAGTTCATCTTGATCAAGTCATTGAGACGAAAACTATTCATTTCTTTCGTTTCAATGACTCATATACATTACAGATCAAGATCCCGCCCACCGAGCGAGGAGGTGCACGACGGACGTGACCGTGACCGGCTTTCCCCTTTTCTCCTTCTCAACGTTCTTTACTATTTGATATTTAATGTTTTACTCATTCTTCGATTGTTGTGTCAAAGCTAATAAAAATGCCTGACAAACCCCGTTTTATGTTCTCTCTTCTCAGGATTCCCTACATGGGAATCAAAATGTCTGGGGGTTTACCCCCCCCCCTCGTTTTGGTGGTAGCAGCATCGTAACGATCCACCCTCCTCACTCTCCCCTTTCTACAGCCCACTTTGAACTTTCCCACTCTCCCACCCCTTTCTCTCTTTTCTGTTCTCTTTTCTTCTATCACATTTTTGTTGGACGTGTTTTTCCGGTGTTTGTTGTACTGCTGTTGTCGCTGTTGTATTGCGCGCGCTAAGGCCTCGCGTATACTATTTTCGCAGAGGGCCCGTCTCGTTTTTAGTTCCTGCGCGATGTCTGGGGGTTTACCCCCCCCCTCGTTTTGGGTTTGCAGTGGAGCGCACTTGATTCAAGAGCACATAATCTGACGTCCGAGAAACTTAGAATTAGATGTAAGCATTGAATTCAAAGCTAATAAGCACATATTTTCTTATGAAACCCGGGGTTGTGTAGATAATTCTTCAATGCCATCATCGACTACATAGACACTTGTGAATGATGTTTCCCTCACTCAAACAACACAAACGTTGCAAAGCACACACACACAAATTCACGAGCACAATAAAACTAGTGAAACACACAGAAAAAACGGCCAAAAGCTTGCAATATTGCACCATCTCGAGCGACAAACATTCAAGTTACGCATTATAGCGATTTAACTGGTTATTTTAGATCAAAAACCATCTGGTCCCGCTTCTATATGCAATAGTTGTTAGTGTGGAAAATTTAAGTCATAATTAATGTTCTGTCGACTCATACAAACTCTGCAATGCACAAATTAACAGAACACGTAAACTTTGCATACTGAACCAAAGCTACTAGATAAATCATTTCGAAGCATTAGACATGTCTATTAATTCTCCATTAGACATGTCTATTAATTCTCATTACATCCATGCAAAAAATTGTTATACAATAAATATATTAAACATTTCCTACCATATTGACGTCGTTGCGACTACTGGAAAAATTATTAGATGTAATATAATGAATCACAATTATATTACATCTACTTATTATGTGCTATCATGTTCTACATTACAATTACTACATCGAATAATGACTTCAATAATGGCGTATACCAGTCACGCATGGTTACCGCAAAATTGTCAAATACAATCTATCTTCACAATTGGTCGTTTTTGATTTCAACTTGACGTGCTCTCATCATGCCATTTTGCCAAAACGTATAGCCATTTTTGATGTCAAAAATGACTACCACCAAAGACCCGATGTTGATGACGTCATCATATATGAAATAGGAAAGTTTTCATAATATATAAACTCGTGTACACCTTTTTTATTAGTAAACTACATGAAACTGTTTGTGTTGGTCAACATGTAGACTAAAACGGAAAAAAACCATACTAGTGACAGATCTACCAACACATTTTCAACGATGAACCTTCAGTTTGTATTGAAAATGAACTTTAAATTGTAATGAGATGAATTGTAGTAAGTTTCACATTACAAGGAGAGCTAGTTCAGATACCTCGGAAAAAAAATTAAATCTCCCAATAACTTGAGGCTTAGGCTAAGCCATAACCAAAATTATATGTTTTACAAAAATGGGGTCCACAAGAAAATATCGTTTGTTTGGACGATTTTTGGGAGGGTCGTGGGAGATTTTTGGGATGGGTCGTGAATATAAAAAATCATATTCTGCTGTTGATAAGTATGAGATCCGTTTTTGAAACGTCAAATAAGAAAATATTCCTTCACAAATGTTAATGATGAGATCATTCACATCCGAATTTAGGCCAACAAAGTTGGAACTGACCATTTCATGTGATTAATGCTGAAATTGGTCGACTGTCTAACGTTTCTTGGGGTTCGGTTCGTTTTCTTGTCGGGTTGAATCGGTTCGGTTGCTCACCGAACCAACTGGTTGGGGAAGAGTCGGTTGGAAGAAAATTTCCAGTGTCCTTCGCCTAATCGCAATCCTCACCCATTAGAATAAAGCGACTACAATTCGCAGAACTGGTTCTCAAAATCATGAGAGAGGTAAGTGTTAGAAACTGTTCTCATCCATCGACTCGAATGACACTTCGAGTCGATGGATGAGAACAGTTTCTAACACTTACCTCTCTCATTTATATTTATAGCGTTTTAGAACAAAAAGTTTTTTCTCAAATTTTCATCCCATAGACTTTTATATCTCGATCGGTTGTGGTTATACAAACTTTGTTTTTTCAGAGTGAACTGATGCTGGCCATTACTACAAATGTTCCAAGTTTCAAAATTTTGTGTTCATTTTGAAGCACCCAACGAGATGCCTCAAAATGACAAAAATCCGCATTTTAAGATTCTCGGCAGAAGTTGAGAACAACGTGAAACAAATGGAAATTGTCCAACAATACATCGCATCGATTTCAAATTTCACGCTGATTACAAAAACCCTTTCGAGTTGCTCCGATAACTGACACCTTCACTCTTGGTGCCACCCTTTGAGCCAGCCAGCCAGCTGCACAACGGCCTTTTTCGCCGACTTCTCAATCAACCATCATTGACCATTCAACACTTGGTTCCAATCTGTACGCAAAGTTGACCCCTCAACAGCGCAGGGCTGCTGACAGCATTTTACATCCTTCTCCTGAATCGCCACCACGCTTCTTTGTGGACGGCCGCGGAGGTAGTGGAAAGACGTTCCTGTACAATTGCATCTACCACATACTTCTCGAAAAGGGTCAAAACGTTGCCTGTGGTGCCTGGACAGGTATCGCCGCGAATCTAAAGACGTTCCTGTACAATTGCATCTACCACATACTTCTCGAAAAAGGTCAAAACGTTGCCTGTGTTGCCTGGACAGGTATCGCCGCGAATCTATTGCCTGGAGGTAGAACCATTCATTCTCTATTCAAGCTATCTGTTTCCCAACAGAATCGTAATAGTACTGTGAAGAACCAGTCTAAAGAGGCTCAATTCCTGCGCGAAATGAATGTGTTTGTGATTGATGAATGTTCCATGGTGCCGAAATTGTCTCTAGATGCAATTGATCAAGTTCTACGTGATACAATGGACAACAATAAACCGTTTGGCGGCAAAGTAATTATACTCGGTGGCGATTTCAGACAGGTGAGCGTAATCAAAACAGCAAACAAATATTCTGGATGATATAAAAAGGTATTCAGCGGACGAAACAAAGTTGTCAACGTAACGATTACCTTGAAAGCAAGTTTTTTCCAGGATGTTTGACTACTAAAATAGTAGTATTTCCTATTGATACAAATGGAGTGTATAATCATTAACGACAAGTGTGTTTAGGTACTTCCTGTTGTTGAACGAGGGCGTGGGTCGGATGCAGTTGACGCCTGTCTCAAGCAGTTTCCTCTATTCTCTGTGTTCCAAAGATTCAGCTTGACTGAGAACATGCGCAGTTTACCGGGATCGACGGATTGGTCAGCCCTCCTATTGAGACAATAGGTGATGGAACAATAGCGGAACGTTCTGATGGCTGTATCTCTCTCCCTGACAGTCTCATATTCAGCGGGGACCTTTTGTTGGAAACATTCGAGAATAAGTTCGATGATCCGGAGATTTTTGTGGAACGAGCTATACTTGCCCCAAAAAATGTGGATGTGAATGGATTGAACGAAAGTATCCTGCAGAAGTTGAGGGGTAGACAGCAGACATTTCCCAGTATCGACGAGATTGATTCTGAAGATCCCGATGACTCGATAAACTTTTCTATGGAGTTCCTTAACAAACAGAATCCTGCCGGCACCCCTCCCCATCTGCTGACACTAAAGGTTGGTTTAGTGACTCTTTTAACAAAACTGAATCATTATTGTTCCCAAATTTTTGTACCGCCTCTAATATCACCAAACTATATTATTATTATTATAATATCACCAAATTTATTGTTCATGTTGGTTAAGATACATTTTTAATTTTTTAAATGAACATTTTAATTTTTTTTAAATAAACAAATTTCAATGTAATGCTCTACGTTAATTCATTAACTTTTAAGGTTGGCGCAGTGATCATGCTGTTACGGAACCTCTATGTCTCTAGAGGGCTGTGCAACGGCACAAGGTTTGTCGTCGTTGCGTTCAGTCGCCGAGTTCTACAGTGCAGATTCATTTGCGGAGAAAAGAAAGGATATGTTGTCTTCATATAATATATATATACCGCGTATAGACAATTTCACTGAGAAAGGTGAGTGATTAAGAGTCATAAATTTATTTCCAGTTTTCTCATAGCTGCTCTGATTCGCTGTCCAAAAATGAACTTCAGAGTGTGTTATTGTTTTCCAACGCTTAAACAAAAATTCTATAATTTGTCAGTCAAAAAAGATCAGTAATCGTATGTATTTTTTGCTGAATTTTACAGGGCTACCCTTTCGATTGCGTCGACGTCAGTTTCCGGTTCGCCTGTCGTTCACAATGACAATAAATGAGGCACAGGGACAGTCACTGACGCATGTTGGGCTGTACCTCCCGGAACCGGTCATTGGCCATGACCAACTCTACGTCGCCATGTCAAGGGCAAGATTCCAAGAAGGAGTGAAAATTCTCTCACTCACGAACACAATCAAAAACGTGGTAGAGAGATCTGTTCTGTGATTCAATTAAATGATTAATAAAAGTTTTAAAAACTTTTTCAACAAAGGGCATTTGAGAATTCAAAGAGTGTGAAAAACTAACGCCAACTATCCAATAAAAAACCGCGTCCAATTTAGGGAGATTGTTAAAACTCTTGATACACGTACTTGGAAACCTTCTACTACTTGCTAACATTTTCATGTGATGTCCATGATGAGAAACAATACAACCCTATAAACTGAAGTTATGTTCTTAAAATTTGTTTGAAGTTTTCAAACTTGACTGTCCTATAGTAAAAACAAGGGAGGAGGAGGCGGCTTTAGCCGCCGGCGCCTACCTTGTGTCATTGTATTTCACTACTCATGTACAACTCAAAAGTCAAACAAGGGGTACATCAGAAAAAAATGAACCAAGTTACAGTAGTTTTAAATTTCAAGATCAAACCATCAATTGATGACGTCACACATACCTAGCATAGGTAGTTTGCGCTCCCAGCGAAATCTGGGAAAAAAATTGCCATGTATTTTCTGCGATAAATTGGAGAAAAAGTCGGGTTATAACCGCAATATTTCCGGGCAATTACTCGGGAAAATCCCGGAAATAAGTATCGGGGAGAAAACGAGAAAAATTCTGAGAAAAATTAGAGAAAATCTTCGGAAATTTTTTTCCGGGTCAGAGTGAGGACAAAACCGAGAAATTTCCCAGACAAGCTTTTCGCCGCGGCAATCGCGTAACCCGTACTAGATACGGCGCGGCCAGGGGTGCCCTGATTTGATATTTTGGAAATTATCAGCTCAACATCGAAGTCTGAAGATGGACAAGAAGGATACAATGAAGTTCATTTCATGAAGTTTTTACTTTAATGAAATATGCACTTCTATTCTATTCATTATTTATTGATATTTTGAAAAATATTTTTAAGAAAATATTTTTTTTCATAATATTTTTGGGAAATACTTTTACCAAGAAAAAAATCCTATAATCTAGAATGGTAAAAGAAATTTCAGGGTGAAATTTTGCGGTTTCAAACTGCGGGAAATTTCTGGGGGTTTTCTTTGCTTTCTCCCGGTTATCTCCCGGAAATTTCCCGACTTTTGCTGGAAATTTTCCCAATTCCAGCCGAGCGCATTTCGCGAAATGCGCCCGGCTAGAATTGGGATGGATCCGGGAAATTTCCGCGAAGGTTGACGCCCAGTGAGGGTAGAACCAGTATTTGATAAAGATTGAACTGCCAACAAATTAGGGTCAAAGGTCGACTATTGATTTTTTTAGCGCAATAAATATGACTTTGAGCCAAAATCGATGTGGAAAAAGATAAATTCATAAGCTCAGTGTCGTTGTATTCCACTACTCATGAACAACTCAAAAAGTCAAACACGGGACGGGGTGCATCGGAATAAAATGAACCAAGTTACAGTAGTTTTAAATTTCAAGATCAAACCATCAATTGATGACGTCACATACCAAGCATTTCGCTAGCAAAAAAGTCAAGTTCTGTAATATATTGCCGCTAGCGAAAGATTTGTGCGCGCCGTACTCTGAAGCTAAAAATCGAGTTGTTTACCAAGGTTCGCCCCACCAAATTGGTCACTAGTTGATATCAAGTTGTGAAATCAAAGATTGGACACAATTTTGCACCAAGTTCTCGGTTAAAAAGTCTGATCCTTGATTTACAACTTGGGTTTTCGGCGAACCTTGGTAAACAACTCAGTTTTAAACTTCAGAGAATGCGGTTCTCAGCAATCAGGGGCCCAAAAACCACCTTGGTGTGAAATATATGACTAGACCGTCTGGTGATAAAATGTTCTCCATTCAATTCTGAATCTAAATTTTACTATCAAGGAAACGATCATTGTAATATGTTGCCGCTAGCGAAAGATTTGTGCGCGCCGTATGCCATTCTAATGCGGTCCTCAGCAATTAAGGGGCTTCCTGCTATCCAACCCTAATGGGAATGTTTCTCGATTCCTAATTCTTGTTAAATCACGATTTGGAAC
The DNA here is from genome assembly GCA_964036275.1 of Litoditis marina. NCBI lineage: Eukaryota > Metazoa > Nematoda > Chromadorea > Rhabditida > Rhabditidae > Litoditis > Litoditis marina. The sequence continues at coordinate 24,098,505 of OZ038436.1, read as the reverse complement.
TACCTTAGTTTCAACCATAGTCGCCGTCACTTCTCATCCGGTTTGTAGTTCGGTCACCCATAATAAATACTCGATTTTAGTAAAAGTATTTAGAGACAAGAAACGCCCTCACATATGTTCTTACCATACTGTAACTATTTAGTTTGTATCATTGGCACACCTAAATAACAGGATGATCATTGAAGCTGACACTAATCAAGTTACAATCCTATATGACGAATAGAAATAAATCATCCAAACTTCTCTTCTATAAGTGTGTTTACCAGTTGTGTAGCACATTATTGTTTAACAAGGAAGGTGCCGCCGGCTAAAGCCGACTCCCCCTCCCTTGATAAGTCTAGGATGTAGTCAGCTTGCAGCTCTATCTCTCTATTTTAATTCTGCTCTCTATTTTTTCCTTCTTCTCTCTCTCTCTCTCTTTGTTGTTTTCATATTCATTAAGTTTCACGGCGCGTGCCAGACTCACCCTTAGCAAAAAGCGCAAAAGTTCTCCTTGAAAATGAACGATTAAGTGAAGTAACCCCGGCGCATCGGTTCTTTAAACTGTAAGTGAAAAGTTTATTGCATTTTAAAGGACTGTAGCTCTGGGATTGGTTCACATAATCGTCCTTCTTTAACACAGAGCGCGAGACTTCTCTACAACCTTAAGGCGAAACTTCCCTCTAAGATAAAGCGCAATCGTTTCCCCTACCATAGAGCTTGAGACTTTTTTTAAAGACAGAGCGCATGAGGTCTTCCCAACATAAAACGCGAGATTCATATTTAACATAGAAGACGATTAGTAAAAAGTGGGGGAACCAACAAATGTGTGGGTTGTGTTTGGTTCAACCTCGATATCAGCAAAAAGTGAACGATACGATTTGCTGTGATACTGTAGCAGAAGTACTCTGCAAAAATAGAACAATACAAATTTTGCACAATGGTTCACGAAGCCCGCATGATGTTTCAGAAATTGCCGAAGGGTATTTCATGTGTACTTTGACGACATGCGTGCGTTGTGAACCATTGTGCAAAATTTGTATTGTTCTATTTTTGCAGAGTACTTCTGCTACAATATCACAGCAATTCGTATCGTTCACTTTTTGCTGATATCGAGGTTGAACCAAACACAACTCACACATTTGTTGGTTCCCCGACTTTTTACTAATTGTCCTTTTTTTGCTAGTTGTACTCCTACAACTTCATATGTTGCCTTTTCATAGAGTGGATCTGGTGAACTCATTATATTATTAGGGAAATCTCAGTTTTGTGTGTGCACGAAGCCGAATGCAGACCATACAATTGCTGGTGTTGTAATATAACGCAAGTTACTGGCTCTGTCACTATCAACAAGTGAACAAAAACGCTACATGTTCCGATTTACATGTACACCGCTTTTAGCGGCGATAAGCGAACGGGATTGGCGCCATTGACAAATCTACAATTAGAGACACCAACTCACTTACAATATAGCCATTATTTCCAATACCACATCAAAAACCTTCATCTTGAAACTTTTTTTTCATTCCTGCGCCAATCGGCACACGCGTCTGGCGCGAGAACGAAACGAAATTTTCTAGGTTTTTGAGCTACCAGTACACACTACATGTGTCAATTACTGATTGGAGCAATATTCAAACTATTCAATTGTCAGTTTCGTGTGTTTCTGTTTTGGCGCCATTTGGCGTCTGTTCCGAGCCAGAAGATAAAATTCGATTTTGAATTTGTGGATCTATATTTCACATTGGAATATTCAATATCTGTTAACTTGAAACAGTTTGATTGACGATAACTGATATTTTTCCAACCTTGGCGCCAATTGGCGCCAGCGCACAGTGCCAACAAAACTTTTTTGATTTTCAGATTGAGCATCTTACTTGCCATGCGATAGTTATTTAGTGTACCGAATTTCAGACGATTCCATTGACGCTGTCGTGAGTTTGGGTTTTGGCGCCATCTGGCGCCTGGTTCGAGCGCCAGAAGAAAAATTTCACTTTTGAAAAAAGACTTTCACACTTTCCACCAAATTATTCAATTTCTGTCAGTGTTCAACATTTTAGTTGACGATAAATAGTGTTTTGCCGTTTTTGGCGCCTATTGGCGCCAGCGCCGGGCGCCAATGAGGAGCTATACATCTCATATTTGGCGCGACGGGCTAAATTTTGCATTATAACTCATGTTTCAAATTTCAGCTAAATCGGTTCGGTTGTTTTTCCAATAGTGGTTTTTGGCGCCTATTGGCGCCCGCGCCCGGCGCCAGAGAGCAGATATACATTTCATACTTGGCGCGACGAGCTAACTTTTGCCAAAGAATAGATGTTTCAAATTACAGCCAAATTGGTTCAGTAGTTTTTCCACTACGATGCGGACAGAATTCCGTGAGGGACGAGGGACGAGGGACGAATTACGGCGGAACTTTTCAACAACGACACGAAACCATAACTCAGGCGAAAATGATTCGATTTGGCTGAAATTTTCACACGATGTTCAATTCGTGATTCTCTAACGTTCTCTCCTTTTAGTTTTTAAAAAAAGATTATATTTGAAGCTTTTTGTTAATTAAAAGGAAAAAACGAGTCCGCAATGACCAAACCAAAGACAACTCACGCAGACAGATCCGCGCGATAGTTCTCCCTAACATAGAACGTGACTTTTTTTAACACCGTTTACCAGTTGTGTAGCACATTATTGTTTAATAATGTGAATCGAGTTCGGAACGATGTGATATGAAGAAATCTGCAGCAGAACCCTTTTATGAATGTCTTTATTTTTATTTATTCACTGCTACTTTCGAATAAGTTGCCTTATCTCTGCAATTTTTTCAGGTTGCTGTTTGCAAATCATAATAGTTCATTCTCAGCATTTCAGCTAGTATGGCAGTACGTTGCCTCTCCGACGACATCATATAAAGTTCAATTATTATGTTTAAAGTACAATTGAACACTTTATGAAGGATATACATAGTAGAAAACACAAACAGGATGAGTATACCGAATAAAACGAACTGCGGTACAGTGACTACATGTGCACATCCATGTTGTGTTATGAACAAACCGACATTGAACATTAACATTTCACAATTTAATAATACACGTGATCACTGGAAAGTTACTTAGGAAAAGGGGAAACGGAAGAAACAAGACTAGAACCGGCATAACAACATCCTACTAGCGGGATGAACACATGTGTGCTATATCTGCACCTGAATATCCTAGTTAGAGGAAAACATACATCTCTCACAGTAAAAATTGCATCCACAAAGTTTTGACTTTTTTATCAATATTGGAAGTCGAAATATTCTTAACAAACTAATGTGGTTCTCCTAGAAATCGGGCAGGGATTCTAAGCATTGGCCCACATCTCCAGATCTTCCAAGTCCTGCAACATTAGATATAATTGACATGATAAGGAAAAAAACTTTATTAAGATCAAGTTCTATACAATTTTTATCAGAGTCAAAAATCAGGCACCAGCAGTGTTGAAACTGGGAAGTAAGAAATGACATAGGCAGAAAATCAATATTATATATACAAAGGAAATACCTTATCATGATCCGCTTTAGCTGGTTTTGCCTTTGTTGAAGGTAGCTCGTTGGAAGGAACTTCGGGGAGAGAGACGGACGCAGGTGGAGGCGCAGCTACGTCGAGGAGTTGTTTGTCAAGCTCCTCCTAGACGAAAAAAAAGTATTACGTATTGGGACTTGTGAGAACATCTAAAAAACAGACCATTCAGTGAACTATTCAGAAACAATACACTAGGCGTGTGAGCAACCCAGCAAACAGTGGTCACCTCAGTCAGGTTGTTGATCAAAATTCGAATCAACTTGAATTCGTTTCAGTTCAATATTGTACTCTTTTCCTAGTTTGTTTCCTGTCGAATCTCAGTTGTACCGAAAATATGGTTCTTACCTGTTCTAACGACTCTAGCTCAGCCATTAACTCATCTTCATCAACTCCTCTATCAAACCCGATTGGATTGGAAATGGCCTCCGCTATTTCGTTTGCTACCTCCTGTTGTTCTGCGATATCCTCCATCAAGTCTTGCACCTAAAACTGTGTTTCTTCAAATGCAATCAATCTTCAGGATATTCACATTTACATCAGATATTGCCCTCTCACTACTACAGGGTTTATTATAATCTATTTACTACGTCAGATATGGCCACGGAACAGGTATATAGGTTTTTGTTCATTAGTTCTGTATAATTTAACTAACGATATTATAACTTTACATACATTTAACTTATTATTATAATTTAACTAAATATATTAGAATTGGTCAGGGGACTTATCTACTGATGAGGCCTCGGCCCCTGACCTCACACACCGTATAGAGCGTAGAGGCCGAAACGGTGTAAATTCATCTTAATCGATTATGATACATAAATGGTTTATCTTAGAAAGTTTTTGTATTGTTAACTAAATATAACATTTCTTATTTTGAATATACAGCTTAACTAACTAAACATGAGTGTAAATTTAAATACTACTTATATTTAACTCATTATATTTTAATTTATCATAACTTTTCCTTTCTTTTTTTAACACAATAAAGCGATGAATTAACCCAGCATCGATGAAACTGCACTTTTCTGTTGCTGAAAGTTGAACATTCAAATTCAGATTACCTTATAATCAATGTCACCGTCGAGAGGGAGAGAATAGGACAAAAACTTCTAACTGCATATGGAACACGACAAAAATATTCATCTTGTCCGCTAACCTTATCGACATCCATATTGTTATGCGCCGTCTTGAGAGCTTTGCTTGCACCACCCATAACTTGTAGAACCTCTGCGTTCATCGAAGCATTTTCCAGAGCCTCCCTCTGAAAAGCGAACGTGGATCATACTTGAACAACGTCACCTTAAAGAAGTAAAACATAATTGGTCAATATTAAAATCTAGAATATTATCACACTTCAAAAACAAATAGAAAAAATTTCAGGATATTCTACGAATCTCCTCCATCCGGCCCCGGAAGCGTCATTTACGGTTTCAAGTAATTTTTATATAAATGATTCAAAAATAAATAGGAGGCATACACAGGTTTAACCAAAGGTTGCACGCCATGCAACTTTTTTTGAGAAACCTAGGGGGTGTCGCAAACCGTATAGGCAGAAAGCTTCCAAGAATAAGCTGAATTTTGCAATTTTAGAAGGTGTTTTAAATTCAGAATTCCGTCGCGGATCACAAATTTTTCGATGAATCCCTATTTTAACAATTAGTACTTGTACCACGTCCAGATTTAGAAACATTGTGGTGTTGTGAAAAATTAATCTCGCCAGCGCAAAACTGCAAACAGTATAGGAGTCAGGGGTTGTCTTACCTGAAACTCGATTGTTTGAAGCACTCCATCAATATGATTGAGCTGCTTCTCATGCTGCTTCTTCCGTGTCAACGCCTGAAGAGCCATCCTCTTGTTCTTTGTACCGTGATGTTTGGCATTCGTGATCTCCTGCAAAATGAAATGTAATTCCTCCATAAAACAGTGAATATGAGAATTCTACAAAAAGATACCCGTTTTCCATACGCCCATATCATGATTTTGCATCAAAGGTCTTTTCTCGATTTTTCCGATTATTCGGAAAACTTTTCTGGTGTGTGAATGCGCGCTCAGAAAAACTAATTACCGCATATAGACCTTCGGTCGGGTGCTCCGTGAAACAGCTACAAAAGCTGGCGGGACGATAGCGTGCGTGTCTGAGCGTTTATTTGTTGCCCTAATGAACTGCATGTTTAAATGTGGTACTGTCGAACTAAAAATCAAAATAAAAGTACGTACGAATCATTGGAAGACAAATCAGAAAAAAAAACTTCAAAAATTACGCTCAAATAGCGGATGAATTGTAGGAGTCGACCAGACTTGCAGAGGTATATAACGAATGGGTTCTCCAAAAACAAACAGTCAATCTAATTTCGACCATCAGCCACTACTGAACCCTGTGAAAGCAGACTAAGTAACTATAAACGTACGTCTTGCACTTTCTTCTCCAAAAAATCTTGTTTTTTTATTAGCATTTCTTCCTGCTCACGTAGCTTCTGAATTGCATCTTGAGTGGTGACGGGAGCTTCTTGTTTCTTCCCACCGAAAATCTTACCGAACAGGCTCATCTGACCTGAACTCGGAAGTCACTATTGGATAATTAAAAAGTACAAACCTTGCATATAAACATCGAGGTCAACTTACACATCAATTGGTTTCAAGATTGAAATTTGGTGTGTAATCTTGAAGATTTACTGCGAAAAATGGATGATTCATCCTAAAACAATTCGTGCATTTAACATTCAGGATAGAGAGTTGACCCGATCGGAGTTGACCCGATCGATGTTTCAGTTGTGTCCTGCCAAGCATTATTAGCACAAACCAACTCTGGTGAAACTTGCGAGGCTAAAATAGGCTAAATCTAGGGAAAAATAGGTATTCAATAGGATACTAGCCTATTTTAGCTAATTTTAGCCTAGAAAACGCGGAAACACCTGGAAATACCTATAATTGCCTAGATTAGCCAAGTCGTTGAACAAGCTGATTTTGCTAGGCTAAAAATAGCCAATTTTAGCTAAAATTATTTAATGGTCCTGGCGCGCCGTTTTTGCTACCGTAATTTCGCGGCTCACAATTTAAATTTTTTTATCATTTTCATTTTTACCTAAATTTTTTGTTTTCTCTCACGTCCACGCGTTATTTTTGTTTTTCTTTGTTTTAAATTTGATAATCAGCATTCTTCATTGAAACACGCACTACATAGTCAACATTATAGTTATTTGGTCATTAAATGCCAGTTTTTCAGTTGTTTTTGCTATTTTCGAATTAGAAAAACATCTTCCGCCTCGACCAAGTTGAATTATGAGATGAGCAGTTCAATATATTTCATTTCAGTACTTCTGTTATTAGAAAAATGAATAGTTTTTACAGGTAATCTAAACATGTCATTCTGGAGCTTCGTTTCGCTGCAGGGACGAACGCGGACAGCTCAATGATGATTACGAGGTGAGTAGTTTGAAGAGCAGTCTTAGCCATTTAATGTTATTATTATAATTATTTCATCTAATCCAGAATTTGTACAGGACCTGAATTAATGTACGTTTTGGTCTTAGTATCTAGTTTACGTGAGTTTTGAAAGCAGTTTTGGCTTTAGATTGTTGAATTTAAGCTTCCCTTTGTTTTCATGGACTAACTTGGCAACACAATTATTAAACGCCTTTTTGCTTATTTCCTATTTTTGACCTATTTCCATCAGAAAGTTTACACGTACAGTTAACTACTTCTTATATATGTGTGAGTGAGCGCATTTAACCATTTTATCCGACAGTTCAGTCAAATTTGAGTAGTATATGTTGTCTCTCCCGGTATCTACATTTGTTTGTTCCAGGGCTCCTATGAAAAGTCAGTTCTACCAGATGGTTCAAAGATAGATGCGCCTACCACGAAATGATCTTTCATCCTTACCAGACCTAGCCGGTGTGTTTATTAAGTAATTTAGTTGGTAGAACGTGAATCTACGCGTTTTCTAGGCAGAGTTCCAAACTTCTTAGTAACAAAATATGAATAAATACTTTTTTTAGGTATATGAATATCTGGTATAGTTGTTGACAATTTGAGGTGTAGACTCATTTATTTATTTCTAGATTCTGGAGTACACGCATCAGTCTACAGCCCATATTCGTCGCCCAACTACCGATCGTGGCCACCACAGCCATTCCTCCATGAAAGATCGACGGAAGAATATTATTGTGTTACTTATAACAGTGTCTTTTGCTATACAAATAAATATATGTAATCAGTATTTTGTTCTCTGAGTGGATGTTCCTGTTTTACAGGCATGAAAGCGGTGAAGTAAAATAAAATTGTTTTCATGAAAACGAATATAGTACTCGTTATTTTGTGTGTTAGTTCGAGTTCATAGCCAATTTGGAGGTTGCACAGCAGAAATTCCACCCGGTTATTCGCAGCGGAAGTAAGCTTGCTACGAGGCTAAAATATCGACTAGGCTAAAATAGGTATTTACTAGGCTAAAATAGGTATTCACCAGGCTAAAATAGGTAACGGCTAGCCTATTTTAGGTAAAAGCTAGCCTATTCTAGGTAACAGCTAGCCTTTTCTAGGAAACAGCTAGCCTATTCTAGGTAACAGCTAGCCTATTCTAGGTAACAGCTAGCCTATTCTAGGAAACAGCTAGCCTAAAAAGGTTAAAAAATAGCTATTTTATTTTCCCCATAATTCCCTAGATTTAGCCTATTTTTAGCCTCGTAATTTTCATCCCTGAATGGGGGTGTATTGCAAGGTAAAGATGTGTAAGTATCGATCAAGACCGATCAAATAATAGGAAGCGCGTTTAGCGACAAGCGTATGCATGATGGTCCTCCTAGATTATTCGAATATTACATCAGATGAAAGAAACACCGCCCATGGATATATTGTTGCAATTGCTGATTTGGGCTAATTATTGGAGAACAAGAGTGAAAAAATCGTTCGAAAAATTCCTAGATCAAGCTATAGCTTTTATGATGAATCAGCTGCTGGTTATGTTGGTTTCTCGATGACGTCACATTTCTTGGCGGCTATCTCTGCGCGGCACCCGCTGCCTATGACAATGGTTTTGATTGCGAGGCAGCCCTTTGAGCACAGCATGTGTTTTCAGAAAAGGCGGGTTTTCCTTTCTGGAGAGTTCCTCAGTTCTTGATTTTTATTTGTTTTTTTAAATTTCTGCTGTCTCTTTCGCGTACGTTCATGTTCAAAAACTCAATGTTATATTTGTAGCATACTTTTGACAGAATAAAGTATGTATGTATTTATATATAGCCTTTATAAATTTGTGTATTATAGTTTGGGAAAATGGACAGCAAGGCGATTGCGGAGAAGATCAAGAAACTTCAGGCCAATGCCGAACTCGTCAAGATCGGTGGAAAGGTAGGTCTGACTATGCGCATAAGTTTCTGAAGAACAAAAAATTTCCTGATGAGAAGATATATATTATCGATTATGAAGATCTATGTTGTCGATTATGAAGATCTATATTGTCGATTGTAGGGAGTTCCCCGAAGAAAGAGAAAGGTAATTCACAAGACCGCTGCTGCTGATGATAAGAAGCTGCAGAGCAATTTGAAGAAGCTGTCCGTCACCAATATTCCTGGAATCGAAGAGGTAATTTGATTTATTGTAGTACTGTGCACAAAGCTGGAATCGTTCTGCGCATTGTCATCAGTTCGACAGGACTTCTAACCATTATTTCTTAGAAAAGATATTGCGATTGACCACTGAAAATATCACCATACTGTCTTTCTTCTAGCTGTTGTGGATTACACAGTGAGACCGTTTCCCAGTGATTAAAAAAAATTTGCAGTTGAAGAAACGGCGTAATTTGCATAATGTTCGTGGGGAAATCTGTCCCATCACTAATAACCGTTTTTGTTTGGTTTGCTTAGCGATTCCGTCTTTCTTTCCGTTTTCTCCATTGGACCGTTTTCGTCGAGCGGTCTCACCGTGTTTTCTACAAAATTCATTTCACTTCACTTTATTACACCTCCACTATTAGTACCATATAAACGGTTTCAGTTAGCAATGTGAGTTGCAGAACCGATATATATCTCGTTTTACCAGATCTATTTGTCACACCCCCGTCCCCTTTGCTATTTCCCCTTCCACTTCATCACAGATTGAAATTTCAAATTGTATATATGATATGCCCCAGACACATACGACAACTGGTTGAAAATTAAGCTGGATCCAAAATGTTCCCAACTCATCATTGAGAGATATCGTATTAGAAAATGTCTCACAATTACGAAAATCATAGCAATATCTCAAATTCCAACACATCCTTATCTATCAGCCAGCTTCATCCTCTCTAGTGAAAATCACCAATTTGAAGTTTGATGTGCTCTAATTTTTCACCGATTGCATTATTCAGGTGAACATGATCAAAGATGATGGAACCGTTATTCATTTCAACAACCCCAAGGTCCAAGCGTCTGTGCCAGCTAACACTTTCTCAATCACCGGCGGAGCAGAGAACAAGCGTTAGTACAGTCAATGTCTTCCCTATAATTAAACAGCTACCGCTCAACGGCCACAACACGAACTGCAGTTTTTTTTGACTATGTAACATTTTACTATCCAGTGACACAAAACCGTAGGAACGGTGGTTTGCCTAAGCCCTATTGCGTGAGTCAAGTCGTATGTTACAAAGTGAAATCAATTTAAGAATTTCGAGAAAAAAACAAAATGGTCCTTGGGTTGCGAAATGTTGCCCAATTGAGTAAAAAAAAGCAGCTTGTGTTGTAAATGTTAAGTCGGGGTTTAAACAGTATAAGCGATTACGGAAAACTAATGTTTTATCAGGGCGGGCTGGTTTATCAATGAAATGGAGTATATTGGCTGCTAACCTTTCAAATTGGTCATAGCTTGTTCAGAGTCTAGCGCAAAACGATCGGTGCACTTCTCATGCCGTTTTCACCACCGTATAGAGATGAAAGGTGTAGTAACGATAGGCTGTCCTATATCCTAAAGTTACTTCTTAATTCCAGAAATCACTGACATGCTTCCTGGAATCCTGAACCAGCTTGGCCCCGAGTCTCTCACGCACCTCAAGAAGTTGGCTAATAACGTTACGAGTCAGTTCAAGAGCCCCGATGACGAGGACGTTCCTGGTTCGTATTCTTGTTCTGATTATTAGGTTTTGTCGATGATTTGATTGCACTCTAGAAAGAGAAAATTCAGTCGTCCCTGTCTCGCTTTCTTTGCTCACTAGCGTGAATCAAAAAGAATATGGTGATTTCGGTGGGTTCCACGACTTCGAGAGTGGTGGCATTTTTAGCAGTAAAATGACTGATGGCGTGACTGCATTTTCGTCGTGTACATCAAAGGTACACTATTTGCCCTTGTTGCTTTTTCTTCATCAACATATTTATAGACCTTGTCGGTGACTTCGACGAAGCCTCGAAAAACGAAGCAAAGGCCGAAGAGAAGGCATAAACTGCTCTTATTCATCTCATCTCCACCAGCTTAGATACGTTTGTGCGCCCTATCCACACTTGCTGTTGTTGGAGTCTCCAGCGCATCTCTATGTCTTTGTCCATCTCCGTTTTTCTAGTGTTATTCGACACCCTTGTATGTTTCTGTTGTTTTCGTTGATGATTTTGTTTTGTATCAGATTTTTTTAAGATTCTGTTGACTAATAAATATGTTAGTCCTAACTTGATTGTTGTTGTTTGTTGAACTTCATGTGAAGAAACATTTAGGGTTGTTGAAGAGACTAGTTGGGATTGTGGGCGTTGATATTTGGGTGACGTTGTGGCATTCAATAAACTTGTTTCTTTTCATAGAGCACCGCGCTGGACAGGTCTTTGTTCCTCAGTTTATATATATATATATGTTCTCACTTCTCGACTTTTAGTTTATTTCCATTCCTTTTTTAGAATGGTCGATGTTCCCTCATCCAATCAACAACTACTTGTTTTGAAAGGTAGTTTATTATCTTAGTGAGGTTATTTTTAATTTACCACAATTTCCTACTGTTTGAGCTAATCACACTCGCAAGAAGCAACGCGGTAGCTTCAGCAAAAACAATAAAAGTCTATTATTTGCAGTTGGAATAGACATTCCCGAGTTCAGCCTACGAGTTGTCGGAGAAGATTTCTACCCCCCCCCCCCCCGAATTTTCTAATTTTTATTGCCTTCGTGGTATTGAAATTTGATCTCCTTCTCGCGCTATTGTACATACCCTACACCCCAGCTTGAATTATCAAATTTCAGTACTGTTGTTGGTGAGACGTAGGTTCAGAATAATTTCTCTTCGTTTCAATTTTCAATTGACTTGCTTTCAGTAATGCGGCTAGCTCGACCGAAGTTTTCCTCTGCAACTTCTCTTGCGCTGGACCCCGTTGATCCAACAGGATTCAGACGTCTAATTGATTCTGCACTAATGGCCCGAAACGGACAAGACAGTGATTCATCAGTCGGAGAGTATCTTGTAGCCCCACAAATGTTTGAGTGAGTTTTTCGAATATGAATTTTTTCCTCCCAGAGTGTTTCCCGAGTTGTTCAAAATTTGTTTTTTCCAGCTGTGATTTTGATAGGATTCGATGAATACACATACTACACATAAGTGCTTTTCAGTTTCTTGGTCTGGAAAGGACCAATATCATTTGTAAAATTGTTTAACTGTCGTCGAAATCAGAGTAAGTAACGGGAGCAATTTTTTGATTGTCAATCAGTTCCGGGTATGTACCCCACCATTCTGTACGGTATTGTGGGGGTGATTGTTCATTGTCAAAGATGTACAGTGTCTCCCATCTTCGCGCTCTTTTTCCAGGATTTCAATTAGGTGGGTGGTAATGGTACATTTTTCCGTGGTTTCTCATTCTAGGTTCACCAACCGGTTTCCTACGTCAGGTAACCTGGAAAATAGGGTACCAAAAGCCGGCATGTTAAGTTCACTCTCTTTGCAAGTTAATTTTCCCAAATTTTCAAAACGCTATACTGAGAGCTTGTTGAAAGTCTGATACGTCCTATTTAGACGGGCTTGACCGTTTGACTTACAGAAATATATATCTCGGGGAGACATTCTCTTTTTACGTTAGTTGTGTAAATGAAGGTGATCAGCGCGTCTCCGATATTTGTATCAAGGTGAGTTCGTTATATTTATTTGTGAAACATCTATCGTTTTTCGGGGTGATATATTAATTATTAAATTCTGATATAATTGTCTATTTCTTGGGGAAATTTTACGCATGTATACAAAATTTTGAAAGCTGTCAGCGATAAAGTTGAACGCTTGATATACGTCATTCCATCTAAAAAGGGGACAATACAAAATGTTATGTTGTGGAAGAATGCAACGAGAATGACACAATTATTTTTTCCCTGATCAGTTCAGTGAACTCAAGGATGTGTAGCTATTTCGTTATTTACTTGCACTTCCATCTCATATACTTGAATAAAAAATGAAACCTTCTACCGCCTGGCTCTGGGTGCACTGCGCTCTTTTGAATCACGTTCTGTCTTCAGTGTGACCTGCAAACAAATAGCCAACGGTTATCGCTACCTTGTTCATTGCAAGATCACTCGTTAGATGCTGGTTCTGCAGCAGGACAAGTGATCAGTCACGAAGTAAAGGAACTGGGCCAGCACATGTGAGCTAATTCCATAGGTGGACTGTGATTCATCAATGATAATTATATAATTCCCGCGCCTCTGAAAATACATTGGTGTGTAAAATGAATCGTGAGGTGGCGCAGCCCTAGTTGTAGTCGGAAATTATTGACATAAGTTACGTACTTTATGTATAACACAGAACTCCACAACATTGTCCAAACGCCCTGTAAAGATCAGAGTACGTGATTTCTCACTGTATTTTGAGAAATAACTATTATTAATATCAAAAATCAAGAAATATCACAATGGATGACAATTAAGTGCGTTGTTATTATTAAGTCTGATTCTCAATAATATCTTTCTCTCATTCATTATCATTCGTAAATGCTGTGAAGAGAATAGTTAAATGACTGATTGTGTTAATTCACAGATTGGTGTGTTCGGTCAACTATAAAACATCAGCGGATGAGAAGATGTACTTCCGGAAATTCTTCAAGTTTCCTGTCTCAAAGCCGATCGACGTTAAAACAAAGTTTTACAATGCCGAGGCAAGTTTCGTACATGTTCTGGTCAAGTATGTTTTGCTAGAAATAAAGGTAGCAATATTTAGTTATAGTTAATGTTGTTCTGTGTTCGGAAGCGAGGGCATGCAGATTTTCTCGTCAAATGTCTCAAGATTTGTTGTGCAGAAGGGGTTCTTTACTTTCTTACTGATTTACTTTCTTTGAGTCTGTAACTTTCATTAAATTCTGTGATGGTGTTTCTAACTTACGGTGTCTAGTGTGAAGTTCTTCAAATATCGGGGACGATTGAATTATTACCACCCACTGTAGTGTGGTCCCCCTATACATAAAATACCCCTGATTTTGATGTTGACTGATGCGCACTTTTGCCTTATTTCAATCGAGGGTGCTCAAAACTCAAAAAGTCAATGTTTCCCAATATCGTTCTCGAGTGGGATGCTTTTGCGCATGAAGTGAGCTGATTCTCAACGTCGGTCGTTTTTCGTGGTGATCTTTTATTTTTGACCACTGAGAATAATTATTTTTTGTTGCATGACAGCTTCATCTTCGTGTTCGTTGGAGTGATGTTTTTACAGGATAGTCTGGTGAGTTGCTTATTGCTCTATCAAAAGTAATTATCACGTTGTTACAAACTCGAACGTTTTTGAAGACAACTGTTTTTTAGAACAATGACGTCTACCTTGAAGCTCAAATCGAGAATACCTCGTCCGGAGTAATGGTTTTGGAAAAAGTGGATTTGGATCCTAGCGAACATTACAACGTGACTGCAATCTCTCCCGAGTTAGTTGAGATAGAATGTTCGCAAGATTAATTCAGTTGGTCTCTCAAAGCTGGTTAACATGGGAAATGTCGACCAAAAAGATTGTCGCACATAAGTGTGCTTTGCTGACCATGATGTTGATGTTCACTGTATGGATGATCGAAATATTTGGCGGTGCCTGCACTGGTTGACTTTCAATTGTGTTTGATGGCGGTGGAATCTTAGGATCAGATTGGTAAATTAGTTTTCAAGCTGGTGCGCATGCGCATCAAGTTGCATTCACGGCGCTGTGAGCTAATATATTGTATATTATAGAGAGGAGTCAACGGTTTGCAGCACTGTTCTACGCCCGACGGATACCCGACAGTTCTTGTTTTGCCTCTCCACCAAAGGACTCAATAAAATGACGGCGTGAGTTCAATATATCTCAGTACACTGTGAACATCTGGCTCATTCGAACAGAACTGGTTCATTTTTTCATTAATTTAGTTGACTTTCTCATCTGGCATTGAAAAGTGGACAAAGGCCTACCATAGTACACCATAGTCGGAAAGTTTCCCGTTTTCTTTTCAATCGGTATGACTATTCACCTAATGTTGCCTTGATCCCGTAGTATCGTAGTATGCCTATTCGATACGTGATTTCTCGTCTATTCAAAAAAGTTGAAGTGTTCTTTCGAAAGTTTGATCTGCCTTTGATTGTATAGCTCCTGAATCGAGAAAAATTAGTTTGCTTATTGAAAAATGGTATTTCAGGTATAAAGACATGACTGTTATCGGCAAACTCGATATGTCTTGGCGCACAAGTATGGGAGATAGAGGACGCCTTCAGACCAGTGCTCTTCAGCGAATCGTGAGTCATATCTCTCAGTCATGAGTCTGAAAGTTGCTCTTTCCTGTTTGTTTCTTGAATGAAGTTCGAAATAAACGGCCATCGTCCGAAAATTTTGGTTCTTTTTCAGGCACCTGGCTATGGCGACCTGCGCTTAATTGTGGAAAAGCTGCCTGCCACAGTAAAAGTCAGAAGTCTTTTCGAGATGCAGTGTAAAGTTCAAAATTGCAGGTAAGCCATCACTTGGTTTGCAAACAAAATTTTGTGGACGAAATTCATGATTCAAAAGTAATACATAATTTGTGCTTTAAAATGTTGTCGCCAGTTAGATAGAGCATGTTTGTCTCGCGTTCGGTTGCAATTCTCTTCATCTTCAAATTGGATTTGGTCTGTTTTCAGCGAACGGGCTCTGGACCTCACATTAAAGCTCTGTCCTCCTTCGAATGCGGTAGTGTTTTGCTCGGTGTCTGGGCTCGCTCTCGGACAAGTTCCTCCCAGTGCATCTGTTACATTTTCCGTTCAAATTTTGCCGACAAACGTGGGGTTTCAGGTCAGTGTGCTTTTTTTTCAATAATTGTACAAAGCGAGAAGATTTTGAAGAGCTTTTGTTTGGCGGGGTCGCGTGGTCTTATCAAATGCACACCTCATACATTTTCTAGCTCCTGTCTATATTTTGAGACATACGTGAGGCGACTTTGTTGTCGACAAAAACTGATTTCAAATCAGGTGATAAATCATAGTAAACAAACTTCAAAACGGTGCGGAAAGTGAGGGTTTTCACGACAAAGGTGAATTTGTTGAAACTAGGCCAGTCCAATATCCCGATTTCTAAGAAAAACGAGTGATTAAATGCATAATTCAATAATGTCGTCCCGCGTTTGTTTCAAGAAATTATGTTGAGAGGAGTAGGAGCGTATCCGGCCTTCGTTTTCGTCTTCTAAGCTCGACCGAGATGGCAAAAGCACTTAATCGTGATATATATTGTATTACTATTTTATTTTTTTTAGTCGATTTCGGGAATTCGTCTGATCGATTCCAACCTCAAACGAACATATGAACATGATGATATAGCTCAAATTTTTGTTATGTGATTCTCATGTAACTAGAGGAAATTGTTTACAGTAAAGCTCATGCATATTTTGGTATTATAGTTCAACTGCAATTTTTTGGTTTTTCATTTCAACCATTCCTTCATTTACTCTCAGTCATTGTATGCCTATTGTACCAGGTTTCGTTTAAAGGAAATGCTTTGGTGATTTGTTACGGGTTTAAGCATCGATTTATGAGTTTATTTCCCTTGTAAATATGATTTATACTCTAGTTTTCACATCACGATAATTGTAGTTTCATAATTCATTCAACAGACACATAGGTAGTCAATTGTTCAAATTTTATACCATAGCTATCATCAATTGTAAACATGTTTTTTATTTGAACTGAATATGACTCATTCTCGGACTTATTAATCCTGTTCGGTCTACCGCTTACGGACTGCGTAAGGTCCTATCCACTGTCTAGTAGATTGCATTCTAGTTGAGCATAGTCTAAATGTCATG
This sequence comes from Litoditis marina, assembly GCA_964036275.1. Lineage (NCBI taxonomy): Eukaryota > Metazoa > Nematoda > Chromadorea > Rhabditida > Rhabditidae > Litoditis > Litoditis marina. The sequence goes on along the minus strand of OZ038436.1, from coordinate 24,081,761 downwards.
TGCAGTCAACATTTTCGGTTTTTGTATATTGCTGCGAATAGTACACTTTCCTCGGCTCTTTTCAACCTCTATTCTAGCGAAATCTTGCAGCCAATCAGCATCCTGAAAGAGTACATGAAGCGAATTTGTTTACAGAAATTGATTGAAAATTGATAACCAAACTACATAAATGGGGGAGGTTGAGTTTTCACCTTCGAAAGTGAATTTTATTGAAACTGGTACTTCAAAATCTCTACTTCAAAGAAAACGAGTGATTAAATGAATCTGCCATCGAACAAGTCCCTGTACGTTTTTTAAACAGTAATGATAAATGATATTGTATACATATTAATGCTTCGTTAATTATAAGATTGATCTTCATTGGAGAGTGGAGACCCTCATAACTTCATTAGATGAGAGAGATATTTACGAAACGTGCTAGCGCGTTCAGTATCTTACAAGAGTTCGTAACTTTCAGACTACCCTCCTTAATTCAAGGAAGACTACTCTCTAGCGAACAACTATCGGGCTATTCAATGTAAGAACGCAAGGAGCACTCTTACCTTTGGCAACATGGACATTCTTTTCTGTACTCGCGCTATCTCATCGGTGCTTGCTTCAAATTTATGGAACCTGAGCTCATCAGGAGGCGTACACCTTAAATGTCAACAGTTGCTAGTCTGAACACCTCCTACCAGTAGGTATTACATTAACTATTCGATTTACCAATAATAGTTTCATGTGTACTGCTCTCAAATGCAACTTTATTGCATCTCATAATGCAACCAAATGTGTCTACAGTGAGACATTTGGACGATATTATAAAGTGCTGCGCAATTAAGCTGTATACAATGCTGAGAGAGAGAGAGAGAGCAGGCACAATATTATGATGACTCACCTTTCACAGGGTACAATTTCACGCAGAAAAATAGGAGAGTCACGTCCGATATTGATGGACCGGAAGCAAATTCGAGTGGTACTTCGCCTCCGGCCTTTATAAAACAAACATCATTCATTTCAATCAAAATGATCCACATCACCTCTATTTTTATTAGGGTTGTTAATCGAGTTCAAAATTTCGAGTTTTCGAGTTTTGGGAAATTTCGAGTTTTCGAGTTTTGGGAAATTTCGAGTTATCGAGTTTTCGAGTTTTGAAAAATTTCGAGTTTTCGAGTTTTCGAGTTTTGAAAAATTTCGAGTTTTCGAGTTTTCGAGTTTTGGGAAATTTCGAGTTTTCGAGTTTCGAGTTCGACTCAACTCGAAAATTTTCGAGTTTTTTCGAGTCGAGTCGAGTTTTGAGTGTTTTTGGACCCAAAAGAGACATTTTTCGAGTCCGAAATTTTGATTTTCGAGTTTTCGCGTTCAAAATTTCGAGTTTTCGAGTTTTGGGAAATTTCGAGTTTTCGAGTTTTCGAGTTTTACACTTTTGGAAAATTTCGAGTTTTCGAGTTTTCGCGTTTTTGGAAAATTTCGAGTTTTCGAGTTTTGAGAAATTTCGAGTTTTCGAGTTTCGAGTTCGACTCAACTCGAAAATTTTCGAGTTTTTTCGAGTCGAGTTTCGAGTTCGACTTTAACAACCCTAATTTTTATATATCTTTTTGTTCAAATTTTTGATGGACGGAAAACAAATTTGAGTGATACTCTCCTGCCGTTATCCGACAAATTTTTGTTCAAATTAGGCTTGTTTGGTCTTTGGTATAGTTGTGTTGTTTTGTCTGAGATAGTTAGCATCTTTCTTAAATGAGACATATAGTTAATATCATTCTTACCGTACCGAGACTCTCACTGTTTTATGATGTTTCAGCAGGAAGGAAAACTATACAGCCTTTTACTTTTAACAGAATCAGGAAACTACAATGAAATTGCCCCGTTTAGCTATAGTTGTAGTTTGATACCGATACAAGTTTTGTTTGTTCCTGCGATAATTTTATTCCATTAAAATCAGGTGAAAGTATCACAATCTTCCTGTAGAGTGTCAGTGGTAATGAAAAGACTATATACTTGTTCCGAAAAAAGAGTCGAACATTCACCTTTGTGCAGTTGTGCCTGACACCGATCGCATATGTAAATGTCATCATCGGACACGGGGTTGACTCGCGGTACTGTCATGGTGCTCTTCTCTACCGCCAACTGGCTGCTGTTGGCAGAGGAAAACAAAGTCTGCAAACAGCATGAAATTTGAAGAAAACAAAATTTGAAATGATCATGCAACAACAGGATGATTGTGTGAACAAGCTCAACTAAGTGTTGGTGCTGGGCATTAGTCATGACATTTTATATTCACTTCAGGTTGAGTCATTGTTCCCGACCCTAGTCGACCCTTCACTCGTGTTTTTTGAAGAATCACTTGTGGGTAAAATGCCTAAATATGTTTTTTTGTTGTATGCCTAAAACCTGAAGACTCAGTAAAACACGTAGTCAGCAGACGAAAAGTTGGTCTGTCTGTCTGAGAGATAAAACAGCTCGTGTTTCGAGAATACAAAAGAACCTTCAGTCGTCGCCATTTTTTCTGAATACTGAACGTCATTGATGTGCTGCGAGGGTATGTCGGCTCCCTTCCAACCGAAGTACCTACGACCACTGAACTGCAACATATTACGTTCAAAGGGCAGCTATAGATTCACGATCATTGATGGAGAAGATGAGTTTCATTTTCGTCTCAAAGTACATCACACTTATTAAAACTCTTCCTAAACAAAATGATGCCAAACTACAAAACATTGAGATATAGACCGTGTTCACGAAAACATCAGGAGAAATAGTTTAACTCTCAAACACACATACGCCGAATAGCAACCTTGGCGGAGAGAAATAACCATGTCCACTGATTTCTTCTCAAGATAATTAGTGAAGACAGAGACACAATTTAAAGTGTATTAACTTTGTCAGTTTGACGAAACAATTCTCGAAGAAATCGAAATGGGTATGGAATCTAATGAACTTGGCACGCTTAAACAGCTCATTCCGAAAATACAACCGAAGCGTGAGTGTACCACGTATCTTTTCTTGTTGATTCTATGAAAAATTGTAGAAATTAATCAGTTCGATGTCGCTAGTTAATTTGAATTCCGACCAGGGTGGTTGTTACGATAAATATAGAGAATAGGGGAAAATTGAAGTATCGCCCCCCACTTTAGTTGGGTCCTCCCCCCGTAGCACTTCAACCCCCCACCCAAGCTAAAACCTGAAAATCTAGGAGAGGGGGGGGGGGTCAAAATTCAACTTCGACTTTTACTATTTACCCCCCACCTGGGTCGGCGGGGGGTAGAACTTCAACGGTGGGGGTCAAACTTCAACGAGTGGGGGGTCAAACTTCAACGAGTGGGGGGCTGAACTTCAATACCGGAAATGTTTACTTTTCACCCCCCACCCTCAAACTTTTGTATTGCAGATGATAAATTGAAGTATCACCCCCCGGTGGGGGGGGGGGTCAAACTACAATTCCCTGAACGCAATACAATTTCAGAAAGGTGGGGGGTAAAAAGTCAATGTTCCCGAGAATAGAACTACGGAAAACGAACACATTCCACTCTTCATTCAATATGTCTAACCAAACGGCTGTCTGTTGTTTATGAGCTGTGGAGCCGCATATGCGCATAATTGTCTGAAATTGACTGCGTGGGGGCACGTGCAACCAAGTCATAAAAGACACGCAGCCAATAACAACTGTGGTGAGCAAAGAGGCCAATTCTACACTAAAACCACCTATTTTCCGCAACCTTTTCTAGGTTTCCTGAACGTAACCAAAATCGGGTTACTAAATTTTGGGTGAGACTTGAAGAGAAGCGTATCTTCAATTTTGGTCACAAACGAACGGTTTACCTATTTATGAGAAAAACAAATACCAAACAACCGGGTAGATATGGGACTTGCTCGGCTTGCTCTCATTCGCTGTGATATCCACTCTTTTCGTTTCGCAGATTTGTTGAGTAAAAAATTATAAAAGTACTAAGTACACGAGCACATGGAACGTGTGAGACACAGAAGTGTTTCACAACCAGGGTGCGAATGCGAAAGTATAGGATTACTGTGTCCTTCCTTATGTTACGCAATATCACATGTAACTCGTAGTTTCGCATGTACTTGTAGTTTAAAATAGTAAGGAGACTACACAAAAGTATTTCTATCTTGTTAGACTCTCTTCAGACATCTAACGCGGTTTCTGTTGGCGTCTAGTATTTGTTGACTGAAGAACTAACCGCTTTGATTGGCGAGGTGCGAAGCAACGTGACACCTCAGGGGATAATGACTTCCGGAGTAGGCTCCCCCATGTGGAGATCCAACAATTGAGCATAGAAAACGGCAAAAAAGTGGCAGAGAAGTGGAACAACTCACACTCTTGAAACACTCCTACAAGTGAAGAACGCTTGTCGCCCGAAATTTAAACACATTTGTACACATCGAATTACGATCCGTTAGCCTATTTGTTTGTAACAGAAAATATCCAACAATTAGAAACGTTATATCGTTCTTGTTCTGAATCCAGTAAATATTCTTTTGTTTGAGTGCATTATATGTTCTGATGCGGTTCTCATTAAGAACCAAGCACCCGAACGCCGCCCTAAAATGAAAAGTATGTCTTGGTTGAAAAGTGATGAAACATTCCCCGGTCTTTATGAATCTGTAGTTGACGTTCGGGAAAACGTCGTGCAACTTTAATCGGCGCAACATATTCCGCAAATGCTCGCGCGCACGAATGACAAATCGTCCAATAGACGATTGGTCAAATTAACAGGTTCGATCAACCCGGACAGAAATAATGAACACCGTACTGTGTCTGCGTGTCTGTCCTGAGGGAAAATAGAATTAATGTAGTAAAAAGAAAGGTTTATAGTGAATATTGTGCAGAGATAGGGGTATAGATATAATCATGAAAGTTACACGTCAGCCTGAGAAACTTGTCTGGAAAAGGAGTTTCGAAGAGGCAAACTACGATCTTATTTGCGGGTACCTAGCTGGTGTAGATTGGATTGGTTCGTTTTCCACAATTTGTTCGATTGACCAAATGTACGAGATGTTTATCGCGATTTTGAATCATACCATAGAAATGTTTGTACCTATGCGTATGGTTGTGGCAAATCGCACTAATCTTCCTAATTATTTGAGAAATATGAGTATGTATAGAGATGAACTCTGGGAGCGCGCCCATTGCTCGACAAATAATACTTTGTGGCAAGAGTATACTGATTACACCCTGAAATTCACTAAAGCGTTGAATAAGTTCAATAGGTCTGTTGAAAACCGAATTATCGAGAGGGGAAACTCCCAAACTGTCTATAAGTTGGTTAATTCCCGTTTGAAAAGTGGAAAAAATATACCAAATATGAACGGACCAAACTACAAAGTTTGTGTATCAGATATTGACTGAGCAAATCTGTTGGCGGATACATTCCAAAGTGTTTTTTCTACTGACAGTGCCCCTATTCCTGCGTTTGATGTACCATCTATTGTAAAAATGGAAAACTCGATCCGGTTTGATAGAATAGAAATAGAAAAATTGCAACGTTTATGGCAAATGTCATTTTCTCAAACCCCGGACGGTATTCCATTTAAATACATCAAACATTTAACTGTTGAAATTTGTGGCCCCCTAGAATATATTTTCAATCTAAGTCTATGAAAAGGGGAGGTACCGGAACGATGGAAACATTCTCTGGTAACTCCTCTACCAAAGAAACCCCCATTTTCCAACCCAAGTAACTACAGACCAGTTAGCATTACGTCTATATTTTGCCGACTGTTCGAAAAAATATTGAAGCGAGTAATGATAAAACATCTGAATGAGTACAATATTTTATCTCCTCACCAACACGGTTTCAGAAAAGGGAAATCTGTAGAAACACAGATGCTAGAATGCATTAGTGAATGGTCCCTTTCTTTAGACAAGAAAGATTCTGTGGATGTAGTATATTTCGATTTCTCGAAAGCGTTTGACCGAGTTTCGCACAGAATGCTGCTAAACAAACTTGAAAAACTTGGATTTCATAGTACTATTGTTTCATGGATTAGAGAATATCTTAGAAAACGCACGTTTGTCGTGAGAGTTAATTCAAATTTTTCCAGCTCACGTGAAATAACTAGTGGAGTTCCACAAGGTAGTGCTCTCTCTCCGATTCTTTTTAACATATTCACGTTCGAACTACCTAGTATTTTGACTGAATCTCCAGTTATACGCTGTAAAGTTTTTGCTGATGATACGAAAGTGTTCAAATCTTTTAGTAACGGCGAAAGTAATGAGGAGTTGCAGAAATGCCTTGATAAGATGTATAAATGGTCTGTAGATTGGGGTCTTCCACTATCAGTAGAAAAAACAAGTGTCCTGCATTTAGGCGCCAAAAACCCAAGTCAAACCTACGAAATGAACGGCATAGATCTCAGAAAAGTAGATCAAAACGTTCGAGATCTCGGTTTTTTGCTAAATCAAAACCTTTCATTTAAAGACCATGTGAAACATATCATCAAGTCCGCAAAGCATCGAACATACAATCTTTTTAAAGTTTTGAAAACTCGGAATAAGAATGTTTGGCTAAAAGCGTATAAAACGTATGTCCGACCAATGGTTGAATTCGGTACTACTGTGTTCAACTCAGATAGCTGGTTTGTTAAGAAACTTGAATCAGTTCAGAACGACTTCACTAGAAAGTTGTTTTTCCGTTTGGGTGGCTATACGTATTGTAAAATCCCTAGTTCCGCATTTAGAAATAGGAAACTCGAATTGGTCACTTTAGAATCTAGAAGAAATACGACAGACCTCATTATGATCCATAAAATCATAACTGGACAATGTGGATTAAGTGCAACAGACTTCTTCACGTTCAAACCTTCACGTACTAGGGGTTCTAGCGCAAAATTCAGTTTCCAAACCCCAAAAACTAGCCAACGTGCCAAGTTTTTCACAGTACGGGCTGGATCCAAGTACTTGAAATTGAGCAAGAAATCCAAAATACCGATGTCGTTATCAGCCGCAAAAAAGCACTTTAGGTGAATGCATTTAAATGAGACTTCTACTGTTTTTCTGTTCATCCTGTGAGATTGGCCCAAATTATTTCCTTAGTACTTGTGAGTTGTTTTATCTGTATTCTGTGCTGTTATATTGTTTTACTTTTCCTTTACTGGTAATCACCCAATGATGTTCCACGATTTCCGACTCTTATCGCATTTGAATGTTTTCGTTTCCTAATGCCGATGTTTTATGTTCTCCTCTTGTATATCACATGCTTGCATGTAAATAAATCAATCAAACTCACTTACATCTATTATATAAGCACTCGTTCAGGCCACCTTTAAGAGCTTCACGGACTGCGGTTTGGTCATCAGTGAAGCAGGCTATGATAAAATAATTAGCACAATTATAAAATATACGGTATAAGGTTAAAATATCTACCACTATGTAACCACATGTTTCCAAATGTGTTGTAAAAACCGGTTCTGAAGTGATTACTGGAATCGTAAAATGACTAATTGGAAACTCGGTTAACTGATTCGGTTAACAAGATAGTTTAATGTAACATAATTTCTTCACTCACAACAGTAAAAACAGTGGAAACTGCACACAAAAGTGAGCAACACGACGTTTTTCGTGTCTTCCAACGCCAAACATTCGTCCCGGAACTGATTCGTACGCTTGTTTACAGTTTGTCAAAGCGGTTACCAACCGTACAACGCGCGCACACACACAATTAATGTTTACCGTATACCTATTCTTGTCTCGGCTTTACAACCAGATCCAATATAAGTACCCATTCGCGAATCTATCCAAAGAACTATGTACAAGCTGACTGCCCTAATTCTCCTAGCGACCCTTGCCCATCTGTGAGTGCTTTTGATTTCGAAGGTTTGCAACTCCAATCATATTCTGAGATTGTCACAAACTGTTCTATCAGTAACAACCTAGAAACCACACGCTGTGAAAAAGATCGCTCTCCGAGAACAGAAATGAATGTATCGATGAAAAAAGCACAGAACTTGATAAAGTTGTGAGTGAATGGTAGGAAGTTTGCAAGTCCCATACCAGTAATTACAGAGAGAGCGCTTTACAGATGCCTTACAAAGAGAAACTCAAACCAAAAGTTCAAAGCCTGTTGTGCACGACAAAAAACAGCTGATCGGGATTGCAAGCGACGATTCTGCGATTTCAACTCAATCAACCAGGATAACGTGGGTCCGGGGCAAACAAATAGTCTTTTGCGTTCCAACTGAGACTTCTACAGTATGACTTTAAAACTTCCAGTCTACCTTTATCGAAATCGGTTGCCTATTCGATTCTGTATCCCTATTAAAAACAGTTGAAAAATAGTTCAGACAAGATTTCGTAGGGAAATAGCCACTCGAAATGCCTTCCGAGAAAAAGTCTTTTCTCTCAGTTAGATTGGTGAATAATGGTTCGATTTACCCAGATGTTGCATTTTCTGAATACATGTTCACCGCGAGAGGACACCGTGAAATTGATGTGGGACTGTGCTTCCTCCAGGCAGGATCACACTGATTGCTGCAAGAAAAGGTATAGTCCATCGCAGAACGATTGGCGCCAATTTTCTTCGATTGGTCAGCTACAAAAGCGAGAGAGTGTACAGGTCAGAGAGACCCAGATGTCTGCGGCCTCATTGACCTGCACACTCTCTCGCTCAGCCAATAAAAAAGTGGCTGGCCAATTGGCTGAGAATCGTCCGAGCGTTTCGTACGCACTGAGTTGGCAGCGTGCCAAGATTCTCGAATCTCCATTTCTCAGAGCAAACATAAGTAGTTTGAAACTTATTCTCATTTTCAGGTTCTTATGAAAAAGAACAACCCCTAACATAGATTTGCAGTTCTTGAAAAGTTCCATAGTACTAAAAACAGCCTGGAAATATCCATTGGCACGCTGCCAAGTATCAGTGGGAATGACCGGAACTATACTTCTCATGAAAACTAATGAGAATGTGAGCTCTAACTAAAGTTGTTACAGTTTAAAAAGGAAATACCAATGTAAGTGGGGAGTTTTGCTTCTACCCCAAGACAGTGAACATTTTCATGAAGTTAAAGCGGGACGATTATGTGGACCAATCCCGTGTCAACGGTCCTTTAAACTGCAATTGAAAAATCTACTGCAGTTTAAAGGACTGAAGCGTTGTGATTGGACCACATAATCGTCCTTCTTTAATGACATTTCTTGGTTTCATCGAGGGTCGAGAAATCATGCTGACGGCACCATTCTGACTCAACCTGCGCGCGCAGAGGCCATGTACGTATGCGCGATCTTGTCATATTAGATGCAACTCCCACACACAAGAACGTGCGAAAACGTATGGAAACATCAGCAGTTTGGTAGTTAGATGCCGTGTTGAACTACACGTTGGAAGCTTCGCTGTACCGATCAAGCTACATTTTATACGGTCCATTTTATCCGGCAGCGTAGCAATCCTGACAACCTCATGAGAAAATCATTAGATTTTCTCGTGAGAATCTCATAATGAAAAGAAACTGATGAAATCTCATGAGAAGTTTGTGAGATTTTGACTGCCACCACGCCCGTTTGTCCGCCGTATTGTTTCTTTTCAGTAACGTGTCTCCGGCCTGCCTTGCCTACTGCGAGACGACATCGCGAGTTCCAACCGACTATCTCAACCACCTCTTCTGTCTCCGGAACTTCAACTCAATCAGAAACTGTTTCCAACAACATCTTGATACGCATCCGAACATTTTTGGCGATCAATAATAGTGCATCAGTCTGTTTGTTTCTTTTCGTGCATTTCGTGTGGTGTCAACTTCAGTGAAGGCGTATTATCCGAAATTCTTTATCGTTGTATGTGTAGATCAACCAACATGTGAGCTGGAAATATCACTAAAACATAGTTATAGTGTGAGAGTCCCATGAATGTTGTTCGTACCTACGAAACTTGAATTCGAACCTGGAGACTTGCCTAAAGATGATTTGTATAGTTATGCGAATCTCACATTCCGCACACTACGAATGCTGCGAAGAAATGTACAGAACAAACAGAGAGAGGGCATCAGGTTTGAGGTGAGCAATAAAAATGACTCATGAGACCAAATATGCCAGGCGCGATATAAATCATGTTTCGTAAACCTCCTGAACAGCATCTCAACAAGTTCTGACAAAATCATATCGAAATCAATCCCAAGTAATTGATGAGCAGTTCACGAGTATCAATTTTCTAACGCGAGATCTGGTGTTTACCGTTAGTTTGTACGGTAAGCGGAATTTAGTTTCATTTGACCTACCGGTTATCTGTGAGGTGACGTGAAAAAAGGCTACCAACAATCGGTTGGGTCATTAAAAACCCGGTTAGATTTGGGATTGGCCCGAAAACCATGGTGCCAGTTGTATCTGGTAACCAGCTGACTGGGCCGGACGTAATCTGCTAATCCCCCCGGTTGGCTCGGAGTCATTGTGTACTTATCCAACTCTCTTGCCGAATAACGGATTGCCTCTATTGAAGAGCAGTTTCAGCTGCAAATTGAACCGGATTCACGGATTAAATGGGGAGAACACTGAAACCCACATGAACACTAGCTGGAATACGAAAAAATATAGGCACCGAACTCTAACTATGTTCCTCAGGTCAAAGTTTATTGAATGTCAGTTTGTACCAGCTAACGCTTTCATAGTAATTTTCCTGCTTAAGAACACAGAATCAACATGTGATTTGAACTTTCCTAAAGTAGAAATTGTAGCGAAACGTTGTCACGCAGGGTATCATAATTGAGGACAGCTGATGGAACGAATGCACAGATTTTGAGGTCAGAACTGTGCGAGAGATGCACAGTCAGAACAATATTCGTGTGTCTGGCGTGAAAATCCACGAAAACTCAAAAAGTACTCTCATAGATCACATCACATAGGGTTAGCTCATTGCAAGACACACGTATACAGTGTTGACTACCTCATACTGCTGTGCTTTTAGTTAGATCCCTTTGCTTTTTCGGTCGAAATTCGTGAGTTATTATGCGTATTGGGGTCAAAATACTATTATGATTCCATCATTTTTTTCAACTGAGCAACATGTCCCGATTCATGCTGAATTCTTCTGACTATTCTTCTGACCCTCTCACTGTGGAGGATACGAAAGCGATTCAATCATCAGGTGACCGTTTGATGACATAAAAACGTCTGTCGTTCGCATATTGGAATGGTCATCCGGTTGTTCACCCTGTTCTGAGGTTTCAACCTCTGGCGCCCAAACCGGTTTGCCAGCCCTCGCCTAGCCTTTATAAGGGATACGGTACGGATGAAGCAGGCACCGCCCCATTCGCCATTCGGCTCACATATCCATTTCATAGCCAACAGCTATATACATCTTTCCTACGAAGACTCATACAGGACATATCCGAATTTCCCAACGAGAAGACCTCCAATTCTAACCTATAATTTGTAAGACATATGCATGGATTTTACTGATAGGTCGTTATTTCGAAAAAAGCTAGCAAAAATTTTCTGTACTAAATCAGCTTTCAGAACTTTGAAAAATACCATACGCGTTCGGTATAATTGCATTCATAGCCCTTCTGTTAGATTCGATTTGAAACGCGGTCACCACTTGTTATATTCACTTGTTGACTACTTCGTGACTTTCACATCATTCTCTGAATCGTGAACCAACATGACCTTGAGCCTTTTCCAGGTTTCCGGAATGTCAGCGTTCGTTCTGTTGTGCTTCTTGCCGACTGCGTATTCCGTGAGTTTCGATGATGATAATAATATGATATTTATCGAGCTATATTATTGAACAACAGGCCGCGCAGCATATCCCTTCAGTCTCACGAGAAGTTCATATGAGTTTCTCATGACATACCTTCCTTCTCGGGAACTGTCAATGTTGTAGCATAGCAATCAACAGAATCTCACGAAAAGCTCACGCAAATAGCTCATGAGGTATCTCATAAGACTTTGGAGGGATTGCTATTATCGCCAGTAAGTATTCAAGTCACATTCAGCCTTCAATGCTGTCAGCTCCCACTCTGTTCAATTAACATAGTCTGTTCAATGTATAAGTGTACCTCCTCGCTTAGGTAGTCGACGTTGGAATGACCTGGAGGCTTACAACTTAATGCAATAGACATCAATTTTTATGTAGCAAGAACGTGATTGGAACGCTGTGAATATTTCATTATCCCGTTGTAGGAGTCAGTGAATACTTAAAACATTAATAACGTAATTTAAACTCTGTGAACAAGTTGAGTTCTACCTGTGGGAGTCTTAATCAGAACGAAAAAGACCAAAGTCCAACACTTCATATCTGCGCGGTCCGCAATTCTGATGTGTATCAGACGTTGAAGTGACGGTGTGTATGACCAACAATCCAGAATAGTTCGTGTCGGTTCGTGCTAATATTTTCGGATCATCATTTTTTAGAGCAAAGAAAACTACTCCGCAAAGTTCTCATGTTTACGTGTTGTCATGGATGAAAAAACTGCTATCACGATTTTTTTGAATTTCGAAAAAATTCAACACGATTAAAAGCTACCTGAGAGTGAATTGAAACGCTGCCGAGTTCTGAGTTGGGAATGCAAGGAGTGTATCTGAGGTGTTTTCAGTGTGTGGCGTCCGGAGTTTGTGGTCTGGGAGGTCTGGGCTCCCCCTGCATGTCCCCGATACCCGCACTGGCCCCCAGTTGTGCTGGAGGAATGGGCATGGGCATGGCAGGTATAGTTCACATCATTCCTACTGAGACTCCTACAGTAACCTTACAAACTTTCCGAAGGCTGAAGCTGAAAATGTAGTTCATAAAACATGCTCTCGTATATTTACTCTACCTGAGAAGGAGAATGAGGTAAGGGAATCTTCAACTTTTCCGATCAAAAGTAAGTGAGCAAAACGGCTTGAAAGTTTCGAACTCCTACTGTATGCGTCTCAGTAGGAATGGAAAAGACTATAACACTTGTCTACAATCTCCCACCCTGTCATGTTTCGGATACCTCCTAGTTTGATCCCCGCACAGTTTCGGTCATTGATTGAAATCAAGGCGGTTATTTACTAATATATCACTTGAATCAACGATCATTTTAGTGGTAAGCGGTTCTTCATACATCTGATACCTGTGACCTAAGCTAGTGGTGGTTCTCAACATCATATTTAGACCTTATCGTCCTTATTGCTTGACTGAACGCACAGTATAGAAGAAATCTGAAATTATTAAGGGCAGATAGTGGACTGTCTATAGGAACGCTGTTTGAAAACAGAGAGTGTGTTTTTCATAGGAATATTAATTACACTTTCCATACGTTGCCAATAGGCCAAACGTATTGCATTGAAGCCAACGCGATATAAAAGGAAGCACACGAACAGAAAAAGAAGTTGAGTAGAGGGTCTTAACAAATCTAGATACTTTGATAATGGAAAAAGTGGACATAATAATATGAGTAAGGTGGCCTGAAAAACCCTCAAACCATCTCAAGCGCCAAACGCCAAATGGCGAAAGGGTTCCTCTTGTATCCTCATGTGTTTCGTACTGAGAAAATGGAGGGAAATAGAGAACTTAGTGGATGGTTGAGACCGTACTGTTAGTTAATTGCAGTCACGTAAAACATGTTCAACACAGAACAACTCAGAAACATTAGAGTGCTAACTCCACGTGACTATTCAATTTACCTCTAGTATATTCTAATGTTTCCATGACGTGAACACTTCCGGAAGTTTGAACATTATTGTGCTGTAATGCATTTACAAAAGTGGTCGAACTATGTTAGTCATTTCGATTGTGTATTGTAGGGGTGTCGTTAGAAATTATATTCACTTAGTGGCCACGAACTTCATGAGCTGACTGGCCACCAGATGTGGTCTCCACATAATATTCCATCACCTTATGCCTCACGGTGTCCCGGTTTCATCAATAGTTTTATCTCCTTTTTCAGCGATCGCCGCTCCCCCATATCACCCATTGACACACTGGTATTGACAGTCCTCTCCCAAAACTCATGCAGTATTCGAATTAAAGGACTGAAAAATACCAACTTCCAACTGCATTAGCGATATGTAATCCATCAGAGCGTTGTGGATGAAGTTCATGAAGTTTTTCTCACAATTCTCCCACCTTTCCCTACCGTGACTACTGTAGTGAAAATTCGAATCACTCATTTCAGCATTGAGTTTTTCGAAAATATTCTAGAGTACCATTCATAGTGAGGAATAATAATCGAATGAGAAAGTGGTAAACGCTTTTAAAAGGTGTGGGAATGAAAAGACCATGTTATATTACAGGCTGTGGTCCGGGCTACAGCTGTGGCTCGTTCGGTTGTTATCGCACGCGTGCTCGAGTGCACGGCTCCGGCACGTTGCAGGCAGGTGGAAGCGGCCCTATCCCCGTCGGATCTGACACCGCGCACAGACAAACGCCCAAGGTGAGCAGAAATAGGCGATTCGGTTATTCAACCCGGTATTCTGTTGGAAATGGGTCGCGTTCGCAATAACTACTATCATTCTAAAAGAGAAAGTGACTCTTGTGTAACTCGTATGTTTCACCATGCATTATAGTTAGACCAAGACAGAGTGACGTGTGTTGATTCGAGATTAAAGTTCAATTCAACTCAATACCTATACTATAGATCTCGCTTCTCTCAAAGCAAGCCGTTGCTGCAACTGGCTGTGTTTGTAGTTAGATCCCGTCCATTTTCGGTCGAAGTTTGTCAGATATGGCGTGGTTCGAGTTCAAACTACAAATCAGCCATGGTCATCAGGCAGCACGAACCAGTTGGATGAGAACTGAAGAACCGGCCTTGTTTTCGTATAGTTGTGTTTACTTCGTCGCGCCAGGGTGTAATGGGGTGCAACACTGATGGGTTACGAGTATCGGCCACTTCCACAAGCACCCGTGTAGTTCGTTGGAAGGATTGAAGGGTATGCCGCTTCACTTTTTCAAACGAAAATCCCAATTAGCCTATCATCAAACTATCCTAATTTTGAAAATGCTGTTGCTGTTCTGGTACAAATTCAATAGGGTCGTTCTTGGTAGGGCTGGCGGAAACGGAACCTTCTTTTTGGGCGAATTCTTCATTTAACCCGATATTTTGTTAACCCTAGCAGTTAACCATTACCCGGGTTACTTGGTTAACCCTTTTGTTAACCACTTGTGAACCCCAAATTTTTCCCAAAAATACATTGTAAAAGAGGTTTACAAAGGGGTTAACAAAAGGGTTAACCAAGTAACCTGGTAGAGGATACCTGATAGGGTTAACGAAATACCGGGTTCCTTGTGGAATTGGCCTCTTTTTTGTTCGTAGTTTACAGGCTACAACGTGAGCTTAACTGGGTTCTAGATAATGGTTCTGTTGACATTGCTAGAAGAAAATCTCAACCAACATCTAGTGTACAACATACTGCGAACATCAGATTTCCTAACCAGCGGTTGGGTTTTCTTCTCTCTTCTCTTTTTTTTAACCTATCTGTTGAATATACCGAATCAAGTTCAGTAAAGTTTCACATAATGCACAATATTAGATTTCTGTGAGTAGAAAAGAGGAAAACATCTGTACAATGATTTCGACAATGTTTCAATCGTTTCTCCAAAACTCTACTTCTAGATAGACACATATGAGAATGTTTAGTGAGCCAGCTGGTTCAGTTCGTGAACCGGTTAAAATGGGGGAGGGGGGGGGGATGAATCTGTCGGTCAGTACGAGAGGATAAAGAGTGTAGGATTAGCGACAAAACCGGTCACACCACCACTAATACTCTAACCGCACGTGTGAATATAGCCATTTCAATTCACTACGATTTGTGAAAAAAAGTTTTCAGTGATACCCCCCCTCCCCCCGCCAGCTAGTAAGTGATCAAGTCTTTGTCTGATCTCGATTCGAGCAATAGTTACCGGGTTTCTACCAGAAACCAGCAGAATCAAACTACAATCACAATGGAGGTAGAACAATACACATTGTGACAGTATAGTCTTGCTTCAACACGGTCGAGCCTTCACCCTTCAAATAATTTGGGTTTGACGGGAGAGTGAGAGGAGTTGGAGTCCCGCTAGCTCCTGGCACCAGCTGCTAGGTGACGACGGAAAGGAAACAGTTCATACTACGAACGAAAATCGTTTGACAACAATGTAGGTGAACTCTATATCTAACCGGTTTTTGGTAACCCAACCGGTTTTTGGTAACCCTTTTTTCAGTTTACCTCAGCAGGTAACCTGTTGGTAACCAAAAATGAAAAACCGGTTACAGGTTTTTCTAACGTTAAATGTGTTATTTACCGTTAGTTTGTACGGTATTTCACTTTTAGGTTACCTACCGGTTACTTGTGAAGTAACCTGAAAAAAAGGTTAACGAAAACCGGTTAGGTTACCAAAAACCCGGTTACATATAGAATTGGCCAACAATGTATACTATCAACGTAGTAGAAATTGTTGTCTGAATATTTTTTTCGAAATAGGTGTTCCATGTGGCCATAATATACATCTAGCCTAAATACAAGCTACTATAACGAATTGAACATCAATGAGAAACAAAACATAAACAGAATAGAGCTCACATATTGGGGTAAGTACCGGTTACTTTCGACTGATCCATGATTTTCGATTATCTGATATCGAACTATCAGTCACAAAAGGCTTGACGTCAGAAATTGGTATTCAAAGTCAAACAAAAGTGAAACGTTTTCCAAAAAATGCGCTGGAATCGAACGCAGTTTTGCTCCAACCTGTTGTACCTACCTGTATGTTTTTCCTGCACCGATTGCTGAATATTAGAAATTGGGAGAGGATATGATAAATTGTACTCTGCTTTACCAATAAATTTCTCTCTCCAGTGATCAGCCAAACACTCAGACTGTTTTTAATAATGGATAAGTCATTAAGATGGATTCAAACACTCATAGTTTGTAGTAGTAAATGAGACACCACTAAATTTGAAGGGAAAAACTCAATATCGCCAATACACCAAAATTTGATTCGTAAGTTGGAGGTTATTACTGTAGAGTGGGTGGAACAAACTAAATGCTGTATTCTTCTGTTTTGAGGATCCGAATGCGATGTTCATGCAGTGTTGCGAGCAGCGTGGCCTGCCCGATGCCTGTCTTCAGAAGTGCACCTTTAACAGCTTCACGAAACAGTCGGTGAGAAACTCCAGTCATCACATCTCTCACATTCACGACTTTGTGCTCTTTTCTCCTTTCTCTATTCTTTGCTTGCTCTATCTGCCCCCCCCCCCCCCCCTCCGTGTTCTTTCTTATGTTTTAAGCTATACTCTGAACCGTGCTGAATCATTGTTACTTACTTAGTTACTTATCTGTCCCGTTCCTCGGAGGGCGGTCTTGAGAAAATTGTTGACCAATGTGACAATTTCTTCGACAATGTCACTGTTTCAGCTGACCCGTATGTACTTCAAGCAAGACGCCTGTCCTCTGGCGGCGTCCGCGGAGATTCAGTTCTGTGCCGCCCAGGGACGAGACCACACGCAGTGCTGCGCGAGAAACGGAGTGACCACCACGCTGGCTGGGGACAAGGTCCTTTTCACTCGTTTCGGAAACTATTAGCGAGATGTTATGGCCTGATCAGAGAAAACAATCGAGCTATGGTCCATATCATTCCTACCGAGACTCCTATAGTATGAATACGGAAGATCCTGACCGTTTTTTCACGTAAACTCGATCAGAAAAGTTACTGATTATCATACATGATTCTGAATCTCTATTACAAAATGTTTTTCAGCACCATTTCTAACAAAATTAAAAATTGGGGAAGAAAACAGTCCTTGGAAAGTTCAAATACTGTAGGAGTGCCAGTAGGATTTATGTCGAGATTACGTCTGACCGGGGTTTAGTGACCGGTGTTCGGTTATCTTTTTCAGTTCACCTAGGCAAACGGTTGGCGACCTAGAATGGAAAATCGGTAAAACTCAGATCTAACGTCAGTAAGACTTCAATCTGAAAGTTGGGTTTATTGTTAGTTTGAATGATAACCGAACTTTGGTTATAGGTTTCATCAAGGTTATGTACTCAGGTAACCTGAAAAAGGGTTTTCCCACACCACATCAGGTTACCAAAAAACCGCATTGCGTACTATCTCGGAAGTGTAGCAAATTCAACAATCCATTTATGAACGTTTTGAATACAATTATATAACAAGAGAAACTGATAGACATGAAGTAGGTGCTTTTTAAATGGACGTTTCGACTGCCATCGATTTATAAATGGCGTTTATTATTTTCTACTGAACTTTAACTTCGTGGCGTACTGTATGTGAAATTGAAACAGATTATACAACTGAGGCCGCACCCTCGATGAATGAATGATTTATTCATTCACATGGAAGCATAAGAATTACATAAAGAGAAAATAAAATAAAAACCAACTCATCCTTTTTCAGTGTCTGACATTCTGCGATCAGCGGCCAGGCAACGTGACCCTGCTCGACTTCTCCTACGTCTCCTGCTACGATCGTTTCGAGAATATGAAGGCCTGCTTCTGGCATGACGCCGTCAGAAGGCTCAAGTAGATCTCGTTGGAACTTCCCCCTATATAGAAACTATCACCACACATTCTCACATCAACTGGCTTCTCTAAACACACCGCTCCAAACATCCACTTTACTATACTGAACTGAACGACTGTTATGTGTGTTGGTAGGCCAAAAAGTACAACTGAGAAAGTTATCAATTATCAGAAAAATAATCAAGCATAGTCAGTTGGGTTCAAAACGTTAGAAATGTGAACGAACCTCATCATGAACCACTTTTAATATTGTTTCCTCACTTTATTGTTTTGAGTTATTCTGTCTTTCTAACACGAAATGACGATTTCTTCCTCGTTTCTCGTTTGATGTTGATTACTGATGTTATATCTGTACATTGGGCAATAAATTTATTCCGTTTGATGGTGGTATCTGAATAATATATCAATAGAATAGGAGAATGCGAAACGACTTCATAAGTTGACATATTTCATATTTCATATTTATTGTTTCACTTCGCGCCGTTTCGAGGCGGTGATCATCATACATATCACATTATCGTCAAAACGTTTTCTTGTGCGGTAGTGGTACAGTTGATTTCTCATGGTGGACCCTTTGAATGTTGAACTGTTAGTGCGTGGCTTACATTCCTTTCAGTCCGAATGATATAAGTTCCAGGTAGTAAATCTTTCCAAGTTGTATTTTATCCACTCATAAACTCGCTGCGAAATTTGTTTGATTACATGTTTATCCAAAAAAAAGAATCAGAAAGAGAAACGTGAATGTATTGTACATTGGAGGCCATCTTTCACGTCTCTATAAACATATGGAGTTTAACACAGCAGTAACAAGAACAAACACAAATTCGATGCACAAATGTTGCATATATACCTTGTAATGGTTCGACCATGAATGAATGTATTGTGTGTTCAACGATCGAAAAAGGGCTTGATATCAAAAAATCTACTTGTTTATGAGGGAGTCAGATTCGAAGAGGCAACCGATTTCGATAAAATAGGTAAACTGGAAGTTTTACAACAGTCATACTGTAGTGTCTCAGTTGAAACGCGAAAGACTATTTGTTTCCCCAGGACCCACGTTATCCTGGTTGATTGAGTTGAAATCGCAGAATCGTCGCTTGCAATCCCGATCAGCTGTTTTTTGTCGTGCACAACATGCTTTGAACTTTTGGTTCGAGTTTCTCTTTGTAAGGCATCTGTAAAGCTCTCTCTCTCTGTAACTACTGGTATGGGATTTGCAAACTTCCTACCATTCACTCACAACTTTATCAAGTTCTGTGCTTTTTTCATCGATACATTCATTTCTGTTCTCGGAGAGCGATCTTTTTCACAGCGTGTGGTTTCTAGGTTGTTACTGATAGAACAGTTTGTGACAATCTCAGAATATGATTGGAGTTGCAAACCTTCGAAATTAAAAGCACTCACAGATGGGCAAGGGTCGCTAGGAGAATTAGGGCAGTCAGCTTGTACATAGTTCTTTGGATAGATTCGCGAATGGGTACTTATATTGGATCTGGTTGTAGGGACCTACTAATTACCGCACCTACCGCACCGGGAAAATACCGCACCGCGATTTGAAAATACCGCACCGTACCGCACCAGCGCAAATTTGCGTATTTTTTCAAAAATTCCAAAATGTCTAATTTCGCAAGCAAAATAGCTTCTTAAAGCATAAATCCTAATCTTTCATCACTTGGAAACGAAAATAGTGATCTCGAGAAAACTTTCTGTAAAACTTTCTCCCTAGAAGACCATATGTTTTATGTATACGCTTATCGCTTTCCGTATTGCGTTTTCGTTTACTGTTGGGTAACTTCATGCTTTCATGTCACTTTCGTAAGTTATCGAATGTATAGAAGAAGCTGCTCATCATTTCAGAAAAAAAGTACTGATGAGTACCCATGATGCGAGCGTTTGCTCCACTACTTAAAACAATGTCATGAGCCTCAGATATACCGTTAAAGAATTGAACGCCGGCCTCACCTGTCTCAGTCGTGTGTTTTTTTTATTTCTAAAACCTTTTTCACAGCCGTTTTTGTAGTGCTTCCATTCAGTACAAATAAATGTGAATACTATGAGACAGGATGGAACGTATACGTGACCTCGCGTTTAGTAGCTGAACGGTGATTGATTTTAAACGTGAAACTATGTTTTTTCTATCTGTGTTCATGAGAGCTGGATGAATCTCTGCATCGACAGACAGTTTGCTCCTAACGAAGTCCTAGCTGTTACGACAACAGTTTTGAGAGATCCGAACTGGCTAACTCTGTAATGATCAACTACTGTTCTGTTGGTCCGACATATTAAATACCGGGATTGCTTTTTGTTGTTTCAAGAATACCCAAATTATCGTTATTATCAATGAACCTTTTTGGAAACAGTCGGAAAATATCTTAGATGCAGGCTTCGATGAATATAACCAATTTGCAGTTGAGTATAGAAAACATTACGCTTAACTTACTCTTACCAGGGTTTGATATTTTGATCCCTTACAGGATTACCACAATAGAGAGAGTTCTCGTTTATTCATTGGCAATGGATGTCAATTTTAGGCAGAAAACGCAATCCGCTAAATATTTCAGGTTCGAATAGCTCATACTTTTAGAAGAGCTGAAAGGATCTCTAGACAAATGAACTAACTGAAAACTATTTTTCGAAACACAGTTCAGAATATTTCCACTCATCCTGCAGAAAAAGAGAATAAACTAAATGTATTCGGTCATTACACATCATTTTCAGACTTGCTGTATCTAAAGTGATGGAAAGGAAGGATAGGATTTCTGCTTTAGAAACTATTTTGATAGCAAAATTGAAGATTTCAATTTTTTTAAATACGCAAATTTGCGCTGGTGCGGTACGGTGCGGTATTTTCAAATCGCGGTGCGGTATTTAACCCGGTGCGGTAGGTGCGGTAATTAGTAGGTCCCCTGGTTGTAAAGCCGAGACAAGAATAGGTATACGGTAAACATTAATTGTGTGTGTGCGCGCGTTGTACGGTTGGTAACCGCTTTGACAAACTGTAAACAAGCGTACGAATCAGTTCCGGGACGAATGTTTGGCGTTGGAAGACACGAAAAACGTCGTGTTGCTCACTTTTGTGTGCAGTTTCCATTGTTTTTGCTGTTGTGGGTGTTGCTATCATATTAACACGAACTCTCTGGTAGTACTACATGACTATGAAATTCCGCTGCGCCTTCTTTAATGAGCCAATTTCACAAAAAGCCGCGATGAGCTTACCGAGTTCCAATGAGCCATTTGACCGTTTCTCTAATAACCATTTCGGGGCCTAAATATCGGCCAATTCACTGGAGAACCGGGTCCTTCCCAAACCGAACCGCGAACCGGTCACTGGAGAACCGAACCGACCGAACCGGATCGTATACAAGGTAAAATGAGTGAGAATCCACTAATTTTACCTAGTATACGATTTGTTTGTTCAAATCATGATTAATGTAGGTCCGGTTCAAACCTTTCACTGAAGAGTCGGTCGGTTTAGAATGTCGATTCAGTCTGTTCGATTCGGTTATCGAGTGACCGGTTCGCGGTTCGGTTCGGGAAGGACCCGGTTCTCGAGTGAATTCGCCCTAAATGCCATAGCTTCGTTCTCATTGAAGACAAGTTATGATAATGAATTAGCCGGTCTGAAAGCGAATTTGGTCTAAACAATACATACAATTGCTGATATTAAGTTGTATGATGTTATTTAAACGGAAACACGGCAAATTCTTCATCGATAATCTTTCAAGCTCATAATTCTTCTCATTACTTATACTAATTACTTTATCATTGCCAGCTTCATTGATAATATTTTGTATTTCGTAGGGTTGCTAACCAAAGATTTACCTTTTACTTTATTTATTGCCGGCGTAGACCCGTAGAATTCAATAAAACTTGGGAACCTGAGGAAATTGATCATTCTAAAGTCAGATGTGAGCTTGGTACGAACTTGGGGTCAAGCGCGCGCGCAGCACGCGACGCGACAAAAAATTTCAACTTTTGTGCATGAAAATAATTTTTTGGGATTGGGAGTGGTTGGCCATGCGGATAAGAAGGTATTACGAGTTTCGGATATATATTCATAACCAGCATGATCGAATACCCCACCCATCCCAATTTCATATGAATCGACTCATGTTGATATTTCTGCCGCGTCGCGTGCACGCGCTTCGCGTGAGTGAAATTGAGTATATGGCATGCGGATCGGTAACAATGATCATCAGCGTTTTTGTTTTTCACGATGTCCAAAGTTTATCGAAATTCATTCATTTTCACATTTTGTCGCGGCGCGTGCGCGCGTCGCGTGCGATGAGATAGACGTCAATTTGAAGAATACCTATAAATCATATATGAAATAAAGAATTTAAAATTGTTAAAAGTCACTTTTGAATTTAAAACTAACAAAATCGAAAAAATGTATCCTGGAACGTTCATACTTTTCCGATACGTTGGCGCCAAGATACGGATACAAAATGAGACGATACAAATAATTCGAAAATGAATCGTGTGTATCTTGTATCGCACAAAAAGTCTGAAGACAGCCTAATAGTGGATCTGGCTGGTACCTCACCACCCAGCTGCAGAAAGGGTCTGAGGTTCTAAAACGGCATCCTACTAGACCCTAGGCCACGCCCCTTAAAGTCTGCGGGGCGTGCAATATGGACGGTAAAATCAAAGCCCCTTCGAAATATTTAATTTTTTCCGTTCGTTTTCATTAATCAAGTTATTACTATAATCATGTTATGTATGTATTTCACGTTATGTATGTGTTTTACGCTTTTCTCATCAGTTCTAGTTGATTTATTGTCGGAATAAGAACATACTCCAGCCGTTTTTTTTGCTAATTGGCCAAATCTTTTGCTTATCCCATTATCTTCTTTCAATCAGTGCTTCTGTTGAGCTCATTGAAGTGGTGCAGAACCTTAACAACATCACATTATCGCTCTAGTATGCGGTAAATGAGTGTAAATCATGAGTTTCATGTTTCAGTTGTTCACCAGCCGCTGCCACAGCCAGCTATTGGATGGTGTGTTCAATGGAGAGTTGAGAGGTGCAGCATTTATGCCGGCTAAAGGTATGTATTTTCCATTGCCCTTTTTATATTACGTTCTTTTTAAACTTGAAAATTTGTGCAATCTGTTGTTGGTTCTTGGCAAGTTTGACGAGCGTTTCGTACCGCAATGATTTCAAAGGCAAAGCAATTTTAATTTTGTAGTCCACATTCAATGGGAAACGAAAAAGCAAACCCGTTGCCATTCTTGCCCCATCTATACTGGTTGGTTGCTTTGACAATGAGTCTGACCTCTGCATTCCAAAGCAATCCTGTTTGTGATGAATCTCCGAATAGATAGAACATATTATTCTCGGCAGACGATAGAAGAAACCGCTTCATAGTTTGGTTTATTCCCCAGGTTTAGAAAAGCAACTAGGTTGCTTTATGAACGCAACCAATCACTTTTCTCAAAAGTTTGCTTCTTGGTTTCATATTGAATGCAACCCGGTCGCTCGTGCGTATATCAAATCTTATAACGTTCTTTCTAAAATGAGAATTTGGTTTGTCAGTTGTCACATACATGAACCTCTTGTAGAAGTTAGTTTCAATTGGTGAATTGCTGTGGTAACCCGGCAAGCTGCGGTAACTGGGCTATACTAGAATTTTTCTCGAAAATGGACGATTGCAAATCATATCAATGCCCAAGTTCCACTTTTGATTCGAAATCGCTATTGGGGTTCTTTAATTAGTTATTCTACCTTGGAGTGATGTTCAATTGTTAATTCTGCAATCTTTCCAATCTATACTACTACTATCCCACATTCCCACCCATATCGCGAAGGATTTTGGTATAGAATCTTAGAAACCCAACATGCAATCTAGAATGATGATGTGTAACTGATACAATAAATATTAATATAGCGCTTTCCTCAAATATCCTATATCGAGATAACCTTAGTTTTGGTTTTTTTGACTCACTCAGATCACTATCATTATTTTCCTAATTATTGAACAAATTTCGATTTGTTGACTTTGTGGAAATTGATAGGTGAAGTCAAACACTAGTAAGGTCAGACTAAGCGACAAAAATTAGTCCGTTTTCGTATGTAAACGAGTGAAAATTAATGATTTTTCATTAAAAGTTGACCCGATTGTCTTTTTTTTCGGCTAAAAAGTAGTCCGTTTTTTGATTTTTTTTGACTTTCCGGACAACCTTACTGGGGTATGGGTGAAGTAGTTACGTGGTAGCTATATATATATGAGATGAGTAAGTGAAAATGATACAAACGTGCGTACCGTCTGAAATATGAGCACTAGATACAGATGGCACACCAATTCTTGTTCATGTTCTTATTCGTCTAGTTGGGGAGTTCCTGGTTTTTAAATTCCGATTACTAAAAGAAATGGAACGAGATACTATAAACTTTTTGTGATAACCAAAGTTGAGCATTTGCGGAGGGTTACTTTCGATCGTGCGGTAACCGTTATATGGAAAGTTGACAGCTACCTCTTGTAAACATTTCCAAGATGTTGTAGTATTCGTAAAATTGCTTAAACTTGTACATCGTCTGTTAGGTTGAAACTCGGCTAATTTGTGTACCATAGACCTGATTTTGTAAATCATGACGTTCACATAACCTTCACTTAACTTATATTGTTTCTGCAATACTGACTGAAAAAATGATATGATTAGTCATCAATCATAGTTGCTGGTTTACTGCCAACTGCCGAGTACACCGTAAGTCTTATTGCGGCTTCGCTGTTCATTATTGAATACCAAATTGTCATAGTTGCTCGCAGCTTCAATGTGCACTGGTATCGGTCCTGTATGACATTTTATTTCGAACAGGATTCGGGACTGGATACGAATGTAATATACAAGTTTGAGTTTGACATAATAGGAAGGCATTGAGTCGCCGATTCAACTTTTGCTCCGTAGCTCATAGATAGCTCTTCTTATTCGCTGTTCGCGTGGCCTAGTGAAATATGTGTATGGATTCAGAATTTCTAGTAATCTACTGTTACTCAATTCAGGGCCTCGGGTGAATGGAAATATTATGTAAAACTTGAACTCACCATTATCTCCAATAAAGATTAGATAACTCGTCGACCAAGCTGCAACGACGATTATCCATGGGTGTATATAGCTATCTATGAGCTATATTCCGTGCAGTTCATTGTCTCTAGATTATTTTCCCGAATGTGTTCGAGAGTTCGAGCTTAGTCGTTCGTGAGTAGTGTTTGAGATAAGTCTAGTATTTGCTAGTTGGACATATTTGTGTGGCTAGAAAAACTTTCTGGGTATGTCAACTCAATATTGTGATAAGGTAATAGTTCACTCGTGGTAATCTCTTGAATGATAATATGAAGTTTGGTTGCGATAACTACTTTTTCGAAATTAAAGTTGTATTTTGTCAGTCGGTCAGAGCAAACAGGTTATAATACTTTATTACATCTCAAGGTGTAATTATGAACGATGAACCATCGGCAACCTTGGTCGTGCGTTGTCGGAGTGCTCACCAAATTGTCTAGAAAACTGGAAGAGATATTATTGAATGATGTTTCTACCTTTTCTTTTTTCAGATGTTCCTCATGTGTCGAGGTCGGATGATGGGACAATCCTCATGTGGTTAAATATTGATGATAATCTCATTTGAGTGATGAAAATTATAGTTACTTTAGAACTTAAGAACTTAATTTGTTTAATAACCTCCATATAGTTTGTTCCCTCTGTTTTCTCCTTCTCCTTCCTCGAGAGGTCAGATAGGTGTACGGGTTGTCTGGGGGTATTCGGAACACTCACAGCTCCCTCATCACTTGTCTTACCATCTCTAATCAATCTTTTTTGTATCTAAATTTCTTTGTTATGTTAGTCTCTTCATACTTCTAGTCCTATCCCGTGTGCAAATCAAGTAATACTTTATGAACTTCCCTTTTCAGTTATTTCTTATGAACTTTCAATCCGTTTAATTTATTAGAAAGACAAATAGTATCATCAGGTGTAAGAGGTTCACAATAGGAGTTTTAAAAGTGTGCTAGAAGTGAGGATGACAAGCAGTTCTGGTCAGAGAAGAAGACCTTTAGGCGTAGTTGGGTAGGGATATAGAAGTAATATACGTACTTTTTACGGTTGTTTCTATTCCATGGTTCTCTGGAGGTTGCATGTGTACGGTTCAGACAGATTGAAAAATTTAAAGCATCCCTCTGTACTGTAGTCTGGAACTTCGCATAAGTTTTCCAAATCTTCTTCAATGTTTAATATTCAACTTCGTTTTCTCAGAGAAAATACTAACGCACGGTAGCTTTTCGAATGAGTGTAGTTTCTGGTGTGAACCTCGGTTCTAATAGAATTACACAACCGATAGCGATTCATGAGGAACCGTAGTTATGGTTGTAATCTTGTAATCCGAGTTGAGGACAGTATAACCTTCTGAGGGATTCTGTGTGGAACACCGAAATACAGCTAAATAAACGAAATGTCTCCGGTCTATGGCAAAAGTTGTTGCCTGGTAGACTGTCAGGGAAGGTTAATATGAATCAACTCGCACATAGGCGGCTGTCCTCGTTCATAATGTAGTTCTAGAAACAATATATTAAAACGTTGATTATGAGCATTCTATGCAGACTCATAACGTTATATAAGCCATATGTGATTTAGGTACATGGTTTTAGCATGATACATAATTTCCCTGAACAGTTTCACTCACGTGGAACCTCAAGGTCAAAACGTGCCACTCTCGGGGTCATCGAGACCAAACTACAGCGAAGATCTGGTTCATCCCCTGCATTTTCCATTTTTCGGTCAATTTTCTCGCAAGTTTATCTAATAGTTGAATAGTCTGCACTAAGTGATAGTGCAATGGCAGTATTAAAAAAATATATAATCACATAGTAGCAATGAGCGAACCTTTCAGCATACACCATCTGAGAACACGAAAACTTTCACAAATCTCCCCGAAGTTCGACAATCAATGTTCATAGAGACTAAAGAGTATAAACAAGTTTGTTTGATAGTTAACGAACAGCAAACCATGTTCACGAAGATTTCGGACTACCTGAGATTTTTACCATAATGTGATGTGAAATGCTCGTGTTTCCAATGAACGTTTCTCATATACCCACATTCACACATACCTGTGGTCAATTGAAAATAGTTTATTGACAAAGTTAATCTCATGTACGGATAGTTGATTCCACTATAACCTCACAACTTTGTCGAAAGCTACAGTAATCCTGCACAACAGCCAAGGCAAAAAACGTCTAAAAAACTTGAAATTCGACGTTTTCACAAAAACCTTCCTGGTAAACATACATAATTCATATGAACGAACAATTTAAATCTATTTCGGAAACAAATTATTTTTTGATGTTGATCAACTTTCTGCACTCGCCGCCTTTAAATCGTGCACGAGAACATTGTTTGTGTATAATATCACTGAAACTCACTGAATAACTGTTTAGTACACATACACTAACAAAACAGTTTAAATTTTAGGCGATTCCATTCAGAATCAACCGAATACGGTTGAAAATAGTCGTTTTCTGGAAGTGTCAGAATGCAAACTCCTGTACAACAGGATACATGAGTGGTGAATGGAAATCGAGCAAAAACCGCCGAAACTTCCCAAAACAAGTTTTCAGCACTCATTTACTCAAATCTGGGATAAATTGTCAATTTTGAACTCACTTTTCTTCATCGTCGACAGAAAAGAGCTGAATTTGCTCGAAATTCTCAATAAACGGAGTATTATACGCGCCGAGTCGGGAATGATAGAGAAAAATCGTGTAATTCATTGAAATTGATGATTTATGATGATTTACCCACAAAAAAATCTGTTTTGTTACGTTTCGGCTGTTTTTGCTCGATTTGCATTCACCACTCATGTATCCTGTTGTACAGGAGTTTGCATTCTGACACTTCCAGAAAACGACTATTTTCAACCGTATTCGGTTGATTCTGAATGGAATCGCCTAAAATTTAAACTGTTTTGTTAGTGTATGTGTACTAAACAGTTATTCAGTGAGTTTCAGTGATATTATACACAAACAATGTTCTCGTGCACGATTTAAAGGCGGCGAGTGCAGAAAGTTGATCAACATCAAAAAATAATTTGTTTCCAAAATAGACTTATCAACTATCCGAATCAACTATCCGTAGTTAACAAGGATTTTGTTACTTAACCACTATCCAACTTTCCTATCACAAAATTGAGTCCATATGGCATGTGTGATAGGTTTACACAGCAGTATTTTCCCATCTAGTTGTGTAAAAAAGATGTCAGATAGGCAAGGTTCTCTATGAAAATGATCTAACTTGCCAAAGTCATATGCAGCAACTGATTTTTATCATTTCATAGGTTGTTTATGAAAACATTCATCAGATACAAAACATTCATCAGATACATTCGTATACATTGATATTCATGAAAAGAGATAGTGTACTTTGACAGCAGCGTAGGTAGCGAATCCTTCAGATTGGTTGACAGTTACCCATTTAGGCACTATTTTTTTCGAAAAGTTTAACATAAAGTTATTCTTGATTTATTCACATTTGTGCAATGTTTCACGGAATCTTCCTAACTAACAGGATGTGTAATGTTCACCGTCGAGTTCACCGTCGCCAACGATCATGTACTTTTTTTACAGCAAAGTTTCACATGATGAAAACTACAACTTCCTAGAAGGAACGGGAAATCTTCGAGCTAAAACACTATGAACAGATATATCAACCGATTTATATGTTTTCTAGAAACTTGTACAAACTTGGTATATCTGTAATGTAGTTTAATCGTTACCCACTATTACTAGTGTCTATGTATATACTTTACATGCACCAAAGAAGCGTACCTGTGAAAAGTTCAGTTTGGAACAAAGTACATAAATGCTATACACTTTATCATCTGTAAACGCGTACCAAAAGTTTGCGAAAAATTTATGTCTGTACCTCAAGAGTAGAGGGCTCCGAACATCATTGTTACCTCTAGAAAGAAAAGTGAAATATATGCGAAGCTATAAAATACTCTCTACAATCATTTCACAATGAAAAAAAACTAGTTGGTACAATGTAAAACTGTTTACATTTGGCGATAGTCAACTGTACATACTATACACTACTCAAACTATTCTGAATGGGACTCTTTTCCGGAAGGTCTACATTTCAGATCTTATGTCGCAAGTACGGCCACAGGCCTACCGATATATAGTCGACATAATTTCTAATGAGACTCCTACCTACCCATTCAAAGTTGTAAATTGATTTCTAATGTCAATATCGAAACTGTCCAATAAATTTGGAAACACTCTTTGTAAGATGAGTCAAAATCGAAAGAAGATATCGTTACCGTTTTTGATAACATGTACGCAATTAAAGTGGTCGGAAAGTTTGGTAATAATACTGTAAGAGTCTCAGTAGAAATGGAAAAGACTATACTAACGTTTACTCTGGATATATCTTTCTCACTTGCTGGGCTCTTCCGTCCTACAACACAAAGAAAACAATTTTACTAGCATGTACATTCACCGAAAAAGACTACACTAACATTCAAATATAGGATACAACAAGTTCGAAAAGTTCAGACAAATGATGAGGTTGCTGTGAGTGTTCGAAATACTCCCAGACAACCCGTACACCTGGCTGACTTCTTTTCAAGGGAGGGGGGGGGGGGGGGTGACAAAAATCTGCTTCTATTTCTAGAGTTTAGAGTGACTAATTAGATTTAGAAATCACAGCTAGAAAAGTATACTAACTAAAATTGAAATACGTAAATCCCATCTGATCCAACAGACATCACGCGAACGATCTGAAAAGTAAATAAAATACATTCAACATATGTATAAGAAAAAAATAAGATGAACAATTCGAATATTTCATTATTTATAACCATTAACTGATGCACCCCCTTCCTAACTTGCCTTTGCCGATATAGCAAATGTTATAACATGAACATGTACCAAACTATCCGATATTAACGGATAGGTCGCCAAAAGATAGCACTGTTAAAGAGAAGTACTATCTAACCAGTACCAGCTTCATTTTATAATCCTTTACACGTTTAAGAGTAATCCATGTGAATCTCCTCAACACTGAATGGCGGAAAAGTATGTATGAAACATACAATATAATCTTTCAGACTGAAGAGGAAATGACACAATATTGTTTCCAGCCTCTAGATACCCACATTTGCCTATCCTGAGACAGATACAGAATGGTGACCATTCTGTATAAAAATGGTCCTTTTATTATTTATAACCTAAATATATGAGTTACAGACAAACGTAGGACGACATGTCGACATCGTTGGATGGTTCATTGAGCGACCCGTTCTTCTTCAAAATAGAATTTTAGATTACCCCAATTTCGAAAATAGTCGCACATTATGGGTGAAAAATGAATCGGTTACTCTGTTTTGTAGTTTGGTTGCCTAGATGAAACACCTGGTTTTCAATAAACTTCTGTAGACAACAAAGTCGTCTGACGTATGGTTACAGAACACGTAATGTATTTGTAATAACTTGTGAAAGTTAACTACTTTCACAATCCACTTACCCGCTTTTGAGAATGAAATATCACAAACTAGAATATTGAGCAAAATATATAATTATAAGACATTAGATTAGATAAATGCTATAGATAAAAGCCCGTAAACATCAGTTCAGCCGTCCCCTGAAATGTTACGTTTTGATATACCTCGCATAGCCATGTTTCATTCCGACTCATGAACATTTTTACTCACTTCATTGATCCAGGAAACCGTGAAGAGCAAGACCTAGAGGCTGAAATTGGCAGCAGCAGGCGTGAAGCAGACAATTTTCATTCCAAAATTTTCAAAATAACTTACGTTAAAACTTGAAAGATTGAAGGACAAGTCCATGTGTGCTTCGGAAGCCGGAAATATCCAGTAATCTGCGGTCGTGGGAACTCTGGAACCAATGAGGATTGAAAAACGAAAAGGAAAACAGCTATCAAGGTCACATTTTCTGAAAATTCTTCGTATATTCACAACATTAAGAAAAACGGGCCACTATTCTACCAAACTAAGTTGTTTGTGGAGAAATTGATGCAGATTGATGTGACGGAATTGAAGAAGGGGTTCCACTTTCGAGAATGGGCAGCTTCAGCCTTGTTTTGTATGAATATAGCACTTCGCAAACTGAGGAGGGTAATTTGTGGACAGTAGCGGTGTTAGAACCTAGAACATACAGTAGCAATTCTTGTCATTAGCGATTTTATTAGCCATTCAGTAGAGAATCTATAGAAGGTGAGAAAACTTATATCAAATTTCAATCAAACTGCTACTGAAGACCTGTATGACAAACTACGGATAGTTTACAAAACTCCGAGAGCTAACAAAAATCACAACCAGTTGTTGCCGTTGTTGGAGAGTTTCAACTAAACCGCCGTTTTGATCAAACGGCTACTACCAGCACTACCCACCCACAATGCAACCGAAATCATTCATTTTCATTTTACACTCATTGATGAATAAACCATAAAAAAGTATGCACATGTGGCACTCGAAACCGGATCCCATAATATTTTCGATGTTCAACCTCGACCAGCGATAATACCCCCTGTCGAAAGTTGATCACATGACTGTATGATCATCAAATTAATAAAAAGCTGTTTATTGTAAATGAATAGATTGTCTTGATCTAAATATTATCATACTATGCTACCGATTCTGCACCATGGGCGGTATACGTTCTGCAGACGATGCGAAAACCCAGCAAGATCCGGCGAATTCTTTATTTAACCCTGTAGTTCGTTTACCCTAGCAGTTAACTAACCGGGTTACCTGGTTAACCATTTTGTTAACCACTTGGTAACCCCGAATTTCCCTCAAAACACATTGTAAAAAAGGGTTACAAAGGGGTTAACAAAATAGTTATCCACATAACCCGGTTAATGATTCACTGCTAGGGTTAACGAACGAAATACCGGGTTCCTTGTGGAATTGGCCTAAGATCTATGTTCACATAGCACACATGGAAATGTCCTCATGGTATATGGCAATATCCTAACGATTTACGAGATTAATGCATAATGAAACAGGTTCAAAAACCACTGTAAGCCGCAGTAGAAAATATCCGCAGTGGAAAAGTTTTATCAACAAACCAACTAACCTGCAGTATTACGAAAAACATCCTTTCTTCCCCCTTTTTCTGTACAGGAGAACAATGAAACATATCATAATGCTTCATCATAGTTCTGGAAAGCAAAATGAACAAATAAAGTGGAATTATACCAATAATAAGAGAAACAAAAATGATGAGGTAAGTACGAGAACTATGATAAAATGATAGCGCAGAGTACCCGAATAATGCACCCAGATATCATTTAAATACACAAAGAGAATTAAAAACGTAAATAGACAACTAAAATAAGAATTAAACCAAAAAGTGAAAAACGAAAGCCGACCCTATGACGTCACAAACCTAACCGTTCTAAAACGGCATCCTACTAGGAAGGCTCAGACCCTGTCTCCCCAGCTGGCTCGAATGATCGATAGGCGCGGCACCAAAAGCTACGTACGCATTGCGTACCAGTGCCCATATTCGACGTTCAAAGTTGTCTTTATGATGAGAAATGTTTACTCTTTCATGTTTTTTTAATGAATACTTTCACAAAACAATATTAGCTGTTCACTGCTTCGAATTAAAATGTATTGCGTTTGTCGCTTCTCGGACGAATATATGGTTCAGATGCCGATACTTGTATGATGTTGGATTCGCCAATTGTGTGTTCACTCGATCGCCCAAAGGGTCTCCCGAAAACAGAGCGTTTGAAACAAAATGGTGGCGGCAGCCAGAACTACATTCACAGTTTGAAAAAACGCCCGGAAAAGCGTGAGTGTGTTTAAGAACGTATCAGTCGGTTTTGCTTCAGTTAAACATTATCCGCAATTTTACCCGTCCGCAACAAAACAAAACATTATTCCAGGTTTTTGAGGCTCATAAACAACTAGTTAGTGGGGTTTAGCTAGGCAAAAAAGCAGTGAGTTTGTGGGCTCTGCTATCGATGTGAATCCACAGTTAGTTCGATTCTGAGTCGGAGAACTCTACGGTGGTGTCGTGGTGTGCACTACCCATTCATTGGTTGTTGATACAGGTAGCCTTATTATTTCGCGACACGGACTGTCATTTGTGTACTTACCTATATAAGCTGGTCATGTATTTCAAGTAAGCGATCGATCCAGTGTTGCAAAGAGTGTCAATTGTTACGTTTTGGTCGTAATCGTAACATGTTAACTTGTTAACAGAACAAGCAAAAGCGATTCATTTTCAGAACTGACTGTAGTTGTTTCAGGTGTAGTGAAAGTGTCGAGGCCCGTCCCGCATCTCGATACCACAGCTTGTGAACGTCTCATCTATGAAGACTGTGATTCCACCCTTTCTGGAGATTATGATTCGAAGTGTAGTTTCTTGAATCGGTTGGACCATCTTATCTCTCAAACTATTCCCGACTCCTTGCACAATCCGGAATTTTTCGAGCTGATGTGCTCAACGTGAGTTCTACCGTGTTATAGTTCTATAGTGATATTCCTATAAATATTCATGTGGTTCTGTTCCGGTAATTATCAAGATCTTCTACTCCTTTTTCTACCAGGTTCGGTGTTCTGCTTATCCTATTCCCTACTTTTTATTCACTTTTTTCTGATCATAGTTGAATATTTTTCCGGCACTCTTCTATGAATTGAATCCCACTGTAAACACCACACGAACGCTGACCGAAAAATTCAAATGACTCCATCAGTTTTCATTCTGAGAAAAATGAGAATTTCAGATCAGTTTTGAATGGTCATTATACCGTTTTACACCGAAACCTCCCAGTTTTTCGTATTGAACATTTCACCCGCTCCTTTTATTCCCTTTGCCAAAATAGTTACGTAAGTGTGTGATGCTAAATTATATGTTCAAAATAATAAAAAAAATGTAAGTTTCAGTCATATTTTTTGTTTAGGCTCATTCATTTTGTGAAAGATGACCATCCAGCCATAAGAGCTATGAGCTTCCGCCTTCTGCGTGTTTCTATGAGTTCTGAACGAAATTTGGTGCTCATGCTGACATCACATGTTGATATTTATGTGGTAAGGTGAGTTATTCATGAGTACAGTTTGTGTGTTTTCACGTTGGTAACTATCACACTCGCGAAA
The DNA here is from genome assembly GCA_964036275.1 of Litoditis marina. Lineage (NCBI taxonomy): Eukaryota > Metazoa > Nematoda > Chromadorea > Rhabditida > Rhabditidae > Litoditis > Litoditis marina. Next base: position 24,047,239 of record OZ038436.1, on the reverse strand, counting down.
TTTTCATTATGTTAGCATGTATGACTCACAGTGCAGAATATCTTCAGGTAGGACTATTTCGTATATGTACTATTAACTCATCATGGCAGTTAAAAAGTACCTTGTACATTTATCGCCTGAGATGATTGTGCACAACCTGTTCACTTGAAGACCGATTGTGGAATAATATATCGGTGAAACCAGGTTGTCATGAAATCGATTGCCTGTCTTAACTAGAAGCTCTTCATACCCTTAAACTTGAACGTTGAAGTATAGACAATATGTCCGAAAATCGCGATAAATTCTACTAATGGAAACTATATATGAATCATTATATATCAATTGAACCAACATTTAGTTCATCTGAACCTGTGAAGTACGGATAATATCTTTCAGAGGTTTGGATTTGCGGGTGGAAAATGAAATGGAGAGATCCGAGGCACTCCAGTTGATAGCGGCGATGATCTCAATCTACGAGTCATCCAATCTCAAAAAACTCATCGAGAGCTCCGTGAACGAGAAGAACAAAAAGTAAGAATCTTTCCCTACCCACACGTAGCAGTACACATAGCTCATGTGTATATCTTGTTGGTTGTGTGTGATTCGATGGGCTAATAACGTCATATATTGCGTTCCAGAAAGTATGCGTTTCCCCGTTCTATAATGCAGCCGGTTATCGCCATTGCCCTGAAGGCCATCAATAGTGTACGGGTGAAAGATAACAGTGGAGAGGGCAGAGATCAGAAGGACAATAGTGAAGACAGGTACGCTCCCACTCTGCGTCTGTGATCTGTGTTCTCAGGATAAGAGTTCTGAGATGAATAGTATGAAATTTGTCAGTTCTGGTATAATCCCTTATTGCTCCGAATATTTGCTAGGAAGTTTTTGGTTTCAAACTTGAAGTTCATCAACTACATCTAAATAGTCGCCTACACGCCTACTCCTCCGTCCCTAGACTTTCAGAGTTTTGGCTTGCGTGGTAGAGGTTAAACACTTAATGGGTTTAGCCGTTAACGCCTCGAGTCAAAATCACATGTTGGAGGGTCTGAAGAGGCAACTATGAACTATCCGTGATAAGAATAATCTAAATAAATACTAAATAAGAAAGAAGTGATATTTCCTCACCTATTAGCGCCGCAACGACAATTTAAGTGATAATCATACGACAGATATGGTCCACCCTCCACCTAGTTTAGCCTGTATCAGAGTTGAATATCGCACAGTCAGTTAACCTGAAAATCCCACCCTAGTACCGTCAAAATGTCTCGATTGCAGCTGTACGAAGCCATGCTTGCGTCAACATCAGTAGTTGCCAGTCGCACGTTCAGACTAAACATTTATAGGTGCACGGGTATATTTCGAGTTGTTCATTTACCAATTGTCGTTGTTCAGACTAGCTCTGCCGTGTTTATCGCTATTCCTCGAATTCTGTATTCATGAGCCCGAAAAAATTCTCGAAATGGCCGGAACCGATTGGATGGTAATTTTGAAGTTATTCTCTAAACTCTAACATACTTATGTTCGGGCAGTAAAGACTAAGACATATTATAAACACGTTATCAATATGTGAAACGTGTCCGTTTAGCTTTTTGGCGTGTAGGTATTCGAGCAATGAATACAATTTGGAATAGAGAAGTTTATTTGTGATTTAACACATGACTGTCCAGAGTAGATGTTCTATTCAATCCGGTGTAGAATTTGGCCGAGATGGGAGTCGGATCAGAATGTTTTCCGGCGCGGTAATGTTATGTAAAACCTGGCTAATTGAAGAAATATTAAATTAGCATTTGTTTCCTGTTCTAGAACAGAGTGGTTTGACGATACAGAGCGTCACATTTTCGGTAATTGAAAATTTGTTCTGTGACGGAAAAAGTGCCACTTTCACAGAAAAAAATTGATGTCGAAGAGACCAAGTCCTATTTTGATTTTGCGCTGTTTAGGTTCGAGTTCTGACTGGAACAGCGGCTGTGAGTAGGAGAATATCAGCTGTAGTCAGCAGAATTCTCGTTTTGTGGCTCGATGATCCGATAGTACGCATGAGGGGGCAGTTACATTTAGTACTGGAGGTACGTATACTATTTCCAATACTTTTGGATACAATTCTGTGAAACCTAATATGTTTTCAAGCTAACTATTGAAAATATTTAGTTCGCTTGAATTGGGAAAAAGGTCGGTTCGGTAATAGATGTACTCTATTTCAGCAAGTGTTTGCCCCACTGATCGAGTTTGGATTCTTCCAGCAAAATCCCGCCAGCTCGGATATGTGGGTTTATCTTTTTGTTTGAGCATTCCATCTTGAATTTGTGTAGAGTAATTTAGTGATGATGAAATCAGCATGGGAAGGTTACAACTCTTGACAACATTGTCTAATCTATACGATTCGTACAACCTTAGTTTCTAGTTGTGTCAATCTGATACAATGTGTTGAGCGTTATATCAGACTGATTGGGTTCGATTACAGCGGTGACCATGTTGTGGAATCTGTTATGGAGAATTTCTCCTATTCGTTCCTCTGTATTCTTCGGTCTTGGTCCGGACTGTTCGCATGTGCCGCAGTTGGTCCCAACTCCACTGTCATCGCTTCTTCACCTCTTAGGTACGTCGGGTTATCTCTGCTATCCACAATATGTTATAGAATGGTTAGTTCATTCTGATTAGTTGATATTTGTGGTTAGAAAACAATATTTGTCTTTTATCTTCTTCGTTGAGTTCATCTCTTCATCTTTTCTTGCAGACTATTGGAATATCTCGGTCTAGGCACAATCGAGAATCCAAATTTGTCAATGATTCGCGATACGGTAGTCGATATCTGCTGTGATTTCGTCAATCTTCCCTACGCCTCTCAGAAGTTCACTACTTGGAGTGAAGCCGTTGCTTTCTATGGCTAGTTTCGCATACTATCAGTATTGTTATCTCGGAGCTTTGCAGCTCATGATACTCGAATGCAAACTTTCTTGTCGTCCGACATTTTAATTCGAGTGTGATATATCAAACTTGTTTCTATTAACATATGACTTAGCTTAACTTCCAACCAATATCTTTCAGTTTGAATCACAGAATGTTACTGTGTTAGTAAGTCGTAATCACGGTCATAATTAATGAGTTACTCTCGGAAATTCTACAGATTATGCTAGTAAATTTTATTAGGTATTTTTTCATGTACTCTATCTTTCTGGTCTACTTTTGTTTTCACATGTTTACTTTTGTTTTTGTTTGCAGGTTCAGCTACATCTCCTGATCAGTTTAGCACTTCGCTGAAGGGAGACTTTGTGCTGGCACAAAGCGAATTCATCATTAATAATGATGCGGTATGTTTGATAGTCAGTTATAATTTCATGGTTGTTCTGATTCTTTCAGTGTACACTGTACAATTTCTGATTTGCAGGATTTCACAAACCATGTGGACTTGTTGTCGTCATTCCGAGCCTTTGCTTTTTTTGTACTGGTACATGCCGGGCTACCACAGGTAAATAAGTATTATTTGTGACACATTATATGTGTTTAGAGTGAATTTCGCAATTGGGCTTCCATGGCAGCTCGCAGCTCTATGATTTGTTTATAAACTAGTGTACTTCACAAAGTTGCTTTGTTGTTTGAGAATCGTTTGATGGAAGAACGAACGAAGTGCGAAGTATGAATTAAGAAATTGCATTTATATTCAGGCTGTTGCTATTTTTTGAATAGCAGATGTTCTAAGCTGGAAGCTCGACCCTTTGGAGATTCCGCCGTTGTATAATGTCATTATATATCCGCAACTCGATTTCTTACAGTCGCTGTCCCGTTTGATTGTGGCTCAACCAGATGCTCCTAGTGCTATAAAGGCCACTTTGCTCATGGCTGACATGCTCAGATTGGTTGGTCCTCCCTCATCTTATGGTTCTATTTTCCCATATTTCTTCCACCTCTTCTACGGTATACACCAGTGACTAGGGGGTTTTCCGCTGAGCTGTCACAGCCAGGCTTATTCTTATTCATATAGAAGTTTACCTTCACAACTCGTTTTCAATTTAATTATATGGAAACAGTTTGAAAGTTGTTACTTAACACACCAGTTGTCTGTTCGGTGTTACATGTGTGCCAAATCGGTCAAAATTTCACATTTTTTCCGGGTTCACAACAGTTGAGGTCATAGCAAAGAACAAATTCAAAGACATCGTGAATAATGCGCCGGTCGCTAGTTAGTTGAGGGTTGATTGGTTATGGTTCTGCTTTGGAAGGTATCCTTTTCGGTTAGCGGCGTCGCGCTATCAAATTATAATAAGTGTACGCACCAAAAATTGAAACAAAATATCACACTTTGGAGGAAAACAATTTTGCAAGATTTTCGTCATTTTCACTTCGATGTGACGCTCACTTTTTGCTGAATAATATTTTGTGCTCCAAAATAGTTTTTGTACCTAAGTGGCCTACTTGCAGCTGCCCCCAGTTGTATGGTAGACAAGTGGCAGTCATAGGTGATATAGTGTTGGCTTGCGGGTTTGAAAAACTTAAATAACCCCCTCCCATCGAAATAATCGATAAGTTGTGTCCTCTAGATTGTCCCCCCCCCCTCACTGCTAACTGGGCAATATATGTTTATAGGCTCCGTCGATCGTGCCCTCTGGCTGGCGTGCGGCGGTTCTGTCGATGCCGACCCTGGTGCAGTCTGCCTGCGAAGCCCTGGCCAACGGGAATGCGGCCGCCGCCACTCACGGATATTACGATCCACACGCCGTCGAACACTTCACTTTCGTCAATGCAGAGTCAGTACCAAACAATCGAGAAACGCCCTGTTTTTTTTTCTCGAGAAGATTTGTCTATTTTTGAATAAGTGGCACGTGTTTCGATTTGAAAATGGAGTACATTTTGTTGACCATTCGTATCATACTGGCGTATGCGTTGTTAAGTTGTATTAATACATTCGAATAATAATGTGATGATAAAATAGAATTGGAATTGCAGAAATGCCGAGTTGGTTCTTCACCGCTTCGACGTTCTGAACCGAGTGTGGATTCAGAATGCGACTCGTCCCTCACCAGCAGACTCTCCCTATGCCCTCTTCCTACACCCGATCAACCAGACACGAAGACCGGCAGACAGCTTCCAGTGGACATCAAGTATGCTCAGATCCCTGTAAACTCGTCCGAATTGCCAGAAAAAAAGTATATATTGGCTGGCTACTTTATGTATATTATCAATTCATACCCATTCGTTTTCACCTTCCACGTGTTTAACTAATAAAACCAGACTACGTTTTGTCAAGTAAGTAGTCTAACATTACTGGTGTCAGCGTATGCTTCAATCAACTATCCCCTGTTACAACTGTGTGTGGAACTTTGACTAACTACTTGACAACCAAGTAACAACTATGTAGAAAAGTAGCCAGGATCGGCGTGTATAACATAACTGGTGTCAGCGTATGTTGCTGCCTATCAATTTGCTTCTATGGTCAAATTAAGTAGCATTGGCTGGTATATATCTAAGGTACTGGTGACAGGCAGCTCTATATATAGTCGGGGTATTATTACGACTCGGGTGTTGCTAGATTTGTGAACAGAGGGTACAATTTGTCTCGGTTCAAAAAGACTCAGTGCTCAATTTGACGTTTCATGATGAAGAAATGACTATTTATTTGTTCATAATGTTTTATATATTTCATTTAGAACCATACACGTGCGAGCGTTATTGGTGAGTTGCATGCTACACATTGAGTCGTTTTTGGTTCAATGTGCGACTTGCACAGTTTCTGTTTCAACAACAATGTAGTATTTGTATTTCAGCGGGTGGCAGCAGCACATCTTCTCTCTTGACCGCCTGTTTCGAAGATGATCTGCTCAATACGAAAGTAGTCCTCTTACTTCTGACGGAGCTCCTAGAAGATGTAGCATCTGTGCCACAATTGGACGACATTGACACTGTTGTTAATGTTCTGGGAAAGGTAGGCATCACAAAAGCTGACTTTGATGGTTTATTATTCGGACGGTTTTTTGTTGTGAAAGTCGGGTTCTCCTTGATAGTTCATTTGGAAGGGCAGGTCCATTTCTCGGAGTAATCCGACTGAGAGACAAGAATTTTTGTGAATGGCAGTCGGCAGTCGCCCACTTCTTGATTTCATACTATTTGCTATTTATCAGTGACTGCCATTCTGTTTGTGATTCGGAGTAGTTCTTGGTCAGCTGGTCTGCTTTTACTTTGAGATCAAGAAAGTTATAGTATATTTTCAGATGTTCACATTCAATATGGTTTTAGGTAATAGAGATGGTGAGCCCTAAACATGGTGTGCAGTCCGCCTGGCTAACTGACCGTACCACCCTGCTAGCAGCTCGCAAGGCCTTACTGCTGAGTATGGAACTCTCCGGTGAACTGCCAGTCTTGAAGCACTCACTACAGGCTTTCGTCAACGATTTCAAATCGAGTCTGGACACGGTTGGTCGTGCTACGTATCTGATACAATATCTTGTCGGTGTTCGAATATGATTGCTCACGCTAACTTGTACTGGTTACTACACTTGTTATTTGTTGTATAAGTTGGGTTCGGTTTCGGACGCTAACTGTATTTCTGAAGTACTTTTCCTCCTCATCTAATGAACTGGCTTCTATAGGTTGGTCCCGCAACGAGTGGTGTCTTTTCACTGAAGAATCTTGTCTATGGAGCCACCATGTATCAGTTCTGTCTTGTTGGTGCGTTGAGCACGCATGAAGTGGGAATTCTTCTCCTAGAGGATGCCGGTATCTTTCAGTTGTAAGTCTTTTCCGCCAAATAGCTTCGTTTCTTTCCCCAGCTATGATCACTCTCACAATAATACGTTTATTCTCATGTACGGTTCATGGCACAAACTATCAGGAAACACGATAGAATTAAGGAGATATTGTCTTAATTGAAAGCCGTGGAATGCGGAAAGTATCACAAAAATTTATAATAAATGTGTAGTACACGGGTGATATTGATTTCGGGAATTGCACAACTGATAAGCAATATTCAAATTATTGGCTCAGGGAAGTCCACATACCCGTAGATTGCGACAGCCTCTGCAATTGGAATGATTGTACAAATAAGGTTTTATCTTTGTTGCATTAGCTTCAATTAGAGTTCTATCATACTAAACATTAGCTTCTACAGAGTTTTGGACAAGATATATTTAATTTGGAAATATGTAGTTGAAAAGCAGACGAATGTCAGATGATGTTCCATTTGGAAATATGTAATTGAAGAAAGCAGACTGACCTTTTGTTGAAGTTCTAAGGTTTCTGGGTAACGTAGAAGCACTGCTGGATTTGACTCAGTTTCACGAGGCACTTGTACTTTTCGGATAGCAGACCGCCCGAGGGTATGCCGGCAGACGGGTTGCAATAGGGGCGACAGTGCTCGTAGCCGGCCTCGAACACGTTGTACGCCTCGCAGCAGGGGGTGGCATCCTGGTAGCCAGAGGCACAGATCATCATGTCACCCACCTTGGCCAACGGACATCTACCCGTCAGCACCGCCAGTTGCATCTGCGAATAGACACCTCGTTTATACTTTTCTCAGAACCGTTGGCGCCAGTTGTCTGCGATCGGCCAACTAGAAAAGCGAAGGAGAGTAGCCCCTCAGGCATAGAGCCTGTTTCACGCATGCGTGACTTTTTACAGTATGATAAGGAAACTATCAATCAACTTCGTGGCATGTAGAAGTCCCAGTTTTAGACGCTCACATGTTTGACCTATTTTTGGCAAAGGGGTTACGGGTATAAATGTTGAGGTTTGATGGGTCTCGGTGCATTCGCATTATAAAATTCTCTCCTCTTTCGTCTCTCGTTTGAAATGTTCACGGTTTTCGGTGAGAAGGACAGGTCCTTTTCAGCGAGCTCCCGTCCTCAAAAGTCTTCTAGTTTCATGTTATTGTATGGTTACGGATGGATAAAACGGTGCATTTCTTTTGTTTGTGTATCTATGTCGGTGTCAGTATGAGGTTCCCACCGTTGCCAGTGTGGCGTCATAGTTGCACAGTGGAGCGCAACCCTCTCCCAGACGGGCACAACAGTTTTGGAATCGTTCGTTGGCCAACTGTTTTGAGATGCACGGAGCCCATCCCGGTTGCTGCGGACACTGAAAACATGCGATTTGGAAAGTTTGCTAGAGCAAGCTAAATTTATTTCTATAATATAGTACCTATTTTCCCCCAATGTTTCATCTATAGCTGTAGTGTATTTGAAGGTAGCTAGTCAACCTTCTGTTATGATGCTGTCCGCGTAGTACATGAGTGTTTTCTTAGTTGCATTTTGGTCTGAATCTACAACGGAGGTAGTGAATTACGACTCTAAACGCCGGATGTTAGTGTCAATAAGCATAAAACAACGATCGAACTTCTTATTCGAGTGTTGTACACATTGATGCATATCCATTCTTCCAAGGCAGTTAATAAGGTTCTTACGTCATGGTGGTAAACGGAGGTAGTGAATTACGACTCTAAACGCCGGATGTTCCTGTCAATAAGCATAAAACGACGATCGAACTTCTTATTCGAGTGTTGTACACATTGATGCATATCCATTCTTCCAAGGCAGTTAATAAGGTTCTTACGTCATGGTGGTATGAGTTTGTCGAAAGAACTAACCGTTTGTTCAACTTGTTTGGGGGGTGGTGCCAAGGGAGTTTTGCTGTTGGCGTATTTGTTGATGTGTACTGGTGCTGCATCGATGCTACGGGAGTGGTTGTTCCACTGTTGCTGTGAGGATGGCTGATGCATCTGAAATGCACATTGTCTCGAATATAACTCTCAATTTCGATCACTTTTGTGTTCATTTGAATACGATCTCCAATTGTAGTGTGCTAGTTCCTGTTGGACAATTATTTCCAATCTTACTATTCAATCTAAGAACATTAATGTTTCCAATCAATTTATAGCGAAATTAACTGGGAGAGTGTAGTATGAGATAGAGTGGAAGACATGTAGATCAGTTTGAGTATTCATTTTCAACGTTCATCACTTCTATCAGAACTCACATTGTTGTTGACATATTGGTTGTTGACTGTCTGTGGCTGTTGTGGACGTGTGTTCTGATTAGCTGGAGCAACTTGAGCTTGGCTACTCGTCTGATAGACTGGATGCTGGTTGCGCGACGGTTGTACATGTTGTGCCGCAGGATTCGTGGGAACATGCGGCATCACGGGTATCTGCATTGTGAGATAATAACTATATTAATATTACTATAATGTATATTCGCATAGAGTTATATCGCAGAACAAGTAGAGATAACGTGGAAAGGATGATGAAATACGAGATGTTCTCGTAAAGAGTTTGTCTATAGCTACCAAGTAGTGAAGGTATTAACGTTTCTGGTCGTGCCATGAAATTGACTTACTGTTCTATCGGTATATTATGTATTCATGGACGATTTTTCTCGTAATTTCTAATAAAGTTTAAATGTGCACATTAATTTCATTCTGGCAGCCCTACATGTTCTTGTTAGTACCTGTATTCGTGGCAGCTGGGGAACGGGATGTTGGTCATTCTGGATCTGATTCTGATTGTAATTGACGGGAGGTCGTTGCACATTCACATTGTTGCCGTTCACGTTCTGGTAGTTTCCGTTGTAGTTAGTGTCGCTCGATTGAGTATTATGCTGTGCAAATGCATTGTGTTGCAGAAGGGGCTGATGTTGGTTATGGAAAGTCTGAAACCAGTTCACTTACACAATAAGGAGAATGATGTATTGCACATCATTGTGAGTATGTGTGGAGCTCGAGTTAGAAGTCATTCATACTCTTCGAAATAGCTATTGACATTCTTTCAGGAACAGGTTTGACTGCCATCAAATATGAGTATGAATTGTAGTTCAGTATGGCTGTAGTCTATAGTCTGTATTATGAAACCAGTGTAGCATCGGACTCGAAACTCACCTGGCTGAATGGATGTGGATGTGCGCTACCGAAGTTGAATAGTCCCAGAGGATCTAGAGCCGAAGCCCGGCCAGCCTGCAATGATTTTATGATTATTCACCCCGAGGAATGATACTGACTACTTCGATACCTTTGAATATATCTGTAATCTGTTCGTTTTACCTAGTTTTTCTATGTTTACAAATTCGATCATATACTGAACTTTCGCCATTATTCTTTCAAACTGTCGCAAAAAGTAGAATATGTTGAGCGTGAGTTTGTGAAGTAGATCATTTCTATAAGTTCTCACTTGGAAGGTCTGTCGTAGGAACGGTTGGAAGGGGTTGACGAACGGCGTTGCCTGCTGCTGCGCGGACCCAGCCTGTCCCACTTGCGGTAGTCCGAACTGATTGTTCTGACCGAACAAGTTTTGTCCCAGTGGCAGTTGTGGCAGCTGGTTGTTGTATTGGTTGGCGTTGCCGGTGTAAATCTGTACACAAATAAATGATAATGGTACGACTATATACAATAATGTTCTGTAAATACACATAACACATTTGAGGTATACGAAGTAATGGTTGAATATAGTGTGATCCTGTTGTCCACAATTAGTTTAGCTTGTTCATAATTACTTTCAATTCTCTATATTCCGTGCAAGTTGAATGTTACCTGATATTCGGGCAGGGCGTTCTCGAGATCGGCCGGTTGTCTGCTCAACTGTGGGTTGAGAGTGTCGGGCCGCGGCTGGGCGATGAGGGGGGCGAGGGTGGAGGTGTCCATCGGTTGGGGAATGACGGGCACCTGCGCCTGTCGAGCACCGAACACTTGCGGCTTTGGCTGCACGTGGATCGCAGGCTGAATCACGTGTGAAATACCACGTTATTTTGATATTGACTGACCTTTGCCTGACTTCCATCGACGTATGATTAATTTTCAGGGCCACGTTAGCACATTACTATTGAAAACCCCTAATTCGGGAAGAAAATTAAATTATTAATTGATTTACATGTTCGTATTCACTCTCCTATGTTTAGGCTCGATAGTGATGTTAGTTAGTTTAGCTCTTTCAAGCGATACGCCGGCTAAATCACGAAAAACACCTTTTCTATTGAGGTTCGCCCATGAAACTGTATGAGAACGATTGGCGTTGAAATGAGGAATTGTTAGCTCGGCGATGATCATTTCGACAAAGCAAGGTTCATGTCTTGCATTTTCTAGCACGGATGTTGAAACCGGTTTATAACGGGCAAAGGGTCAATGAGATACGTCATCGGCGGTCTAACTATCACTTGTTAGTTTTTTTCCAAAAACTAGTAAATTCGCATGAGCTGCTGATGGTAAATACGTTGTAGAATACACGTTGTTCACACATACTTCATCTGACTTTTCTGAATTGAATAAGTCTGACCTCAATGGTCGGAATTGTTTAGAGACTGGGATCGGTTCGCTCTATCGTGAAAAATGTGTTTGTTTAGGTTAAAATTGAGCAATCGGTTTGTATCTTCAAGTAGTTGAGACCAGCAAAGTCAGCTGGCGTATGGGGTCACGCTATCTTGAACTACTGATCTGCGTATTGGCCTCACAACCAGTGTTCATTGTACCTGAGCTTGCTGGGGGATGTTGATTGGCGCCGTTGGCTGGTGAACAACTCGTGGCGTGGCCTGCACTATGTGCTTATTCACGGACGTTGGTACGTTTCTCGTGAGTTGAGTAATTGCGGGAGGTTGGGCTGGTCTGGGATGAGAGGCAACTGTTCCTGCCTAAAAGGTGCAACATATTCAGTGGATCGTTTGAGGAGATATTGTATGAATATATGCAGCTGATCTAAACTGTACTTAACGCAGAATGATTATGTGGACGATCCCGTGTCAACGGTCCTTTAAACTGCAAATGAAAAATGTATTGCATTTTAAAGGACTGGAGCGTTGAGATTGCACCACAGTCGTCCTTCTTCAATTTTGGAACTGCGCGCCGTTGAAACTTTTATGAATCCTTTATCAGAAACCACACAACATATAATAGATGGACGTTGTAGTTTGTCATATGTTACTGAATTCGAAATTGAGAGAGAGGAAGAATGACGGATTTGGATCTAGTTCTGTTATGTTTTTACGTTATTCATTCCAGCGATTACCTTAGGACAGGCAGCGCATGCCGTAGGACACATGCTGGCTATGAACTCCACTTCACAGTGAATACAGCGAGCTCTCTCACAAGATGGCAAATCGGCATTGGCTAGTCCGGCCACGAGCAGTAGGAAACCTACGTGAACTCTCATCTGCAAATATCAAAGTATTAGTAGTTTCCGCATCAGACAAAGAAGAGTGACATAGAGAACATTGTGTACATAGGATATGTTGTAGTTGAATGTTAAAAGATCGTATCGGCTTGCGGGCTAGCAGCCCACCTGATGAGGCAGTTGTGATGGCCGAGACGCGCTTTCCAAAGGTAGCTTATTTTCAGTCCACTGTCGCAAGTTTTCGCTGTCGGGAGTCCGGGTTTTACATGTAGCCAACCATCTCGCAAGTTTCGGTTTCATTCGAACCAGTTTCCGGACGTTTCGTTCTCAAAGTGTTGGTAATAATGGAATGTCCAGAACTGGGAAGGGTGGAAGTTAGAATGAGCTCAAAAACAAATAATCCGCGAAGGGTTGTCCATGTTGGTTTGAGATGGCCCAGTCAAGCTACAATGCGAACCCGTTTGCGATTATCTTAGATCGCATTCTCGACCAGGCGACCATGGTCAAGCCGGATTAGCTACCGGCTTCTGTAGTTGCGGAATCGAATGAATCGATCCTTTTGTGTCTAAAACACTTTCGATCGTAAACGGAGAACAGTTAGAATATTTGCAGAGGCAAACTCATAACTTTATATTTGTTGGACTTTGTATCCAAATATTAACGAGAAGGTTTATAGTCATAAAGTGAATTGAAGGTTAGTTATGTAGTTGCATTCGTTTGAGTAATCGAGTGAATTATAGTACTAAACCAAATGGGGTTATTCACGTGCGAAATTTGACCCACGGCAGCAAATTTCACTGGCATTCAGGAAATGTTGCCCTGTTACTAAAGTAACAGCTTCTAGTGGTTACATATAGTTTTATTTCTTACTTTTGATGTGTAAGTTATAGTCTGATGCGTTGCTACCAGTTCTCGTCTAATGAATGCGTGTTGTGGCCGTATTTCGAGGGCGAGTAGCAAAATAAGCTATTTGAGCAAATTTTCACTCACATGTTCACATTTGCCAAATTTGTTCCACCTTTCACTGCCCGATTCCGAATTACTACCGGACACAATTGTGTACAACAAAGAAAGAAACTATTAGAAACTGAGCCGAATATTACTTATTGAATGTTTGATCTAAGTAACTACTTGAATTTGCGGAGTACTGCCACTAGTCCACCTCCAAACGCGTGGACAACCAGCCAGCGCTGTTGAGTTTTCACAACAAGTATTGAGGCAGATAGTAGATGTTTGTGATAGTAGACTTTCACTTTAATCGGGATATTTATAATTTGTTCAATGGCTGTCGATAATAACTAGCAATATCGCCGCAGAGAGGTTGATACTTGTGAAAATTATGCGTAATATACGTGGAGTTGAATGAGTATCAGAAATAGAGTAGTCATGGTCTCAGGACGAAGCGTATCTAAGTAGTTTGAAATAGAGACTGGCTAGCGCTTGACATTTGTGAGGCACAAAGAAATGTAAGTGCATGGCCGATGCTTACACGAAACCTGTCTGAGATAACTGGCACACGCACGCGACAGACGCCCAAAAAGGAGATGAGGGGATATCGAGCGATTGCCAAGACAAGCCATGAAAACGCTCGGATCGGGGCGAGAATCTTTGAACTCTCGGCTCTCCAAATCAGTCAATTCCGAAAAATGCTCGTGTACTGGCAATCAATACCTGCCTGTATTTCACTAACCATTTGAATCACACTTTCTTTCAGACAGATGACATGCTATGTCACAATTTAGGTAGTAACTAGTCTTTAATGTTCAATAATTCGCAGGTGTGCTGAAATGGTTTGGTATAGTATGAACAGATAAAAGAAAGATAGAAAGGTGATTGCAACTACCAAAAATATGCGATACCAACACGTTTGTAATCTTGCGATGTCGGTTCAAATCAACGAAGGCTGAGACGCGTAGGAATAACATGGGATGGTTTTTTGGGTCGTGAGAGATCTTCTTCTAACGTGGACGAGTTTTTAGCCAACAAATAACAGTGGGGCGTCCGTTTATCCCAGAAGTATCGAGGCGCGCTGTCAAACAAAGCGTTGATTGATGTTCCCAGTTTATGTAAAACTTAGAAGACTTGTTCCATGCGAATATCCTACCACGGAAGCCCCTGGCTGTTCAATTTCAATCTGAAAAATAACAGTGGACAGTTTATTAATCAAAAGCATTCAATTTTATTTATGGTCATTAGAATTCGGGATAAACCGGTTTTTCTCAGTTTCTCCTTAGCTAACCAAGCATTTACCATCTCGAATGCATAGATTGCATAAAATATATCATCAATATAGTCGACGACTTATATGAAAGACACTTGATAAAGTGAGAGTTTGGTGAACTGTGCCCAACATTACAGCATAAACATGACGATGTACGAACGTGAAAATGTGAGGTCGAGCTTCAGCGTCACGTGATGTCTTCTCTAAACGTTGTATGAATGGGATTATTTTCAGGTTCATTTCTATGATGAATACGTCTACGAGCCTAGAGTATGTGAAGCTGATTGTGGCTTCTCTCGACTACCACCATTCTTCAAATGAGTTGGCAATGATCGTACTACAGAAGTCATTGACAGCAACCAGTGAGGTAAAGTTACAGAGCTCAGTTCTAAAAACCATGTATTCGAATAAAAAGTAGTTGGATTGCTCTAGAAAAGGAAGGTCTGACACACTAAGTTTGTAGTTTGTACCGATTTGTTGTTTTCGTAGTTAGTTTTCTGTGTGTTTTCCGGGAATTTATCTGATTCGGTGGTTTATCATGACCAAAAGTTAACCTCAGACGATGTCCCTCTTTCGAAATTTTAAGATCTTTTCTAGTTACTTATTACAACTAATTTCTCTGTGTGCCAGCACAATTACAGCTTACACAGTGTATTTGAATTTACAATAAGCTGGTTTAGATTTGTACTGCTCTACACTCTTAAGCACTGTTTCACATCCCTAAATAAGAGAAGAGAGAAACTAAGAATGATCTTGACCCCCCGGTTTGAATGTTGTTTCAAATTAATGCGAATAGCTCGGCTGTCCCATTCACATCATTTGTTCCCAAATACAGGTACTAATCGAAGTACACGTTTCGTTAGAGAAGACATTCATTCCTAGTTGCGAATTAGTTGCGTGCAGGAGAATGAGGCTGGGTTATTCATTGTCGAACGTGTCTTGGGTTGGGGTAGAGGCAAAACGTACCACCCTTTCCTTAGTTCTTTTCTGATTTTACAGTGTAGCTGTTAGATCTGAGCTTTTCCCTAATTGTTCCTTGTTCCAGGCATCCCGTCTCTGGTGTACCCGTTTTCTGAGTGCATTGGCCGGTCTGCGTCTGTCCGGCTACGAGGACTGGGGAATGCGACTGATTCTCGGACAATTGGGGGATCAGTCGGTCAAGGTGGTCCGACACGCAATCCGCCTTCTACACGAATGGTTCCCCGTGAGTTGTGAACACTAGTTGAGAGGGTCTCCAGTGTTTTCGGCAACGCGTTAGTCTCTCTCTCACTCTATATTTGTTTTTGTTTTTTGTTTATCTCTATCCTCCCTACCACTCTATATTCCTTTCTTTCTTTCTTTCTTTCTTTATATATTTATCTCTCTCTCTCTTTATATATTTCTTTTATTCTTTATCTCTCTCTATTTCTTTCTTTATCTCTCTATCTATCCATCTCCATGTGAAAAATATGCTCTAGACAGCCTCTGGTGATTTCGGATTCGTACGGAAACTGGTTGCCCGTATTTGTCGATTCCATGCCGATCTTCCTTCTTCACTTGAGCAAAAAGTGATGACTTTTGCACATGATTGCAATCGGTTTCCTCCGGTCGTATCCACTTTCGAGGATAGCCGTTGGCTTTTTTCGAAAATGTCGTTTGCCCATCCGATTGGCATTTTGACGAGAGAATTTCTCCCAACTGGGTTAGATGGCCGCGTGCCAACCCTATCACATGATGTACTTTAACTTGAGTCAATATTTGTTCATTTTCATTCAAAACATGTGACAGAGAAGACAAATAGATAGAAATAATTGAAGCCATAAGATTTTAAATGGTTTACAGTTCTCTGTTTTCATGAAGTTATATCGGACAGAGTTGAAATTGTAGTGCTAATTCGGAAGAGCTCAGAATAATTGAGTGAGAGAGAGAGAGAGAAATAGTATCTGAGAATGGTACGTATTGCAGTGTTGCCTCTAACCCGAGCCGTTTCAGGTTTATCCGAGTTCAACTCGTTTTCTGAGTGCCGTCAATATGGAGACATTCGGAGAGGCCGGTGTCCTGCTGAAAGCGCATTTCTACTCGAATGAGGATATCTGTGAGAGGGACCAGCTGGGGGTCGAGAACGCCATCACTCTCTGGATGCAGGTACACAAACAGTCCACTCTCAAATATAAACATCAACATCAACAAACAGTCGCACTGACATTTTGACAGAACGCAAGTCTTTCTCATGGTTCACGAAATTCCCATAATTAGTTCTCCAAAAGTTGAACCTGGGAAAACAGTGGTTCTTTTCGCGTGCGAATAAATTTGTTTCATTTATTATGATTGTATTGCAAGCGGTTCTCGATTCTAGACGATGAACACCCGTTACTACGAAGTGATTGACGACGATATGCGGATCGCCCTTCTGTCAGTACAAAGATCATTCAACGGTGGCTTCTCGAGAAGTAGCGGCGAGAGGTGTGCAGTGTTTTCCATCTTGTCACATGGTCAAATCACCACCAATGAAAGCGGACAGTTAACGAATCTTGTGAGAATGTAGCTGAAAACGAAGATTGTTGCGAGGTTTTACTGTCATGGGAAACCTTTAGCCGGAAGACAACTCTCCTAAAAATTATCGTAATTTGTTCCAGTGGTTGTGGTCTAGTTCATATTTTCCGAGCGTTGACCGGAAAACTACGTGTTTTGCAGGCGGAAGGCGGACACTAGTTTGTTTTTCAGGCGTGAAAAGTATGGTCTGCGTGTGCCTGTGCATTTATTCGCCTCCCTAGCCAAACACGACTTTGGACGTGAAATGTTGTTGGTGAGAGAGATTGGCTATCGATTATTCCCTCGGTTCCCTTCTCGATCTTACTAAACCGGCAATTCAGATGTTCATTCAACAGGACTCTCAAGTTGGGCTGTAACGATTTTCTAGCTGGACTATAGTAGCAGGTTTTATAGATTGCGAGAATTCGCAAACCTACCAGTAACTTTGTTAATGTGAGGATGTTGATCTAATTGAATGTTAGTTGAGTATAATTTCTATTATATGCAGATATCCACAATACATTATTGTCTTTATTATTAATTCGGATATATGTTTATTTCAGAATTCTCGAGTTGCCCAACGCCTCGTTTCTCTGCTGACAGATGACAGTGAGCCACCCATTGTGAAAGGAGCTTTGGCCGCATTGGGCCACCTGGCTGGCACCCAGGGAGGTCCGTTCACACACTCGGAACAATTCTAGAAAACAAAAGCCGTCTCCTCTTCCGCGAAAAGATTTTTCCTAACTAAAACTATGAAATGTTGAGATATCTGAAGTAAAAAAGGCATTACTTTTTCTAGAGTAGTCACACCTCTGACTTTATTGGTGTGTATCCATTCACTGGGCCACACACAGTGTGAAAGCCAATAGGGAACCGCGTTACGGTCATAATGGAGCACCACATCAAAACACACCAACTACACTAACTATATAAGACCTGGTTAGCGTCTGACAAATGGTCACTTCCTTAATGGTAGATTTTATGGTAAACCTTTGCTGTGAGGTTAAATCGTGTTGAAAATTTGAGAGTCGAATTTTCAATCCCGAATAAACTATCATGTTCTATGAAACTAATGGAGTCAAGATCTACTCAGAAGAAGCTGCGTACACTGTGACATGTTTGATGATCACAACTTCGTGACGAAGCGAAGAGAGTGAATTATTGTGAGAATAAAGGAGAATAAATGGAATTCTGATTCAGGATTCGAGTTGCTGCCATCGGAAGCGGTTCCGCGAATGATTCGTCTTGCGGAGGAAGCGTGTGTTCTCTCGGTTCGTGGAGCTGCCTTCTGGTCTCTCAATATTCTCGGATCCACCATCCAGGGTGAGCTTATAGTTGCGAATATGGAAACCCATCTATTGGAGAAGTTTGCGAAGTAAGGAAACACACACACTTTTTCGACCCGATTCCGTGACGCACCTCATTCTGCCATATTACGTGTGGAGTAGTGGTTCAATCCAAGCAGTTGTACGCAATGTGTTCCGTTATTTGCGAAAACGTAATCGGTTTTTTTATTTATGTCGCTAATTGGACAACTTGACCACCGACCACCCTAATCAGAAGAATTGCGGTGTATTTAATGTTCCAACCATGAAAATCCAGGAAAGGCTTGATACTAGTTTAATGGTAGAAATTACTGTGAAAGAGAAGCGTGTATAACTGTTGAGCACACTTCAGTAGGGTGTGACTATTCTACGAAAATTAGTCCGTTTTCCAAATGAATACGTGTAATTAGCATTTCCATGATTTGCAAATCCTCCCAATTCCGGAGAAATCCGTCATTCATCTGTTAATGGCTATCGAAACAAGGTAGTGATGTATCGATGTTGAGGTGCGCGTTGTCTGGCGGAATTGGGTTGGGAGAGCAATCGTCATCGATGGGTGGTAGATGAAGTGAGACAGGGGGAGGGCGACGGGGGAGAGGAGGAGGTGCGCAGAGCCACCCTCACTCCCATGATACCCGAGGTATAGTTTGTTTCACCCACTTGTACCCCTCTACATTAACATGCTCATAGTTCCAGGTCAAAGTTTGGTATGTTGGCGTTTTTGAATTTCCTGCAAATTTTGGTAGTGCTTTCTGCATCTTTACTACTACAAACATTCGAAGTTTGAAGCCAAAATACTGAATTTTTCGTTTAGAAAATCTCTCCTGAATATTCAACGGGTTACTGTAGAAGGACATCGATTGGTGGAACAGAGTATACGCTCTCATGAGGGGAACTATCGAAGCAGTACCTAGTCGAGATATTTTCTAACTGACAAACTTATATTGATTCGGTTTATTTTAGTTTACTCTTTTGAACAAATTCAATATTACTTATAAATCAAGATATTCCGTCATAACTCTGACATATAGGTTTCGTTTTGCTCCTGTTCATTCTCCATCTTTCACGGTTTCCGTTAGGAGAGCACCAGAACTCCACCTGTGATGTTTCTATATAACTACGTGCTTGTATGCTGTTTGTTGCAGATTTCCGTGGAGCGATCTCAAAGGGCGCAGACGCACGTGCCAGCTTCTATCCAAAGTAGGAATCGGTCTTCGAGTGAGGTGGGAACACTTCAAATGACAACCGTCCGCTAGATGTTGACCACGATTCAAACTATCTTTTATACGATATTTGAGGGACACAGTTGATCGACTTTCTTGGATTAGTTATTGTGTATAGTACTTGTTTTTCATCTATAGGAGCCTAGTTCAACTTTGAGAAAACCATCATCAGTGGCCGCTATTTGAGAAAATTCCCAATGGTGTATTCGATGATTAACTTTTTCTATAGTTTATGGTGTATTTAGTGGAATTGACTAGAATATTTGTAACGTATCAGAAGAACAGATGAAAAGTATGTAACTCACTTAGAAATACACTGGAAAATTGTCTCAAATAGCTTATCCAATTGATGAATTGATACGTTTCCAATTTGCAACCCCGCAAGATGGTCATACAGAACATTGGTAAACTTGTGGTCATTATTAATATTACCCGGCCCTAAATGAATACGACTACAGGTGTTCCCGTTTGCAATGGGAGAGAGTCCCGTGGAAAGTCGACCAACTTTGCGAAGGAGCCACAGCGACGCTACTCTGTTCTGCAACGAATACAATGGTCACGACAATGAAGGGTCAGTTTTTGCCCTCGTCACTCTCTCTCTCTGTATCTCTTTCTCTCTCTATATATCTGATATCTCTCTCTCTCTCTCTTCCCCACTCTCCCTCCATCTAACTCTATATCGTGCAATGATTCCGCTCGTTTTGCATTACAATTTGTTCACTGATGTAGCGTGTGCTGTGGATGATTAGTTGAAATATAGATTTTTCTCACTTTCTACAGGAATGGTAGCGTTTATTGTGGACAGTCCCGAACATTCTGTGCCACCCTGTTCTTTTGCAGACCATCCCCATGTCGCGGCGAGAGAACTATGACGGGCGAATCCGCCCTGACCAGTGGCATCGGCTCACTCGGCGACGACTCCGTCACATGTGAGATGCTTCGGAAATACATTCACTTAAATACATTCAAATAGCACCATATTCTTATCCTTTTCGCTAGAGCTGGTAGCACTGGAAGTTTTGTAGGGTTTTTTGTCGTCCAATCGGAGGTATCTCTCTCTCTCTCTCGTTTGCTCTTTCTCTCTCTCTCTCTCTCTCTCTCTCTCTCTCTCTCTCTCTCTCCCTCTATCCTTTCCCCTGAAGATGGTCCAGTTGTTTGTGTACTTCCCCCCCCCCCCCATCTCAGCTGCCGTCGTATTGGGTCGTCGTCGTGCCACTACCACCAGTTCGTTGGTGGATGAGATGGAGTCCCGATCCCGCTCCTCAACCATTGCCTACTGTCTCAGTCAGGGACTTACTGCCGACAGAAGTCGCATGCAGCAAGAGGCTACGGTTGGTTTTCGCGAAAAGTGTACAATTGCCACCCCCTCCCAATACGATTCCCTATAGAGAGGGGGGTTATTGTAAATGGGGGGGGGGGGGGGGGGGGGGGGGTGGAATAATACAACCCCGGACCCCCCCCCCCCCCCACTCAGTCCAATCTGATTTTATCCTATGGTTCAGTCATGGTAGAAAGCTACTAGATCATTATCCTGGCGCCAACGTAGTCGAGAAGTCTGAACGCCCCTGGCAAAATGGAGTAGACGCTCATAAATAAGTGTTTTCAGGTGGTTGATTCGTTGCGCGACCCTCATTTCTCGTCCAGAAATAGGGAGAAATGGCGTCTGGCGCCACTACGCCTTCGTCGTTTCCTGCAAGTGACCAGAAATGTGGGAGACCCGGTTCGCTACACATACATGATGAAAAACGAGGTATGTTCAGTGTCTCGGTATGCACATGGTTGTAATTTAGTATGTCTATTCACTTCTCACGTCATAAAAGTCACATCGTTCATTCATGGATCACTTCACTACCAGTTTCTACTTTGTAATGATTGTGATTCCCTTCCTAAGAAGTATCAGTTTATAGATTCATGAAGTCAACATTAACCTGCGCTCCTACATGTGTACTGTTTGATGTGTACTCTGTCTCTTGTTTAGGAGGATTCATTGTCCGAGTACCGTCGTTGTATTCTGAAGGACTGGTGGCTGTGGCGCCAATTGCATCATGACGGCGAGACGCCCTCCATCGCCTCTGCCTATCCCGTGCACGTAATTGCCTTGCCCGCAGAGGTGGAAGTAATGTGTACCGTATGTTTCTCTCAAACATACCCCCCTAGAGTTTTCTCAGTAGTCGGAAAACAGTACAAAAACTGTCCTTCCTTTGCGCCATCATGTGAAAAGTTCGCATATTTTTAATGCAAGATCATGACTTTTCACGTAATCAAGTAGAAAACTGGTTGTTTTCTGTAGACTAAGTTGTCTTGTGTGTGTTATCGAAAAAATCACATTATTTTCCGCACTGGCATGTGTTGCGTATCGTCTATATGATAATTTACATGGAGAAAAAGAAATTGAATGAATGATGACAATGGTAGGGATATGTATTGATTGATTGATGTGGAAGATTAGAAGTGTTGGTTGTAGGACATCTTCTGTGCGCGCGAGGAGCCGGCAGCGTCAGTGGCGGTGGAGAGAGTGGAGGATCGAGGGGCGAAGAGCGGTCATGGCGGCAGAAGTCAGCGCACGGACGCCGCCCTCGCACACTCCGCCTACAGATGCTTCTACTGCAGTAACAACGACGATAGTCGGTTTCTCTTCATCGTGTTTGATAGAATAGAATAGATTTATTCCCGATTCAACACGTGACTTTCACATAGTATGTGACACTCCAAATGGGTGAATGGAGAGAAAAGAATTTAGCTTTAATAAATGGAAATTGCACTTCTATACGCTCCCAGGGGTTGTTATGAACATTCATTCGCGAATCAAATTGGATCAAAAATTAAAGTGGACAGTCAGCAGTTTCAGACAGGATTGCGAGGGCGATTGTGAGATAATTTCTCCTTCTCCAGAGTACGTTCTGCCGCCCGACGTGGATGTGGCTGCATTGCGACGACAAGTCCTCTATGAGGTGGACATGCTGGAGATCAAAGACTCTGTTCCCGAGAGAAGGCTAATCAGGCAAGATTGTTTTCTAGATTTTGACAACTTTCTGTTCAATACCAAATACCGCACATCGCAGGTAATAAATATAAATAATAATGACACTAGCGTTTTCTTCTCAGCTGTTGTCTGCTAGGACATTTTGCGATTTACCAAATGCCCCTCTTGGCCGTTTTTGTTCCCTGAGCTGTTCAGCGAGTTGTCGCACTAGTTCGTAAACGTTTTCCTATCATAATAAGCAGAAAACCATGCCAAGGTATATGGTTGCGATTGTGGTATCCAAATGAGATCTATCATGATGTAAACCGTGTGCTTTTTAGTCTCCGTGCCTCCCATGGTTGGTTGTTCGAATGGCCTTGCCTGTATGCAGACGTATTGGAACTGTTGGACGAATACAGATTCAAGGCCAGGTCTAGAGCTTTTTTACAAGAGATATTCTACAATGCTCTGAAGTTGTGAATTATAATTTTTATAATATAGTAGGATGCCCTTTCAATAACAATAGGTATGTATTTAGTGGTTTATTTAGGTCAGTTTGTATATGTAAGATCATTTTGAATGTTCACGTTCACGTCAAAGTGGGGTATTTATATTGTTTTCATATTTATTATCTGATACAGGTTATATATCACTTACATTGAAAAGTTTTATCACAATGATTGTCTAGTCAGAGTTATATGAAAATTGTTTTGATGCTATTCTATTTTATCATCTCAATTAATGATTTTTAATGTATATATACTTATTAATAGTACAGAATAAATATCACTTATCCTGTTTGCTTATCACAGTCTCGCAATGTTGTTTTCAGGACTGTTCAGTCCATTCAGATGCAACACCGATAGAACGCAACTGTAAGATGATTGGGTTTACATAACTTTGAGACCTCTAGCTGTCAGCTATGCAATGAACCTTTTTCGATGTTAGGTGTATGGTTTGCTCAATTTTCGAGTGGCTCAAGTAATAGGTGTTTCAGAATAGACGTATAGGAGTACCAGACTGACCTCTGGTCTATTCAGAAGTAGATCAACTTGGATTGAGCGGAGGGCCGTGTCACGACAATCTATCATGGAGAGACGGAACCGTTCTGCCTTCAAACTAATTATCGATGGAAAACACTTGTTTTTGGTTGTTTGACTGCGAATTTGGTTGAAGTTTAACTTCACGGTTACAAAAGTTCTACATGGACGAATATTGTGCAATTTGCCAGCTACAAAAGCGAGAGAGCGTGCAGAGTGATGAGAACTCTGACGCTGGGATACTCCGTGTCTCTCTGATCTGCACACTCTCTCGTTGAGGTCGCTACGCAAGTGGCTGGCCAATCGGGTGAAAATTGTCTGAGTGGGAGAACTGTACCTTGTCTGTCTCCCCGCGGGCGAGGGCATTACTCCGTCTGCTAGTCAGATCCTCAACCATTGCCTCGTATTCCGTCAATCGTTGCACGGCTCGCAGACAGATTGTGGCCTCCACGTCGCGACCCGCCTACAATGGGAGGGAAAAGAGAAATTCGCATAACAAGATATCCGTTTCTCGGAAAATGTCGTAACTCTAACAGTATCTTCTAGACACAAGGAAATTGATACAAATATTTTCAATTTTCAGAGTTATGTTTTAAGTTCTGTAGGTTCTGTCAAACTGATGTGGACACGGTTAATGTGGTATAAGGCGCGGTTAGACGAGCGGCCAACTTATCTGTCGTAATTTTGATCTACACGCTCTCTCATCTGCTGGAAGCAACACATACTCCCTGATTAGAAGACGAAAAATGAGAATTCACGCGTACATGGTTTTACTTGAGAGTCACGCCAAAGCGATATGACTCGCTAACAAAAACAATTTCGTTCTGCCTCGTATTTTAGCCGAATAGATTACCTGTTTGGCAGATTCCTTTTTTTGGGTGAGCGTTCTCTTGACCGTTCGTAGGGTGGTCAAGACATATCCCCCCAGCATCCCACTACTCGTCCTCATACCATCGCCGTTGCTGAACTACGATCATGTAGTCGACATCATTTTCTAGTACCGCGTTATGTTTCCAAGTTAAGCTTTATGTTCGCTGTTCAGGCTCGCTCTTCTATAATTTTTTTCTACAAAATTGCGAACATAACGCGGTTAGAGAGAACACTACACGAAACTTAATCACATTTCAGATTATAGGGCGGTAGACTTTCATACATTATCAAAGAATTTACTCATTTGACAAATGTAATGCCATTTCTGGTGTCAGGTTGGATTTATGTTTGGTTAGAAAGGAAATCCACAAAAAAGGTAATCATTAGAATCATGTAATATCAAACAGATATTGGTAATCTAGATTTTACCATCAAACTTTTGCCTTAAACACCTTAAACTGCAACGAGCCAGTGACCTAAGGTTCAACGATCTATTCTAGGAATCATGGCTGTCTCGCTAATTGCGAACATAAAGCTGAATGAGATAAGACATGCGTACATTGCCGAATATATTCTCGAACACATGGGGAATTAAAAGTGAGCGCAAAATGTGTTTATCATTAAGATAACCTTTGCATGACTTGAACAGGCTGAGAATTCTGCAATCATATTGTAACCAAGTCTAAGTCTGTCAGCACAAGAACTTTCATCATACTCCGTTTCTGAAGAAAAAAAGAACATTCTTCAGAGGGTGTGATTAGAGAGCTATACACTTTCCATCCATCTGCGCTCTCTTTCAGTAAACGGTCGAGAATCCAAATTATTATTTTCTAATGAATTTTCAGAGAGTTCACAGCAATTAGGACAGCGAAGTGAATACCAAGTTCTGGAAACTTTCCGAAAACGTTTACAGGTCCGTGAACTGAAAGTTTCAACTTGTCGAAATTTGGCAAAGAAATAAGAGAGTTTCAACAACATACTTTACAGTCATAGCCATGAATACTGACACTAGGGTTGTTTCGAGTTCAAAATTTCGAGTTTTCGAGTTTTGGGAAATTTCGAGTTTTCGAGTTTGGCGAAAAATCGTTTTTTCGAGTCGAGTCGAGTTATGAGTGTTTTTGGACCCAAAAAGTCCAATTTCCGAGTTCAAAATTTCGATTTTCGAGTTTTCGCGTTCAAAATTTCGAATTTTCGAGTTTTCGAGTTTGGCGAAAAAATCGAGTTTTCGAGTAATCGAGTTTCGAAGTTTTGGAAAATTTCGAGTTTTCGAGTTTTGAGAAATTTCGAGCTTTCGAGTTTCGAGTTCGACTCGACTCGAAAATTTTCGAGTTTTTTCGAGTCGAATCGAGTTTCGAGTTTGACTTTAACAACCCTAACTGACACCCATGTGTATTCCTCTTACTCGCCACACTTCTCTGAGATAATCTCTAGAATTCGTTTACATAACATAACCTAGTATAAGCTAGTCATCTATGGACACACATCGCGCCTGTAATGGAACCGGGTTACTTTATGAAATGATTTGGGTAACATTATCTTCAATCATGGACAAAATGTTTCCCATAAAACTATCATGGAATAGTGCACACATGTTTTCAAGTCGCATGATTATAATATTATTTTTCAAGACCAATTCGACCTGAACAGGTGGAAAGTACTCGACAAGAATGTATTTCACGGCACTCACTAGCTGTACCTAGTCACTGTGTTCGGGGCCGGTGTCGCAGGTCGCGACAGTTTTGAATCGTATTCTTCACGCAGCCGAGAGTCCTCCTTCGTCCTCAATATAACAATAAAAAAGTATCGGGTCGCATTCTACTCAAAGAGAGAGTTTGTGTGCTTATTATATTAACATAAATTATAGAGGTTTTGGAGTATAATTTTCACAGCAGAAGAGCGAGTCATTTAGTTTATTTGAACAATTTGTTAGAAGTATGAAAGCGGTATTGCCAATATGAACATTTTTTTTACAGTTCCATAGTTTGAATTGAAATGTTTTACAAATTTTGAATTTACCTCGCAGCTCTGAGTGTTCCAACTTCCTGGTTTGTCAACGGATAGCCGAGAACCGTTAGTTTATTTATGCCGATCTAAAATTATTAGAAAGTTCTGGGAAATGAGTTCATCCCGCGAGCCAAACCAACATATATAATTCAACAAGACTAACAACGCTCGAGCCACTTGGACATCTTCTTTCAAACAATTCATCGACAAACACCATTTTCACATTTGTTTCAGTTGAATAAGGCGGAGCTATGTTCCGGTTCCAGTGATTAGTTCGAAAAAACTCCGGTCTGTTTCTGCATGCGATTGCAGTTTGAAATTTAGCTCACATTTTTCGAGTAAAAGTATACTACCTCAGTGGAACTCCATTTTGTATATGAAACAAGAGTGCGTGAATTGCAGATAAATATCAAACATTTTTAAAACACGGAGCGGTGTGAAACTACAAACACAGCAGGCCAGAACAGTATTCATCACATGAGTCTACTCCCCAGTGTTCTACCATCGAATCCTGTACATGCAAGGAACGATCTGACCCTCCGCTTCGCTAACCAACCTGCCCCAACGGGTTACTCTTGTGGTTGATTGGTTCATGAACTTGTAGCCAAACATACTGTCCAATTGTGTCGGTATAGGCAACTCTGGAATAGTGTCCCTAGGTCCCTAACTAACTATAGGTTAGTTGTGTTACGGGTTTGGGCTGAAACACAACAACTGAATATACTTCGTATACACACCTTTGAAGAAAGCGCAACCCATGCAAGCAGCTTGTCATAGACCATATTTTTTTCATACTTCGTAAATGGATTCAATTGGGGAGGGGGAAATACATAGGAAAACTTAAAAAACTTTCGGTTGCAATTCGAATGGGACCAAATTTGTCTGGGGTGTGTTTTCTGGTTATGTAAGGATATGTAGGTCGCAATTGAGGTGTGGATTGGCCGGAAATTTTTGGAATGGTGCTGACTTGCTCTCCATTCTGCTGTGACTCCTTTCTCTCTGATGATATGCCATGACGATGGGCCTTTTGAAGTCGGCCTCCCTCGCATTTTGGTAGTTTATTTCCAGATCAACGTCCCCCAAACCAACTGCCACATCGACTCGGGAAGCTGAGAAAATATCGATTTTCCCAGAACTATGTTCTTTTTTTTTGCGGCAATCTCCACGCAATCCCCTCTTCCACATGAAACACTTTCAATCAATCACGTAATGTGATTCTGGCTTAATGAGGTCATGTTAAAACTGTTGTTTAGGTTGATGACCCAGCGCAAAAATTTTAAACTTATCATAATTCGAAAGCTTGTAACAATATCATTGACTTCTCTGAGCAATTATTTGACAAGTGAAATCAGCTTTTAATCGATCAAGACCGCGCCGCGACAGACTACAACCACAGCAGAATGGAACGGAACGATCGTTTGAGACATCGTGAAGGCTCGGCATAACCATCGAGTATAATATACTTCTTTTATACTATATTTCTGTGTGCTTTTTTTATACTTCTGTGTGTCAGCTGTCCGAGGTTTGTGTTTTGATTGGCGCTCTCTTCATCGTAAAATTTGCTGCTGTGTAAGCAGATCATACTACAACACTCACGTATTTTGTCCTCCGCCACATTGAGAATAATCTTGTAGACGTTTGTCACACTGTACAATCCGAGGACAATATCGATAGGATAATCATCTCTGAAATGAAAGAATCATTTATTCCATCCTTCAAACTATTACATTTTTATCGTATGTTCGAAAACATGAAGCGGACTTATTGACAGCGTACCAAAAATTGCGCGTATTTCTAAAGTCGGTTGTTTCGTCAACTAGATAGTGTTAACTAGATGAACAGGTACATAGATTCATCCTCAATCTCCAGTGTTTACTATTATGTTTCCATTCTGTTCAGAACAAATAATTGTAGTGTGTACCCTGGCTGGGAGGTCCAGTTTCCGTCGTCGAACTGTTCGGGGTAATGTTGTCCGAGCACGAGGGTGGTCCAACCAATCGATTCCAAGGCAACCATATCGGATTCTCGTTCGGAAACGGCCTCAATATTGATCAATATACTCAATGTTAAACACTTAAAGAAGGACGATTATGTGGTCCAATCCCAACGCTTCAGTCCTTTAAACTGCAATACGTTTTCAATTGCAGTTAAAGGATCGTTGACACGGGATTGGTATAGGGGACTGCAGCTGCATTGTAGTTTGTACTTTATACGCGTCATAATAAATAACGGGATAAAACTACAAACACATCATTGTGGGCGAAATACACCGTATCGTATATGGTTTCTCCGTTATGAGCATTATCACAGTATCCAATGTTCTTGACAGACTGCAGCTACACTATACACCCAAGTAAGAGACTCAGAGGAAAAGTGTATTCAATTAGCAAATGGCTGTGTGGGTACATACTACAATAATAGTTTGCGGGGCTTAGTCAGAGTATAAAAAGATAGCCTTAAGGATGGTTCTCAACATTCGTAAGTGTTGAGTGTTGACAAACCGCAATGGACGAAAACATTGGATTGTAACAAACATTCAAACATACCTGAAATGTAAAACTGAATGTTCTCTTTTCTACTTCATCTGAGAAGATGCAGACGAACCAAGACTAGTGTAAGTGTAATCATTACCAAAAGTATA
This sequence comes from Litoditis marina, assembly GCA_964036275.1. NCBI lineage: Eukaryota > Metazoa > Nematoda > Chromadorea > Rhabditida > Rhabditidae > Litoditis > Litoditis marina. The sequence goes on along the minus strand of OZ038436.1, from coordinate 24,018,387 downwards.
TAACAAAACGTGATTTTATACGACTGAATTATTAGAAATGGAACTGGTGATTGTCAAATACCTCGCTTGTGTTGCCTTGTGATGTATTTCGCTTCTGTTGACTTTCTTTTTTGGCGGGTTGCTGGGTTTCCTCTGCTACCTCCGTTTTTTCGATATTTCTCCATGATGTACGCGGCATCTTTATGAAAATAAATACAAATTAGAAGCATATAGGGGTCGGTTCGGATGAGCGAGGATGGGTTCTGTTCTGTTGGAGATTGATCCTAGGACAGAGATCAAACCACAATTTGATTAGGCGACCCTCTTTTACTTTTTGGAGCTTATTAGCAACTCCTTTCAAAGACAGTATCAGTTTGCAAATCCCGATGAGTATTTCCCATATAGGTTTTAAGACTTGATTCTAGTTTTTCTTCTTTACTTTACTTCTTTAATTTACTTCTTCTCTGTAGTACTTACTCGGAATACACTTTCTACCAAAGCGCAATTTTTTTCCATGAAAAATTATTGGAAAGGGCTAATAGAAAAAAGTGAGCGTCATTGTATTTTTAGGGGAGAGGAGACTGGGAGAATGAATTATTCTGAGTAACCATGGAGTTTTCGAGAGAAAAGGTTTCTTAAATTCCCAATAGAGTACAAATTGTGAATATACGACAACTAATTGTCTTCAGTTTACTTTCAAAGGAATCTTCCGGGCAGAAAGAGACAGCAAATATGATTTCCATGCAAAAAAAGTAACACGACTATTGACCGGTTGACAACCCCAACTCCATGGCTGAGCGAAAAAAAGCTGGTACTTTTTCTAGAACTTGCAGTACTACATCACTTTTTTCACCCATCTGACGTATAATTGTGATGAAGAAGTATTAAATAGTTTATTCGTGTAGAGTCCATATTTACAATCAATTAGAAGTCTTTGTCAGACTATCGTCAACATTGAATATTCCCTCAACCCCTCCCCTCAGCCCCATACCAGTGAGAAGAATAGATCACAGCTAAAACACTATATTAAACAACGCAACTTGAAAGAATATACATATCGTTAAAAACCCATGAAACAATCATTAAAGAGAATGTAACAGTATATAATGTCATAATGTAGAACAAAAAGCAAGATAAATACAAACGAAAACCGTGACTCTCCTACAAAATATGTGTTGAGTAAGCAATTTTATATTACTTATACATGGTATTTCTGAGGTACAATTCAAACCACATTATATACGTGTGAGGTGAACATGCAACAACTAACAAATAAGACCGAGACACCATGTATTACAAAGTGTGAAAAGGACACATGTACACTTTTATCAGGATAATGGTCCCGTGTTCTCATTCGATTGTTGACTGGGTGGTGAGTCTAATGTTCAGATTCATGAACTGTTGGGCGACGGATGAGACGGCGCCGGTGAGAAGTCCGGGAGAAGAGAAGGGAGGATGCTCACCGCTCCACGACTCACACTCCCCACCCGACAGCTGCAAACATCACTATATAACTATGGGGAAAGACAGGAGCAGAATTGTAGTTTGTTTTGCACTGTTGTCCTATCACTACTGAAATTTACGAGATCAAACTACAAGTCTGAGCTAGATGTACAGTATTCACCCTCTCCGCTCTGAGCGACACCTATATAGAGGGGTGAAACGGGCATCGCAGTAGTTTGAACGAGAAACTCAAACACATTCGACTTTCTGACTTGAATCATCATACTACTTTTTGTATAATTCATGACTTGACCCCCGTGCGGCCCCTGTTGAATGCCACCAACCTGGTTAGCTGCTTGAGACAGGGTCACAGAATGCACTCCCACTGGTTGACTGTCGGCAGAAGATCGCGTCTGGAATATGCAAACATCAAACATCGAGAGAACTTTCCTATTTTTCCATGAGAATAGAGTTCCACCTATTTACCTGAAAAAAAGTCTCATTTCCGTACAATAATACGACCCCCACCAATTATTCGAGTAACCCACTTGCACATGCTCCAAGAGTTTCGAGTCAACTTCCAGTAGCTGACTTATTGAATCCATCTCATGTACCTTCCATTTCAGTAGAATGCGAGTCGCTGAGTAGGTTCTGACAAAAGCTAGGTTATAACCACACTTATAATGAAGAACCGGATCCATTTGGAGATGTAAATTTGAATGAGACATTCTGTTATTCGGTCGTTGACAAAAAATAGTCAGATTAAATATAGATGAAAACCGATATTCACCTCTCATCAATATCCATCAGGAACGGCTGTGCTACGAGAATGGCCTCTCCAGCTGGCACCAATTTCGACTGAACCAGGCGGGTGGCGCGAGTCTGGCAGGCTGCCAGGGCGGCGGCGGCACCATGAACGAGCACGGGAAGATCGCCTGCAAATCATAGGTGAAACTTCGCGCATGCCCTATATTTTAACAAATCGCCTTCATTCGGAACAGTTGCGTATTTATTTCACAATAAATTACTGTCATTTTATCAATATCATTTTTTACTATTTTACTACTAATGAAAGGGTTGAGCAATTCATAACAAACTATTAACTCACAAGTAAGTGGTGAATAAGTAAGAAAGTTTGCGCACATTTGATCAGGTTGCAACATATTCCGTCAACTAGTAATCATATACTTTTCACAAAATGATCAATCGAAGCAGCATGTTCAGTTTGATATCAAATGTAGTTTAGGGGAAAATGCAACAGTTTCCTTCAGTACAGCCGCCCAAGTGGGACCTTCAAAATATTATAGTCCTCGAATTTCCCACTGAGAAACTGGCAGCTTGTCAATGAAGTTGAAACTCATTGATGAACGTTTTCAAGTACTGTGTCCACTTTCCACTACCAGTTGTGTTAAAACTCGTAATTGGGGAGTTTTCGAGAACTTATGTCTGTTCTGATAAAAAGTCATCCGAAAATCCAGGAAAGAAGACCACCATACCTTGAGCCGCGGGAGTGGCCCTGATGAGAACATTGGCGAAAACGCGCTCGAAGCCGTCCCTGATAGCCTGGGTGACCTCTCTATCTCCCGCCACAATATACACATCAACCTTAGAGGATAACATTGCTTATAATAATAATCACAGAAAATGTGCAAATCAATAAAGTGGAGCCATTTGATACCATTTGCCAGACAGTCTAAACAATTTTCACATTCGTAAAGTAGAACAGAGAACAAGTAACTAACCACTCCATCCTCCGATAAAAAGCCTTTCATTCCAGGGTCAAGTGTGGTCAGAACCTGCTCCATGCCATGCTGAATTAAATATTATTTATATTACATATTCACAACATTGTACTCTTGGAAGCTGTAAATTAGTTCGCAAGATGGAGTATAAGCAACGACTTTCGGCGTAGGAAGTAGATTTGTCAGAAATGTTTGAATGTGGAGGAAACCACGTACCTTGGCACGTTCGGCCACGTCACTGAGAAGTTTGCTTTCGTTCATGGTCTTTGTCAGCCATCCCATCAGGCCTCCGGACATATCCACCTAGACACAACTTGTTGCAACATTCCCAATAAACGCGTACCAGGGCTACTATACCGTTTTTCCAGCAACCTATTTTTTCGTAACATTGTGGAAAGTTACGTGTTAAATCGCAAATGAATCGCTTCTATTCCAACGATGACCGGCTAGATACTATAATGAATCAAACGTAGAGTCATTTTGTTGAATACATATGCGTCGAATAACGGATTACTTTCACTCTTCATGGGGAGCTGTTGTGAAGTGTTACTTTGTCACTGCTAATGGTTATCCATGTGATGGGGTCCTTCCACCCAACGTACCCTATCCTCTCCGGTGTTCTCCTTCGCACCTGCCTCGACTTGGGGACTGGACTCTGCATTTGCGTCTTCTGTCTGCAACACACAGATTACAACCCAGTTCCATAAACTGAACCAAACGAAACGAGTTGACAATCTCTTTGACACACCAATGAGAAAGATGGCGACTGTCGGAAACACATGAATCAATAACCGCTGCTCTGAAGTGAAGTGGCAAACAAGTAGTCAGTTTTTCAAATTTTAGTGGCTGGTCCGAAGAGAATATGTCATTGGTGTTGGGTGTATGCTGACAAACCTATACAAAAAACTCGCCAGCCGTTTTTATGTTCAGTGCCGCCATACCACCCGGTATTACATGTGAGAGGATACATTCAAGAGAAAACGCCATACTTGAAGAACACTGGCAGAGAGAAAACAGCTCTAATCACTATGAGCGCCTACCATACAGTTTTCCATTATCTCCCTTTTTTCTCACATTTGTGCAAACATATGTGTTGGATCGCGAATTAATACATCTATGTATCTATGTAACAAACTACGAACTGACCCCTGGTTCCTTGCTGGAAGGGGTGGAGGGTAGAGGAGCGGGTGCCAAAGATGCCTTCTCTACACTGGAAGGGGTGGAGGGTAGAGGAGCGGGTGCCAAAGATGCCTTCTCTACAGCTGGCTCAGTCTTCAGTTCACTCACAACATTCTGTAAACAAAGATAACATCAGCGAATGAAATTGATTGGAATAGAATAGAATGTTTATCAAATAACAAATCAGTTCAACAGTTGAAAACGGGAGGAGAGCAAATCGGAGCGAAATGTATTCCGAATGGTGGCAAAAGTGTTGTTCCCCTTCCATTGATGACGTCGAAAAAGTTTTCAGTTGTGTGAAAGAAATATTAGTTCTGGGATTGATATTCAACATTCATAACATGATAGTGGCAAGTGGAAGCTAACCTCGTGAACACTTTCCACAGGTTTGGGCTGGTCCGATTCTGGCAGGGGTTGTCGAGAACGAGCATCGAAATCAGTGGCTGGCTGAAACCAAAACAGTTTTCTTAGACCGCACACACGCTCGCTTGCTTGGGTAACTCCAATGATCATAGTTTGCCCAAAAAATCAGTTGAACACGACAGGAACCGGGACATACCAAAGACACGCTTCAACTGTGGGTTGAAAAAACTATTATCTACTGAAACCAATGGGGTTTCCGTACCTGCCAATCGTTGGTTGAACCATACCTTTTGGTTGGTAGGTTTGGCGGCGAACGGGTTGGTGGTGTTCGAGCGTTTCCCATCGGCGACCAGCACCGGGTTGAGTACCGGCGGTCGAGGTGGCAGAAGTCCGGACGGTAAACCGGACGGCGGTCCAGGAGGTTTCGCCACAAACTCCGGGAGCGCTGCGGGTGGTCTAACCGGACCTTCTGAAAGAAATAACTATAGTTATTAGAATAGAATTTTATTCGCGATCGAACATGTGACTTACCACATAATATGTTATATGTTACTATAGTTATTCACTATTTGTAAAATAATATACTTCTCCATTGAAAGTTGGAACTTGTACAGGCATCAGAATTTCTTACCCTGGGGACACGACTTTAATATTTTTCAAAACTTCAATAAAGTAGAGGTAAATTGAACAGTCACGTAAAGTAAGCATCAAATGAAGAAGCATCGTACACTTCGTCATTGCCCGTTTCTGAGTTCTGCTGTGTTTAACATGTTTGACGTGACTGTGCAGTTCACTGACAGTATATATCAGGCCCATTTTCATGAGAAAAACAAACTCACTACTCTTTAATTCAGACGACATTTTTGTTGTAACTGCCACTCTAAAATAAATCAAACTACGTGAGTTTAGGACCGAAAGAATGAAACAAAAGTTAGATATGCAATATGCTTCGAACAGAGAAAATCCTTTAAATCACGATATGAATAAATATATTTATTATTGAAGGAAAAACAAGTACATATATTAATTATTTCCTACCTAACAACTACAAAGAGTTTCACTATACTGATGTAGGTGGATTGGGCTTTCATTTGAGAGCATGCGCACGAGTAAATATAGTTGGCACAGTTACAATTGATGAGGAGGGCTAAGATGGGAAAACATGAATACTGTTAGATTACGATTATACCTAGATTAATACTATTTACACTAAATTTTTACATTAATATGACCAAAATTAGTTAATAATCTGGAATATACATTCACTATTTCCGAATCTTAAACAAGGTACAAGCACCGGGAGTACGAACACAGTTACCTAACACTATAGAAGAAAAAGGGGAAACAGAATTCTTTAGATACAGTGGGGTTGGGGGGGGGGGGGGGGGGGGGGGTGTATGTGTGAGCAAGGCAAGCGAGTGGGGTGGTGGAAAGGCGGGTGAGCAAGCTTATACGCGGAAAGTAGACAAATTAAAAAGAAACATCACAGTGGGGAATACGGGTAGAACAAACCATAGAACAGCTATAACAATAAAAGAGCGACGCTGAATGGTGGAAACATGGAAAGTAACAAACTAGAGCATGAGAAGAAGAAGAAAAGAGACAACCTATGTGAACACGGCACTGGGGACCAGTCCCTCTTTCGAGGTTATTCCAGGAGTGAGAACTGCTTTGCAGAGAAAGTTGAGAGGAAACTCTACTAGAAAACCTGGAAAAATATCAATTTAACCATTGAAGACGAGAACTTGAACTACACTATTTAGTAATGGATTTTATAAGAACAAACATTAAAGAAGACAAGATCAGACAAAACAGATGTGGATTGCAATCATACCTAGATTGTTACTATCCACACTAATTTTCTGCATTAACATGATCAAAACTAGTTCATAATATGGTATATACATCAATTCAATATCCCTTCATACACTGGATTGGAACTTTTGTGGCAAATGTGACCCGCGACCCCCTTCTCCCTAACGGAAATATGGCCAATTCCACAAGGAACCCGGTATTTCGTTAACCCTACCAGGTTACCTTAACCGGGTTACCTGGTTGACTCTTTTGTTAACCACTTGTTAACCCTCTTTTACAACGTCTTTTGGGGCAAATTTAGGGTTACCAAGTGGTTAACAAAAGGGTTAACCAGGTAACCCGGTTAATGGTTAACGGCTAGGGTTAACGAAATACCGGGTTAAATAAAGAATTCGCCCGGAAATATAAGTATTCCGACTAGTTTCAACACGAAATTTGTTAATTTCATATTGAGAATGTACCGGGACCCATTTATGCTTGAAATGTTTACCCGCAGCCCCTCCGCCAAAACTAGGCTAAGTTAGTGTATGAGTCCCTTACAAGTGGTTGAAACGGTTACCTTTCACGTCTCGCATTCGCTCCTCCGCCTGCTGGGGTGAGTATTCTGCCAACGACATTTGACCCGTCCACTTTTGGAATTCCTCGAACGTCTCCACGTTGTCCGTTGGATACGAACGGAACACCTGAAACAGACTACAACTTCGAGAAGAACTGTCCTTGAGAAGCAGTGACCCAATATATGTGGCTAGCAAACAATCGTAAAACAGTTGCTAACTAATGATTTGGAAGGACATCGTTGTTTTTTTCATGTCGAACGAATGTAAGCCAACTTCCTTATTTATGCACGGCAGATACGTTGGGCCCGAACATGTACATTGAATTTTTGACCTTTTTTCTTTTCTAATTTTATTTCAATTCAGAGCCTCTTTCAAGGGAAAAGGGAAACATGAGGAAAGAGGGAAATATGGGGAAAGGGGCCAAAAAGTTGCTTCAACAAAGATCGGGGACGTGTATGATGAACACCGCCTATTGTAACGAAGCAACGTGAATAAATATGAAATATGAAATAAATATGGGGAGAGAGTGAAAGACGGACCTCTTCGTATATTTTCATATTCGAGTTAGCCGTCGCCTGCCAGATGTCGACAAAGAAAGAGTCGGCCACCGGGTCATCACAAGTGACGTCATATTTGAACTGAGAAGGTCGTCGGCAGTCCGGAAGAAGACCCAGATGTTCCTACAAATGGAGAATCAATAGCTAGCAAGTCGACAGGATCAAAAATTAGTTGACTTTTCGGGGGAGACCTGCTCTGGAAATCTAGAGTTCGTTATAGTCGTTATAGGCCGATCACAAAACGGCACCCTTTTAGCTGTTCAGCAGTGAAAGGTAACTGGTGAGACGAACGCTTGTTTATGATGGTCGGGTGGCCGAAAAGTAAATTGGTGGTACAAACTATTACGTTTAAGCTGCCTTGCGCATTGGCATTAGGACACTGATAAAAAGTGTAAAATGTGATATTGGACACAGTTTATACAGTTATACAGTGTAAATAATAATCACCTTCATGCACTGTACACGCAGGCTCTTGGCGAACTTTCCGGCCTGATACGGTTTTCCGTCCATCAAACTCTTCTCGTGAACTACATCGGAGAACAGAAGACACACCTCTGAATCCCGATTCCCGACCTACAAAATGCTTGAAAAAGGTTAGAGAACTGAGTGAGAAAAGCCAAGGAGATGTGTTAGTGAAAATTCGACATACTGAGATTGACACAACAGTGTCCGATTGAGTAGCACTACCCTTATCTTTAAGAAAATCTTCCAGTTTGCGTTCCGTCTGTTATATGACATGCCCCCTTGGCTAATCAAATCGTGCTAGATACTTTAGTAACCGTGATACAATGTATCGGTTCACTTTCTGGCGAACCCGCAAAAATGTGGGTTATTTCAAGTCCTAGGAACAAAAATTGGGTTCTCTATTATGGTCGAACATCACTGGTGTATGACCCAACTCGAAACTGCACGAACCTGCGATCGATCGTTAATATTGGCTGAACCGATGATCACATGTTCATCATCCACTATCATCAACTTACAATGAATGTAGATCAATTCAGATACCTGAAATGGAAAACAGCCCATAGTTGGAATGAAAATAGAATATAGGATATGTCAACCCGTTGTGAATACCGAACCATCGCTTACGTGAAGGACGGGGTTTGGAAAGATGTCAGCCAGTCTGCGTATCAGGGTCTCAGGGATCTACACACTCTCTCGTATGTCGATTCGGTAGTCGCGTGTATTTATTGGGGAAATGAAGACTATAGTGAAGGAAGAGTCAAGAACGTACCAGTTTCCCACATAGTAGATCGTGTGTCCGCAGGGAGGCGATGCTCAGATATTTGAACGGATCCGGCACTACCTACAACAGGAAAACGTCAGACATTTCCCCTATTATGATGTTTCCCGCAACTATCACATAAAGAAAAGATATCATGGTTTGATGGGAACAATTGTCAATCTAATACTCTGACGTGCGCCAATTTGTTGAACTATGCTGATCAGACTCAGCTACCAGCAGTGTCAAGGTCTAACACGAAACAGAAAATGCCTGTCAGATCGTTAATCAGAGTGAGATACAGTCAGAACATGTTCAAAAACAAAACAAAAAAGGCGCCTTCGCAATCATTTCAAATGTATTATAGCACCCTCTACCCACCTCCTTGAGCCTTCCAATGAGTGAGTTGGGTCCCCTACTCAAGGATCTATAGGTCCAATGGAGAACTGCCTGTAGGGAAGATCCCCCGGGAGCACCAACATCTCCCTCGAAACCGGGCAGAAGGGGCAACATGATGTAGACACGGAAGTTCTCCTTCTCTCTGAAACACGCCGTTGGAGCATATCAAGTAAAACCTACACAATTCTATGACATATTTTATTATGCTTTATTTCATCTCATAAAACCAATTTACCACCCCAAGAAAGATTCAAGACTATCTGAAAGCTCTCAAATTATCTTGTGAACAAGTCAGATACTCAACAGAAACATACCAAACGCCCGTACAGTACCGGTGCGAATTCTTTATTCACACATCATTTAACCCAGAACCAAAAAAGAAACCGAAAACCCGGTTCGAGATTAAATGGTTCGTATGTTTGGAATGAGTGTGGTAACTACTTGGTGAGCGCGTAACTCATTTTTATGACATTGTTGCAAGATCCAAGTGAGTATTTTATAAAAATGGTTAACTGTAACTAGTTAACGTTGAATTGACAGTGTGACAAAGCTACACTAGTTTTGTAAGTTCAATCACTAACTGTCACCGATCCGAAAAGCATCAAACAAACTGACTTATGTGCCCGAACAATCCTATTGTAGAGCACCTTGCAGATCTCATTCGACACCTCATTTGATTCCATCATTGAAACGAAGAACTGATTCTCAATGTAGATGTAGTGCTGCAAACAAAACCTCCGTCCAACGCCATGGCAAGAAAACACACTCACAACTGACCATATTAAGCACATGCATTCGTCACCACTTTTACTACGTTCACACCAGGAACCAGACCAGAGCATCGCAAAATGTATTTTTACAAACTATAGCAAGTAATCTCTACAAACGTTTCTTGAACTGTTTTGCGTACTATTCAGGCTGGTCCACGACTACTTAAATACGGTAGACGTACCTTAGAGTTGGCAATTAGGGAGAGGTAAGCCATTTGAATAGAATCCTCCGTCTGATTGATGAGGCCAGACCAGTTTGAGAGGGAGCGGAGCACCTGCGAGACACAACATGAACAGACATTCAAATAGTAGGCCAGAGCAGATATGGCTTGGCAAACCAAGCGAGTCAAGGAGGGGAGTAGTTTTTGGCCCAGAGGGGGTCGAGAATCGCACGGTTATAGAACTCAGTAGTACAAAACGTCACTCGAGGTTTTCCCTTGATTTGCCGAAATTTGACTTTTTTTCATCTTTCAAAGGGTAGGGGGTCGTACTGGGCTCGACGTGAAACCATTTTCTGCCATCCCCTGAATCGATGAGTGAGTATAAAATTTGGAATAGTTAGCGAACTTTCGCGTTCGCGTTGTGTAACATAGACCTCAGACTAATAACAAAAATAAAAAATAAATCAATAGAAAAAAGACACACCTGCACATTGACATTTTCACTGAACGGACTGCTCTTGAATACTCGAGGAACCTTTAGATTTTCGTAGGTTTTGGGCAGAAGATAGGGGTAATTGATATCATCCTGGAAAGAAGAAAACAATTGTGTTCACTCCACCCAAAACTAAATATGTTTGGTGGAAGATATAACTATCCAATTAACCGACATGCAATATCATCGACACGAGCAGTGATGCATTTACACACAATTTTATCAGTTCCTTTCAAACACGGAAGTGCTGGTGTAAACTGTACCTTCAACTTCTCGGTTTTGGTGCCGTTCCATCGTTGGATGAAATGTCTGGCGACATCTCTGGCGGGAGCTCCGAAGGTGGCCGAATGGATATCATGCCACGGCATACGGGGAGTCATTCCACGGTCGATGAAATCTACAATCTCAACCATCAACTCATACAAGGCACTATCAACACCCTTTTCAACGACCAGATATGCTGAAGGAGAACAAAGAGTAGGACAGTATGGGTTGTACGACGGGAACTCCATTAGACTGTAAAATAAAGTTCTGAATAAAACAAATGTAAAACGCCCTTTCGGAAGATCACCAACTATCTGGATTCATAGATAAGATAAAGCGTTACAGAAAAACCACACGCCGTGAAATTTTCGCTTACCGCCTCTTATGTTTTTTTTTCTGACCTCCCATCTCTGAATCTTTCTATTGATATCCTTCTATCTTTATCCAGGTCATCGACTTACCATGGAAGGGCATGTCTACTTCCACAAAGTCCTTGTGGATGTAGTTCACGTAGTCTTTTCCTATCCACAACTTCACACCGCCATCGATGTTGTCCACCGCTTCATTCTGAATGAAAACACTTCAATGATAGAAGGAGATTATTCTGATGCAAAATAATCATCATACTTTTCATAATTCAATCCAAAAAGAGTTCCTTTTCAAAGACTAATTCCCACCTGGTCTGGGCATCTGAACCGGGTTGTATCTCAAATGCAACCAAAGTTGTCTGTTTGGTTATGTGAAGTGATTTTTGTTGCATTTGAGATGAAAATAGGTTGTAATTGAAAGCAACCAATGGTTCTGCAACCTGGTTGCATGTGTGATTGGCCCGTCTGAACAAGAGCCTGATACAGACCACTTTTGGGACTGTGTGCAATGTGGACGAACCACGATGTGTTCGATGCTCAACAGCGTATGAATTGATTCAATATAATTAATTTCGACACGACCAAGCCATGAACCAGAAAGTAATCCACATGCATTCGGTCAGTTTCGCTGGATGGACCGTTTAAGCTAAAACAAAAAAGGGGGCTCACCCTATCCTCCTGCTTCAGACGCAGCCAATCCAATTCATAGCCAGCCGTCACTTCATCATTGTCCAGTACCTGAAATACAGCTGTCCCCATCAAACCCTTTTCTTAGACTTGGTGCGTTCTCAGAATACTCAACATTTTGGATTGTTCTGAAAAGATTCAATGTTATAACCTCTTACCTCTCGTGTTGTTTCGTGTGTCAATGTGTACCACTTCAAACCGGTATAACCCTAACTACTTAACATGCAAAACAGGCGAATCATAGCACATTTTATTTTATAGCACAACTATACAGAGCACAGTATTGAGTATCCCACCTGTTTCCATTTCCGTTTCGCGCGATTGCTCTTCCAATTGATGACAGCTCGTGATATTCTACTTTCTTTCCTTTTGCCGGGGGGCGTTTGGGCTCGATGTTTCTCCTAAACAACCAACTCAATCAACATTTCGTTGGTACTTGGCCCGCAATCCACCTTATTGGCACACGAGCCATAATAAATATTATTCGACGAAATCGCGCGCAGCGCGAAGCGCTGTGCGAGATTTGTCTTTGGTCCGGCTAATGCGCGCTTCCGTTTTTTTAGTTTCTCCTCAAAAAGGCTGAAATTTGCAAAACAAAGTTTTTATTGATGTACTTGTTTTCTATAGCTAATTCCCTAACCGTGTTTCAAATTTCAGCGAAATCGGTTAAGTTTGAGCCAAGTTATGACCTCATGCGCTTCATCAAGAGCGCCAACTTCCGTCGTGTGTGGGTGGGTGGGTGGGTGTGTGTGTGTGTGTGTGGGTGGTGACAAGAAAAGTAAACCCAGTTTAAGGGTTTCTACTCGACCGATTTCGTTGAAAATTGTGGAAGACATGTGATACCTACTCAAACACTCGCGGAGCAAAAAAAAATGGAGAAAAAATTGTTTTAATCAAAGTTATAGACATTTTTCGGAAAGTGTCTGCGTCTCTCCATTTAGCACGCTCTCTCACTCTCTCTGTCCGGTCGACAACTCAAACTGTATTGTAACTTAGAGTAACAATTACCGATTCGCTCGAAAATTGAAATATGATGCCATCGTGACTTTTATTTGAGTATGAAGTATTCTATTCCTGACGTCCTTCAGGATTCTGGAGACCGGATGACGTCATTTTTGAAAAATGCAAAGTTGACGTCACATATATTTTCAAATGATGTTAATATCTTAGAAAGGGTCAATTAACGGAGAAACTGAATCTAAAAGTGACGTATTCTGAGATTCTGGAGACCAGATAACGTCATTTTTGAAAAGTGCAAAGTTGACGTCACATCTATTTTTAAACGATGGTAATATCTTAGAAAGGGTCAATTAACGGTGAAACTCAATCTAAAAGTGACGTATTTTGAGATTCTGGAGACCAGATGACGTCATTTTTGAAAAGTGCAAAGTTGACGTCACATATATTTCTAAACGATGGTAATATCTTAGAAAGGGTCCATTAACGGTGAAACTCAATCTGAGAGTGATTAATTCTGGGATTCTGGAGACCAGATGACGTCGATTTTGAAAAGTGCAAAGTTGACGTCACATATAGTTTTAAACGATGGTAATATCTTAGAAAGGGTCAATTAACGGAGAAACTCAATCTGAAAGTGACGTATTCTGAGATTCTGGAGACCAGATGACGTCATTTTTGAAAAGTGCAAAGTTGACGTCACATATAGTTTTAAACGATGGTAATATCTTAGATAGGGTCAATTAACGATGAAACTCAATCTGAGAGTGATGTATTCTGGGATTCTGGAGACCAGATGAAGTCGATTTTGAAAAGTGCAAAGTTGACGTCACATATATTTTCAAATGCTGAAAATATCTTAAAAATGGTATATTAACGACAAAACTTTATCTAAATATGACTTATTCTGGAAATCAGAAGGCCAGATGACGTCAACTTTCAAAAAATTGACGTGAAATATGTTTTCGAATGCTGAAAGTTTCTTAGAAATGGTCAATTTACGATGAAACTTCATTCAAACATGACGTATTCTGGGATTCTGAAGGGCACAGGGCAGAAAGTAAGTTTTTAGAACTGCAATGTTGACGTCATATTTTTCTCAAATGATAGTAATACGTGGCAAGTGGTTCATTAAGAAAACAATTTTATCTGCACCGTACAGATCAAACCACATACCTACGGCATGTATACAAAAAGAGAAAAATTCATGAAAAAGTGGGGGCCCAACGACTGTGAGATTTGTCTTCTGCTGTGCGCCCCTCAGACAACTACTCTCAAATGGAGCAGCTACTGCTACAAAAACCGAAAAATTCTCATGTTAATTACAAACATACAAAAGTCGTAAAATATTTTTTCAAACCTGTAAACTAGAATCTGTTAATAACCGAAAAATACTAATATACTCAAGTATAACTGTTCATTACAAACATACAAAAGTCGTAAAATATTTTCTCAAACCTGTAAACTAGAATCTACAAATCACAGATGTTAACTCAACGTAGTCAATTATAGAGTTCCTGGTTTTGTGCACAATGGTTGGTGTTTTTGATCATTACTTCAATTCTAGGTGCTATAACGTTTGGCATATTATTCAACAGTTGTTCTCTCTTTCGCAGCTGTGACTTGTAGATTCTAGTTCACAGGTTTGAGAAAATATTTTACGACTTTTGTATGTTTGTAATGAACAGTTATACTTGAGTATATTAGTATTTTTCGGTTATTAACAGATTCTAGTTTACAGGTTTGAAAAAATATTTTACGACTTTTGTATGTTTGTAATTAACATGAGAATTTTTCGGTTTTTGTAGCAGTAGCTGCTCCATTTGAGAGTAGTTGTCTGAGGGGCGCACAGCAGAAGACAAATCTCACAGTCGTTGGGCCCCCACTTTTTCATGAATAATTATATGCTTCTCCCAAAATGACGGATGCTAACTTCAATAATTGATCACCTAATTTAGAACAAAAAAAACAGTTACGAGCAAAAATTTTAGGTCCAATCCATAAATAATTTCTCCCAGAAGGGACATGTCGATTTGTCAAAGAAATTAAACGTTTCTGCGAGAAGAGTGTGAGGCGATGATTAGCTTGTAATCTATTCCTCTTACTTCATGTTTGTTTACTTAACTACCTTCTGAACGGCGCCGCTTTCCACGTACTGCTTGTACTTCTCAGCGGCGGTGGCCATATCCATGCCACTGCGGGTGGCCTTCTCCAACATGGATGGGACCGGCCCCGCCCGATCCAGAACCTCCTGGGGAATACGACTACGATTCGCGTGCGACATCGAACGACGCACATGCTGAACAATTACGAGTTAAACAATTCTAATTTGGCACAATGTATACTCTCTTTTAGCAAATATAAGATATACCAAAAATATTGCCTCACAGTAATAAGAACAAACTAGCTTTTTTGTAGAATATTTCACATATATAGGAATCGAATGAAAACCTACATATTTTCACCCTTTAGAAGAACACCATGAGGTACATGGATTTGTTGAATAAACATTGAAACAGGTCGTGAGAACGTACCTTTCCCCCTTACTCTCCTCCACTACTCCACTCGACAAACATAGGAGCAAACGACAACCTACATATGTTATAATTTCGTACTTGAAACAAAAACTGGTCCCCTCTTAGGCAATATATACGAATTTTCCCGTACTCAAGTAGAAAAAAGGCTTATATGAAGAATAATAGGTACTGATAACTAACCTTCTTTCCCTTGGCCTCCTCCACCACCCTGAGGAAGGATGTCTTGTTGGCGGCCGAGCTGGTGGCCGATGTCTGCGACAACTGGGAGACATCGTCCCGCGGCACCGCCAGACCCGGAGGGGTAGAGTTCCGCAGGTACTTCACTTGCGCCGGCTCCTTCTTATGACCAACTGAACAACCATCAATCGATATTAGAGGGCACAATGGGAAATCCACTTCGATGTATACTTTCCACCAACGCAGATGTTTGGTAAACATACAATGACAGATACAACTTGTGCGTTTCGCGTCTACATAGATGTTTTCGTTTCACAGTGACACAGGAGGGAGACAGTCGAAAAAATCATCCAATAGTACACCAAGCAGACTCTCAGCGATCGAAAAATTGAATATAGAAAAATGTTATATGATTGAGCGTTAAAAATGTGTCCAGCTAACCTTTCTTCCAGATGCGAACCATAACCCCACCGGTTTCCTTATCTGAGAAAACGACCTGAAAGACAGTATGTGAAACATTCCCTTCATGACTCAGGTTACAGATTAATGACAGATTTTTGTGTTTTCAGTTCAGATACGTCTCGCTCAGACTTATGTAGAATAAGTACGCAGCGAATACATATACACCATGTGTAAATATTCATATTTAAATAATTATATAAGTATATCTAAGAATCTTGAATGTAGATGAATGAATAACTTGCTGGCCATACCTCTTCCTGCGCATCGATCGAAACTCCCCCTCGAACTCGTGCATCCACTTCATCTCGATCCGTTCCAACTACTATTGTTGTCACCTGAACGACACCAGTATCAAATGGGAGAAGTATGCAATGTAGAACATAATGCTTATTCGCTATTGAACACGTGTCTCTTTTCCCGTTCTACCTTTCTGATTGAAGTACTTTTCGTTACCACTATGTGCGCGTCTACCGTATACCGACAACCCCCTCCCCCCTCTTGCACTCTCTCTTTCTTATTTTAATTTGTTACTCTCTCTCTCTCCCTCTTTTTACATTGTAACTCACAAACCTGTCTATTGGCCCCTTCTGTTGAAGTGGTAGTTGTTGTCACTGTATTTCCATCAGCAGCTGAAACAATTCTCATGATACCACGGTTTTTGAACAAAACTTTCCCAAACAAAACTAGGAGCTACAATTTCTATTCCCACTAGCGACAATGCCGCATGAAACCAGATACTTATCCAGTGCGAGATGTGAGCTGGCTGTAAACACGAACTATAAGGTTGAAGTTTCGTGATTAGATTCGACGAAAAACAACCATTCATGTACAAAACCTATCAAAATTAAAAAACCTATCAAAATTTATGGGTTTGTGAAACTTGGAAAACCGATGAACCGTCGAAATGCCCGTGCATAACAAGACAGGTACAAACAGAAGAATATGAAATGCACGAAAATGCTACGATGTTTCATGACCATTCAGAGGACGTATTATAAGCCAAACGATGCTTAGCACCAATCCTGGATATGTCTTTCTTCCTCCTGCACATGTTTAACATTTTTAAATCGATATATTTGATACTTTTTAGCCATTGATACTTTTTAGCCATAATGTCTGTCAATATTCAAGTTGTTCCATTACTATAATGCTTACATGAGATGACGACGGACTGTTCGTTGGCGTCTTCTCTGGGAGAGGTTTCTTCTCTGACAACCACCTCCTCATTCTCCTCCAGTCCGAGAGGAGACAACGTCAACGGCGCTTTCACCAAGGCACGCAGACCAGAAGCCTGCAAAGAGAAACAGTGAAGAGAGAGAGAGAGAGAGAGAGAGAGAGAGAGAGAGAGAGAAAGAAAGAGAGGGCGATAGGGATGGGATAGTGTGGTACTCAGGTTTTAGAAAACGACAACCCAAGTGAGACAACTATTAGACCAGTGCTTTCAACAATGAGAAGAGAAGTACTGTAATTCTCTAAATAAGTTAGGTACACACAACCGAGCATTTAGAAATCGAATAAACCTTTATGGACGAGATGAATGATCATATAGATATAGCATTCGTTGAAACAAGTCAAAAAAATTGTTCCATGACTCTGATGGAATTAAATCCGAGGTTCTACTGAGTCAGGAGGTACACAGTTCAAACATTCGAGTAGAAATCTGGTCATGCTAATATTCATAAATAGGTCAGATGACAGACGACTGACCAATGAATGATCCTGGTTGATGCCATGCTGTCCGGCGAACTGAACAGAGCCCAGATCCGTCAACAGATGGTGGTCATCATCCCAACGACCAAAGCACAGGTCCACGCCTATGCAATTACAAACATGGAATAAGTGAGAAGATGAATTGCTCTTTTCGCATTCAGGACTGAACAGACCAACCACAATGAAAATATTGCGTTCCTCTCTCTCTCTCTCAAGTGAGGGACTTATAGGCGAAACGAACTACACGTTAGTTTACATATAATTGCGCTCGAAACGTGTTCCTGCATACCATCTCTCTCTCTCTCTCTCTCCTCTTTTTACTCCATGAAGGTTCAGTTTTTATGAAATCATTTTACCTAGGTCTTTCTTAAACACGATGAAATGAGAAGGAAAAGATTCCTACCTCCAACAAATGAGATCAGTTGATCGACCACTATTAGTTTCTCGTGATGAGCCCAGAAGAACGTGCCAGTGGCTGGATAATGATCGGGATGACGCATCACCTATAGAAAACACGTCCGATTCATACAACTACAATCGAAAAACGTGATGCAATACAACTGTGAGTTTATCCACGTATGACATATCATTAAAGTACCAAACTACATGATTCATACAACTCCAAAAACGTGCCAAAACGTTATCTGTGGAATCCCGACCAAACCTATCGACAACTTTCCTCGACAGGACACTAGATTACGATTCTCCATATTTTGCTGTTTTTTTTCGTTACCATCCACTTTTCTTCCGAAACTGAGTCTATATATTGACTGCGTAAATGTGTCGTCCCCCTTGTGAACTGACCTTGATGTTGGGGTGAAGCCCCTGTAGTGTTCGCTTCGTGTAGATGCTATTCAAACCGAGAGCCATTTCCATTTCCTTGTAGAGAAGGACGAATATTTTGACGCCTTGCTTCGCCTTTCGCTTCAAGATCTCGTCTAGACGCCAATACGTACCCTCCAGAGCCGGTCTCTTCATGAAAATCTGTAAAAAAAAAAGTCCGGATATTAGGTGTCACTTATGGTAATGATCCGAATTACAACACAAAAAAATCAAACAAATGTCCAGAAAACTTGCCTGTTTTTTGTCAAATTTGCAGAAAAAATCATAAACTTTACGTGTTCAGATCGAAAGAGAGGCCTACCTCCGGACTTAGCCACCAGTCGGCGATGAATATTTCCTCTCTGGCCAACTCCATCATATCTGCCGCTTGAGCCATGAACGAGCGAGCATCCACGAACCTGAATGGACCAGCATAATAAGACGAACCCAAATGATATGCACTAATAATTCTAATGGAAAGAAGGAGTCGCGAGGTATCAACTTTTCATATAAAACTAACTGTAAAATGAATGGCTATCGCAGTTTCATCCAAAAGGTCGCGCCTCAAAATATAATATAGAGAAGTGACATTCAGAATGAGTGACCCTAGGCAAAATAAATCAAAAATTAAAAAATGAACTTGGAAATAACTGACCATTTGCCGTAGGACTTTTCGCGGACCGGAAAAGAAGAAGCAAACCGGTGTGGCTGGATCCAGATATTGCCGGGACCGGCCATGGACTGCTCGATGATCGACTTCCAACGGGCTGTGTCCTGCAGGCGGCGACATTTCAAATGCAGTTCACTGAAACACAGCCACAGTAGGCAGAGAGGAGATGGAATATACTAGTGAAACCAGTCGGAATGTATGATGGATATCTCATCCTCAATCAACAACCTAAAGCACAATGGAGTCTTGAAAGGACGTGTGAAAAATATACACTCGACTGTTCCAAATGAAGGATTCTATGAAGGATCACATCAATCCCAGAGTCATAGAGACCCGAAGGCGTTACATATCGGTTCTGACTTAGTTGTCCGAGAACTTTTTCCTTCTTTATCTATAACGGTGGCCGTTTCGCATACCACTCATTTTGAAAACCTATTTTTCGGCTATTTTGTTCATGTAAACAATATCATGTAAACAACCTACTGTTGAGTGTTGGTGATGATGAGACCTGTTGGAATTCCATCTGCCTCCTTCCCTCCGGCAGCAATCTAGAACCAGGACAAAGAATCAAGAACTGAATATGTTACCAAGATCACTTAATTTTGAGGAAACTGGGTATTGAAAATTGAAAGTGAGGAACACTTTGAACTCGTTTTACAGTGGGCAGCTTTTTCAGGCCAGTTTCTGGGTGTTACCTAACTCGTTCAAAAGATCACCCGTCTGGCCCTATCCCTAAGAAGACTTTCGGAGAACTATTATTTAAAAATGTCACAACAAAGAACAAAAATGATGATGGAAAGTAGTGTACCTTGAAATCTTTGTCCATGAGAAGTACTAGTCGAATCTGTTCCGTTCGATGATCCATGTATGCAACGAACGAGTCGCGCACCATCAACCACCTTCAAATAGTATTATTCTAACCAGGAATAATAAGTAATGGGAAAATCAGTTCCGAATCAGCGCATGTGCTTTTTTATAGTTATACCATTAAAACAAACATATATCTCCCCTCGTATATGGTTCGGGAAAACAAACCAACTATGAGACTAACCGTTTACTCCAGGGGACGAAGTATCGAACACAGCACTGTTTCCATCCCATGAAGACCCGAGCCCCGCCCGGCCGCTTCTTCACAAAGCCCTCCGTGTGTTTGCCACCCAGGTCGTTCACGAAGGAAAATCGCGAGATTTCCAGAAACTCCGCCTACAACCCAATTACAGTTGATCTATGACCGTATTCACTTCAAACCCAAAACTAGTCCCCCGCAGCATTTTAGGGCTTGCACGTGAGCTTCGTGGATAGGGCTACAGATAATCAAACATATATTGATACTCTTTTTGGGAAATGAACTTTTGTTGTTACACCAGCGACCTATTCAGTTGAACAGTTCATTGAATCACACGGCTTACTCCAAAAATCAGGTTTGAACGCCGGTTCTTTGAAATTTCAACAATACTCAGAAATCTCATTTCCCTGATTAAAATCAAACGGTCCATCCGACTTTATAGTTTTCCACCATATATACCATATGTTTTTACACTCAATGATTACACTACCTGAATTAGGTTTCAAACAACTCACAGTTTCGTGATGATTGCGATTGATTGGAATGTGTAACAACATCTGTAGCCAGTGTTCCAGTTGATCCTGAACATTGCGATAAAAAATTAACGAGAAGAATCACACAAATATTGAAACAACTAGTTGACGCTTGCTACTTCATTTAAGACAATACCTTTCGCTGCTCCAGATTGGTAACCATATAATCCGGTTTACGCGGGAACGAGGGTAGTGTGTGTTTCTTCCGCTCTCTTGTTTTCCGTTTCTTCACGCTACCCGCCTGAAAAGGGTAACATCAGGTCTAGAAACCCAACTAGCAGGTTTGAACTGAACAGCAACTAACAGACGAATCCACCAACTTTTCTCAACTTTCTCCCCGGAACGAAACCCTAATCAAAATTGCGCTCCCGGTAGAGTAAAATGTCTGTAAGGGGTCGTAAGGCGCTTAGGCGCCGTTCAGTTCACAAGTTCACATGATCACAAGTATGATCAGCTCAGGCCAGAGGCCTGTAAGAAAATCCTAAGTTTCCGTTGTTCGGCCGTTAGCAACATGCTTTTGAACAATAAGGCAAGCTATTAGACACAGGGTTGACCCTAATTTCTAGAATTTAGGTGGAACAGCGTACAAAATGACAAACACAACAAACACGATACATACTATACATTTCTACCACAACTATACAAGCGGTTTTCCCCGAAAAAAAAAACAATTGGAAATTATTTATCGATCCGAATTGAATCAAATTAGATTTTTGGATATCATCTATGAATGGACAACCGCTAGACAGCAAACGATATAAACATGCGTAACCGAACAGGAAAGTATACCGGTAGAAGTAAATGTTGAGGGTCAGAATCGTTGACAGTCGAATCCTGGTGTTAAACAAAATGATACTCAAATTCCATCTCACTTGCTAGAAAACTGGATTTCCACATGCAAACGGGAAATTCACAGACTACAACTTCTGCAACTTGCCGAGAATGTCTGAGGGTCCGTGTTAAAAGCTCAAGATCACACTTTACAAAGGACTCAAGTGTACTACGAGAGGGTTTACGAAAAAAAAGTTTTGTGCAAAGTACCCTAGAAAGAACGTTATATTTCTCTTGTGACAGACTCCGAAACGCGCCAGTTTCGTGGTACATGGTACGGATCGGAATAATCAATGACAATGTAGCGTCGTTCAAAAGCTGGCTAACGCAAACAAAACCTTTCATATGACTGAAAGACAGTGCATAATACCGTGATGGGCAATCGGGTGAAAAAGAAAATTACCTGCTCATCAATGGCCGATGGTTTGACCTCCTCTTCTAGTGCCATCGAAATTCTCCCGGTCTGCCTCCGATCTGGATCCGATATCGACGACTCCACCTGTTTTGGCTGGTCGTCGCCATTTTCTGTCGCAGGCTCCTCCTCCAATATACCAGCTGGATAGAAAAAAACTACATTCAAACGATACGAAGTGACAAGAAACAACTGAAATATGCACAAAATTTGGTATGAGTGCGTGTTACAGGATTTGGTAAGTTTTCGATCCGGGCAAGGAGTTAACCAACCACTGCAGTCGTATATGTACACTACATACGCCTTTGATAACACCATGCGCTCCCAAACAGTTCGTTCGTACACAAGGAACTAGTTACATCTTGAGCGCAAATACATTCAATAGATGTGTAGGCCGATAAGTTATAGATTACGAAATATTCATTTCGTTTCCATTCAATTTCAGTAAATATTACTGTATTAATGAAAATGAAACCATACACAACCCAAGGTCTCAGATTGGTCTTGACCTCTCGCACTCCTCGTTTTCGATCCGCAAATCCTCCAAAGCTGCGATTTTGACAGTATTTTGCTTATTCGCTGCAAATTCTGTACGAAATTCGTCAGTTTTCCACATTGTTTACATTAGTTTATTCGTGACGTGAACCTTCATACCACCTTGGCGGTGTGTTAATAAAACTCGAATACGTTTCTAATACAAAATGTAGGTAAAACTCACAATTGACGGCCTGTACGAGACTCAGTCGGTGTTCTCCCTCGGACGGAGTTATGCTATTCTCCCCGTCTGCCAACGGGGCCGCCCCTCGAGCAGACTCGAAAGCGTCCGCGGTTCGACGCAGAACATCTACCTGCAACCATGCTACGTGAACCTAGCGTGTAAAAAAAACAATGTGGAAAGACACGAGTTCAAGTGCGAATAAACATTCTATTATACCACTCAGGATTTAGAATCCCAACTTATGACTCGCGAATCATTGCAGAACACAAACTAACCCGCGACTTCCTCTTTGAATGATGCCGTATTCGACTATGATGATAGGGACAGTCCTCCTTGTGATCTGGGATCACATCAATGCCCATATTCTCGAGTAGTTCGTCCACTCTCTCCTGAGCTCTGCAAACACAAATTGAACCGAGAACACGAGACGGGCGTGAGGCGCCTTTGGTGTCCACAGAAATTGAATGGTGTTTTATCTGAAGAACCAGTTTAGAAACAGGGGGCAAGATTCGATTTTCAAAAGTCGCGGCTGGGTGAAAATCGTTCGACAACGAATCGTGTATAGACAATAAACTGCAAGAATTGTCAGCAGAATCGATGATCATTGATGAAAATCGTCACCTTAGATGTTAGCACATCATTCTCACATTCGTCTATGAACAGTTCACGTTTGAGCATTCAATACGAAGCACACACGACAACTAAGAACATGCTAAGTTCATGCAGAAAAGAATGGGCGAAGATGGGAGAAGCGTGTGATGGTAGTACAAAAGTTAGATCAGAGCACGCATATACTGCACTTTTTGAATCAGCACATCCCCTAACTATATTGTATGATGCAGATCGTTACAACAATAAATTCGAATGGGATCGGGGATATGGTCCCTGCATGCAACGCAACATTCTCGCTCTTCCTGGGCAACAACAATACAACTATATGTCACTTACTCTTGCACTTTTCCAAGTCTGCGAAGTCTGAACGAGATAACACCATAATCAATTATGTTAGTGAAACAGGGATAGAATATTAACCAATGCATGGGGTTAATATGTAACGTGATGTTAATCATTCTCACCAGTCAGCAACAGCCCTTTCAGGTGGGATAAATACATCCCAAAATACCGAACCCGAATTGAGCAATGGTAGTGAAAATTGAACGCCGATTTGTGCCAGAATCAAAATAAATCGAAAAAAATAGCAATGGCAAGAAAGCGAAGGAAAACTCGATGAACAATAAGAATGGTTTGAAAACAAGAGATCTTCCATCTTCCCTAATGGATTCTTTTCAAATGAGTCAATACCTAGTAGATCACCGTCGCGCTGAATGTTCAACGTTCATCATTTCATCAAGTATTCACCGTTCTCATCATTGTCGCTGAAATGAGCTGTCGCCTGAGTGGCTGCTGTTATTGTTGACTTGTTGGTG
The DNA here is from genome assembly GCA_964036275.1 of Litoditis marina. Taxonomy (NCBI): domain Eukaryota; kingdom Metazoa; phylum Nematoda; class Chromadorea; order Rhabditida; family Rhabditidae; genus Litoditis; species Litoditis marina. The sequence goes on along the minus strand of OZ038436.1, from coordinate 23,994,063 downwards.
TTACTGTTTACAATGTGTTATGAATAATGAATAGTAGAATGAACTACCTTCTGACCGGGGCCCTGATTCGTTCGGCAGCCCTATGGGCCATAAGACGGTTGTGCAACAGAGTGAAGTCCTTGTAGTTGCGAACCACGTTCCATTTGAACTTTCCATGTTGCAACTCAATCGTATATCTGAATGACAGAATATTTAGATTTTCATCTATAGTGAGCCTGTCAAGTTTGATGGAGAATGGAGATGCTAAACTTGATGGAAAGTTTGAAAGAAGCAGAGAGCATCTTTATTTCAAACAACCGTTTTCATACCCTTTGTGTGAAAAATGTCTGACTCTTCTTTGAAAGCACGCTATAAAGTCTCCAACTTATTTCACTGAACGTACCAAATCCTCCTGAGGGCGGTGAAAAGACTGAATTCCACTAATCATTCAGCATGTACCAAAAAACTCACAACACCTTTTTCCACACCTGACGAATCAGTTTGAGTTTGAGACTGTATTTCTCTATGAAATTATTGGTGGCAAAACTGACAGTAGGGTGTTGATGAAGTGTATTCCGCTGTCCTGGTTCTTTTCCACCTTCGTGATCTTTGCATTCACGGGAACTCCGGGAATCCAATAGCCTCTCCGTCGAGCCTGTTGTTGCGTCTCGTAGATCGATACATAGGGAATGATACCTAGAATGAATACAACTATGGCATCATCAGAATATGAAGACATCAGTACATCAAACGAACATATTACTTGGACAATCAGACAGACTTTGGCACATCGGATCTAAGAATATACTTCAGGAAGGTTATCCAAATAACCGCAATAATTCAGAAAACGGGCTACATTTGTTAGAGAGAAAAACGCGACAACGCCTTCCTTTCGTTAACATAAAATTTCACTTGATTTACTACGCATCGTTTTTGTTTACAATAGTCACACCTCACTAGTATTTACAAGTAATCTATTGAATTTACGCGTGTAACGTGTTAAACTTGGCCATGCTGTAAAATGTAAAGAGGAACTTCTTTTTGTGAGTAATCGAACCTTGGAACATGTATGGAAATGGCCAACCTTTCTTTCCCGGCGTCCCTGGAAGACTCTGTTGAAGAGCGACGGCCACACAATCACAGTACTGTATCTCGTCCTCATCGGAAGAGTAGTCATCATCTTCGTCTCCATATTCCAGCGAATCGGGTGAGCCCAACTGGAATAAAGAGAGGTATCAAGTCTTCGTTCTAGTTTGTAGTTTGATCTCGCACATCACCTTACGTGATTCACGAACTTCGAGCCAGAAGCAACGGAATCAAAGTACAAACAAAATTACATAATCATAATGCAAATGGTGGCATACATCCTATAGGCCCGCATGCTGATTCGGAAAAAAGCACCCTGCAAACATCAAAACATACCTGTAGAAAACATACGGGTACAACCGTACAACTGTGGCCGTACTCATGAGTCAAAAATAACTTCAATTGTTTTCGTCCACTTTTATAAGAAAAACGTAAACATACCCCAGTAAGGTCCGACTAAGCTACAAAGAGTAGGCCGTTTTCAGATGTAAACACGTGAAAATTAACAAATTTACATCAAAAGTAGACCGTTTGTCTTCTTTTCGGCTAAAAAGTAGTCCGTTTTAGATTTTTCTGACTATTCGGACAACTTTACTGTTGTATGAACGTAAATGTATTCGTGAATCTGATAAGCACGGGAAAAGATGAAGAAAGAACAGAACAGAATGGAAGGTAGCTGAATCGCTAGATGATGAAACTTGCCTCAGTAGCCCCTGCTGGAATGGTTACATCGCCCACAACTAGAGAACTCGGTTGGTCGACCGACATCTGAAGAACAGCAAGTAAACTGAGGTAGTCACATACACCAGTAAGGTCTGACCGAGCGACGAAAGTTAATCCGTTTTCAGATGTGAACACGTAAAAATTTAGGATTTTTCATCAAAAGTAGACCGATTTTCATCTTTTCGGCTAAAAAGTAGTCCGTTTTTCGAACTTTTCTGACTACTCGGACAACCTTGCTGGTGTATGGGTAGTCGGATGAAGTAGCATGTAGCGAAAATATATGGTAGATAGTACTTACTATATAATAATAATAAACGAACTACTGGTGACGGGGTAGTGAGTAGAGACCATGTTTGATGTGCAAAACGAAAATAACATCAAACATTTGTAAGATTGTGAGGATAGAATCATCAGAAAGAAGAGGATAAACTGAGAGAAACATTAGAGAAAGAGATAAGAGAATAGATAGAGAAATACAAAACAGCAGAGACGAGAGAGGGAGAGTGGGAGGGAGAGATACAGATAAAGAGAGAGTTTACCACGGTGCCATAGAGGTATAAAAACGTGATGTGATATAGGTCGGACACTAAACAGTAAAGAAAAGATGGTTATATGATGTCGATGAAAAATGCATTCTTCATTAGGCCTAGGAGGCTTTAACCAGGCCAGGCGCCTTATGGTTAAATGGAAAACGACTACACTAATTACATGTTCTCAGCAGACAAGAAATGAGCGTATCTATATTGTAATTGGTTGGTGAGTATACTTGCGCAAACTTAGAGAAATCAAAAAAAAGGATATATTTCAGTCACAACTACACTCGTGTGTTAACAAGACTAGACCACAATTATACATCTCCATCTTAGACTAGCACCAACATAATAAGCGATGATTCTGAACGAAAAGGTTAAGCCATCATTCTGAACGAAAATTGAAGGAAGATTAGGGGTTATTGTTATCAACGTTTACATACAATACAGTGACCAGTAAGAAGGCCGGACGATTCTTTTTCTTCTTTCCTCGCTCTGCGAAACTCAATCATAATACGTATAATTGCAGCCTTTCCACGAGAAATTAAAACAAAACCTTATTATATTAACTATACTCCATTCAGTGACTTGAAATTTCTCAACTCTTTTTAGTACTATTTTTACATGGGTAAAAAGTATTATATACCTGGTTGGGAGTGAAATACAAGACCATATTGCGATGAAACGAGTGAGAGAGCGCGATCAATACGTGCTCAACTCATACACAGCCATGAGACACAAACAAGCTAGAAAGCGACCAAAGTTTGCAGACATTCGGATGTCATTCATCAAATCAACTCAGAAAACCTGATTTGTCTATTTTAAACGCGTGTGTTGTAGAAATCAAATTACACGCATAACACATCCAACGAATAGCATTGAACTTTTCAACTTTCAGTGTTCCCACGTGCTCAGAGAATTTACTTAGGTGCATAAAAATCAGTTGGCTTGAGACAAATAAATACGTTGTCGATTAGGTTTAGGTGGCACTCTGGCACAACAGTTGAACTCATAAATGGGTGATCACTGATGAAGATGAAACATTCAAATGAGACTGAAACTGATTGAATTATGGTTTAAAGTGACTGAATCAGTTAAATAAATTAAAAAGAATACGAGCATTGACAGATATTTGAGCCTGGCGGTTTTCTGAATTGAATCATGCCAGTGCACACAAAGACACAAAAGCCCCAATAAGCGATCCGTCTATACGAACGCACACCTTTTTCCCTTTCAATTCCAAATGGCGTCTATGAAAAACGGTGTAATAGTAACGAGAACTGTACACAAGACAGATAATAGAGAAACTGTCGACCAGGACTTCGGAAATATTAACAACCACGCCCTAACCGCCTAGCCCACTACCCAGAACGCCAAAAGGGAAACGGGAGGTTAAAGTGGAAGGTGTGAATAAGAAGGAAAAAGATAGGGCACTCGCCATAAACCGTCATTTTGCATCGTAACACTGGTCTGGTTCGGTTGAGTAAACAAATCGAACATATCGAGCCAGCCTGGTTTTGATCCAATACAAAAAAAACTGCACTATAGGCAAATTGAATGATATATGGAATGATCGAATAAGATGGATGGGACGAACAAATTCAGATCACATGAAAATTCTCTATAAGAAGGGCCCGGCAGACTAATTCGAGTGGGTCGTTGGGAGAGTTATCAGCCATATAATACACATGCATGAACATGACAATGTATATATATATATATATCCATTTATTTGTTATCGTTAGTTAAGTAGAAGACGTCATTCCTTCTATAGAATGACCTTTCACTGGGCGCCAACCTTCGCGGAAATTTCCCGGATCCATCCCAATTCTAGCCGGGCGCATTTCGCGAAATGCGCTCGGCTGGAATTGGGAAAATTTCCAGCAAAAGTCGGGAAATTTCCGGGAGAAAGCAAAGAAAAACCCCAGAAATTTCCCGCAGTTTGAAACCGGAAAATTTCACCCTGAAATTTCTTTTACCATTCTAGATTATAGGATTTTTTTCTTGGTAAAAGTATTTCCCAAAAATATTATGAAAAAAAATATTTTTCAAAATATCAATAAATAATGAATAGAATAGAAGTGCATATTTCATTAAAGTAGAAACTCCATGAAATGAACTTCATTGTATCCTTCTTGTCCATCTTCAGACTTCGATGTTGAGCTGATAATTTCCAAAATATCAAATCAGGGCACCCCTGGCCGCGCCGTATCTAGTACGGGTTACGCGATTGCCGCGGCGAAAAGCTTGTCTGGGAAAATTCTCGGTTTTGTCCTCACTCTGACCCGGAAAAAAATTTCCGAAGATTTTTTCTAATTTTTCTCAGAATTTTTCTCGTTTTCTCCCCGACACTTATTTCCGGGATTTTCCCGAGTAATTGTCCGGAAATATTGCGATTATAACCCGACTTTTTCTCCAATTTATCGCAGAAAATACATGGCAATTTTTCTCCCAGATTTCGCTGGGAGCGCAAACTACCTATGTTTGCTTCATGTTCACACTACAAAATTTTTGACTGACTGACTACTGAATGGGAACTGATAGAATTTGAACGAAGATAAAATCTATATTTTCTCAAAATAAAGACGTGATTGTATCACACGTACGTGGTGAGAAAAACATCGCATCATAACATAACGAACATCATTCATTAGCGAATCAGCTTCGAGATTCGCTCACGTTCTCTAAAATTAAAGGAGTACCATGTCGGGTACGGTAGAGCTGGAGCAGAGTTACCTCTCGTTGCAGTTGATGTCAATGAGTTTATTGGGAACAAAACGAAACAACAAGTTCAGTTCTGGCGCGCTTACAAAAATTTGGCGAATACTCTGATTATCATTACGATTAGGCATTCTACAAAAACCAGAGGTTGATGATCAATATTACCACAGGCAGTTTGAGACAGTTGGGGTCTCTTTGACCTACACACGCTCACTCTTACGAGATCGCTGCAAAAGTACTTTGTCATTTGGCTGGAAATTGTCTGAGTCCTTAAGAACAGTTGCGTTTATTTTCTGAGATCCCCCCTCCTCCTCCCCATAGTGTGAATAACTTGAAAGTTTTCATGCCATATAAGTTCATTACAAAGTAAAACTGTGCACAGCCTTCAAAAAAAATGAAACAACTAGCAAAACACATTGTTCAAACCTCTAGTAGGGTGAGAAACTCAACATAGAGTGAGAAGTTCGACAAAAATGTAGGGATTTTATGAACGCAAAACCCCGAACGTGACACAGTGACACAGTGTATATGCAGTACTCATGTAGTTCTCTGTGGACTAGTGTTGTGGACTAGGACTAGGTCATAGTGTTTCCGTAATCTAAGAGAGATTACATAATTCAACAAGTTACACTGAGCTTTAAGAAGCCAGGTGTCGTGGAAATCCTTCAAAACCTCATGATATAGTACCTCATGACTCTCCTGAGCGAGATCTCACGAATGCCTGGGGAGATTCTATTGGCTTCTATGTTCTATGCTACAACATGAGATGTTCACGAGTGAGTCATGAAATGCTCATGAGATTCTCAAAAGAAAATCATGTAAACTTCTCATAAGGTTTGATGAATAGCTACGCCGCCAGGTTCCGGTTTCGCAGTTAACTGCATTAATCTCGAACAATAAAAAACGAGTAAAAGTTGTTTGAATACGTGGATAAAAACGAGTTTATGTATAAACTTTTTTCATTAACTCTGTTCTTTTCATGAAATGTACTCATTCGAAGTTTCATTGGTACGCTGCCGAGGTCTCAGTGGGAATGGCGAGAACTATATTCAAACAGGTCACATGTGATTCTCGGACTACGACTGCAATGAAGCGTGATCAAACTACAAAGTGAAAGACGTGGTTCGGTCATCTGTCTGCTATTTGCGACCGAGGGCCCGCTGCCAGACGTCGGGGCCAGGGAACGCAACCGCCTGTCCGGTGTTGACGCCGGTGTGCGCGAAGGGGACTCCGACACCGAAGTTGTGCTGCACACTGCCTTTGCGCCAATCCACTCCCACGTGGTCGTTGTGACCGTAGTAACCACCCACCTGCAAGTTAACAGTTCGCAAAAACATCTCGAAAACAAAAGGATATGATGTGATGGAACATTCAGTATTCGCACTTTTGAACATTCTGCCCATCTTCAAACAGCTAATCAATACACTGATAAGTCTATTTCATACAACTCAAAATATTACAACTTATGGGTCGTTTCGTGAATGGGTTTTATACCTATGCCCGACTGAAGTCTAAATCCAAAATAGGTAGTCAGAGTGCTGCTCGGTTCATTGGTGGTTTATTGGCTGTTCACTTTTAGTTTGAGTAACACGCACGAAAAATAGTTGGTGGAAAATGTACAATCGCCCCCCCACCTAACAATCACCCCCCTCGTGGTACTATTACCCCCCATCTAATTGAAATCCCAGAAAAATCGGGCGAAGGTGGGGGTAATTGGTAAATGGGTGGGGGGACATTGTACATCTTCGACAATGAACAATCACCTGCCACAATACAAAATGGGGGGGTGATAGTACATACCCGGAACTGATGAACAATCTCCCCCCACTCAACCCAAGCCTGCAGTAAATAAGCATGGTGTATAATCGCCCCCCAAAGGTGGGGGGCGATTGTAGTACGGGCCCATTTTCGACCAGGTTGGGGGGCAAATGTAAACTACTCCCAATAGTTGATCAAACAAGCGCGGTTTCTAAATGATTTTCTCACTCATCGCAACAGTTGTCTACGAGGTTCACAATGTACACGTGCACAAACGAGATATGGTACTGGTCACGTAGACAGTAGGCGCTCACACTTTTTAATACAATACTTCACCCGTTCCATCTACCTTTAGGAGACCTAGAGAAAATCTCGCAGAATGCATGCTCTTTTCTAACACAACTGGCAGAAGAAGTTATCGTTGTTTGACGCATCAGCGGCTGGGTGGATAGTTGAAGTGATTTTCGGGAAAATTGAAGTATCGCCAGTTGGGTCCCCCCCCCCCCCCCCCGTAGCACTTCAACCCCCCACCAAGCTAAAACCTGAAAATCTAGGAGAGCGCGGGGGGGTAAAAAATCAACTTCGACATTTACTATTTACCCCCCACCTTGGTCGGTGGGGGGTAGAACTTCAATGGTGGGGGGTCAAACTTCAACGGCTGAACTTCAATACCGAAAATGTTTCAAACTTCAACGGCTGAACTTCAATACCGAATCAACTTCGACATTTACTATTTACCCCCCACCTTGGTCGGTGGGGGGTAGAACTTCAATGGTGGGGGGTCAAACTTCAACGGCTGAACTTCAATACCGAAAATGTTTCAAACTTCAACGGCTGAACTTCAATACCGAAAATGTTTACTTTTCACCCCCCCCCCCCCCCCCCCCCACCCTCAAACTTTTGTATTGAAGGTGATAAATTGAATTATCACCCCCCGGTGGGGGGGGTCCAACTGAGAGCAAACCAATTTTTTTCTGAACCAGCTGGTTCACTCGACGACCGAACGAAGTTTTAACCAAGAATGTGAATGGTTGTACCGCCCAGGAAAACTAACCAACGTCTATTAGGGTTTGGTTCGATACCGTGTCGGTTGGAGTATGGAACTAGTTTGGTGTTCTACCGAACCATTTGGTTTGAACAAAACCGTTTCGAGTATGGTTCGAGAAGAAATTGGTCAAATGTTTGAGCGACCGCAGCGCTTTTTAAACAACTATTCCAAAACAAAAACTTCAACTATTTTCGGGGATTGTTCTTCGATAACTCACCCCGTATCCGTTGTCGACCATGACAGTACCGGCATCCTTGCCGTGTAGGGGAACCGAGACGGTGTTGTGCTGGCCGCCCTCTATTCCCAGAGACTGGACCAGCGGGACGGACCAGCCTGCATCCAATATATTATTAGTTTAAAAAACGGGTGTAAAGAACGTAAAAGATTAGTTTTGTATGAAACGTGTACAATAAATATGTAAGAAGTCCAATAAAAATATATTGAGGAAAAGGCTAATCTCGCTCAATTTAAAATTTCGGAAAAAAATGAATACCGTTTTTTTTAATTTTTTTTTTCAAGAAAAGCGAGATTAGCCCTTTTCTCAAAATATTTTTATTGGACTTACATATTTCTTGTACACGTTTCATCCAAAACTAATCTTTTACTTTCTTTACACCCGTTTTTTATACTAATTGAACTCTTTTTGATAGTTACGAAGTAACGGTCATTTTTGATAAATATGATATTTTTGAACAATAAGCTAAACAAGGAATGTTATGAGGTTCTATTGGAGCTTTTAACAGCGCCGTAGTTCAGAACGATTGGCCTAGTGGTAACCTCGTTCAAGTGACAGCCACTTTTGTGCTCCAGGCAGGAATCGAACCTTTGTTCGCCGTGCGTGAATAGAGCTTTTATCCAATCCGCCGTTCAGACATGTGAATAGGAGTGAAAACCAAGCTGTACCCGCCTGTCATCAGTTCTTCATTGGAAAACGTCTTCCTACTACACGTTGAACTCTTCTTTCATTTTTATTTTCACAAAACCGGTCTATCCATTTTCGGCCCTCTCACACGTAATATTCAAATTTCAGACATACCTAAAAAACACGTATACCGTATACCTCAACTTTTTTATAGCTTTTTAACAATGTAAGAATTTTCGGAATAAGTTAGTTTTGGGCGAAACTGTGCCGAGATTTGAGGAGACGGACACTTTTGTCGCCGCCGCCGCCCCGCACGGAAGCCATTTTTGCGAGACGTTGGGCCCTCTAACTCCTCTCAACAAATTTTACTTGGAATGTGAACTTAATGACTTGTAGACGTGTTGCCCTTTCAGTGATTCATGCAAATATCTAATAAAATGGTCAGCGTATTTTGAAGAAACATTTAATTAACTGTTTTGAAATGTCTGCAGACCTCTAAACAAAAACTAATCTGAGCAGCGCTCCGCGCTGCGCCCAATCAATTCAGAGTATTAAAGAAGGACGATTATGTGGACCAATCTCGTGTCAGCGGTCCTTTGAACTTCAATTGAAAAATGTATTGCAGTTTGAAGGACTGAACCGTTGCGATTGGACCACTTAATCGTCTTTTTTTAAGAATCGAAGAGAACCAATTTCTAGTATTGAAATGATTTCAGGTTGCTCTAACACAGACAGGCGTTTCGGATATTGATCCAGACGCCGGTGGGCTGTTTTCGACCAACCACGAACGAAGTCCTAAAAAACATACAAACAAAGATAGGTCGTTCCACCCACTCATGACCCTCTGCAGTAATATTCTCAAACCTCCCATTAAAAGCTTCGTATGTTAGTGTTTTTGGTTTTTATTCAAATTTCAAATGTTGGTAGTGTTTTTCGCGCCTCTACTCTACAAACTTTAAAAGTTTGGAACCAAAGAATCAATTAATCATGACAAAAAACCCTTTGAATATTTGACGAATTACTGTAGAAGGAAAGAGATTTATGGAACAGAGTATATAGTTATCTCACTCCCTACGCACACTCTGACAGTTACAATCTGTGTTTAAGAGGATTGACTGATAATTGGAAAGAAGAGTTGCCGAAGAAGAAATAGCTTTCTCCAAAAGGTCTAGAGAGAGGTTGAAAAAAAGTGTGGAACCTCTTCCACACGCTTTTGAACTTCATTTTTACTTGTTCACATCATTACTTTTCGGCAGTGAACCAGAAACGACTCCCAACCACGAACAGAACCGAATTGGGCACATACGAGTAAATGAACAGCAGGAAGTGTTAACCTACACGGTTGGTCAGTTGAGGTGTGTGTTTCCTTACATCAACTCTCAATCAAAAACAGAGCTGGTGGAAGCAATGTTTTCCATGGAAATTTTTATTTGAGATTTCAATTGACTGTACTGTAGGTGTCTACGTAGAAATGAAGTAGACTACATCTGAGTGGACATACCATTCTTATAGCCGTATTTTCCTTCGTACCAGTTGGCGCCTACCTCCTGATGTTGTGACCAATAGTCTCTGGAAAAGAAATGTTCTGGGGTTTATTTTCCCTGCTAAACAGAGAGAAACGAAACATTTGGATAATTAGAAATTCGTAATTCAAGAACTGCGACACTACATAGAAGTCAAGCTACAATACGGGTGATGTTACTCTCTAAATCGGATGCATCGAACCGTTGTGGACGGTGTGCGGTCAATTTGGTAGAGGCTCAGAGAACTCCCGCCAATTGGCTGCCACTTGAAGCGACCTCGACGAGAGAGTGCGCAGGTCAACGAGACGCAGATCTCTGTCACCTCATTAACCTCTACACTCTCTCGCTTTTGTAGCTAATCAATCCCAGAAAAGTGGCGCTAGTCGTTCTGAGACTGAGACAATTTCCTGCCGATTAGCAAACCATTTTAGTAGTGTTTTTTTGTAGAGTATGCTCATAGAGTATGTTGGTCATAGAGAGGCAGAAGTCAGCCGCCTCATTGACCCTATAATCCCTGGCTTTTGTAATTCGCTAATCGCAGAAAACTAGCGTCAATGTTTCTGAGAGGGGGGGGGGGGTTTGACGAGCGGCTAGGTTTACGTCTCGTTGATCTACAAACTCTATAGTCTGCTGGCCAAGAGTCAATGGCCATTCGCCACGAACTCAATCGATTGAACCTTCTGTCGTCTTTTCTGGGGAAACGGAAACTGTAACTGACCTGACCCCGACATGATCACTGTATCCCCCGCCCCATGACCCGAATGGGACACTCAGCTGATGGGTAACACCCACACTCCCTTCCTCATTGATAGGATAGTACGGTATGCCGTTCACATCTACTGTCGCCAAGTTTATGTTCACCTGAAAGTTATTTAGTAGGTCAACACAAACCGGTTAGGTTATATGAGCCACAAGCAAGGCAGAAAACTAGCTTCATGAGGAATAGATTTCTTTTATACGTATTGTGCTCATTCTTCGTCTGAACTGTCTCTGTTATGCTGGCAAGAAATCAACGACCAGCTAATCGGCCGTTTGCTGTCTTGTTCTATGCGAAATTCTGCTATACTAGATGTAAATAAACAAGTCACGTAAAGTTAGCATTACCACGAGGAATCGTGCACCCTGTCATTGCACGTTTGTGAGTTCTGCTGTGTTTAACATGTTTCACGTGACTGTGCAATCGACTAACAGTATAGTTGAAGTGTAGGGCTGACTTACCCCAGAGCTGAATGAGTTGGCGATTGCGTACAAGGGATCGGCTTTGGGGAGGAATGGGGCACAGTCGCGGAAATATGCCGCACACCGGGCCACATTGCTTTTGGCTATCTTTTTCGGCTGGCAGTTCTGCAACAAAATGGTATATCGCGCGGAGCGCGAGAACCGATTTAGCTGAAGTTTGAAACATGAGTTATAATGGAAAAGTTTGCTCGTCGCGCCAAATATGAGATGAATACATCATCATTGGCGCCGGGCGCGGGCGCCAATAGGCGCCAAAAACCACTATTGGAAAAACTACCGAACCGATTTAGCTGAAACTTAAAACATGAGTTATAATGCAAAATTTAGCTCGTCGCGCCAAATATGAGATGTATAGCTCCTCATTGGCGCCGGGCGCGGGCGCCAATAGGCGCCAAAAACCACTGTTGGAAAAACTACCGAACCGATTGAGCTGAAGTTTGAAACATGAGTTCTAATGCAAAATTTAGTCCGTCGCGCCAAATATGAAAAGAATAGCTCCTCACTGGCGCCGGGCGCCAATAAGCGCCAAAAACCACTATTGGAAAAACTACAGAACCGATTTAGCTGAGGTTTGAAACATGAGTTCTAATGCAAAATTTAGCCCGTCGTGCCAAGTATGAGAAGTATAGCTCCTCACTGGCGCCGGGCGCGGGCGCCAATCGGCGCCAAAAACCACTATTGGAAAAACTACCGAACCGATTTAGCTGAAGTTTGAAACATGAGTTATAATGGAAAAGCTAGCCCGTCGCGCCAAATATGAGATGAATACATCATCATTGGCGCCCGGCGCTGGCGCCAATAGGCGCCAAAAACGGCAAAACACTATTTATCGTCAACTAAAATGTTAAACACTAATGGAAATTGAATAATTTGGTGGGTGTGTGAAAGTGTGAAAGTCTTTTTCCAAAACTGAAATTTTTCTTCTGGCGCTCGGACCAGGCGCCAAATGGCGCTAAAACCCAAACTCACGACAACGTCAATGGAATCGTCTGAAATTCGGTACACCAAATAACTATCACATGGCAAGTAAGATGCTCAATCTGAAAATAAGAAAAGTTTTGTTGGCACTGTGCGCTGGTGCCAATTGGCGCCAAAGTTGGAAAAATATCAGTTATCGTCAATCAAACTTTTTCAAGTTAACAGATATTGAATATTCCAATGTGAAATATAGATCCACAAATTCAAAATCGAATTGCATCTTCTGGCTCGGAACAGACGCCAAATGGCGCCAAAACCAAAACACACGAAACTGACAATTGAATAGTTTGAATATTGCTCCAATTAGTAATTGACACATGTAGTGTGTGCTGGTAGCTCAACAACCTAGAGAATTTCGTTTCGTTCTGGCGCCAGACGCGTGTGCCAATTGGCGCTGGAACGAAAAAAACAAGAAAGTTTCAACATGAAGGTTTTTGATGTGGTATTGGAAATAATGGCTATATTGTAAGTGAGTTGGTGTCTCTAATTGTAGATTTGTCAATGGCGCCAATCCCGTTCGCTTAGCGGTGTACATGTCAATCTGAACGTTTAGCGTTTTTGTTCAGTTGTTGATAGTCACAGAGCCAGTAACTTGCGTTATATTACAACACCAGCAATTTTATGGTCTACATTCGGCTTCGTGCACACACAAAACTAAGATTTCCATAATAATATATTGAGTTCACAAGATCCACTCTGTGAATAGGCAACATAAGAAGTTGTAGGAGTACAACTAGCAAAAAAAGGACAATTAGTAAAAAGTGGGGGAACCAACAAATGTGTGAGTTAGTTTGGTTCGACCTCGATATCAGCAAAAAGGGAACGATACGAATTGCTGTGATACTGTAGCAGAAGTATTCTGCGAAAATAGAACAATACAAATGTTGCACAATGGTTCACAACGCACGCATGTCGTCAAAGTACACATGAAATACCCTTCGGCAATTTCTGAAATATCATGCGGGCTTCGTGAACCATTGTGCACCATTTGTATTGTTCTACTTTCGCAGAATACTTCTGCTACAGTATCACAGCAATTCGTATCGTTCCCTTTTTGCTGATATCGAGGTCGAACCAAACTAACTCGCACATTTGTTGGTTCCCCCACTTTTTACTAATACTAATTTCAATTCATACTGAACCTCCTACAGTATCAATATTGGAATTCACGTGAATGTTTTCGGAGAGGTTAACACTCACATTTGATTCTAGTTGGTTATTACAGTGAGGGTCGAAAATTTGCTCGAAGGTGTACTGCGTACTGTAGGAAAGAGTAGAAATGATGTGTAGTATATAGAACACTAACTGACTTTTGTACGTGAAAAGCGGTTCTCGTAGCGACAAGTGTTTTCAAGTTTCTACTCCCCATTCTCTCCGAGACTCAGCGTGCCAATGAAACTTTGTGGAATATGTTTTATAGAAACATTGCGTTTTGAGATAAATCTTCTAGTTCACAGATTCGTAACGAGGGTTACCATGTTTACAACCAGCGACACTTTCAATCCTTCGGAAAGCTTCTGCCTTGAGGAAAAACAACTTTGAACTTCATTGATACGCTGTCAGTCAGAATTATCCTGACACTAGCATGCGTACTCAGGGGCTCAGAAACCGTTATGGAAGTTTTGCTGAATTTGTTTTGATACACCTATGCTGAAACGGAATTATCATTTACAAAACTCACAGCACTGACGATCGGAGCCACCCTAGCACATTTGAGGCGAAGGACCTTACCGGACGAAGACAGCTGAAATGTTCAACTGTGACAGAATACAGAATAGAATGGAAAAGAATAACGTGTTGAACCAAAGATTCCATTTTCGATGCATTGAAAGATAATAAATGGTAACCCCAATGGAGACAGCGAAAACAACCCAGGAAATACCCAATGGAAAACCATATTTTTGCAAATTTGCAGAAGAACTGCACAGCCCATGTATGATATCTGCGGATTTCTGATTTCTGATCATATATGCGTTATAGTTTGATCATAGTACAATATAGTACAATCTAACGCTGAAAAGCAGTGGGATCAGAGCACTGCGTCTATACACATTCAGCCTGTGTTTGTGTTGAGCGACGTCAACTATACTACATTTATCTCATTTCTTGAGTTTTACAAATAACAGTCGTTTCAATGCTTGTTCCACACAGATAGTTTGCGTTCACTGTAAAATTGTTGAGGAAAAAGTTGAATGAACGTCCGACGGCATATGAGAAATGATAAACAACAGCTTCAAAATGTCACATTTTCAATGTGGGCTTATGGTATGCAGAGTGGCTGAATTTGCGTTGTAGTTTGGTTCGATCTGAACCTATGCCAATTTTTAAATCTCGGATGAAAAGGTTACGAGATCATACTAAAAACACAGCGGGATAGAAGAACAATCACCGTATACCGTAAAGGCTGCTTTGAAAACAAAGAACACATTATGAAACTTTGACCTTACAAAATTCGTGCACAGAACAAACCTGTTTTTCGAGTGCTCTGTCAATGTCGGATAAGTCGTCCGGTGACTGTTTAGTTGCAACGTCCTTTTGTGGAACATGGTCCGGAATGGGTGGAGGGGTTATCAACCATGAAACAGACAGATAGAAAGATATGAATGGGGCCTATTGGGTTATAATTGCTGGATGAGCACAGAGTTTCAAACTTCGCGATATTTATAGTTTTCACATTCTTTGAGTTCATTGTGTGCGCCCATGGACCCATGATCTCTTATATAGAGAAAAGGGACCGATATCAATTCGTTGTATATAAAATATGACAC
The DNA here is from genome assembly GCA_964036275.1 of Litoditis marina. Lineage (NCBI taxonomy): Eukaryota > Metazoa > Nematoda > Chromadorea > Rhabditida > Rhabditidae > Litoditis > Litoditis marina. The sequence goes on along the minus strand of OZ038436.1, from coordinate 23,978,848 downwards.
ATTCACTATATTTCGTATTCAGTTGTGTCGGATGTTTCTCCACCATGTCGGAACTATCTAACATCATTCTATTTGTTTTCACTCACTCAAAGTGGGTTCATGCTGTTGCGGCCTCGTGTCTTCGCACAGTTCCAAGTGCGGGCTTCTCCTACATGCAAGTACTGTCAGGTACTTTCTGTCCACCACAGAGGCTGAAACACACATTGAACTGACTGAACCCGTCTGTTCCCTTTTTCATTCACTTGGTAAGCGCATAATTTTCCTAAAACGCCTTGTCTGGTTACAGAGAGGTTACTAGAAAAATGGGTTGACTGGTTAACAAGTTGGACGATTATGTGGATCAATCGATTCGTCCTCTGAACTGTGATACATTGTTCAACTGCAGTTAAATGAACATTACGTCGGGATTGATTCACATTATCGTCCAACTTCAACTGGAACACTGTCTCTGAGAATTCACTGACTCGGCCCCCGCCGACTGACTCAAAAAAGAAACGACAATGTCGCTGCCGTGACAAGTTTTACTTATCAAAATAGCAAAGGTTTTGAGGAGGCGCAGGCTGATAGATAACCGTTAAAACTGGCACGGCAACGACATTGTCGCGACCGTCTCATTCTACTCATGGGTTAATGGTCAGCTGGTGCGGTAAACGGGTTAGCCGGTTTCTTGTGGAATTGGCCTGCACTTCATGTACAAATTCGGGACAATAGTCAAACCTGGAAGAAATTTCAGAAAGTTTTATCAAGTTTTATCGTCGAAAACCTGTCTGGGAGTTTTCAAATCATACTGTAGGCGACTGACTATATAAGCCGGTGGAACAGACTATAAAACTGGTTGTGGTAATGGGCAACTTGCCTGTTGCCAAGTTCACGATGACTATGAATATTTCAGCAGAAACCAAGTACATTCTTTATTGTAAATCAATAGGTCATAGAGAGAATATGAAAAATAATTGATTCCAGCTGTTCTGGTTTTTTCACCTGGCAGTAGTAGGAGAGAGAGAACGTGTTCCTTTTCACACCCGAACAAGAAAGTCTCAGGGAAATTGAGACATTAATTAGAATGGTGACATGATATGGCAAAACATATCAGTTGTTCAAGGTTATAGCACTCGCCATTCCCATTGAGATATTGGAAGCGTGCCAATGAAGTTCTAGGGGATTTTTACGCCACATTGAAGTATATCACAAAACAGCAAATCTATGTATGTTATCGCTTGTTCAGGTTTATCAAATTACATTAATCAAAAATGTTTTCGGAACAGAAATGTTTAATTAAGAGGGTTAACGAACTAACAGGTTTCTTGTGGAATTGGCCTGTGTGTGGAAAGAAATATAATCAACCGAAAATCTTGGCACGATGCCAAAGAGTCTCCGTACGAATATGAAACAAACTATACCACTTGAAAGCTATCTCGTTTATGTTAGAGAAGTTTATAAGCGGTTGATCATCGTTGTTACACCCGAGATTGGCACTCAACTGTTTCATGTATAGTCTGTTCCACCGTCTCATAGTTGTCTACAGTATGATTTGAAAACTCCCCGTCAGTTTTTCGAAATGAAAACTTTCGTAACTGAATTTGCTCAATAGCCAACTAATATTCATAACATTTAGGAGCATCTTTTAAAACATGTACGCATCCTTCAACAAATGGTTGAATTTGCTTATTGTGACCCTGAAAGATATTTAAAAAAAATCTATTCCTATCGAAATTGGAACATCGTTAGTACCAGCTGTGTGATCCAGTGGCAAGTTCAACTGTCAGCAGTGAACAGCTGGAAGTCGGTGAGCAATGAGTGACCTTGTATTTTTGCAAACAATGTTGCTGAATATTTTGTACATAAAACTCCCAGTTTTGAACAGTTTTATTACAACAGCAACACGAGTTTCCATAACAGTCTTAAAAAACACTACCTAACTATAAAAAACAGATCAAACTATATTCAGTATTTTCGATAGGTGAGATTGGGATGAGTCTTGGTTGTCACAGCTTCGGGATCTACTGCATCTCCTTTCCACTTACTGTACACCTAGAAAGGTTTTGATTGTCAAATGCATAATAGTACAAACAATTGAACCAACTATTATGAAATTAGTACAGTTGAAACGTGTATGTTTGTGAAACAGAAACATACCTTGAATACGTCATGGCCCATTGTTTCAGTGTCCCATAATTCTTGACCTCTCGGTAACCGCTTATTCACACCGCGTTTCAGACCTAAAACAATTCTACATCGAGAATACGACAATATCTACGGATGCAAAAAATATCAAGGCCAAGCACGATCACCAAATTCACTAAACGTACTTATGATTTGCGGATAGTGAGTCTCAATGTATCGAAGCCCTAGGATATTTAAAAGAACGAGCCATGTCTGTATAATGTTTGCACTTGTTAATTTTTCGATGAAACTACCAAATTACACAATCTACTGTGTTAGTCAGATGAATAACAGATTCATAGGTGGGATAGTGTCAGTTTGAGAGTTTCAACATTCTCTCCACAAAAAAGGTAACAGTTGTAGGTCCTTCTAGGTAATTACCCAATAAACCCAGAGTTGTTGAAAAACTTATGGTTCGCCTAGTTCACTTAAAGGAACAGTCGAGGATACCCGGTCAGTTACCCGGGGTATCGCCCCTACAAACAGATAGAAAATCGATGACTCGGAAGATACCTTCCCGGTAGTCTCCGCCCTGGGCCATCTCTTCGACCATGGACAACACTTGATGACGACTTCTCCAGGACACTCGCTTCTTGCGATGGCGGAGCCAAGAATATCTGAAAGCAACAAAGAGGCTTAGTTAAATAAATTAATCAACCCGTATCGAAAACTTCATAAATTTAGCATTGAAAACATTTACTGCGATCTAAACAGGGAAATTGAAAAAATTGATGTAATCCCGGAAACTCTCTCCTATGCTTCGTGTCTAAACAAATAAACACATCCAAAAGTAGCACAGTAGAAAACATAAACTCACTCTCCGACCAAAAATGGATCACACTCTGTATATGTTCTGTGCAGAAAATACTTCACGTTAGGATTGTTCTCTCTGGAAATGAACACATTTGTGATTTCAAACGGGAAATCTGCGAGAGCTATCTACTGAAGACGCTTCGAGGTGTAACACGAAATGTGGCGCCAGATTCGCATAGAAATATTGCTAGACGCATAAAAATATAGCTAGAATAGAACAGAATATCTACGTTAACTGACCTTATTGTTGGGAGAAACTCCTCAACAAACTGTTCCATTCCCTCGCTTTTCAGTGAGTTATGTGTCCAACTGAGACGGAGAGCCACGAAATGCGGCACAAAACGAATTATGCTCGCAGAGGCCGCGTTCTGCGGCCGCATCACAATATTCGCCCCAATCGACATCTTGAAACAATACTATATATTCAGGCGACTGTTTGTCCCAGGTACATGAACCGGACGTCCCATGTCCTGGGACGGTACTGTTCTAATGATACTCATTGATCCGGACAGACCGCAACGAATGACGCGTCGCGAGGCTGTCTGTCAAAATCAATATGTATCATTGGAGCAGTACGTCCCGGTACCGTTCCAGGACACGGGACGTCCCGTTCATGTACCTGGGACAAGCGACTGCTGAGTAGATTGCCTTTTAAACGGTTGAAAACTATCGGATGTGAGTAGATTACGCTTTTGGAATTAAGGAAACATTGTATGGGAACAAAGGGGGAGTCGGAAAAACATTGAACACAAACGGAGAAAAACAACTTGCTGATGCACCAGTGACCGTATTCACCAAGCTCGGGAAGCTAAAATACCTTCCCGCGGGAAGGTAGAGCACGAAAATAGTGTGCTGGTGAGGAGGGCGCAGAGGCGGGGGAAGCTTTTTTTTACCTTCCCGGGACATTGGTGAATACGGCCACAGAAGAGGTAAAGGAAGCACTGAAGTTACATCAAAATGTACGACAAAGAGCAAATAGAGCGAATGAAATATAAAACGTAGAAGCAAACATAACCAAATATTTAAGCGACCAACTCGCACAACCATCATACTTCCCAAATAATATCGCATACAATATTTATTTCTACATGAGTACATAAACAAACAACATTCAACATCTACCAACTAACAAAAAGGTACATTGAAGTGAAAAAACAATAGAGGGATACTCAAATCACATATCACGTCAAAACCAAAAAAACGCTGCTATAACTTAAAGGTAAAACACTGAAGTTACTGATAGTTCGCCTACATAATCAATAGCAACCGCTAAAAAATGAATCAAGACGAATTGACATCTCTGATATCGAGGTATTTTATCGTGTCATCGGGCATTTCTTCTCCCCACTCCTTTAACAAGCTGGCACGGAACTTCTTATAAATTTCACTTTTACCGTTCACCTGTAAACTTCATGTATTAATAACTGATGCTAATTACGATCTCCGACAACCATACGTATCGTGAGAGAAATTTTCGATATTCGAATAATATGTGTGTCTGGTTTTGAGCCCTTTTCGAATCCTTCCAAAAAACTTCGATGATCGACTAATCCAAACATCCTTAGACGAAATAGAAATAATAAACTATAAATACTTTCGCCAAATAATACACGATTGGAAACAATTAAAGCAAATTACCTCCTTGTTTTTCTGAAGAGTGCGCTCGAGTACTTCCTTAGTGTACAATTGAGGATTTTTACCCTGATCTAGAACATCCAGCAGCTCCAACGGAACTTTCACGTCATTAAACTGCTGTCGCATCTGATCCAATTCCTATAAAGACCAAATTAAGGAAACCAATCAATGTGTCATTTTTGGATTCTAAGAACGGCCGTATTCACCGAACAACGAGAATTATCCTCGTAAAGTAGGAGCACCAATTTGGGCACATTAGTCAGGCGCGAATTTGACAAGTCAACAAGGCAATATCATGCCTTTTCCGTGATTTATTTAGAGAACAGACGAATTAGTTGTAAACATTTTCATTACTTTGGCTTTTTCAGATGTTCTTGATTCATGAGTGTTAGGTAAGAAGCCAACCAAGAGTTCCAGGTAAAATTGTAATGCTTACCTGTAACCCTGATATCAGGGTATGAATTTTCTGATTCAATGGCTCTTGGCTCTTCGAATTGAAATCACTTGCAATAACCCCCATATGACGAGCATTCTCCTATAATTGAACTATGAAGAAAACGAACACCAAAGGCAACTCAGCCTTCCTTCCTATTGACAGAATCGATAGTTGAGAAGGCTACGTAAATGGTACGCCTTATTAGAACAAAATAATACATCGGGAACCCCACCTGAAACTGTTCCAGGGTTCTTTCTAGTTGATTGAAACGAGAGTCTGCAGAATCTTGCATCACATTCGGTGCAGGAAAAGACGGGTTGTCCATCTGGAACAAATTATTATAGCCCTTCCTTTTCTTTCGACTCGGAACTCACTGACCTTATGGCGAATGAAAAACCATTATCAAATAAGAGTTGGGGTGTTTGGGAGAAAGCGAGAAAGTAAAGTCTATAGTTCCAGTGAAAGTCTACACTTTTACTCTCATTCACTTCCTAAAGTTGAGCAAGGAATGAGTCGCCAAACGGGAATTTGTCCTTGTGAAAAGTGAAAACAGAGCGTGGACCAGACTCCGAAAGTAGTCCTAGTTTTGGGCTGTCGGAAAATGCTAAAAAACGAAATTCATTCGAATTCGTGTCATTTGTCCGCAGAACGTTTTCCCCAAAGTTTGGAGGACCTACCGAAAGTTGAAAGTACCCTTACGTGTAACTAGTTTGTAGTCGTACCTTTATTTCAGTTTTCCTTATCCTTGAACTTATCTTCTTCGGATCCAAGATACTCCTTTCTGATCTCGTCCAAATCAACGTCAAATGGGCGATTCGAAACTAGTCTCTGAGATGAGCGGGTTAAGCTTATAATCAATTTCAACTATCAAAACACAAACTGAAATCGGCGACCTCCATAATTTTTTCGGAAGTACTGCAAATACAGAAGTAGAACTTCTCAGAAGTCGCTCGTCCCGGTACATGAGCGGGACGTCCCGAAAGTGGGCGAGGCGTCCCGAAAGTGGGCGGGGCGTCCCGGTACGTCCCGTACATTGCGCTCAATCAAGCTCAATCAGGCCGTCAATCAAGCGCTCAAAATAATAGATTTAAGTCTGAATTTCCAATTTTTTTTGCTTTGTGCATATTACAAACACGTTTTACAATCAGATTACACAAAAAAATCTATGAAAATTCACTTTTTTTGAAAATTTTCTGATTAAAATCTTCTCAAATATTGATTATATTCGATGTACCAGGACGCCCCGCCCACTTTCGGGACGTCCCGCTCATGTACCGGGACGAGCGGTCGGCTGAGTTCAACCCGCGCTATATTTTTCGAAGAGCTGTGCTTTGCGTGCAACAATGATGGACAGTTACACGGAATAAGCACTAACCTCTTCAACACAATCTCGATAAACTTGATGCAGTCGTTCACAAGGATTTTCCGCGTGTTGATGGCGATAATTGGGCGAAACAAACTTTTGAAAAAATTCGGTGAAACACTTGTCGTATATCTGGAAATAGGAGGTGGGTTTGCCCGTTTGTGAACTTATTCTTGTATGCGTTGACAGATCTCGAGATCTCGAACATAACTACATAACACCATTGCACGAAAGATAACACAGTAGCTTTCCGTCGTCAAGATATGTATGATATTATGAATAAATCCTTTCAATGTGAACTGTAGCCAATACAGATATACATAAGTCAAGCCAGATAGTCCTTTACAGATACCTGTTTTAATTGGTCGCACTCTGGGAATATACTTGGCATATGACGTTCACTCATTCCAAATACTACGGACCATCAGACTCGTAGATTCCTGTAAAAACAGTCTAAAATTAATAAAATAACAGATGTAGACCAGTCCTTTAACAAATGTTAGATGGAACGAATGAATGACAAGATCTTGGCAGGAATAGTCAAGTTGGGTCTATATATATATATATATATATATATATATATATATATATATATATATATATATATATATATATATATATATATATATATATATATATATATATATATATATATATATATATATATATATATATATATATATATATATATATATATATATATATATATATATATATAACAGCAAAAATGAAAACACAACAAGGAGAAACAGAACAGAACATAATTGAATCTATATCGTTACAACAAACATCAACAAAAGAATATATTATATTTACCTGACACTACATCTACAACACGAACTGCTGTTTTTATTCATCTGTGTGAATATTTCGCAACCTAACGGGTTCATAATTTTTATTTTCTTCATCAAATGATTACTTAGTTTAATCATTCAACGTAAAATTTGCCTTCACCTACGATATAAGGCTTAGGCTTAGGCAAACCACCGTTCCTAGAGTTTTTCCGGCACTCCGTGGTAGCGATTTACACAGACAAATAAAAAACAGCAGTTTGTGTTATATTATATTATGGTCCAGGTGCCAAAATATAATCGCGCGCAGCGCGAAGCGCTGTGCGAGATTTGTCTTTGGTCCGGCTAATGCGCGCTTTCATTTTTTTAGTTCACTCTCAAAAAGGTCCAATTGTGCAAATCAGAACTTTTTATGATTTGCTGATTTTCTATGGCACATTTACAAGCTATGTTCGAAATTTGAACGAAATCGGTCGAGTTTGAGCCAAGTTATGACGTTTTCGCTTCATCAAGAGCGCCAACTTCCGCCGTGTGTCCTTCCGTCTGTGTACTCCTGGGAAATTTTTATGTGTGAACCGATTTGACTGAAAATTTGGGACACGATAGATATCCCACTCAAACCTTGGGGGCGCAAACTTTTTTTCGAAAAATTTTTTTTTTCATCAAGTTATAGGTCTTTGAAAATGTCTCTGCGTCTCTTCATTTCGTGCACTCTCTCGCCCTCTCTGTCGGGGTAAATCAAATTGCGTTATAACTCAGCTCAGTCCTAACCAATTCAAGTAAAATTTGAAGTATGATACCACGACATGAACTGACATCGATTTAGATGTAAGTATTCTACTGATGACGTCATCGAGGATTCTGGAGCTCGGATGACGTCATTTTTGAAAAGTGCAAAGTTGACGTCACATATATTTTCAAATGATGGTAATATCTTAGAAACTGTCAATTAACGGTGAAACTCAATCCAAGAGTGACGTATTCTGGGATTCTGGAGACCAGATGACGTCATTTTTGAAAAGTGCAAAGTTGACGTCAAATATATTTTCAAATGATGAAAATGTCTTAGAAAGGGTCAATTAACGGTAAAACTCAATCTAAGAGTGACGTATTCTGGGATTCTGGAGACCAGATGACGTCATTTTTGAAAAGTGCAAAGTTGACGTCACATATATTTTCAAATGCTGAAAATATCTTAAAGTGGTATATTAACGATAAAACTTCATTCAAACATGACGTATTCTGCGATTCTGAAGGGCAGATGAAGTAAGTTTCTAGAACTGCAATGTTGACGTCATATTTTTTTCCGAATGATGGTAATACTTGACAAGTGGTTCACCAAGAAAACAATTTTATCTGCACCGTACAGATCAAACCACATACCTACGGCATGTGTACAAAAAGAGAAAAATTCATGAAAAAGTGGGGCCCAACGACTGTGAGATTTGTCTTCTGCTGTGCGCCCCTTAGACAACTACTCTCAAATGGAACAGCTACTGCTACAAAAATCGAAAAATACTAATATACTCAAGTATAACTGTTCATTACAAACATACAAAAGTCGTAAAATATTTCTCAAACCTGTAAACTAGAATCTACAAATCACAGATGTTCACTCAACGTACTCAATTATAGAGTTCCTGGTTTTGTACACAATGGTTGGCATTTTTTGTCATTACTTCAATTCTAGGTGCTATAACGTTTGTCATATTATTCAAAAGTTGTTCTCTCTTTCGCAGCTGTGACTTGTAGATTCTAGTTTACAGGTTTGAGAAATATTTTACGACTTTTGTATGTTTGTAATGAACAGTTATACTTGAGTATATTAGTATTTTTCGATTTTTGTAGCAGTAGCTGTTCCATTTGAGAGTAGTTGTCTAAGGGGCGCACAGCAGAAGACAAATCTCACAGTCGTTGGGCCCCACTTTTTCATGAATATTAGCTGGCTTTCCACATAGAAGTTTCCACTGTCTATTACATTCACATGTCGTACCAGAATGAATAAAATCTTATCAAAGTTTAACCAACATACTGTGAAAGAAAAAAACAGCGACTTGATCTCTGGCTAATTTAGGACATAACACTTGACTTACTTATTTTGAAGCTAGCTGTGAGAAGACCGCTTCGTTCATAAGTGACCATTGAGTGAAAAAGACGCGATATAGTTAGAAACACACTGTGGCTAGCAATAATCTATACACAATACTATATACTTCTATATTTATAAGCTTTTTATATAATAAAAAAGATGAAGCAAAAATTTCTTTGACTTAACAAATTATAGGGCGTGTCAGACAACGCATGACCGTGATGTGTACCGTAACGTAAATTGTGATATTTTTTGTGTGTGATTTCCGATGTGCATTTCGCACATGTTTTGAATCATTGTTTTGTTGCTCTAATTCTTTCATGATTTTAATATAAACTCCGAATGAATCTGCTTTCAAAGTTACGTGTCGATATCACCAGTTAAGTCGTCAGTAGTACAAGTGGTTAGATTGAGCAGCAGCTTCGTGGATCATGCTTATCTTCATCCACGTGGCGTGATTTGCATTCTTTGATCATTCCTCCAAAACAGAAAAGTTTCAAAACTTGAAATTCCGCGATGACCAAATCAGAACCTAGGTTATTTCTTTGAGAATGATCTAACCCTCTCAGACGACGATGCTCGTACCGGAATACTTTGGTTGATCATATCAACATTTTTATTCTTTTATCTATTCAATGAGTGAGTTCTTGAACTCTCTTTTGCCTTAATATATATTTTTTTAGACTTTTTTATAATACATTTTTAGATTGATTTCCTAAATGTTGTCTGCTCCTATATTCACCCTACATCTACCCCAATCATCATCTTCAATAATCTATGATATCATCACCACTACGTCGACCCCTTTAGATCTTTCACATTCATCTTTATGTGTTTTCAATAGACTTTTGCGTTACACATTCTTTTGAATTCAATTATTCTAAAGATTGTATATATAAATACGAGTTCCCAAATTCCCAAAATTGATTAACGACAATTTCCGATTGAATGGTGTATGTAATCTTCGTGACAGACAAAAAATTCACAGGTGGAGAGGTGGAGGTTGATAATGAATTCATACTATACATTTCAACTCTTGTTAGTTGGTCAAGTTTATACATTTCTTCCTTCACAAACACGCGCATCCTTTCAAAAGAATGAACCCCAACAGCAATTGTAGCATTCGATAAAAGAATACCTGTAAATATAGAAACGTATTTGCAGTATGGTGGTTGAAGCGGACAATAAAGAGAAGGTGGACAATGTGGATGTAGCTTTAGCTACTATGGACGGTCAGATTGTTCGTCCGAGAGACGAGAAGTTCTGTCGACATAATGCACGACAGAAGTGCGCCCACTGTCTCCCCCTGGATGTGAGTAATTTTCCATTTTCATATCAATTTTGTCTCTAAATTTCATGAAATTTCGCTGGATTGGAATCCTTTTTTCAGTTTACAGGGGTAGATACCAGTAAGCATGAACACGTCATCACTGGTCAGTATGCCTTATATTCTTACCTACCTCACACATGGGTGCGCTACCCCGGTCGGCGGACACGGAAGTGGTTAACTTTTTATGCATTGAACTCGGAACGTTCTCTAACAGTCTAACTCTGCTTTCTGTGTGAGCCAGGGTGATATTTCACTCTTCAAACCGAGTTCATTTCACCTGTGACCTTAATTAAAGATTATAGTGCCATTTCAGCCATACGACGAGGAATATCTGAAATCCAAAGAGATCAAGCACATGTCTTTCCATTCGTATATTCGAAAACTCACCGAAGGTCATGGCAAAGGTTCTCAGCTGAAAAGACCTCTCGAGAATATAAGGTGATAGATGATGATAATGACCATTTTTCGTTGCAGATCATAGGAAAATTATTGTTTTGCTCGACATGGAAGATAATCTTTGCTCACTTGGTAGTACTTTGTGTTTTTTTTCGGTTCGAAGGAAATATGACTACGGAACGTGAACATGAAAGGGGTGTGCGTATATTTGAAATGTCCTGTAGTTATCCCAGGGACGTGTTGGATGTTATTTTAATAGTTTCTCATATCTAAAAAAAAGTTTTAGCGATTCTCTGCGAAGACTTCGAATGTTTCTATTCCCAGAGGGGCGTTTGAATTTGGATGGCACTCAACACTAAAATGAAAAAGCTGAATTTGTCGTTGGCCCAACGGTCAATTTTGCGAATATGAAAAAATGGCATTCTTCAGATGTTCTATCGATCTCGCGTGTTCTGCACACAAGCCGTATCCCAAGGGCGTCTGTACAAAGTGTAAACCTCCCATGGTTACTCTCAATCGACAGGTTAGTGCGAGTTTTCTCGACATTCCCACTACTCAGCATTGGCTCGTCCCAGGGACCGAAATTGGACTCTAATGATAATCTTTGATACGGACCGAGTTAGTCTGTCCCAACCACTGCGCATCGAGCAGTACAGTCTTGGTATCGTACCCAGGAAACGGATTCAAATTTCAATAGTTAAATACGTACGAAAACAGTTCAAAAATAGAACGTAGATGATTTCGGGCGTATTCTCGATATCGGATGCGTTGCCGCTCTCAACCCATCGTGTAATTAATTCGTTCCTTGGGTAGTGTTTGTTTCGAGCAGTTGTACGAAAAGTCAATCAATGGTTTTGTACTTATAGAAGTTTCGTCACGTCGACAATATCTCCATCGAAAATCAAGATTTGGTCAACTGCTTCTTGAATTATTGGCGACAGACTGGTGTCCAGCGTGTGGGTTATTTGATTGGAACGTGAGTTGTTCTTGCTAAGTAAGTGCTCGAGTCTTATAGTTCTCTCGACAGTTATTAAGTTTTGTATGTGTCTTAGTTCTGTTGCATAGATTCGACGTTTGCTAGTCTGATGGTTCGTGGAAAAACTATTTGTTATGAAAAATTTAATTGGATCGAAAAAGCTCGCTTGCGATTTTTCTCTGGCTCGACGGAGCAGTGTTACCAGATTGGGCTTATTGCTCATTGTTCTAGTCAAAGTTATCAAGTTATTTATGTCGTCAGATATCAAACATTCACGGAGGTGCCTCTTGGAATCAAAGCCACTGTGGCTGCCATCTATGAACCACCGCAGAAGTGCACAAAAGATTCCGTGGCTTTTTTGGAGGATCCCAATGAACAGGTGTTGTTTGTTACGTGTAGGCGGCTGGAAGCCGGAAATTTCATGATTTCATGGAAACTAGTTTCGAAGTAGATTTTTGAATGAGTGAGGGGTCACTGGCTTCACATACGCAACGTTGTCTCGATGCAACAATCACAATTCACAAATTTGATCTTTAAGTGTCAACAAGACTTGAGGAGATTGATCGGCTATCCGCTATCATCTTAATCAGGGACACTTTGTTAGATGCTCTATCGAATCAACCGTTTTTCTTCCAATCCAAACTTTGAACCACCCCAATTCAACAAAAGTCGCATTTTTCTTGTGAAAACATCTCCCACCCTGTTCTGTAGTTTGGTTACGCAAGTAAAACACCTAATTTTCAATCAATTCTTATGTACAACAAAGTCGCCCCACGTTTGTTCAGGTAATCGCTGATAATAAAAACAACTCAATCTACTGTAAAAGCTGTCAGAAAAAAAATTGAAATGTTTTGTTTCTCCTCGGCTTCCATATATAAGTTGAAGGCCTTGGATAAGCTACTTTCTTGGCTTGGTCTCAAGAAAGTCGGATGGATTTTCACGGATCTTTGGCCCGCCGATCCTGTTAAGGGAACTGTTCACTGCACTCGAAACAAGGTAAGCTTTCATGTTTTTTCGTTTGTGTCGAGGGACGATCCTGTTTAATTGCAAATCCGGACAACTCGTCCCCACCGCACCGACAACTCGTCGCAGGCCCAAAAATTGGTTAAAATAGCTCAAAACTTTCAAATGAAAGTAGTGACTAGGTTATATTTCAGGGACCTACTAATTACCGCACCTACCGCACCGGGAAAATACCGCACCGCGATTTGAAAATACCGCACCGTACCGCACCACCGCAAATTTGCGTATTTTTTTCAAAAAGTTTAAAATCTCCAATTTTGCAAACAAAATAGTTTCTAAGGCATAAATCCTATTCTTTCCATCACTTTAGATACAGCAAGTCTGAAAATGATGTCTAGTTACCGACCACAATGAGTTTATTCCCTTTTTCTGCAAAATTCGGTCAGTGTATTTGTTTAGAGATTCTTTCAGTTCTTTCTGCAAGTATGAGCTATTCAAACCTGAAATATTTGGTGGATTTTATTTTTAGCTCAAAATTGACAATCATTGCCAATGAACAAACGAGCACAAACCTCTAACTCTATTATGGTAATCCTTTTTTGTTACCTCTCACTTTTCCACGGGAATAAAGTATTCATATAAGTTGCTAGTGGAGCAAACGCTAGCATAATGTGTACTCAGTGCTTCTCTTCTGATAAGCAGTTTCTTCTATACATTCGATAACTCACTAATATGACATGAAGGCATAAAACAATTTGAAGAATACACAACAGAAAACGAAAATGCAATACTGAAAGCGTGTTCTTCTAGTGAGAAAGTTTCACAGAAAGTTTTCTCGAGATCACTATTGTTGTTTTCAAGTGAAAAGAATAGGGTTTATGCTTTAAAAACTATTTTGTTGGCAAAATTGAAGATTTTGGATTTTTTGAAAAAAATACGCAAATTTGCGGTGGTGCGGTACGGTGCGGTATTTTCAAATCGCGGTGCGGTATTTCCCCCGGTGCGGTAGGTGCGGTAATTAGTAGGTCCCTATATTTCATAGGAGAGACTGCATGTAACTTCAGCAATAGAAAACAAATGGAAATCACAAAGATAGACCATATTTTGCTATAATTTTGATAATTTTATCGTTAATGTCTTGTTTTCTCTCGAACTTATGATGAATAAACCAATTTTTTGAATATATTCATAGTTAATTTGTATTCTATAGTGCATAAAACTTCACAACAAATAATTTCACTTCGAAACCCAGCTTTCAGCCAGTTTTGTGATAAATCATTGGGGACGAGTTGTCGCATGTTGAGGGACGAGTTGTCGCACACGCGACGCACGGGGACGAGTTGTCGCCAGGGGTGACCAAAAATATGACCGACCCTACCACCGGTACGACCCCACCCCCTTGAAAAATAGAAATTCACGGAAAAATACGAAATTGTTCTTCAAAGTTAATGCAAGAATTTCACAAAAATCGGCAAAAATCATCATTATTTCCAAAAATTTCCGCTCCGTCGGGGCCTTTACGACCCCCCTCCCCTTAAGAATGTTGCACGCGTGCAACTTGTGGTCACCCCTGGTTGTCGCGGAATCTTGCAAATCAGCTATACTACAAAAGCCATTCAGTTCTCTTATGCAAATCTCGTTTTCATTTGTTTTCTAAATGTTACTCTAGGATATCCGTTGTTCTCAAGTTCTCATCTATACGGTAGAATATTTTATAATTGGTCCGCATTTGATTCGTAGTTCATTTATTTAATTTTTCAAATTTGATTCGTAACAGGATGCTTTTCTGCTCTCTGCCGAGGAATGTATCACTGCGGGATATCTCCAATCTCAGCATCCCAATATCACTCCATATTGCACGGATGGGCATTTCGGTTCAAAGTGAGCCTTTTTTTCTGGGAACATTAATATTTCCTTCAATAGTATAATACATCACTGTCCCAATGTGACGGTTGCTCAGTAGTCGAGGTTGCTTTTTAGTTTTCAGACGTTTCCAACTATCGGACGACTCTGCTCTTATTCAGATGTCATTTTCCTAGTACCAAAGCAGGCATGATAATTCGACGATATTGAAACCTTTGATTCGATGTATTTCAATCGATGGTTGTCAGCATACCCGGTGAGGGATGTTTTTAGTTCGAGAATCGGGAATACGAGAATTCAGAGTGAACGAGAAGATGTCAGGGTTTCCCACCACCAGATTTCAGATTTGTCACGGTCGTAGCCAGTGGAGACGAGACACAACAGGTCAACTTCCATGGATATCAGGTGGGATTATGTTACCTAATTAAACATTATACCATTTACCAATCAATCAATCAATCAATCATGTCAGGGAATAATTAATTCAAAATATAGTGTGGTTGTTCATGTTTTATCCGATTCCAAGGAGCGGGTTGGCCATAGAGTTTACCGGACTTGCGAGCGTTGCGGTATTCTCACCCAAAAAGTTTACCGAAAAGTAGAAAGTCACGCAAAATTTGAAGTATATATGAAAGTTTATAGAACTCTTGACTTTCACAAAAACAAGCATAGTGTGCTATGGATATCAGCGAAGTATTTGTTCTCTCTTTCTTAATTGTTTTTTTTTCTCAAGGTTTCGAATCAGTGCAGTGCTCTGGTACAGGCACAACTGCTCTGTCCCACAAATCACCCCGAACTGGCATACATCCGCGAGAAGCCTCTCAGCGAAACTCATTACATCACTGACGTTCAGTATACGGTAGGTATCAATCAATATGTTTTATGACGAGCTGTCGCTGGAACGTTTTTCTAGCTAGTAACATTCCCGGCGTTTGATCTGGGATGCAGTTTGAATAATGCACCTCAATCCTGAGTTTCATGAGACTTTTTTCTACCAACACCTAGGTATAACGAGCGAACATAAGTGACAACTACTTGTTCGTTGTGAACTTGTTACCCGTATATCTTGTATATTTCACTATTTCACAACACATTATGTGTTGTGTGTTGCAATGCAACGTCGATATTATACCAATTCGAATGGTGGGTTATTTTGCAGGAGAAGAACAAATATGGTGCAGAAGTTCGTAAGGATGGTCGCCCTCTTCCAGTCGAATTTCTCCTGGTGAGTCAAGGCTAGGAAATACTGGAATAAATTTTGTGTTGATAAACAAACATACAGCTGTGAGGCTCGAATATTCAATAAAAAAGGAGTCCGTTTTCACTTTGAAATACGTGAATATTAATGATTGTGCATCAGAAAAAGGTTTTTTTTCTGGATACTTGGGCAACTTTACTGTATGTGGAAGCGCTTCATTTCATATGACATTCATTTAAGGTAGATGTGCCGACTGGAATGCCTAAAGAACCAAACTACACATTCCATGTAGCCAAAGATGCCAAGTTTGCCGTGGAGAATAGATCTGACATGCAGGAACTCCAGGTAACGTATATAATTTATCATTGTGGCGTGAATTGTTTTATATACCAGAGGTGGTGATGACATTAAAGAATTAAATATAGCAAGCAGTAGATTAGCTGCTGAAATATTCTCCAACAACTTTTCTATGGTTCTAATACAATGCTCATTTTTCGGTAACTGAATTTTCCCAATCATCATATAAGTTGGATGTGCCGACAAATGTGATGAAATGATTGTCAACTATTTTAACAATTTTAGCTCATTCAGAATTTCCGACCACTAAATGGTTTTGAAAACTGTGGTGAAATAGAGTAATAACTCATAAGTCTGCTGAATGCATGTTATGTCACTCTTTCATAATTGCTTGAGACGTAGGCTGCGGGTTGATAGGTTTACTTTCTTTTGTAACGGTTCTGATCGAGGTTGAACGTGTCAAACGTAGTCATTGCAGGGTGGTGTTAATCTGACCAACTACTGTGCTGAGTTCTCGCTGAATCAGTTTCTCGAGCAAGCTACCAACTTCCATTTCTTGTTCTATCTACTCACGAATGGAATCGTCAACTTCACAGACGAAGAGATGCAGGTAAACATGCTCATCACGTTTTGCGCTTCCAGTTACAAATTACTACTGTTGCCCGTTTGTTCCAAATTTGTGATGGAACACGCCTGGGTAACATTACCGTTTATGAATTTATTATATAACGATTCGTAGCGAAGAAAGTAGGGCAGTCTGGTACAAATAATGTGAGGCGAGTGCTGTGACTAGGCAAATTACAGAGTTGATAAAAGTTCGATGATTGATTTTCGAAATTTAAATTGCTCCTTTACGGAACATGAGTATGGAATTGTTTAGTTGTTTTCCAGATGAGTATGTTGCATTGGTCCCTCTTGTTTACAGACTTTGTGTAAGGCGGTGATTGCCCAAGATCGGGGTGCAGCTATGGACTGGGCACGTGATTGTGGCAACTGGCAGCAACTTGTTACACTTTCCCATGAGCAGGGGGCCGGTATGTTTCCCACTCATCCCTTGCTTGTAATTAAACATGACGAGAACCCTACACCGAACCACATAAGTTCAAAAATCGACCACTTTTGGACAGTATCGGTAGTTTACCTGTTTCCTCATGGAAAATAAAGAAGTTGTACGAATCTGGATGAGAAAACGGGCTTCTTGGTATGGCCACTCCTTACTGGTCTGTGTTGGCCCTGAACATCACGTCAATAGCAGTTCATGCCACACATTCACCATTTCAGTTTCCTGAGTGCTGAATAGATATTTCTGGATTATGTTGGTTGCATAAAGAACCGAAAAGTATATATGATATATATTTATTGAGATGGTAACGTGTTCTTACTTTGCAGCTGCTCCGTCTCAGCCGAATGCTTCCAAGTGGTCTTGCAGTCATTGCACTTTCGAGAACACCGAACCCCGTCCGGATTGTGCTATGTGTGGACTACCTGTCAACTGAAAGACTCGAAAACGACTGTACAAGTTGTCAAGTCTGTAAATGTGTAATTCGTTGTAATACTCGTGTGAATTGTGGTACCGGTAGATTTTTATTAAATATTTTCCTTTTTTGTTTCCGTCATGCAGGAAAAGACATACGACGTACTACTCTGGCATGCAAAGTCGCCAAAAACATTGAAAACGAATAGTGTGTTCCATCCATCATTAACCCTCTACCCTCTACAGTAGAATGGTAACATTTTCAATCAGATTATTCATCTGAAAGTTATTCGAATGGTAATTCAACTCCGTTATTTTGTTAATCAACCTCGTGACTAACCAAACGATCACCCTGAAAATCTGTAAATTGTGGCCAAAAATGCATATAAAACATCGATTGGCAATAAGAAGTACAGTCGTCAATTTGTTGTGATTCTCTTGTTGCACCGCGAGATTTTTATAATCAAATATTTTTGTTTCAATGTCTGAAATCAAAAGTTGTCAAACAATTATCAATAACACAATTTTTATGACAAACAGATGACAATAAAATGTAACAACATACAGTTGGTGGGTTTAAAGCTAAGGCATAACAAGAACTCGTTGTGGACTAGTAATTGAGCGGGTTGCGGAGAAATGCGAGGCAAGATGAACTGAGTTTGATAAGATGATTATGTACAGGCTTTAATAATGATCACGAAAAATGCTCTTTGTTGCTAATGAAAACGATGACTTAAGAGATTTACAGTACATGGGAGTGCCAAATGGCAAAGTGCCATGAAAATCAAAGTTTGTTCAATTTCCGCCGGTCAGGTTTCGACGACGAACCGCGTTGCTGATCCTATCATCAACCGAGGCGGCAGCGGCTGCCTGAACATGAATGAATGAGATGAGAGAGTCTGAGATGGATTTCATGTCGCCTCTCATCATTACTATGGGGTATGAATCGTGACAGCTGACTGTGGTGTGGTGCTGTATGCTGGCTCTAGGTGTAGGGCACCAACCTCGGTGTTTCCTGATACGAACAAAAATGAGAGCAATACTTACTTGTAGTGCTCGTGTTTTGTCCGCATCGATTAAAGTGTAGTTGACATTTCCAAGATCAACTTCGGAACGCTGTCCTATCGATGAACATCTGTAACGGAAACCGAAATTGAAGAAAAGAACCGAATTGTGAATAGCTCAATCAATGCGTATGAATTATGTGAAATAGCACGAATCTAGTTTAGTTAAGGTTGAACGAGTGAGAGTTTGTTTCACTCCACCGACCTGCTAGGACCCCGTTCCTGCTCCCCAGGACCAACATCCGCATAATTCAAACGGGGCGAGGGAAGAGAGCTCTTTTCCAGAAGAGGACGTCCGCCTATCTGAAAAAAATATTCGTTACAAATTTACTAATACAGTGGGAGAAATGACACGTTAATGAGAACATGGAAAGGTTCAAATATATCAGATTAGGACACAGACACACAGAGAGGACATTAGGGTTGTTAATTCCAAACTCGAATTTCGAAAAAAACTCGAAATAACTCGAAATTTCGAGTTTCGAGTTCGACTCGAAACTCGAAAAACTCGTTTTTTATAAAACGTAAGAAACTCGAATTCGAAAAACTCGAAATTTCCAGATCTCGAAAAACTCGAAATTTTGGAAACTCGAAAAGATCGAGTTTTTCGAGTTTCGAGTTTGGCTTCGTTCCGAGTCATGAATGGAAGACGAATGAGCGTTTTTCAGCATTTTATTCGCAATTTCAAACATAAAATGCTTCCTTTTCCACGATTCTCGCGTATTCATGTGAAAAAATCAGAATTTCTCAGAAAACTCTCATTTTTTTGTCTCGATAAAATCCCGAAACTGAGTGACCAAACTCGAAACTCGAAATTCGAGTTTTTCGAGTTCAACTCGAAACTCGAAAACTCGTTTTTTTCGGAAACGCAATAAACTCGAACTCGAAAAACTCGAAATGTCCGAAACTCGAAAAACTCGGTTTTTCTCAAAACTGGAAAAACTCGAAACTCGAAAACTCGAAATTTTCAACTCGATTAACAACCCTAGAGGACATGAATCCTTGAACTATAAAATAAACAACCTCTGTCACGTTAACGTATCGAAACACTCCATCAACATCGCTTCCTATTGTTTCTGGTGAGAAATTAGGAGATCGGGTGGTAGCAACCGCGGGCTGCGCATAACATATGAGATTGGTGGAACCAGCCCCAACATTCCTGCAAAAAATACTATTTTTCTTAGAACAACGATCAATGGTGAAATGGTGTAGTGCTCACCTGACCAACTACTTCAGGCTTGGACTATGCTTTCAAAATACCCGTACCGTTTTCAGATATGTAACAAATCTTTCATTCTTACAAGAACCAAACAAATTCTTCGCTGAGGAAACCACTCTCTTTCCCATTTCATTGTGGTCCCAAAAAACGTGAGAACGAAAACGGTATAAGTAACGGGAAGCGAGCGTCCTAATCCCGCTCTCGTCTGCATGTCTGAACTGACCATTTGAGGGGAATCGCAGTTCTGACAGGTGTGGTAGGCGAACTCACTCCGCTATGGCTACTGCGACTGGAAGTGGAGCCGGAGCGAATCCGTGGTGAAGCTGCAAATCAATTATCATGAACTATGCTCACTGATAACTGCAAATCTTTATATAAAAATTAGAATGTGCCATAGGTTTTTTTCTCTCAAGTTTTTCGAGTGAGTGCCAAGCCGACTCACCTAACACTTCCTGGGTCGAAATATTGACGTAGGGCGGACGAAACTGCGAGGTTGAGACAGAACTGCACGAGGCCTGACTACCAGAAGAACTGCGACGGCTTGAGGAAAAGGCTTCATCTTCGAAGGCAGACGGGTTCCTCGATTCCGATCTGGTGAAAACCATCATATTCGAGGAGAAAGAAGAAGAACCCAGTGGAAAAGATAATACCTTCATGAACGAAAACTCACTGACAGTAGATTTGAAAATCTAAAACCGTTATTCTCAAAAAATTTCGTGCATTTGTTCTCGAAAACGTTTATTTTGCGGATCAGGAGGATATTGTGTCAACAATGTATTCTTCTTGGTATTCAGGTGGAGCACGGAGAACCCAGCTGCCTATTAACCTACCCGAACACATATTCAGTGTAGTTGGCGAAGGCCCGTTTGCGAGTTGATAAAAGATTCGGTCATCTATAACACACAGCATTTGAGCTGATTACCACGCCCAGCGAGTAATAGTGTCAGTGTTATAACGAAGACAGTTCATGAAACTTCGGTGGACAAGGGGCGAGTCAACTCACAAAATGCTCCCTACTATTCGTTGATCACTGTACTGGTTATGTGACCGCTGCGGATGAAAACTGGAAGGGGGCAGGTGGTGTGGCTCATCATCTTCCCCACCCACGCTTCTGCAATGTACAATATGATCACTAACAACTTATATAATTTTCAATACTATAATTTACAATTATATTACACTCAAATTTTGTCTTGATAATAACAATCAGATGTATATCATATGTTAACATGTATATTTTCAACTTGAAAAATATACCTCGGTCTTGGAGGTGGCGGTAACACAACCTTCCGCAGCCTATTGGTAGCCTGGGATCCCTGATGATACGAATTATACCCGGCAGGTTCAGACAAATACTCGGAACCAACACCTCCTCCTGAAATGAAACATGAAACACCATCTTTGAGTATCGGAGACACAGCCTGTAAACTTATTAACGGACAATATATTGCGTGAAAAATAAGGGAAACTTACAACGTCCAGTTTTCGCAGAAAATGGTTTTTTTTATATTTTTGGCTATCCGAACAGTGTTTCTGGAGAATGGTAAATATATGCTACCGTTCTCAATATGAAGCGTCACGTCCAATCTCTACAACTGTAAAAAAAGCAACCAGACGACCGCCTGATTCCCACCAACCTTCACTACCAAATCGCTGAATATGATTGACACGTGATGCAGGATGATTGATGGAAGAATGTAGAACAGGTCCACTGCTTTGGGCCCGTTCATTTCGACGCATGCTTTTCGCCTTCTGCACGTTGGCATTGTCTTGAACACGTTGTTGGACCAGCTGAATGTAATTGATATATGTGTTAAGCATACACCAGTAAGGTGTAACTATTCTACAAAAAGAGGACCGTTTTCCTGCTCAATCAAATGCGTGAAACTTCATGATTTTCCAACCCACACATGGAAATCCCTATGAAGTTACTGGTTTTTTTATCTATTCTGACTTTCTGGACCACTTTACAGTAATATAGTGTTGAGAATGTGAATTGTAGTGTAAACTGCATACACATTTACATCAAAGTCAGTCATGAAGAGATGAAGAGCGTGTCGCGTTTTTATCCGTGATCTGCCTAGAAATTATTTCCCATCCAAAACTAGTGGAACAATGTGTACGTGAGATGCATGAACCGAAGGAAACTCACCTGAAAAATAATGTCAGCATTTTGAGTCTGAAAGCAATGAAGTCCTTCACCAGTTCGGCATCGCCGACCACTTTCAAAAAAGAATACACCTGAATCACGCACACTTAATTTTACAACATCACATCCAGCGTTGACGCTTACTGCACCTTACTATAGTTTGTTCCACCCACTTATAACCCTCTACAGTAATCTGCTAAGACTTCTAGGTCAAAGTTTACTATATTAGCGTATTCAGAACGCCTCAAAATGTTCACAGTGTTTTCTACATGTTTACTACTACTAACTCTGAAAATTTGAAACCAAAGTAATGACTTTTTCATTAGAAAACACCCCCTTGAATAGTTGACGGATTACTGTAGGAGTACATCGATTGGTGAAACAGACTATATACACATTAGATGTTTTGTGTTACCGCCAGAATTGAAAAAAAAACTCGTCAAAATGTTATTTCGTACAGGAGATGTGAGAGGTGAATGTAAAACTTATTTGGTACCTGCAGACGTGTAACCGTATCTCCGGATCAATTGTAAAGGCCATGACACCACATCGGACTTCGACTTTTCCAGAAAAATGTCATCTGCGGTAATACGCAACCAGGCTGAAACAATGTAATGCAAGTAATTGACTGCACATGAAGACGTTCAAAAGATGCAGCTTCCGATCCGTCTTTGGCTTGACGATGCAAAAAAAAATTGTTGGTTGTCGGGGATATGAAAACGCACCGTGAATAATTTTATTTCGTCTGTGTATGTAGACTCGAAACTGTTGTCCGAACGAACCATCACCAGGAGAGTGGTCCTGGCTAACTTTGTTCCCCATTTTCCACTTAGGATAACATATCTGCAAAACCAAGTTCACACTCAACGCTAGGTTTAACCAAAGTGCCAAAGGCCTACTCAAACTCTTTAAAAAAAATCACAGATAAATAATCTAACATGAATCAGTCGACAAGACAGAGAGAAATTAAGAAAAGAAGTGAAGACATGCAGCCAGTTGGTCACTAAACGCAGACCGACCTACAGAGAAGGGAATACAAAGCCTACAAATAAACATGGCCAGACATAATTACAAGAAAATACGTTCTGGTAGTGCAACCTTGATAATAGAAATACACATTTACGACAAAAATTTATTAACAAAAAGACACTATAATCAGAACTGACACGTTAATTAACCGTAACAATCATGGAATCTAGAAAACTTGCAACGACGCTTTTGAATTTCGTCATAGACGGAACAAAGTGACCACCTTCGTGAACAATAGATACGTTCTCTTTAAACTTAGACAAAAGTAGCTGACTATTCTCTTTCCGAACAATTTCATCACTACAACCATATATACCTAGACAAGGAATGTCAATATCAACATCAACGTATCTCTCGTGGACAGAGGAGAGACTTAGAAAGCCAGAACATAAAATGACGAAACGAATTCCTAAACGTACTTCACCTAGTTGTTCCTTCGCCAACAATAAATGAGCCATGGACGCTCCTTGGCTGAACCCGAATATTCCGTCAAAAGGCCCGTTTGTGGAGATGAATCGCAGAACCACTTCGACAGACTCTTCGAAGCCAGTCGCGATTTCGGTAACATCCTGAAGAACTACACTTGCAAAAAAACGCATAGAACTCTACCGGACGTGACAAAGTTCTTCACCTTGAAATAACATACATCTCGAGACATTACATTTTGAAATCAGATGACAGAGTTCAAGGATTTCCCAACTTTATACTCACTCAGTACAAATTTACTTTATAACATAACTTGAACATATATGGTTGTTTTGTTTAATTAATACTGCAACTACTTTAAACGGCTTCTAAACAAAAAGAAAGACTAGTTTTTTTAACATACCCTTTTTGATCTGAAAACTGGCTGATTTTTTTGAAAACGAATAATATATCAGAGGCTCTACTTATGCGTACATTCCCTGTACTGTGTGAATTGTGGCTCAAGCCGCGCATACGCCCATCAAGCTACAATCTAAAAACTAAAATATACCTTAGAACTGAACTGGTTATCCGTCTTCGAGAACCACCAACCTCGGGCGCCCTCCCTGTCGTTTTCTTCAACATTCGGAATCAGAGGGGCTGTAATTTGTTACCAATTAAATAAAACAAACTGAGCAATAATCTCAAAGAACTTAGTAAACGACCCCGGCAAAATCTTTGTTACCCCACTTTGAAACCGATATATAATAATCGAACGTTACTGAGGGACCTACTAATTACCGCACCTACCGCACCGGGGGAAATACCGCACCGCGATTTGAAAATACCGCACCGTACAGCACCACCGCAAATTTGCGTATTTTTTTCAAAAAACCCAAAATCTTCAATTTTGCCAACAAAATAGTTTTTAAAGCATAAACCCTATTCTTTTCACTTGAAAACAACAATAGTGATCTCGAGAAAACTTTCTGTGAAACTTTCTCACTAGAAGAACACGCTTTCAGTATTGCATTTTCGTTTTCTGTTGTGTAACTTCAAATTGTTTTATGCCTTCATGTCATATTAGTGAGTTATCGAATGTATAGAAGAAACTGCTTATCAGAAGAGAAGCACTGAGTACACATTATGCTAGCGTTTGCTCCACTATACTAGCAACGTATATGAATACTTTATTCCCGTGGAAAAGTGAGAGGTGACAAAAAAGGATTACCATAATAGAGTTAGAGATTTGTGCTCGTTTGTTCATTGGCAATGATTGTCAATTTTGAGCTAAAAATGAAATCCACCAAATATTTCAGGTTTGAATAGCTCATACTTGCAGAAAGAACTGAAAAAATCTCTGAACAAATACACTGACCGAATTTTGCAGAAAAAGGGAATAAACTCATTGTGATCGGTAACTAGACATCATTTTCAGACTTGCTGTATCTGAAGTGATGGAAAGAATAGAATTTATGCCTTAGAAACTATTCTGTTTGCAAAATTGGAGATTTTAAATTTTTTGAAAAAAAAATGCAAATTTGCGGTGGTGCGGTACGGTGCGGTATTTCCCCGGTGCGGTAGGTGCGCTAATTATAGTAGGTCCCCGTTACTGAGCGCCACCACCACATGAAAAATTATTTAGTGTATTTATATATTGACGAACGCAGAACGCAGAGTGCATCCCATCATAATAATACAAAGATGAGACAGATTAGATTTATTCGTACCTGGGGGACACCCCCCCCCCCCCCCAGAATGTTCAGTTAAAAACGTTCGTATAATTATTCACTTCTCGGAACATTATTAATGAAACCAGGACACAATCTATTCCGAAAAACGATATACCTGAAACAAATTCAAAATCGGCATACTTCTTAAAAAGTTTACGAAGACTTCCTGTCTTCTCCCGAAACAAGACATCGTTTTGCCTATAGCCATGAAGACAGAGTATTTTTAAACGTTTTGACATTCTTCAACTGAAAAATATGAATGAGTTAATAACTGAAAAAGAATATTATTATTGAACAAAACAAGAAGAAATCAAGTAAGAAAATTGAAGATTGATGATGTAGATAACTTAATGGCAAAAAGCCAAATTTTACACTGCCAAAGTTCCTCACTTGTTATAGGGTGCGGAAGATCGAACATCGCTTTCCGTGCGGAGAGTGTCAAGAATTTGCTCGAAAGGCCGACAATTTGCTAATGGGGCGCGGCTTGGCGTTCACTTTTATTTAGCTCTGGCAATACTTCTTAAGGCAATACTTCTTCTCATCATATCATGTGGTATAATTATTAAAATTATTCGAGGTGGTATGGTTTATGTTTTAATTCAATCTTATCTCTCTGATTATGAAACTATACTGACTGGGAGGTGTACGTACACCTCCCAGTCAGTACTCCTACCTGCTCCCGGTCTTCCTGCCTTCACTCTACTCTACTCTCGCTTCTCTCTCTCTGTGTAGTTCATCAACTTATTATTATTTATACCGCACTTTTCTTTCAAACTGCGATTCAATCTCTATATATACTTACTGTAGCTAGCTGTATTATTTTGGCGCTGCTCAATCACCACTTTTTATTCCTCAATCAAACTCCTAGCGAGAACTTAGCCGTTTTTGAAAATTTCGCCATAAATAATGTATATTTATGAATACGTTTTCTCGGAATCAATGCATTATAAGTTCTATTTTTAGACAGAGTTATCTTCGATCATGGCTGGAGGAAAGAATTATTACCAAATTCTCGGCGTTGCTAAAGGCGCGTCTGACGATGAAATCAAGAAGGCCTACCGCAAGATGGCACTCAAGTATCATCCTGACAAGAACAAGGAACCTTCGGCTGAGGGAAAGTTCAAGGTATGCTGTGTGCTTGTTTAGAGTTACACTCTTAGTGGTATGGTGTCATATGCTGCGGTAAAGCATTTCAAAAGTTTTCAAATCACAGGATATTTGGAATGAAAATGTAGTATAAAATATCTTTGGTTAAATTGGATTTTATTTCCGAATGCTCAGATTTGCTTAAGAATGAAAACATCCAAATGATCCCTTTCAAAACAGTTCTCTCACTAGTGAGAATTGTGACTTATTGAACGATAGTTGAATTCGACCTTGACACAGTTGCTGATGGAGTGTTGCGTTACCAATCAAGTGATACTGGTCTAACCGAGTAGTTTTCCAATCGGCGCACCTCAGTGTTAGTAGAGTTATCCACTATGCACCATGCTTCTGAATTATTGATGATATCACTTGAAAAGGTGTAAATAAAGAAAAAAAGGTGTAAAAATGTGGTCTCTATTTCTTCCGTTTCAAGGAAATTGCTGAGGCCTATGATGTACTTTCCGATTCTAAGAAGAAGGAGGTTTACGATAAGTATGGAGAAGAGGGATTGAAGAGCGGTGGTCCCGATGGTGGCGGTGGAATGCCCGGTGGTGGCGCCCACTACGAAGTAAGTGATTGACCGATTTTTGCTAAACAGCTTCTGTCAAAGTAAGTAGACATAATCGGTTTCCTGGATTAAAAGTCTTCCGGGTCTTCCCATATTAATTTCCTGCAGTCGTATTGTTGTCACGCAGTATTCTTGAACGAGCCGTTCTTTGGGGATCACGTAAATTTGCTGTTTGGTAGGAGTTTCACGCGGGACGAAGATATGTACAATGTATGAAAAATTGGAAGTTTCTTACCTAGTATTCAGAACATTGCTATTGGAAGATAACTGTACAACTCTGTTTAGTTCCACGGCGACCCAATGCGAATGTTCACCCAATTCTTTGGTGGTTCTGGCGGAGGTTCTGATGATCCGTTTGGAATGTTTGGCGGTGGAGGGCCTGGTGGTGCGAACATCTTCTTCGGTGCACCCGGTTGGTTATTAATGTCTTATTGTCATGCTGGATGACGGTGCCGCATGAAATACATGGCGCGCTACTGAATTGGCACGTTTTTTGGAAGAGACCTAGAACCTTCCCCTTCTCCTTAGCGAGAATACCTATGACCAGTCGTACTAGCTGCCCCCGGAAGGAGAGCCGACCACGGCAGCGAGAGGGTCGATATCGGGATGCTCAATCGATATCTATTTTGCGTGTTTCATCTTCATCGCTGCCTCTTAATCTGTGGGTTTGAAGTATGACCGCAGCCTAACATTGACTTTAAACTGGATTAGTGACTTGTTAAAATATTGATACTGTCTTAAAATGTGAGAATCATACTTTTTTGTGGGGCTTGTTGAACTTTGAAAAGCCCCAAACGAACATCCACAGCTTCAAAATGCTTTATGTAGATTTTATTATCTCGTGAATTACGATTCAAATCAATCCTAGCTGTTTTTATAGGAGGAGGAATGGACGATGGTATGGGAGGTTATCACTTTGGTGGAGGACATGGTCACAGACGAGGTATGTTGACCTGAAACCCTAGTATCTTATCTCTTACTGCTCACATGCTATTTCGGCACATTTGCATTAGAGTTGTTAATCGATTATGAAAAACCGATTATTTCGATTTTCGACTTTCGAGCCATTTTGAAATTTCGATTCGATTTCGATTTTGCGTATGTTCGGAAAAAACCGATTATTTCGACTTTCGAGCCATTTTGAAAATTCAATTCGATTTCGATTTTGCGTATGTTCGAAAAAAAAACGATTATTTCGATTTTCGACTTTCGTTATTTAATGGAAATCTCACTCCATGGGCTAGATAAATAATGGATGCGCTATACTCATATCAGAACTATCGTATGATGCTTTCTAATCGAAATCTGACCATTTTTCAAGACTAGAATCGAAACTCGAAAATAATCGACATTTCGATTCTGAAAAATTTCGACTTTTTCGATTTTCGATTTTGAACAAATTTGTCCAATCTCTGTTTTTCGAGTTTCGATTTTGGCGAAATTTCGATCTAAAGATCGAAAATAGAAATTCGACTTTTTTCGACTTTGATCGATTTTCGATTTCGATCTTAACAACCCTAATTTGCATGCAGTAATTGCCTTCCTGTTCCATTAATAATCTACTCTCTAAATCTGAACAGTTTTGAAACCTTTGAATTTTATTTGATAACTTGATATCTCGTATTGTTTCAGCTCCCGCCCGACAAGATCCCACAGTACAGCACGAGCTCGCTGTTAGTCTCGAGGACATACAGAAGGGATGTGTGAAAAAGATGAAAATCACGAGGTTTGTGATATTAGCTATGAGCTCTCAACATATTTTAAATTGAAAATCAAGTTATGTTGTCAACTATCGGGAATATGCTCATTCTATAGTGCATGCCATCAATGTATTTCATTAGTGTTTTCATTCTGTCTGTCGATTGTAGGAAAGTATTGAGTGGTGATGGCTCGACTCGTGTGGAAGACAAAGTCCTCTCCATTACCATCAAACCTGGATGGAAGAGTGGTACTAAAATTACGTTCCCGAAGGAAGGAGATCAGCATCCCAATCGTACACCTGCGGATATCGTGTTTGTCATAAAAGTGAGTATTTCAATATCAATCTGTTGAATTCCCGATAATTATTCAACAATTTTTCTACACTTTCAACCTTGTTTCTGCTTGTATAAAGACTTTCCAGTTTCGATTACACCGACTATATGCTACAGTTTCATATTTTGTTGTTTACAGAGGGAAATCACTTTTTTGCATCTCATTTCACCTTAAGGCCACCAATATTTCATAGCTCAATGGAATGTGACATGTGTTTTGTTCAGGATAAGCCTCATCAGCATTTCAAACGAGAAGGCAGTGACATCAAATATACCCATAAGGTCACCCTCAAGGATGCACTGTGTGGAATAGTATTCAACGTACCGTTGCTCGGAGGATCGACCCAAGCTCTGCGAATTCAAGACGTTATCAAGCCCGGTACAGTTAGGAGGTGAGTGCTCTTTATTTTATGTGGAAATTTAACTCTTATCAATCTCTTACAATGCCTATATGTGGTTTGAAAGTGACATTTCGAATACGGTTTTCCGTTCTTAAATATCTCAAAAAGCAGTTCTTGCATCTGATTTGTATTATCCTTAGCTGGTGTCGCCAAGTGAACTATGGCAATGAGGTATTTTCAATAATTGTTCTCGCGCTCGAGCAATGTCACGTTTACATCAGTAAAAACGGCCGTGAAATATTTTTATTTTGCAGAATCACTGGAAAAGGTCTCCCTAACCCGAAATCGCCAGGAGTGTTCGGCGATCTGATTGTTGAATTCGATATCCTGTTTCCATCTTCGTTGACGGCCGCACAAAAAGAAGAATTGAAAAAGATTCTACCTTGAAAAGTATCACCTTTCTTGGTTCGTTCTTCTTAAAATTTAGAGTAGCTGCCCTTCAATTTCGTTCTGAATTTGTGTCTACTTGATTTTTTCTATATGCGGGTATGCTGGAGAATCGGCTGGTCATTTAGCATTCTGCTTTGATACTCATGCACTAAGCCGTTACTCATTCTGATATGAAAAAGTGCAAGTATGAAAGTTGCTGCTACATATTACTATTTACATACGTACAGTTGTACACATTCTTAACTTAACATTTTGTTGCATATAAGTTGAGCTTTTTCGATTTATTTCTCTTGTGGTTACTAGAATTTTAGGGTTTTCTCATTTGTGATGTTTTGTTTTGAATAAATTGTTTCCATCTCCCATTATTTCTTGTATCATTGGTCACTCCACGAATTGTTATCCAAAGCCCCGTTGACTAGAAGTTGTGATGACTCTGGAATGTTTTGAAACATTCGCAGTCCATTGACATTACCGTTCAGAATGTTGTCGAGGGCTGCAACCAGCTTATTGAGAGGCTCGAGAAATGTTGTTCCCCTTGTAAGACGTGAGTTTGTCTTGAGTTCTTCTAATAGGGTCACCAGTATGCCAGATGTACACCCCTTATCCTTTCAAAGTTATTAAATTTCACGTTATTCTGTATGTATAGTATTTAATGACGATATTCAGACGAGGGAACTTTCAACTTCAAAGATGCGCTCGATATCAGTGCCCAGCTAACCGAGGTGAGACCAACACCACTGATAAAGTTTTTAATCAATCTAACTAAGCTTATGAAGAGAATAAGTCGAGCGTATCGTGAAATATTAAAGTATGAAGCTCAATAGTGTGTTGCTTATAGAAAATATTCTCGAATAGGATTCAGAAAACACAGTCCACTGGACGGCTGCCGCTACCGTTCACATGAGCCAAAATATAGAAGCACTTTCGCCTGAGTGATTGTTCCTGAAACTATATTTTTTGCAAGATAACTGTTTTTTTTTCTTCAGGAGGAAATAGGGTTGATGGAATCCACGCATGACTATTGCCAGGGTAAACTCTTGCCACGGGTGACAGAAGCATACAGAAAGGAAGGTTAGGCACAGTTTCACAATAGTTGGTGGTTTTCAATCGGCCAATTGCACAAGGAACCCGGTATTTCGTTAACCCTACCAGGTAACCTTAACCAGGTTACCTGGTTAACCCTTTTGTTAATCACTTGTTAACCCTATTTTAGATGTCTTTAAATTAAGGATTACCAAGTGGTTAACAAAAGGGTTAACCAGGTAACCCGGTTAATGGTTAACGGCTAGGGTTAACGAAATACCGGGTTAAATAAAGAATTGGCCTTTTCAATCACTCGTCCATTACTCTGCGATTCGGATGGACAAGCATTAGAAATTGTGATTTATTGATGTACACATCTTGGAAAGATTGTAGATTGGTGAATTGTGTCCGTTTCAGCATACGACCCCACTTTGATTCCCGAAATGGGAAAGATGGGCCTTTTGGGA
Organism: Litoditis marina; assembly: GCA_964036275.1. Taxonomy (NCBI): domain Eukaryota; kingdom Metazoa; phylum Nematoda; class Chromadorea; order Rhabditida; family Rhabditidae; genus Litoditis; species Litoditis marina. The sequence continues at coordinate 23,947,434 of OZ038436.1, read as the reverse complement.
GCACCATACCAGGTTAGATACTTCACATTTAGTATTTTACTCTTGACGGAATTGTCGGTCATTAACCTTCCTAAATTTGAAGACGAAAGGGAAGAGATGCCTAGTGTTTAGTTCAGATTAATTCATCACACACAATGAATACACGATGTTGCTTTTTTAGTCATGTCTCATTACCCCGAAATCCGAGGGGAGCTGAGCTAGAGGAACATAATTGATAAGGTCACCCCAGAGACTGGGAAGGTAGACACAGGTCACTCATATTTCTGTCGTTCGCTCTTTCTTTCGTGGAATCATCTTATCCTCTTTGGTTCTGAGACCCGGGTTGGGTTCGAATAATGATGGTGGTTGGGCCACTGATTGGACGTCATATTCTACATTGCAGGGCTATGGATGTGCCGGCACATCAACGGTTGGATATGGTCTAATCGCAAGAGAAGTGGAACGAGTTGACTCTGGTTATCGGTCTACGATGAGTGTGCAGACAAGTCTGGTTATCGGACCAATCTACAACTATGGTTAGTTGACGGGTTCTCACACACCAGTAATGTTTTCTGTTGTGACTAGCCACAACAATTCAAAAAACGAACTACCTTATAATTAAAATAATTGATTTTTAGAAGTTTAATCTAAAAACGTACTCATTTTTGTCGAATAGTCGGACATTACTACTATTACTAGTGTCGGTCTGAAATGGTTCTTTTTCATTACGATTACAGATAAGAAGAGTATAAATGATCAATGCTCATTCTATCTGAATATCGAAATTCGTGCCCGGTACCCTGTTTCTCTTCAGGAACTTTTTGTTGTTTCTATAACAAATTTGTGTTTTCAAATGCAATCATTCACGTGACTCCATAATTTATTCTGGTCATCGATGTCTATAGAGATCTGGTTCTTTTCACTAATAAGTCAATATTGTTCAAATGTGAAGTAGGTGTAAAGTAGGCTTTAATTCACGATGGGAGTGGAAAGTATGAATGGTTTTTCTAGGCAGCGAAGAGCAGAAGCAGAAGTATATTCCTGGTCTTGCAAGTGGAGAATTGGTTGGATGCTTCGGCTTGACTGAACCCAACCACGGTTCCAACCCGGCTGGCATGGAAACCAAGGCAAAGTGCGTCTTTCACTTGACAAATTTCAATTATTTACAGTTCTGAGTGTTCTGTTTCTCCTCGATGTATGTACCGCAATGGGCAGGAATGTGCTGACGTTATTGATCAGCAGGCCATCCCAGGGGCCCGATAATTGTTCAATAACTTTCACCCAGTACTCTAGTAATTACAGTAAAGACCTGACTTCATAGCAACCGTGACTACACTTCTAGAAAACAGTTCAATCGCAGATCTGCAGACGTGTAAAAAGGCTGAAATGAATATATATATATATATATATATATATATATATATATATATATATATATATATATATATATATATATATATATATATATATATATATATGACTTCATAGCAACCGTGACTACACTTCTAGAAAACAGTTCAATCGCAGATCTGCAGACGTGTAAAAAGGCTGAAATGAATATATATATATATATATATATATATATATATATATATATATATATATATATATATATATATATAAGACGGTTCCAACTAAATTTTTTTCAAAATTCAAAGTAATTCACGGAATTCTGTCAATCTGTGAACGGGAACTTTTTCTTGCGCCTTGCGGTCGAAATGACACAATTTTAGGTTTCTTGTCAACGCGATGTTGGCATTTGACAATGAGATTCAGATTCTTTTGGCAAATGCTAAGTAAACGGAGTTCGCTTGTCACTTGTCAGCCAAAGGAATCATCTTTACCATTTGCCATTTGCACTGATTCATTTTGACACGTGCCAAACCGTTGAGAGGATTCGAACCCTTGGCTTTTGGGCCAAAAGCAAGCGCACTACCACTACACTAAGGGAGCACCTGCATTTGAAAAGAATGGACCGCGCTATATATAACCCCGCCGCAATTGTTCAGATTAACGTTGCCACACATGAGTGTATTAAAAGGGATTAGTTTATTGAAAAAAATCAATTTTCATAAATATAAAACGTGAATTTAAAAGTTGAACACACCAAAAACATTTCAGCTAGTTAAAAGCCAGTAGCAACTTTTCGCCCAACATCGCAAGTTTAAGTGTTTACTGTATTCCCTTTTCCGCTTCTCCTTTTTTCTTTCAAAGATTCGCACCCATAATTCGATAATCTATTCTCATCCCGTTATGAATATGCCCGCCCCGGTGTGTGCACGAACTGTTCGCGCTCTAGAACGTAGCCCGCTTAGTGTAGTGGTAAGCGTCTCGCTTTTGGTGTGGCGGGGTCAGGTTCGATTCCCGCATGAGGCAAAACCTGGTTGACACGTGTCAAGAAAGAGGATTGTTCCTGGCAATTGTCAGTGTTGAGCAGTGATAATATCACTTGCCAAGTGTTGAGCAGTGATAGTATCACTTGGCAGACATCAATATCTATGTTTGGCGCTTGTCATTTGGGTTTGCTCTAATATTTCCCAGATACAGCACCAACTTTGACAAGATAATGGTTTACGTGTCACACCCACTCCGTTGACAACATTTTGGTAAAAAAAACGGAAATTTTGAAAAAAATTAGTTGGACGCGTCAGATATATAGATATATATATAGATATATATATATATATATATATATATATATATATCTGACGCGGGAGGGTAGAACACGAAAATAGTATGATGGTGTGGAGGGTGCAGTGCATGTGGTAATTTATAAGAACAAGCATTATTAAAGTTTAATGACGTTCGGTCGTCAACGTTTCGATTGTTGTATTGTGAGGTTGTCTCCAAAAAACATGGCTGCATCTCGACTCGACGATGGCTACTTATAAGTAGCGTCTCGGTTACTCCCGTGAATGTTGCCAAAGATTTTGCGAGTCTAAATTGATTGAGGCTGCGAGACGTGTGGTTTCAGATGGGACGAGAAGACGCAGACGTATCGTCTGTCTGGTACGAAGACGTGGATCAGCAACAGTCCCGTGGCCGATGTGTTCGTCGTCTGGGCCCGCAGCGATCGACATGACAACGCTATCAAGGTGGGCTGCATACACCGGTCCCGTCGAACTATTCTACACAGAGAAGCCCCTTTTTTGCTTTATATCCTTCAAAATGCATAATTTCACATCAGAAAGTTTCCCAACTTTGGTTCAAATGGAGCCCGTTTATTTGTAATTTAGTCGCTAATCGAACAGTTTTACCTTTGTCCATGTTTACCACTCACTTTTCTACGGAATAAAGTATTCATATAACTGATACCTTGGAAATTCTAGCTCGTTTTCTAGCCGTTGGTTGTAAGTTTGTTATCAAAAAGCGAAACACATGACATGTCCTTGGAGTTCTCTCTCACGCCAGTGTATTCTGCAGGGGTTCATATTGGAAAAGGGAATGGAAGGGCTGACCGCTCCGAAAATAGAGGGCAAACTGTCGCTTCGCGCTTCAATCACGGGACAGATTTCAATGGACGAGGTGGCTGTCACAGAAGCACAAGTCCTTCCCAAGGTACGAGTCACATCTCAGCTCGTCACCATATTGTACAGGATACGACCGACCAAAAATATAATATGAAGTAGTTTTTCTGTTTTCGTGCTCATTTCGAATACGAAAAGTAGGTCGTTGGCACTTGTTCGAAAACGAGAACAGAAAAAATAATGTCACATAAATTGATTTGAATGATTTCATAAAGCCTCATCTTGACTAGTATTTGTGAGCTGCCCTCGTACCTCGTGAATTCATTGCGGGAAACTAAGTAGGTTCAAGAATACGTATAAGTTGACTGGGTACGTTTACTACGTCCAACAAGTAGAAAGTAGACTAGTCTATTAGTTTCTCAGTGTTTTGTTCAACGTTGTATACTATTTAGGTGAAAGGACTAGCTGGTCCATTCGGCTGTCTGAACAATGCTCGTCTAGGAATAGCATTCGGTACTTTGGGAGCGGCAGAAGAGTGCTTCCATATCGCCAGGCAGTACGCTCTTGATAGGTGAGTAGTTCTCCTGTTGTATGCTATGGGTCTAGAAGTTGGTATCAGAATAGAGTTTGCTTTTCTCTCTCCAAATTGTCCTGCTGATTAATATAATTTGTGGTGGGTGGGAGTTGATGTGAAAATCTTATCTTTTAGGCAACAATTTGGCCGTCCTCTTGCACAGACGCAACTAATACAGTTGAAGTTTGCTGATATGGTCACTGAAATCAGTCTTGCTCTGCAAGGATGTCTTCGTGTGGCCAGACTGAAGGTAGATCACAAGCTTATTATTTTTTCTGAATAAACTGATTATGAACTCATTTTGCGTCTAAGATGACTAATAGACTAATTCTGTATTTTATGTACCTTACCAGAGAAGATAATCAAATTATGCTTCATTGGGTTTTTCATGTACACGTTTTGACCGTAACTATGGAAGGATAAAACTTGTTTCCAGTAGCACGTTTTGAGTTTGTATAATCTGTGAATTGTTAGATACTGGAAATGAAATGACTCTCATCCAGTTATACTCAGGACGAAGGAACTGTCCTCACGGAACAAATATCGATGATGAAACGTAATTCTTGCGGAAAGTCTTTGGATATCGCGCGAAAGGCCAGAGATATTCTCGGAGGAAACGGTGTGTTCATTTCTCTCATTTCTCTTCTCTGTCATCATTTCTCTTCATTCTGGCCCATTATCTACATAATGTCCATGGTGCTCATTACACAAGTTTACTGTGACTACTGTCGTTGTTGCAGGTATCTCTGACGAATATCACGTGATGCGTCACATGATCAATCTGGAGACTGTTAACACGTATGAAGGTAAGCGTGCATTTATGGAACGTTTGGCGATGTAGCGCTAGTGAATTCTCTCCTGGAGCCGGCAATTAAGTTTGTTGAAGATTCAAGAAATCCAGTTCTGAATATCCTGTCTGTAGTTTCTTTGTCAATCGTTAGCATATGTTTTTTTTTCTCAAACCGCCCTGCAACTGGGTTTGGGTCAGCAAGAGCAATAGGGTGAAATATGAACGGAACAAGCTGGGAACAGGTGTGAAAAGGAAATTGTACCAATATATACATTTTTTTTTCTAAATAGACAGATTCTTAAAAAGCTACGCACATCTAGATGTTTTTGATTACGCAAGTCACAATAAAGTTGTGCTATTGAAGATGAATGCATCAAGTCAAAAATCCTTGCTCTTTTCAGGTACCCATGACATTCATGCGCTCATCTTAGGCCGAGCAGTAACTGGCCTTCAAGCATTCCAGTAGTCTTCTACCTTCCAATGCACTATGATAGCAGATACCAGACATTTACACAAATCTATTGTTTTATTCATGTTTTTATTGTAAATATTAGTTAAGTGTCAGAAAAATAAACAATTCAAATTATGTATCATGCAACTTGAATGTTTTGATAAAACCAATTTTGAGCAGCTCAGATGACGGAATACACATGTTCAGATTAGAAAACGTTGATCGACAAGACTACTCTTGACGAGTTGATGGGTACATGCTATAGACGTTATTGTTTGTATTGCGAAAGATATGGAAAATACAATGACAGCTGAGAGTGGCAGGGAGTTCCACCAAATGAAAGTCAGACAGAAGAGACAGCACTCGAAGGACAGGTTCACCCACTCGTTCCCGTACAGAAAACAGCGAGAGAAGGCCATTTCGGACGGGTCTCTGGAACATCGAAAACATTCTGGAATGGCGAGTGACCAACTAATCGCTGTAGTTTGATCTCCTGTACCCCATGATTTGCGAGTTTCGACCAACGCGATCAAACTACACACACACATTTGACTAGAAGGCTACACCGTATGGACTTGGTTTGGAATTAGCGAAATCCGTCAATTCCGTAATGTGAACCGCCAAAAATTTTAAAGGTTATGTCTCATCTTTATTGTACGCAAGTATGACCCTAATCTCTGAAAAATAACTGTTAGGGGGCTGCTAGCGCGAATAGGCATCCTCAAAGTTGAGGCGACCGCATGTGGGAATACCTGTTTCAAACTTTAAATTGCTACGATAAATGATGTTTTGCGATAGTGTTTTCGATTAATAATGATGGGGAGTAGCTGAAAGATGGTTGAAATGCGTTTCCAACCGGAGGAAGTTTCCGGTCTGACTGGTGTCAGTGGTGTCCACATCGAGCAGTGCTTCGACGAAAGATCGGTCTCTGATCCCGTAGTCGACTTCGGCATTCGAGTGTTCCACCAGACCTTGGATGAACTCGTTCATCTGCTCGTGCACACGCACTGTTGCCGCCATCTGAAACACATAAGATACACACGGCGAATTCTATATTTAATCGACTTTAGTTTCTGGTTTCTTTCCGGGTACCTACAGAGGAATTTGGTATTGTGGCGGCTTAGCTAAACCACCATTCCTATGTAGATAACCGGAAAGTAACGCCTAACCGTAGCAGCCCAACCGTAGATGATTAATTTTTGTTTACTACCTGAGAATCCGATTACCGAGAACAATTTTAGGCTACCGAGAAACCCGGTTACTTATAGAATTGGCCCAAACACATTTGCACTTTTTTGAGTTACAATATGTTTTCGTGATCGTAAATGTGATTGGTAGTACATTACTCATTACATGCATAGTCGCCTTCATATCTCCGTGGTTCTTTACAGTAAACGTGATTGAGATCGTTCTTGGGAAGCGGTCGTTTTGCTGCATTCATTGTGCTTGTAGTTTCATGGCGGTGCAATTTAGGGCGCTAGTAAGGTATTCTCTTTGAAAGGCCATCCTGTACGGTATATGCTCTTCTCATCCACTGTGTTTGTAGTTGAATTCTGTTGAAATCAGTCCTAAAGCAGAGATTCATCTGTGCGTGCGCATTAAACCACACGAATGGTCATATAGTGGGTGCCAAGTTTATATATTTCTGTCTCTCACCGGAATAGAACCTGCGAGCAAAAGATTTGTAGCAGGCCGTTAACCACTGCGCTATTGAGAGTACATAACGTGCATGTTTTGGAATTGAAGACAAGTGTGTGTGTACACAGCGGAAAGTGAGATATACAGTACCCTCCCGCCTTTCTGTTGGCGACGACTATATACAACATATATATGCTGTTTCAATAGGAACAGACTACAATTTTTTGCTGTCCCTCCTCCATACCATCTTTGATATTTTGAACTGAATGTCACTTATCTTTCTTAACTATATTCATTTTCACTATACTTTTTTATGAATAAATAAATGTATATGTAAATGTGAATGAAACTAATTTCATGCGTACACTCATTATTTTTAATTGTTTTATTCATTTCGACCTTTAGAATGAACCATACTCACTTTTTATTATTATTTCTTTACTGTACTTATTACTTTATATCAATTATTACTGTATATTTATCATTCCACCCGTCCCACCTTTGCAGTGGCGATGTCTATGCCTCCCAGTCGCAAATGGGGCAGCGAGCTGGCTCCACTGGCCACTATCTCGTCATAGCGTCTGCGGAAGGAGTTGGGCAGAGCCACGAAGTAGGTCTGTAGTTCCGATGACGACTCCAGACCTCGACTGCCACGCAGGTTGTCCTGCAACAGAGGCATCCGGAGAGAAAACTTTTATCTGTCTCCGACAGTGATTTATACAAGAGACCTGTTTTTGTAACTCAACTTGTTTTTGGCAACTTCTTTTCAGGTCACCTAAGCGGTAAGGGTTACCAAGAAACCAAAACTCGGTTACTGTTACAACTGACGGTAAAATCCCAATTTCGGGTTAGATGAAAATGGATCCGGTTTTTATGAGCCGGCTACCAACTCAGGTAGCCTGAAAACAATGACCAAACAAAAGTTAGGACAAGAGCATGGTTAGATGAATAATTGTCGGAGTACATGGGCCTACCCTTTCTCTTTGAAGGAAATCGTTCATTTCTGCCATGCCGGCATCGGCCCTACCGTGGACAGACCGACCGTGGATGTAGTAGCCGTACAACGAATGCGTCAACGACAGCACACTGCAAGTAATCATATCAGGCACTAGCGCCAGGAGTAATTCATCTGTTCAGTAAGACGATTATGTGGACCGATCCCGTGTCATCGGTCCTTTAAACTGTAATTGAAAAATGTATTGCAGTTTAGAGGACCGAAGCGTTGAGATTGGACCACATAATCCTCCTTCTTCAACTCACATTACGGTTATAAGCGCTCAGTGAAACCTATCATCACCTTTGAATGAATGAATGAATGAATCTTTTACGCAAGTAAAGCGTGGGATGAAATAGGTGGATAGAATGGAAACATAATCAGTCATGAAAATACAGCATGGTTCAAATGCGGAAAGATATTACAAAAAATTGGAGGAAAATATTACACGGAACCGAAAGCATAGGTAATATACAGTACAAAACTAATGATATGACAATATTCACATTGTAAACAGTAGCAATACCTTTAGACCTTTCGTACTCTGTATATATATAACTTATTCAATCATTCAAATTGTAATAAATGTAATGTAATCCAGGCGCCGCCAACAGTTACGGTCTCTACAAAGTTGCAATGCGATAGCAGAATAGTTGCAGATTTATAGTCTTTTCCATACCTACTGAGACTCCTACCGTGGGATTTCGAAACTTCCAAACCGTTTTGCTCACTTACTTTTGATCGGATAGTTTGAGGTTTTTCGTACATCATTCTTCTTCGCAGCTAGAGTAAATATACGAGAGCATTTTCTATAAACTACATTTTCAGCTTCACAACAGCCTTCGAAAAGTTTGTAAGGTTACTGTAGGAGTCTCAGTAGGAATGGTGTGAACTATACTGTTACAAACCTGATATTCGAAATAGAGCAGAGATCGATGAAGTTATGGAACGGGTCCCTGATAATTCGCTCTATCAACAGAACCTGCAAACATTTTGATCAACTTAGTTTTTCACATAACTTGTTATAGTTATAAACTTTTGCATTCCTCCTTTGTTGAGACCTTTATAATCACAACATCTTACCAAAAATGCTTTGTTGTAATTAGTATACCTGAATCTAAAATTTCAAATGAATTTTTGCGGCTTTCGCGTCTTGCTAATTTACTCTTCTAGCGTGTTTCTAGAAAGGTCATTGGAAACCTGCGAAATCAATCTAGATAGCTAACAGAGAATTCTGAAATAAAAAGGCAAAATAATCGAACACACATGTGACGGTTGTACGAAAAAAGTTTTGAACTCATATTGTACGAGTTCACATCGAGTTGCCGGAGACTATATCTTGGTAAAGAAGGGCGATTATGTGGTTCAATCGCAACGCTTCGGTCCTTTAAACTGCATTACATTTTTCAATTGCAGTTTAAAGGATCGTTGACACAGGATTGGTCCACACAATCGTTCTTCTTTAAGCTCGAAACGAACCTGCACCGTCCATTGCAAGAAACCGACGAGAAGATAGAAGAATACAACAACTGCGAAACGGGTGACGAGGGCAGATTCGACGGCGGGGGATGAACGGTCTGGTCAGACACATGTTGGCGGACAATAAGAGAAATGTCTATCTCGCTCGCCCCTTCTCTCTCTCTCTCTATCTATGTCTCTCTATCTCTCTATTTTTGGAATATAGCTAACTTTATTAAATAATAGTATTTAAGATTCTCACCTATTTTAAGTTAAGCCAAACGTAGGGCTACTTTGTTGGTTGATTGAGCGTTCCACCCGTTTTTCTTGAAATTGGGAATTCACACTACCCTGATTTCAACATTAAATAAATAAATTTGTGTACGGCCTATTTCATCCGTTTGGTCACTTTATTGTGAATCAATTTTACAAGTACATAATATCAATATCAACCGTAGATGGACTGTCCGTAGAGGGGGTGGAGATAGGCATGGGTGAGCTTTGTTACCAGCTCATGCGGTCCGCCAGATAGATATCGCGGCGAGCCGGGATCGAACCCAGGTCTGTGGAGCGACAGCCGAACGCTAACCACTTGACCACTCGGCCCCATTAGTCGTTCTTTACCGATGAAAACCTAATTTCCCACTCTGTTTTGTAGTTTGGGTAGTAGGATGGAACACTCGATTTTCAATCATTTTATGTGGGCAACAAAGTCGCCCCACGACTGAGTTAAGCGTTTATTATATAAATGGTGAATTAACATAAGCCCCCCCCCCCCCTTAACATAGTATATGTTTTCATTAATCTCTCCCCCCCTCTCTCTCTTCCCTTCTCTCTCTCAATCGTTATCCATGTCAGAGTTGCCCAGATCAAAACTATATCGATCAAAAAGAGCCTATCAAAAGATCAAATGAAGATCAAAAACATATCGTACCTGTGGAGAAACCAGACTCGACTGCAGCATAATTTTCGAACCCGAGAAATTGTAGAACAAACAACATTGACAAGACCTGAGTTTGAGATGTATTCGTGGCAAGTAAACGGATGGTAAAATATAATCATTCCCATAACTCAAACTTATCACAGTAAAATAAGAATCGGGAACTTCACATCCTCCCAACTACCACTTTGGTCTTCTTTCATTTTTCCACCCCGTTTCTTTCATTTTTCCACCGCAGTTTTATTGTACCATAGCAAATAAACTTCTGACCAGTATTCTTGCCAGTGATAGCTTACGAAAACAAATGTTAAGATAAAGAAGTTGATTTATCACCTTCAATCTCACTTGAAAACTTACCAAACTATCATTCATGTGTACACATACCTGAACTGCAATCGAGGTTTTTCTATAATTCTGTAGTTCATTCCACTCGTTAGCCACAAGGTAAGTGCGCCTGTTCAAATAAATTATTAGAGGGGGGACAAATTTGAATTTTAGTTTGATCTATGAACACAGAAGAGCCATCGAACTCAGCGCGAAATGGGTAAAACTATAAGCATTCATGAAAAAGTGGGGGCTCAACGAATGTGAGATTTGTCTTCTGCTGTGCCTTAGACAACTACTCTCAAATGGAGCAGTTACTGCTACAAAAACCGAAAAATACCAATATACTCAAGTATAACTGTTCATTACAAACAAACAAAAGTAGTAAAATATTTTCTCAAACCTGTAAACTAGAATCTACAAGTCACAGCTGCGAAAGAGAGAACAACTGTTGAATAATATGACAAACGTTATAGCACCTAGAATTGAAGTAATGACAAAAAATGCCAACCATTGTGCACAAAACCAGGAACTCTATAATTGAGTACGTTGAGTTAACATCTGTGATTTGGAGATTCTAGTTTACAGGTTTGAGAAAATATTTTACGACTTTTGTATGTTTGTAATGAACAGTTATACTTGAGTATATTGGTATTTTTCGGTTTTTGTAGCAGTAACTGCTCCATTTGAGAGTAGTTGTCTAAGGGGCGCACAGCAGAAGACAAATCTCACATTCGTTGAGCCCCCACTTTTTCATGAATTTTTCTCCTTTTGTATACATGCCGTAGGTATGTGGTTTGATCTGTACGGTGCAGATAAAATTGTTTTCTTAATGAACCACTTGTCAAGTATTACCATCATTCGAAAAAAAATATGACGTCAACATTGCAGTTCTGAAAACTTACTTTATCTGTCCTTCAGAGTCCCAGAATACGTCATATTTGAATGAAGTTTCATCGTGAATTGACCATTTTTAAGAAACTTTCAGCATTCGAAAACATATTTCACGTCAATTTTTTTAAAAGTTGACGTCATCTGGCCTTCTGAATTCCAGAATAAGTCATATTTAGATAAAGTTTCATCGTTAATATACCATTTTTAAGATATTTTCAGCATTAGAAAATATATGTGACGTCAACTTTGCACTTTTCAAAAATGTCGTCATCTGGTCTCCAGAATCCCGGAATACGTTACTCTTAGATTGAGTTTCATCGTTAATTGACCCTTTCTAAGATATTACCATCATTTGAAAATATATGTGACGTCAACTTTGCACTTTTCAAAAATGACGTCATCCGAACTCCAGAATCCTCGATGACGTCATCAGTAGAAGACTTACATCTAAATCGATGTCAGTTCATGTCGTGGTATCATACTTCAAATTTTACTTGAATTGGTTAATACTGAGCTGAGTTATAACGCAGTTTGATTTACCCCGACAGAGAGGGCGAGAGAGTGCACGAAATGAAGAGACGCAGAGACATTTTCAAAGACCTATAACTTGATGAAAAAATAATTTTTTTCGAAAAAAAGTTTGCGCCCCCAAAGTTTGAGTGGGTTATCTATCGTGTCCCAAATTTTCAGTCAAATCGGTTCACACATAAAAATATCCCAGGAGTGCGCACCAACACACACACACACGCGACGGAAGTTGGCGGTCTGCATGAAGCGCATAACGTCATAACTCGGCTCAAACTCAATCAATTTCGTTCAAATTTCGAACATATGTTGTAAATGTGCCATAGAAAATCAGCAAATCATAAAAAGTTTTGATTTGCACAATTGGACCTTTTTGAGAGTGAACTAAAAAAATGAAAGCGCGCATTAGCCGGACCAAAGACAAATCTCGCACAGCGCTTCGCGCTGCGCGCGATAGCAGTTCAGAGACAGTTTCACCGCATATAACTGCTTTTTTATTATTTCTTCTATGCTCATACTCAAAGAAGGACGATAATGTGGACCTTAATCTCGTGCCAACGGTCCTTTAAACTGCAATTGAAAAATGTATTGCAGTTTAAAGGACTGAACCGTTGCGATTGGACCACATAATCGTCCTTCTCCAATCATCAGACTAGCCTATTCCTGGAATCTACTAGAAAAATTGAACAAATTTTAGTGGAAGAGTTTCGTTCCGATAAATCATCTGGAGTCCTTGCGACGAAAAGGGTGTAGTTTGTGTTTTGATCACATCGAACTGCATGCAAAGAGAAATCTGTTGATATTGAAACGCAATCTTAAATTTCGAAACTAAAAACTCAAACTTCATTTGTGAAACGTGCGAGGGTTTTTACAAGAGTGAAATCAACTTCAGCTCCAATTAAGAGCATAGAAACACATTCGAAGTGTTACAAACTGTGAAATCCGTAACAATTCCAAATAGGGAAGTAGTTCACTAGGCCTAACTGTGAGTGAAAATCTGATTTTTTGTTGTCCAGCACTTCTGGTAGCAAATGCGCGAACTTTCTTGAGCCGGAAATATTCTGTAAGGGCCAAATCACCAGTGTTCAGCGGATTTGAGGTGGTTTTGGTGGAACAAGTGCTAACCAACCATACAACGACGGGTAGTTCCTTGCGTTCCTTCGATATGTCTCCTGTGAGAGGCCGATTCTGCTGGATGTCCTGTAAAACAGGAGCCTGCTCTAAACGCATAGGGTTCGACCACGGGAGGCGGATCGATATTGTACATTTAGTTGTGAATTGTTCTGTTATAAGTTTGGTTCCAGCTGCATTCCATTCGTAATGCGAAAAATAAGCTGCGTGCGAGAGGTCCAACACAGGAAATTGGTTACTAGAGAAAAGTTTCCAAGTTGTCACTAAACTATCGATATCCTTTTCATGGAACAATTATCGATAGTTTAGTGATAGTTTACTGACACATTAGATAGTAGTAGTTTATTATCTTTTTGATAGTATTTTAGTAAAATATTACAGTTTAGATACTGAATATAGTAAATTACTACAAAACTGTCAGTGATAAATTTTACTACTAGTAGTTTACTAAATTATCGATAGTAGCGAATTTCCTATGACCTACAGCTTCGTCACATTCTATAACCGGATTGTGGGTTACAGGAAGGGATCGATTATAAGTTGTAGTCTGATCTCGATGCACCTCCAAATTCACAACATCCGACGGAAAAGCCAAAACATCAAACATGCACAGCGGGATAGGTTGACCGTAGAGGCATGCTCTAGAAGAAGCTAACCCTATGACTACGCATTGACCAGCTGACATCTGGCGGCGTAGCAATTCCTTCAATCTCATGAGAAGTTCATATGAGTTCTTCATAAGATACCTCATGAGCTACTCGTGAACTCTCAATCTCAATCATAGCTGTTGGATATGTGAACCATTATTACGTATCACAGTTGCATATCATGTCTACGCTCATTAGCATACGTCTGCTACCCTGTTAACGTGTTACGTCTTCTCGTCTGCTTACGTGTACAAAACAGCGAGCATTGTTAGTCTTGTAAGCTCTACCTAGCTAGTAAGCAGTCTGGCTGGCTACTAGGCTAGTTTTCTATATCTCTTCTCTCCCAGTCAGGTATCAAGGCTTTATTGTACTGTCTTATACATATATATTCATAATAAACCTAGTCTAGTTAGTGTTTTGTTGTGTTATATTCAAAAGGCCTGAAATATTGCCTGAAATACCTAATCGATGTGACTTCGTGAGTACGAGGGTTACAACAATAGCAATCAATAAAATCTCATGAGAAGCTCGTGCTAATAGCTCACGAGGTAGCTCATGAGATTTGTGAGGGATCGCTACGCCGCCTGTTAAAGGCGACAAGTTATTGAAAAACGCCCCTAACATAGAGTGGTTAACCAATTCCGAAAAACCAATTCAATTCAATTCCAATTCCAACCAATTCTCAAAAATCTCAGAATTTCAATTCCAATTCTTTTCCGATGGCGCAAAACCAATTCAATTCAATTCCAATTCCAACCAATTCTCAAAAAATATCCGAATTTCAATTCCAATTCCTTTCCGGCACCAAAAAACTATTCAATTCAATTCAATTCCGACCAATTCTCAAAAAAAAATCAATTCCAATTTCAATTCTAGATGCAGTTTTTTGTCAATTCGGTTCGTAAAACAGTTTTTGTGTTTATTAACACTACTACCGCCTTGAGATTGAATAGAACACAGCAGAAAACAAACAATTTTCCCACACTGAAAAAACCAGTTCCAAAACCAATTCCAAATATTATTGCTGATATTCAAAAAACCAATTCAATTCAATTCTATTTTTTCTGGATTTCAAAAAAAAGGCCAATTCTACAACTAACCGGGTTTTCAGGTAACCTAACCCTTTTTTGGTAACCTCTTTTCAGGTTAGCTTAGTAGGTAACCTGGAAGTAACCTAAAACTGAAATCCGGTTACCGGTAAAACCAACGGTAAAAACCACATTTTGAGTTAGAAAAAAAGAATTCACCAAAAAAAAACCAATTCTATTCAATTCTAAGGAATTGGTTTTACACAAAAACCCAATTCAATTCAATTCTTTGGAATTGGTTGTACAAAAAAACTAATTCAATTCAATTCTTTGGAATTGGTTTTCAATTCTTTTCAATTCCAATTCAATTCAATTCCTTAACCACTCTACCCTAACAGCTTAGTATTCATTACTGCCTTATATTGAGACTATGATGAACTCCATACTGTATGCTTGTCACATAAATGTTTTGGTACCGAGAGGGTATTTTCTGGTGTTGTGGTTGTCGTTGAGGGATTGACCAACTAGAGTTTCTGAGTATTTCATTGAAACGACTTTTGTTTGCAGTTTTTTGGTGACAGTTTGCTAACACAACTCACAATGGCAACTTTCGGTCTCTCCCAGTCAATGAAGAACGTCTCCTGTCTAATTAGCATGACATGTCTCTGTATAAGGCCGGCTAGTTTCAAGCAGGTTGCCACAGTCAAATACACCAGCATCGTCGATTCCTTAACAATACGTATTAACATGTACCGAATACATGAGCCGGAACATACCGCAACCTCCATCTCATCCTGCGTCTCTCGTTTCGTCTCACTATTTTGTAGGGGAGAGACGCAGGTTGCGATGAAAAGACCGGCATGTTTTTGAGAACGGCGTATAATATTCGACAGATAAACCTGAATTAAACGAGGCAATCGTGAAATGTTTCATTAACGTAATTTTCACTTTTAATTTTCAGCGTTTTCTCACGTTTTCTTCAAAAACAAAATGAACCTGGTTAAGGGTAGCGTTCGGTTATTGCTTCATAGGGGCTTCTATCTTGCGAAATATAGCTGGTAACAGGGCTGATTCAGAAACACCATCTACGGACATATACATCTAACACTACTCCTACGGGAATACTTGTTTTGATCTTTCTAATGTAGCGTTGAATCGAAGTGTCTCGGGAAGGGATTGAATCCAGGGCATTTATCTTTCTTGAACGATTCTCATGCGAATGCCCTGGGCCAAATCCATTCTCGTTCACATTCTTAATCTCGATTCAAGACAAATGTAAATCCGTATTCTACGTTGAGCTTTGATCACGAGAAGCAGGGCGGGACACATGTAAACAAAATGGAAAATGGTTTCTATTCTCATAGTCTTCTTTCTTCGAACCTCGCGTCATTTCGTGATATGTATTGAGGTGTCTCCAAGAAGGAGGCGGTTTACACATGCAACCAGGTTGCATGCAACCAAAATGCAACCGGGTTGCATGTGTTAAGAAAATTCGGTTGCTTTCCAAATGCAACCGGGTTGCTTTTGGTTGCTTTTCAATTGCAACCAAACACTCAATTTTTGGACATTTTCCGGTTTTCAATGCAATTTGGTTGCTTTTGGTTGCATTTGAAAAGCAACCGAAAGCAACCCGGTTGCATTTGAAAAGCAACCAAACTGTCTTTACACATGGAACCTGGTTGCATTTTGGTTGCATGCAACCCGGTTGCATGTGTAATTGGCCCAAGAAGGACGATTATGTGGTCCAATCGCAATGGTTCAGTCGTTTAAACTGCAATACAGTTTTCAATTGCAGTTTAAAAGACCGTTGACACGAGATTGGTCCACATTATCGTTCTTCTTTGAATAACCCATAATATCCCCCGTGTTTGGTTCAATGAAAAACGAACCTGTGCTGGGTTCAGCATATTATAGAATATGTATGTTTGCGATTTATAGGCAAACGTGAGCCAAACCACTATAGTGGTCGTTACCTGAAAATGGGCAACAACATACTGCAGAGAAGATTGAGCAGTACTTGCATCAAAAATCGTGTGGATGTTTTCTCTCCAAACTCCAGAAATGAAACAGATATGTTTCAGCTAAATTTTCGTTAGAATTTCCATAGTTGCACGAAATGTTTGCTTTTTATTTTTCGGGCGAGCACAGAACCTCGTTGGAATAATGTTGGTGTTCAAATGCGCTATAACACTATTCTATTAACATTAAGTATACTTCTTTTTTCTCATAAAGGAGCAGGAGGGGGGAAGGGGCGAAAGTGAATTGCTGACAGACCAGGAAGAATACATCGGCTAGGACGGCCGCTGAGAAGAGCAGAAACTGAACGACGGTCGAGGCGTCCGACAGCAACTGTTTCCCACTTCTTCTGCCCCAACTGCAAAGCAACGTGGGAAAACTCAACAATTTTAAAAACATAACTTTCTCTTTTGTTTTTAATGCGATAACTTCTGTTTCTCTCCTGGACACATGACTTTTTCTTTTTTGTTCTTACTAGTTCTAATAGGAGTATCATGTTCACTTACTTTCTACCTCATTACACGTTATCCAACTGTAATCCTGCATAAAACTCAACCTGTGCATTCACTACCTTCCAAATGAATTTCAGAATACGTAGTCTAGAAAATCCCGGCGCCTTCATCCCATCTGCGTCTCTCGCTCTGCCTCACTATTCCTTGTATCTTACCGGCAGGATGTATGAGCCGAGAAATAGCGTATGTTTGAGGAGACGCAGGATGGGATGAAGGCGTCGGGATCTTCTAGTATACGTACTCAGGCCACATATTCATTCATATTGAGCCTGTATGATTCCAATATTTCAGGTCGCAATAGTTTTAAAAAAATACCAGTAAAATTAAGAAAATGTTTGAGTTGCGACTCTCTGAAATCGTAGGAAACAAAATGGTGATTTCTGATGTAATCTCACCTATATGCGCATAGTCCAGCCCATACAATCGATGACGGTGCCAGTACTGACATCGTGATCTCGACATCCTGTAGAGATATATTATCGTTTATAGATGTATGTTATAAATTTGTTCTAGTTAAGTTAATTCAGTTGAATCAATAGTTATTGAAATTGTGGTTCGCATACACAGAATTGAGTTTAGTTTCAGATTCGGAGGCGTGAAAGTTTCGTTTTATTCGTTTTTCATCATAGTCAATATTTTTCTCCCCAGAGTACGCATGCTAGAAGATCCCGGCACCTTCCTCCCATCCTGCGTCTCTCGCTCTGCATAACTATTTCTTGTCTCTCACATCCAGACGGAATGCAAGAGCAGAGAAATAGCGTATGTCTGAGGAGACGCAGGGTGGGATGAAGGTGCCGGGATCTTCTAGCATACGTACTCAGAGAGCTCGTCAACCGTTGCAAGTGACCTTGGGTCTTGAGGAAAACTGACTCTATCATGACGACTTGGGTCGATTTCATAGGTGGTTCTGAAGCGACAAGGGAGGGGAGAGAGGGCACTGGCCTCATTAGCTGAGAGGTAGTTGATCTCAAGGAATGGAGGATAGATCAATCCGTCTCGGGAGGGCTGGAACTAGTTGAGGTGATAGAAAGGAGTTTTCATGTGAACCTGAAGTACCTGACAATTCTCATGATCTGTTTAACCCCATACTCTAGCAGGACTACTTGTACAGTTTCGTCTAGCCTCCATAACACAGAAACAAGGTTATTTGATTGAGCACTACTATACAGAACTGATAACAGTAAGAGAATATTCAAATTACTGACAAGTGCTGTGCTCACAATATTACCTGCATCTCCACGTGTAGACGAATGCTGTCTGCGTATCTGAAGTGAGTAGAAGTACCATTCGGGGAAGTCATACTGTAGCTGTCCACTAACATGAATCTTCTCGTCAGCACCCAGCTGGAAGGTAGAATATTTAGTCATTTGTTCTACATTGAACGCATACAATATAATTGTAATTGTTTGTTCGTTTATCTAATATATCATTGGCGTTAGTGTTCACTTTCTGTTTTCAACAAGACTACAACTTTTTTCAATAGATCGCGTTTTAATTTATGAGTCGTGAAGAAAGAAAGAGTAACTATGAGGAAATATCATTCTCAGTTTGTACTTCTCATCGGAAGACGCCGATGAACTACATTGGGAACCACAGAAACAAATTGCACCGAGTTCAAACTACAAAGACGTGCCGAATGACAAGATTGCTTACTGTAGAAGTGAACAATTTCGTAGTTTGATTTGGAAACACAACGCAATTCACTATTTTTTCACGAAAAAAGCAACGGGGTCCGACTAAAAACAGAGCGGGACGACGAAACATACACCGTATACGCCTGCTTTGGAAAGAATCAATAAGAGGAGTGACAGAATGCTAGTTGTAGTTTCTCCGACACAAGCATGTGCTAGTTGGTTCACAAACAACGGGATAAAACTACAAGCGATCTTCTCCGATGCAGTTACCTCCTTCGGTCATCGTCGACGTTGATGAGCTTCTGCTTGGAGCGGAGCGCAAGGTTCAAAACGGGCAGAATGTACATCTGAAGTAAGCCCATGCGTGTGGTTTCTGTGTACAATTCGAGTCTTGAGACAGACAGAACTCCAGGATGGTTACGTTTGGAAACTTACCGTTCATGTCGAATGCCATCCTGCTTTGGATATTACCCTGGCACTGTAGCAAAGTCTCTTTTAAAATCACGATTGAGCTGCACTGTCTGGTCACCACCTTACCCAGGTTGTGATCACCCACATTATGCTCAAACATAGTTGTGACCAGAATGATCATGATCAGGTTTTGTTGCCAACTAGCATGACTTGGCTACGGTGTGTGATGTAAATTTGGGAATTCATCTGTTCGAGCGTTCACTCATGCTCACTGAAACTTATTTTATTTAGTCACACACTGTGACGGTCGCATTAAATAAAACAGCTAACTGTTGTTATTTGATATTTGAAACTCTTGAATAAAGATGTGAACCGAGCCTTTTTCTTGACAAACTGCAACATAATATTATTTTTGAAGTGTAGCAGCGCGGTTAGATTCCGGAATAGTACCTTCATTTTTCCATTATTGTCGACATACTTTAAGTAGGCCTCGTAGAACATTGTGTCTTTTCCTCTTAATACGTCCGACAGCGGCAACGAACAGAATTTATTGAATCTGAAAACAACAAAAGTTACGGATTGTTTTCTCGCTCCATAACTGCTGTAGAGGTTCACGTTTTCTGTGGTAACGTGGACAGATAGCACTGGTTTAGTCTTTTCCATTCCTACTGAGACTCCTACAGTAGGATTTAAAAACTTCTAAGCCGTTTTGCTCACTTACTTTTGATCGGAGAAGTTGAATATTTTCGTACCTCATTCTCCTTTTCAGGTAGAGTAAATATACGAGCTTTCCATGAACTTCATTTTCAGCTTCACAACATATTTATTTATTTATTTTTCACATATTTATTCATTCACTTCGCTTCGTTCCGAGGCGGTGATCATCATACATATCACAGATCTTTGTAGCAGCAGCTTCTTCTGAGGTCTTGGTCCCTTTCCTTCATAGAAGACTTCATGGTGGACTATCGAATGTTCTTATGGCAACAACAGCCTTTGGAAAGTTTGTAAGGTTACTGTAGGAGTCTCAGTAGGAATGGTGTGAACTATACTTCTATAGCGGATGAAAAGGGGGGGGGGGGTAGGCAGTCTACTACGGTGGTCACATCAAATATAGGTATTTTCTTAATTTTCCAAGTATTTCACAGTTTTTAATACGAATAGTGGGAGGTTTTCGAGAAAAGCTTACCGTCTTCCGAAAATGAAAGCCGAGCCAGGAACATCATTCTCCGGGCAGAAAATCATGGTTTCCCCTGACTTCGTACCAGCAAAAGATCCATTCCGATGATAACTGTAAAGAAATCGTATTCATCAAAAGACAGCGTATTCAACATCAGATACCGCTTCTTGAGTTCTCAGATTAACAGGTAGGTTTGCACCATCAAACTACAGCAAAATGTTTTCCTCACTATACAACGTGTCTAGTGATATGTTAACTCTCACACCATAAGTAGTCATATATAGTTGGAATTAGGGTTGTTGATCGAGTACGAAGTTTCGATTTATCGAGTTTGGCGAAAATCGAGTTTGCGTGTTTGAGTCGACTCGGAAGTTCACTAGTTTCCTCAATTCTAATCGAGTTTGGAATGCTTTTAGACCAGAAATTGTTCGACGCGAAAATTTTTGAGTTCGACCATAACCACCCTAGTTCGGATATAGTTCACCTGTAAAGAACGATATCTAGTTTCCCCGAATACGATGTTGCGTCCAGTAGGTAGACTTGTGAAATGACGTCTTCCCTGCTCAGTTGTGAATCGGCATTCTCTCTTGAGAAGAACAGAGGATCGGTTGGTATCGACCTTGAAAAATTCAAAATTCAATTTAGAAAAAACTGAAAAAAGAGACGGACTTAGAACAAAAACTGTCTCAAAGTAACACATTGCCGACGTAAGTAAATACTTTTTCATCAAGCACAAGTGTTCTATGAAAAGCATCTCAGAACGATTAGCGCCAATTTTCTGCTATAGGCCAGCTACAAAAGCGAGAGAGCATGCAGGTCAATGAGGCCGCAGACATCTACGTCTCTTTGACCTGCACACTCTCTCGTCGTGGCCGCTACAAAAATGGCCGGCCAATTGGCTGGGAATTGTCTGAGATTATTCCAAAGCTTTACTGGCATCCTGCCAAGATTTCAGTGAGACAGGAATAGACTATAGAAACTCTCACCATTTCCGAGATGTGATTAAATGGTCCAAAACAGAGCACGATGTCGATTTGTCCGTCTCGTAGTTTTGTAGAACACACATATTGATCAGTGCCTGAAACATTCCTTTTCTTTCCTTACTCCCATTCTCACCCAAGTTTGGATTCTCTCATCGTTTACCCCATTTCTATGTTTCATGTTATCGATAAATATACAACTAATTATTTGACGCGTACATTCGAAACTAGTTGGGAAAAGCAGGCTGTGAAGAAAGAAATCAGGCTGTTCTGTTCAAGTCAGACGTTTTGTAGTTTATACTTCGATCCTGGTGTGTTTTGGGGCAACCTCGAAACTTCTGCACAGCTAGTAGGGACCGGTACCCAGTAGATTAGTGGAACAATCACTTTTGTTCCAGGTTGTTTCACCGGGAAGCACCTGTAAGCAACCTAGAAGGATGTGCGTTTTTGAAGATTGAAGAAATATAGAAAGTTCTCATTTTTAACGGAATTGTTGGTATTTAAGTACTAGGGTTCGTTCTAAAGTTATACCTGGCATGACAACTCCACACCAACGGAGCATCCAGATATTACCACTGCCATATACTTCTCTAAGTAAGGGGAAGAAATCTGAAAACATATAAGACAGTGTCGAAATTAAGAAGATAGAAAGAGAAATTGCAGACTTTATTCAGCAAAACCCCTAAAGAACCAATCACCTATGTCGGAGAAAAGTACCTTGGACAAGATTTGACCAAAAAGGAACGATATGAAACCACAAGTACAGTGAGATGAGATCACACTTCATTAAACGCTTTGTAGAGATGGAACCCTATGTCTAAGTGCTTGTAAGGCACCTTATATGTACGAGCAATTACAAAACCACAGCTATAGCTATCTCTGTATCCTTTTATCGGGAATCTATATCATCGTAGCAGGCCACTAATTTCGCGTAAGAATGGCGAGGACTATACCTGTGACCCGCTCCCGTCCACAATTGACGATGCTATCGTTGTTGGATCCTGGATAGCCGGACATTCTATGGCTCCGCTCTAGAAAATCAACCAACTCAACATTTTATTAATTAATTTAATCAACTTAAGTGCTTCATTCAACTATTGAAGATACCTAGGGGTAACCACACTGAGTTGTGTTTTGATCTTTGTACATTTGAGCATACGAGTTACAACTAAAGTTTGTGCACAATGAGAAAGATACTTCAAGGTTTCCAATCTGTGTGATTTGTTTTACATGACTCTTCACTGTAGTATGACTGACCTGACAGTAGCATTGGTAGTCCTCACAAGGTTCACAACTCAATCGATTGGCACTCGGATAGGTTCCTAAATTGAAATTTAAAATTCATTCTCAATGTATAGTCAGCACCAGGCGGCGTAGCAATCTCTCAAAATACCCATGAGATACCTCATGAGCCATTGACGTAGGCTTTGACGAGGTGTCTCATGAGTAACTCATATAAATATCGCTAGAGATTGGAGGGATTGCTACGCCGCCAGAGTAAGTACGCTAGAACAGAATGGCATGTTCCTGCCAACCAGCGACTCTCGCTTATGCGCAGTGTTTCGCGCAACGTAACCCAGCGGAAGAGGCGAGCAGAGAAATAGCATACGTTTGGAAGAGACCCAGGTTGGCATGAAGAGACCTAAATGGTGATGAGTACGAGCTCCGGAGACGCATCAGTTGATGGTGCAATTTTGTTCTCGAATGCACTATACATCTCTCACTGTCTTACTGGAAGTCCATATCTGCTTTGGGTAACGGAACGAAACTCGCATTTCGTAGGTTACAATGAACCGAAGACCTACGCTTTCTTGATGGGAGCGATTGTTTCAGGCGAACTGCAGGAATGAAATACAGCTCGAAACGCCTTGCTTGAAATAACGGCACGTACACAACACATGGGAAGTTGGGTAGAAATCATGAAGTATGATCAAGTAATCAAGTGTTGCGAATGTGCATTGATGCCAAGGATCATAGGCATCACAAATTCGAAAACTTTCACTTTCTTGCGTTTTGGTGTGGTTGCGTCTCTCTGTCTCTCTTTCTTTTTCTTTCCTCTCTTTTTCTCCCCCTCTCTCTCTCCCTCTCTCTCACCATTTGGGCATATTTCGCATTTCACCACAGGACTGCTTCCATTATCAGTGAGAGTAGTCCACACTGATTTATCGTCGCACGAGCAGTTAGCTTCCTCACACGCAAAACAGCCGTCGCCGACCGCCAGCTGCCCTGACACATAATAAATTGAGTACACAGTAGTTTTCTGTGTGTTATTTGGCACTGCGGCATGGTTCCGAAAATACTCACTGAACGAAATTTTTTCACGATGCTTTGAATGGTTGAATTTGCAACGTTTAACTGAACTTTAGATACATAATACGTAAACTGTGGTCATTGAAGACACTTATTGGTGCTCTTTTACTTATTTCAACTAACTATATTTATGTCGCATCTACTCTATGAATGGCATAGTTGAACTATACCCACCTGAGTATATTATTGTTTATACTGTCTTTTAGTGGTTAGTTTTTCTCACCATGAGGACATGGTTCGCAGACAGGTGCTGCCGGGCCGAGTTCTACGATTCGATCGTTTTTGGCGCACTCGCAGTACGTTCTATCCGACGACGGAACCGTTCCATTAGAGCAAACCACGCATCTGAAACTCTATCGGAAGTGAATTCAAGGTTTACTGTTCTCGAAGCATTAGATGTTCGGTACATGGTTCTCTATCCCGCTGGGTTTGTAGGTTCATTTCGTTGTTTTACGTTGGCATTTCGTCCACTAGGGCCGGAGTAAAGATAGCAACACAAAAAGATGGAATCTAGGGTTTCAAGTTCAAGTTTCAAGTTTTATTCGTCACATCACAATGTTACACAGTGGTGTCTAGGGTTGCAATCTCTATTACCTAGTCCGTTTAGGCCCAACGTATTTGAACATTTATCTATTTGATATGTTCATAACATTCCTATTTCAACCTATATACTTCTCAGTGACAAACATATTCTATCCTGGATTTTCACTTGAATCAACTTTTCTGCCTCGAGAAGGCGAACGTTTTCATTCGAATACTCCAGATCTTATTGTTTTTCGTGAGAGTCGCATCAAAGGCACAGCAGGCGGATCCGGTCGAATTTTGGCTCGATGATCAAATTGGAATCAATGTTTGTTCGATGTTTGTTTAAGGACGGATATGTTCTTTTGCACGAAAATAAACTCACTTCAGAAGCAACGGGTTGAATATCTGGTTTCCAGTACAGTTAGAGGCAGTAATGAACGGAGTTCCCTCATTGTTCGACAATTGGGCAAATCCAATCGGACAGAATAGAAAACACAATAGAAGGGGAATTCTTGTGGACGTCATGTCCAGCCAGGACCAGCCGGGTGCAATATGGCCGCATGGCCAGCATGTTACCATGGAGATACAAACAGGGGTTGCTACGTTCACAACAATGTCCTCTACTAGTATGGCATGAAGTTATCCTAGGAAACCCAAAAAAACCGTCTGTAAATAGTTCAAGTCTACTAGACAAATGTTTTAACTACGAACTGCGCCACGTAACGAGAACCTACAGTGAATTGCCGGTTTTCGCTTCTGATGATACTCGGAAATGCGCAACGATCGAAACTACTAAACTGTTCCCTGGCTCAGCCGAATCCCGAAGAAAATTGGTTATTGTATCGCTGTAATGTATTGTACTTCTAGTGTCGCCGGAGGCTTTGCCGATTTCAACAGTTTCTCTTTACTCTGGGTTTACGGCGATTATGAACAACAGGCGATTCTCCATATTCTGACTGAAAGAGGGAGGGGGAGAGGGGGATTGTAGAATGTTGCCGATTGTAGGAATTGAGCATTTGTCGTATTATAGGATGTCTTAAAACAACTGACTGTCGCACTACAAACCTCATTGAACTTTGAACTCGTTGCAGTTGGGGAATGATGGCAAGCTGCATTTCGCCGTCGAGAGAGGTCCTCTCGTCGTTGAGGATTGTCAACTTGAGTTGATTAAAGTAGGAAAATAGTATTACTTGAAAATGGACTCGGCTTACATGTCCGAGACATTCCAGCGTATTACAATTGTAACTAGAAGGAATGTTTACAAATTGGATACATCTGCTGAAATTTTAAGTAACTGAAAAATTTATCGAAATGATAAAACGATTCAAAAATGTATGGAAATTGTGAGAGTACGGTTAACACTATAAGTATTCCAATTGAGTTAGGAAAGAAAACTCTCGTCATTCTAGTAACATCGATCGGCCATACAATTGATGTTCATTGTACATTCATTTACTTACTATGTTCCAGTCATTATTCTGAATATGTTTGGATGTCAACTCTTAAAACATTGTATTGCTGTTCCATTATTTCTTGTATATCACATGCATATGAATAAATAAATCAATATCACAAACATGGGATGAAGAAATCAGACTGGATTCTGAGGCACGACATGTAATTGAAGACCACTATACTTAGTTTGATCTAGCACTAAACTTCAGGATGAAGTTATCATTATAGATAGTTCAAACTATTCCTGACATTTTCAATGAATTACTTCGAGAGTGATTCTATTGAGAAAGATTATAAAATAGTCTTCGTAATATAGGGAACTAGAAACATAATAAGTGTCAGTGTGAACGATTATGTTTTGATGAAGGTGTAAAGCACAAACGCTCCATATTCTATTATACGAGGAACTAGATGTTGATTGCCGTTCACACACATTGAGAATAATTTCTGCCTACGCACCAACTACATCATCAAACGACATCGAGTATGGGCTTTTTCTCGATGAGGTCAATACAATAATATCGGGATGCCGCAACAAATTGATTCCGCTCGTTCTTGGGGATTTCAATGCAAAACTGGGATGCAAACAAAACAATGAACTTCCCGTAGGACCCTACGCCTATGATTGTCGAAACTCGCGTGGAGAAATGCTGCTAAACTGGTTACAATGCAATGGCAACCGATCGTGGAACTCTTTCTTTCAAAAGAGAAAACCGCGCACGTGGACGTGGCGCTCGCCAAATGGTCTGACGTTTAATCAAATCGACTACGTTATCGCTCGCCCCACTCTCAAAGTTCTTGACGTATCCGTGTTAAGTGGTTTCCATTTTGATACCGATCATCGCTTGATTCGGGCAAAACTCCAAATGAAAATACGAAGAAGACAAACAAAGCAAAGACAAATACCAACAGTCAGCCGCGCACTGTTTCATTTCGGAGTTTCCAATGATGATAGTGCCACCGACGCAACAAGTAAAGAAATTTACGACCATCTGAATACGAAGTTGAGAACAGCCTATGATGTTGCAACAAGTTGGTCTCGCCCAGATCCGTTTATCTCGCAAAAGACACTGAATCTGCTTCAACTTCGCCGTTCGTTTCAATCTGATCAATCTCCAATGGGTAGACTCCAATTCGTTCAATACAGCAAATCGGCTAGATGGAGTCGTAAAGAGGACGTGTACAAACGACGTGAACATCGGCTTCGGAGTGCGCTACAAAACGGTACCAGTCTCAGAAAAGTCATGGACGATGGAAAACGAAAAAAGAACCGAATAGTCCATCTCCGTGATAACAATGGTCTTCTGAGAAATGATGCACAGGGACTATCGGATGTCGTGCGAGGTTTTTACAATGAACTATACAAGAACAGAAGTCAACAACAGACCACACTATTAGTGTCCGACGATGCCCTTCCACCTTTCTTGGAGTCCGAAGTTCTTCTCGCTATCCGGCAAACCGCCCTAGGGACTTCTCCCGGCACCGATCGAATACCTCCGGAAGCTGTTAGATGGTCGAACACAGCAATTGCACAAGACGTTACCCAGATGTTCAACTTGATCCTTACCGAGAAGAAGTTGCCTCCAGATCTCCTACTTTCGAAAACAATTTTATTGTTTAAGAAAGGCGATGTTGCTGAAATCGGGAATTATCGACCGATAACCTTGCTCAACACTCTATACAAAGTCCTGTCGCGTTGCTTGCTGAACAGAATGGAACCATCAATGGAGGAACATATGTCCGAAGAGCAGTGTGGATTCAGAAAGCAGTATGGCACAGCAGACAACATCCATATCGTCCGACAAGTCATTGAAAAGTGCAGAGAATATCGAATCCCGGCCTTCTTCTGTTTTGTTGACCTGGCGAAGGCGTTTGATAGTCTACACCACGACGCAATATGGTCATCCCTGCAACTCATCGGTGTTCACTCAGAACTTATCTTGCTTTTGAAAGCAATCTACGAAAGTTCGTTGTCAACAATAGAAGTCAACAGTTCCGAAGTGCCGATTGAAGTTCATCAAGGAGTTCGTCAAGGAGATGTTATCTCTCCGCGGTTGTTCACTACCGTGCTCGATGTCGCTCTCCGGAAATTGGACTGGAAAGGGAGAGGACTGAAAGTGGGGGGTCGTTTTCTGAGCCACCTTCTCTTCGCGGATGATGGAATAATATTTGCTCCAAACAAGAAGATCCTCCGAAGAATGATGGAAGAATTCGAGACGGCCTGCCAATCTGTCGGTCTCAAGATGAATCCAAACAAATCTGAATACATGAACAATGTGAAAGACGCAACGCCACTAAAATATCATGGCCATGTCCTGCCGTCAAAAACCACAGTCAAATATCTCGGTGTCCATCTTTCCATGGAAGCCAATTGGGACGTCGAATTGAGCCGAAGAATTTCCTCAGCGTGGGCAGCGTTCAACGAATACCGTCACATTCTGAAGACACCCTCGTTCCCGATGAGGTACAAGGCAAAGATTTTCCACACCGTGATTCTCCCGAGACTGTTGTATGGCAGTGAATCCTGGGCCCTGTCGAAGAAGAATATCGAGCGTCTCCGTGTCGTGCAAAGAAAAATGGAACGTGGAATGCTGAACAAACGAATACAAGATCGCCTCCCAAGTGCCGTTATTCGCGGAATCACTAGGTTGACGGACGTGGCTACTGTAGCTGCCAAACATAAATTAAACTTTGCTTACAGAATTGCCCACATGCCTGAATCCCGATGGTCTTTGGTCGTGTCTGAATGGTGTCCGTACAATCGTAAAAGGTCTCCTGGCAGGCCAATTGTCCGATGGAGAGATGAACTGGTCGAAGCAGTCCGCAGTTATAACACTGCAGCCAGAAGAGGTCGAATCCGCCCTGCCCCCATCCGTGGCGAAGAGATATTGAGAGCATGCAGAGACATTAAAATCTGGAGAGCAGTCAAGGAGCACCACTTTGCAACAATGTGATGTGATCAAAATAAATCTTAAATCTTAAATATTAAACAACGTTCAAAATACTCTAGGGTTGATGGGATCCGGCACTAAATAATAATAATATCAAAAATAATCCCATGAACATTGTACAACAAAATTCATGGATGATTTCATAGAATAGTGATCAAAATAGTGATACCGTGGCCAATTCTACAAGGAAACTGGTATTTTCTAAACCCTATCAGGTAACCTTAACAGGGAAACCTTGTTAACAATTTTGTTAAACTCTTGCTAACTCTCTTTTACAGTGTCTCTAAGGGGAAATTTGGAACTATCAAGTGGTTAACAAAAGGGTTACCCACGTGACCCGGTTAAAGAGACCATTTCTCTCTAATTTTGACCTTCGAGCTAGCAGTTCTATCATATCAGACTCTTGCTTAGAACTCGTTTCAAAGTGATTTTCGTGACTCGATGCAATTATATAAAAGGACCCCCCACCCAAACGGGATCTAGTGGTGTGGCAACTTTTGGAGACGCGACGCGCGCACGCGACGCGTCAAACTATAAAAATTGTCCAATTAACATGAGAATTTCAGGGGTGGGGTAATCGAGTGTGGGGATCATGTCGATATTCGTGATCCCCATACTCGATTACCCATTCCCACCAACTTTAAGCCATTTTTGGAAGTTTGACCTTTGACCTCTCCCCTCCTTTAACGACATGTTGATATTCGTGATCCCCGTACCCGTTCCCCTACTCCCAACAAGTTTCAGCCATTTTAAGATTTTTTTCTTTGCACTCTCCGTTTCCTTTAACGCCATGGTCATATTCGTGATCCCCACACTCGATTACCCCACCCCTGAAATTCTCAGGTTAATTGGACAATTTTCATATTTTGACGCGTCGCGTGCGCGCGTCGCGTCTCCAAAAGTTGCCACACCACTAGATCCCGTTTGGGTGGGGGGTCCTTTTACATAATTGCATCGAGTCACGAAAATCACTTTGAAACGAGTTCTAAGCAAGAGTCTGTTTTTGGCCCAAACTTTTCGCGTCGCGTGCGCGCGTCGCATGCATGGTAAAATAAAAATTTCGGAGGTCCCCCGATCCGTCTCCGGTGGGGGGTCATAATGTCCAAATCAACCATACCCCTATCTTTAACTCGTCATTATCCTTCCGTTCACCTTTTTAATCTTTTTAACTTTTTAAATTTTTAAGTTTACGTTTTCACCTTTTCAAGTTCACGTTTTGATATTTTCACCTTTTCACCTTTTCAAGTTCATCTTTTTAACTTTTCACCAGCAGAGATTTCCACCCTAACGAAGATTCGGTTCTTCCCTATAAACGAGTTTCTCAATCATTCATTTTGTTCTGATTGCAGGCTCGCTGTGGACGGGAGGGTGTCGAGTGGTGATAGGACGGCCCCTCTCATTCTGCCGTCCCTTGCTGAGATGGGGGACTTCACCAGGTTCGTCAGGGAGGCCCAGCAGGAACTGCTCAAAAACAATAAACGGTGGAGTCAGTTATGGTGACGCCGTCCTGAACTTGCTCCTGAGATTCTGCTTAGTGTTTGTAGTTTGATTGCATTTTCGGTCAAAACTAAAACAGATCTGATGTGTGCGTCGATCAACGAACTACAACTCAGATATTGTCACTCTCTATAGCGTTGGTTCTTCTAAAAACAATCCGACAGGGTGTACGTTGCTGTACACCGCCGGGGATTAAGGACGCCGCCTGCCGACGAAGTTTGCCGACATCGAAGTTGCCGACATCAGCCGACGAAGTTTGCCGACATCGCAGCTGCTCAGTTCATGATCAAGTCAGATTTTAGTATATTTACATCAATTTCATGTTCGGCAACAGTTGGAATGGTTGGCTCTGCCAGTACAGCTCGTTTTCCATCTGGTAACCACAGATTAAGCCAGCCCTGTTTGTTTTAGAAGCATGTTGTCATTCTCATTTGAAGCCAAGAGTAGTATGTTGAGATCAATTTCAGACAAAATTGTCCGGTTTTCACGTGAGTAACTTTTTAATAGTCCAAGTTATGTCGAGAACATGAAGTGAGTCGTGCATGCAACATTGAGACGACGTGAAACAGTTCTTTCCAGCGTGCACTCGGAGCGGTGTAAGGAGAAGCGGGTGGGGCGGCAGGGGACTGGCTTTTTCGTGAAGGAGGCCTTCGAACACGTGGTCATGACGTATGACCAGTTCCTCCGCTCTGCCCAGATCCAACTTTTTTTGTTCAGCTCCATAGGAACAACTTTATAAAAAAACCTAAGAATATATCTGCCCTAAGAAATATAGTCATCCGAAAATCTTGGCACGATGCCAAAGGGTCTCAGTGGGAATTAAACGAACTATATTACGACTTAGTTTTTGACATTCAATCTGTTTTCTCCGAATCTACAAGAAATGTTACGTTACATACTGTAGAAGTTAGGCAACTGGCAACTGGTAGTTTTGAACGGGAACACTACATTGTGAAACGATTTCAAATGAGATTTTTGAACAAATGTTTACAATCACATTACCTATAGAGTGTGGCTACTGTTTTGCAATAATTTGTGTAGGTAGAGTTTTGACTGCTTCGCAACCGAGTACTCGAGTTAAAACTAGGCAACCAAAAAACTGAGATGGGATAAAACTACAAGCACAGCGATAAAACACAGCGAAAACTAATCTTCGCTGGTATTGAGCATTTATTGATCATGGGAAAAACTAGCGTTTTCGACAGTGCAGAGAACAATTTGTTTGTAAAAAAAAGTTTGCGTAGAGTGATGGAAACTATGGTTGTGTGTGGCCCATATCAGAAACCTCGTATTTTTCCTAGATTAACCAATGTTTCAGGCTGTTTTTCGAAGTGAAGTACATTGGAAAGGTGGTTTGGTATGGTTCCGATATCTGCTTCTCATTATTCAGAGATGAAGCGGCCTGGAACCTGTCTAAGCTGTCTGATCCTTTCTCCACCTGCCTCAGACTAAGCGACATCGTGAGCAAATAACAACTTCAATCTTCTTATCAATTATGTTATGGTCTAGTCTGTTCCATTATATGCTGATTATTCTTAGGCGGCGCACAGCGGAGTGAATTTGGGCAACAATGGAGCCGAAGCTACAGACTGGGCCGACTTTGACTGGATTCCCCTCGGACTGCTGCGTACCGAATGTTGTGGAGCCGACTTGGTCCTAGAAGACTACGCATACGTAAGCGACACCACGTTTTCTATAGACAACGGAAAGGCGTGAGGGTACTGTATATCTCACTTTCCGCTGTGTACGCACACATCTCTTCGTTTTCAAAATACACCCGTTATGTACTCTAACAGCCCAGTGAGTAGCAGCTGCTACGAATCTCTTGCTCTCAAGTTCGATTCCGGCGAGAGATGGAAATTTATAAATTTGGCACCCACTATACAGTGCTTTTTCACAACCTCATTTCCCCGACAAAACACAACAATGTTCTATTACAGCCTATGCTGGAGACCTTGAAGGATTCAAACGAACCGGAAAATTTCAATCCGTTCGAAAAACTGAAAGTTCGGTCATAAGAGTGTGATCATGTAGCCTCGGGCTGTGTGCTGACTTTTTTACTTTCTCTCTTCTTTCTTCCTTTCGAGAGACGGTTTTTAATTGCAGGAAATCGCCTACAAAATCTGAAATAACCAGGTGCAGGAGTTGCTGAAGGAGAAGCCAAACCGTGACGGTAACCTTGAACTTTGTTCTCCAGATTGTGGGGAAAAAAACTAATAAAAATATTCAAACTTTCTATAGAGATACAAAATCAGTATAGTTTACCTCTTCCGTACGGACACTTCTACGGTATACATTTAACTTTTTAGTGGATCTTCCCACTGCAAATTACAACTTTAGCGATAATTCTCTCTAACATTCATTGTGCTTAATCCAAAGAGGAATTCAACCTATTGTAAGCTACAGTAATCATTACCCGTCTCCATCGGTTTCCGTAAATACGTGAGTTTTATAAACTATATTCCAGTTTCAACGTCGACGATCTCGTCTCAGGTGGCAACCTCTTCTGTGCAGACCAGCAACATGTGAGACACTGAAATACTTTATTGTTTCAGGGTTAGATGAAATACATACCAGCGTGAATCCAGGATAGTTTGCTGGAATTAGAATGACCAGATAAAAGTAAAAATCAAATGTTATATACAAGAGCATCCGGTTATAGAGTAATCACTCTAACGTGTACAAAAAGTCCTCGAAGTGAAGTCACTGTATTTGGTAACAAATGATATATATGGTTGTGCACTTAGAATAACGTTATAGGGGGACAGAAAGGGAAACTGATATGAAAGAGCTGCTCAAGAAAAAACCATATAAACAAATTTTAATCCAAACTAACGAACCTATTCTGCACACGGTTCACATGTTTTAGCCTGTTTTGGCGCGCGCACCGTCAAGTTTAGGTACCTGAGATACCTAAATTAGCTTTCCATCCTGCCCTCCTTTAGTCTTCAATACATTTTTCTACCTGTCGGTCTTCCTAAATGCTGTTCTAGAGAACAAAGTTTCAGATTGTTAAAACACTCAGTGGGAGTTTTTGAAATCCTGTATACTAGAAGTGTTTTGACACTCCATTGGTTTGGCCACTTGCATCCCGATCGCTACTTTTATGCGGAACTATTTTCTTAAAATGTGCACTAACCATAGTTACCGTTACCCTGTCAAGAGTAACTTCTGATATTCTCCAGTCGCAATATAAGGTGAGCGCCAAATTTTAAAATTTCTGTCGCTTGCTGGAATCGAACCTGCGAGCAAATGATACGCACCAGGGCGCTAACCACTGCGCTAGTAGAAAACATAACTGGACATCTTGGGAACCAAAGACATGCGTGCATACACAGCGAAAAGTGAGATATACAGTGCCCTCCAGCCTTTCCGTTGGCGACGACTATACTAGTTGCAGGTGGCGCGAGGACCGAGCCCAGATGCCATGTTGCTCACGAAGTCTACCGGTAGCCGTCCCCGTAGACCATACACAGATCGTGCGTGTTTTTCTTTTAGCGAACGAACGACTGAAAGCGACTCAAAATGAAAAAAACAACCGCAAATCGAGAAAATGGTGGAAGTTCGGTTGGTTAAAAATGGATTTTCCACACTTGGGGGGCGTGGGTCGTCTTAATGCCCTCCAGATCATCACCATAGACATAGGATAATGTAAGAAGACTAACATGGCTGGTGTGGATTGCCCCTTCCCCTAAATATAGTATTTTTCGTGTTCTGTGGCCGTATTTTGTAAGCCCAAGAAGCCATGTAAGTTACATGAGCAAACTTTCAATCGCTAATATCTGGCTCAGCTTTTGATAGTCCTCATGTGTTTTGTTTGTTCTCAAAGGTACCATTTAGTTCTTCACAAATGTGCAAAGGAATGTTGAACCAAGAGTAGCAGCAGTTAATAATTTTCTATCCAAAATTTGCTCGTGTAACTTACATGGCTACTTGGTCTTACAAAATACGGCCACTGGTCGTAGTTTGATCTCGACTCATGTCACAATTTGCGATTCGTGACTGAAAAGTGTATGGATCGAACCACAAACACAGCAGAATAGTGAAACCTACACCAGATAGATGTTTAATATTTTTTTATGAGTTAATATTTTTCCAGATTGATCAGTCAGTCCGATTGCCAGAACCCGTCGCTCCGGAAACTGTGCTGCCGAAGCGGAGGTGAGCAATTAGTGTAAACTACTTCTCCAATATCAACCATAATGGGTAACGTGTCGGCATGTTACGCCAGCGTTCACTACGAACTTTCCAAAACTCCATAATTTTCTGGAGATTGAATGAAATTGAATTTGGATCAGAGTAGGCGGTCCGATGACGCAGAATTAGACTAGGTTCAATTAGTTCCATCAGAAACTTGCCGATAACCTGGCAAACTACAACGTTAAAGCAGGACGATTATGTGGACCAATCAGCGATCCCGTATCAACGGTCCTTTAAACTGCAAAAGAAAATGTATTGTAGTTTAATGGACTGAAGCGTTGGAATTGGAGCACATAGTCGTCCTTGTTTAACTATGTGTCGCTTTTCCACTAAGACCTTGGTAGCGAGCAAATGAAAATTCGCAGATAAACTTTTCATGGAAATTTTAATTTTTGTGAAACGTATTTTGTTCACATAACACATAACAACGAGGAGGTGACCAACCGTAACCATTTAACTTTTTTTTAAAAAGCACCAAGTTGGTAAAAAACTAAAAAACCACCTTCAAATTCATGGGCATGCTGCCAAACTCTCAGTGGGAATGATGAAAACCATATTAGTGACCTTGTTCAAAGTTCTTGCAAATTTCCAAACGCAAAATTTGTTATCATGCTCATTGTTGGACGAAATTTATACATGAAACGGCGGAAAAACGCGTTTCAACTTCAGTATAAGGAGTGACCCAATAGTCATTGTATAAATACACTCCTTAGTTGACAAATTAAAACACTACGATCGAATACAAATGCAGCGTGATAGTGCAACAGTTGACCCTGTATTGCGACTCTCATGTGTTTCACACGTTACATAAGACCTAACATGTGATACGCATATGATGGAACACACTGTATAAAACGTATATCTGTGTTAAGGCGTGTCGACTCGGATGCTGCTGGTGTCGCAGTGCCTGAAGCTGCTGCTGCTCCAAAACCAGAGGTAGTTGTCGCGGATGGAAGAGCGGTCGAGGAGCCTTTTCAGGAGGGAAACATGGAGCAGGCCGTTGTTGCTGATGCAGAAGGACCAGTCGCTGATGCGGCGGAGGTCGTTGGTACTGCAAGCGAAGTCGTTGATACTGCAGGCGGAGTCGTTGGTACTGGAGGAGAAGCTGTTGCCGACAGAGGTAATAACGAACCTGAACAACACACGCTATTGTCTTTTTATAAGAAACTGACTAACATTTCATTGAAAAGACTCAATCGAACGCGTGAGCGTAACATTCAAAAACATGTAGTGAGAGAGTGTGAGAAGCGGCAGGTGACCTGAGAGTTGTTCACCAACTTGCTATCGTATCCGAAGAGGTAGTTATTTTTTCAGAAAGAGGTTAACCCCCCCCCCCCCCCCCCCCCCCCCCCATTCCCATGTTTGAACAATAAATGAATTACTTAAACGTTGGTGAAATGAACGTGTTTTGAGTTAACACTTGTTTGCAGGCGGCCAACGGAAAGAACGGAGAGCCGAAGAAACCAGAGGAGAAGAAGAAAGAAGTTCTGAGTAAGTGAGGGATGATCTTATGGAAAACGGAGTGGACACGTGAAACGGGAAAAAATCAGCGAATGTAGTTTTCACCTGGCAGCGTAACAATCTCTTAAGAATCTTATAAGATACCTCATGAGCTGATGGCACGAGCTTCTCACCAGATTTTATTGATAGCTATGCTATAACATGTATACATTTGGAAGTATACATTTAGCTCATGAGGTATCTTGTGAGAAAGTCATATGAACTTCTCGTGAGGTTGAAAGGATTTCCACGCCGTCAGGTTTGTAGTCTGACGTTACACACGATCAAGCATCCGATTTCATACATTTAACTTAGAGTGCCTATTTTTCAGTTGTGTTTTGTTTCATGAATACCGCACAGTACCTGGAAACGGACTGGAACAATGCAAAAGTGACCTACAAACACAGCAGACCAAAAGAAACTATAGTGTTTGGAGTTTGGACGTCTTTCTACAGGACACGCAAAAAGAGTGTATTAGACGCAGTGTCAGCAAATCAAAAGTAAAGCGTTCTCATTGCTTTCAGTGAATTGATGGGTGATATAGTCGGGGGGGGGGGGGGGGGGGGGGGGTATTGTAGTACGAATCTTGGTACGAATTTTCCGCTCGCAGGTTCGATTCCGGTGATAGACGGAAATTCTAACAATTTGGCACCCACTATACCTCGTGTCCTTTCCATGAGAACTGGTTACTTTTCAGGGGTGGAAGAAGAGAAAATGAAAAAACCTGCGGTGATGGCCTACAAGGTTACCTTGGGACACAAGGAGTATTTGTTCCGCCAGAAAGTGAGACCGTTTTCAGCCTTGCACATCAACAGATATTCTACCGAAAAGTTGAAAATAGTATAGTATAAGTGTTATTCATCAGGCCAAATTTGCTATACTCGTCGTTTAAGAAAGGAGGGAATGTACTGTGTATCTCACTTGTACTGTGTTTTGACACATATACGATTCTTCTACAATTTTGCTTTACGTCAATTGGTGAAAAGGTGAGCGTGCGCGTCTCTATAAAATTTGGGCTTGGTTCGAGTCCCATATGAGGCCGATATTCTATAAATTAGACACGCACCATATACCAGGTACTGAATGGTCACGCAAAGTTAATATTATAATGAGGCATTGTGCACTTTGTCATTGCACGTTTCTGAGTTCTGCGGAGTTTATCATGCTTCACGTGACTGTGCAATTGAATGACAAAGTATATACATGTTGGCTCAGTTGTGCGGTCGTGATCGTGATTGGGGTTCGATGAAGCCACAACAAACGAGTTGTCAACTTTTGAGTTCGCCACACATCTAAGACAACAGAGCAACGTTTTCTCTGTGTGAATATTGTAGAAAAATGGAGATATCGTTCTATACAAACTGTAATTGCACTTGTCTAAGTTCGAGTACGTGTTTCTTGAGAAGTGCAATGTCGAAGAAAATTTGATTGTGTTTATGAATTGCTTTACTTGTAACATATTACGAATTTCAGACAGCCACGTCTGACACTAGCAGCTCGTACGTCTGCTCTAACTGTCTCAATATGTCTTCAAAAAACATGGGCAGGTACCCCTGCCTGATCGAGGTATGGTTGGTTCACTGCATTCCCAATGATTGTTTGTAACAAGACATCAAAATCGAATACATTAACCTCTGGGATACAACTTACGGGATTCAAACCAACTGAAAGTTTTGTAGTCCAATCGTAGAAGTTGCAGCAGAAACGAAGGAGACAATAACAGTTGTCCATGATCACAATAACATAGTGAACGACGCCAACGAGATTTCACTTTTGTCATAGAATCTCCAGGTGCCACATCCCATTTGTTTTTGCACATGCTAGAAAATGTCTTTAGAATATTTCCAAACTCTCAGTTGAAAAGATGAAAACTATACCAACCAACCAAGGCTGTGACATGCAAGCGGTATACTCTGTTTCGTAGGCGGTATACTCTGTTTCACCAATCGATGTCCTTCTACAGTAATCCGTCAGATATTCAGAAGGTGTTTCCTAATGAACGATTCATTATTTTGGTCCAAATCTTTCAAAGTTTGTAGTAGTAAAGATGAAAAAGACATTACGAATATTTGGAGAACATCCCAAAAGGTCAACATACCAAACGTTGACCTGCAAGTTTGAGAATATTACTGTAGAGGGTTATGATTCGGTGAAAAAAACTATACGTGTGATGAGATTCCCAACTCGATGTTTAGTTTGTAGTGTATTCCGAAACTATGGCGTAAAGACCAGAACTGTGAATAGGCAGTTTACTAGCATTGTAAAAAGTTGAGTCTTCGAGGTGTGACCAGACTTCAGTTACCAAAGATTGAATATTCTCCGAATATTCCAACACTCGGAACATCATTGAAAATGTTTTAAAATTCATTCTAAGAAAGTTGAGAATGACTAAGTATAACAGAACTTTGATTTGAGGTAGTCGACAAGACGTTTGTGGAGGATGTGCGCAATTATTCGCACAACAAGGGCTGCAATGCATCCATGAAGAACTGCGGAAAATGATATTCTAGCTGCTTTTGCTTCATGTTCTTCTCACGGTTTCAGTTTCTTCTGTGCACATCTTTTCCTGCTTTTCGCATTCCTCTCTCATTACAATGTTCAGTTGTTTCTGGCCGTTTCCCCACGCCTGCTGGTACATCAGCCTTCTGTAACATTATGCTTCTTCGCATCTGTCTTCTTATATGCATTGTTCAGAATGTCGGAATTTGTGGAGACAAATGCCCTGCCGGTGCAGCGGCCGTTCGGCATACACGTCGCCCCTCCCGTTCAGCTCTTCTCAAGTAATAATGATTCATTGTTCTATTCTGGCCTTCGTCGCGATCAATTTGTGCTACAGACCATTCCAATGTTGTCATAGTCGCTTCACAGTCTTGTTCGATGTACCCGTTGCACTCTTACCAATCAGTTCTATAGTAGATAACTGTTTTGACTGCTTTTCACAGGTTACAGTTCCTGTTTAAGTGCGATTTATTACATAGTTTCACACAGTGTGCTACACGTTTGTATAGTAGCATTTCAACGTAGTGTATCTTTGTTTGTTTAAGAATTTTGGACAGTTTTTTTTCGGATTCCTGAGATTAGATTTTGTTGTGTCTTCGCGTTTGTGAAACCCCACTAAACAACATATATGTTCAGATGTTCATTTTTCAACAAGCTGTAACAATGGGAAAAAAGGTGGAAACATAATTATAATTTCATATACTCCTATATAAAGATCACATCCAGTGAGATCATACTGAATGAAGTGAGATCAAACATTAAAGTACATAAATGAGCATTTGGCACAGAGACACCAGGGAACACAACAAAAGGAGACTGGGACATAATAAATAAATAAATATTGCTGCACTTGTAATGAAAGACTCTGTGGAGCACACTCTATGTGACTATCCCCAGCTCATAGGCCGCACTCACAAGTATCCCAGCTTTCACGAGCCCATCCATGTCTAAGAGTCTAACACCCCTGCGAGAAGAGTGTGTGAAAAGGACAGACGCAGAATGAACTCGTGAATAACAGAAATGATGTAAGAATAGTGAACCACAGTATATGGGTTTCTGTGGAAACGGTGAAAAGAACACGGAAGATGTCTGGGAGTTAGGTTGGCCTGTGAAACGGGGAGAACTATTCCACGCAGTTCTTCTATTCAACACTGAGATTCCGACTGCGAATTCGAGGTGCACGTCGCCCAATTGGGAGAATCGGATCCGTCGCTTTCGTCTGAAAACACATGCATTTATACTCGCCGATAACGGAAAGGTGAAGGATACTGTATATCGCACTTTCCGCTGTGTACGCACACATTTCCAAAGATTCCTGGTTATCTGCTCTAATAGCACAGTGGTAAACGCCCTACCTACGAATCTTTTGCGCGCAGGTTCGATTTCGAGAGAAACAAGAATTTATAAATTTGGCACCCACTATATCTAGAAACGGAGAAAGAGAATGACCATAGAAATGAAGTACTGATGTTTCAATATCGATCTGGTCGAAATTAGAAGGCTTAAAATAGGCTAAACCCAGGGAATTACAAGAATTCAAGCAGTTGGCTGTTCTGGGAAACTACTATTCAAAGGTTCAAAGACAGCTATTTCATTTCACCAGTAATTTCCTGTTTTAATTGTTATCCTTGTAATAAAAAAACGTAAAAATAAAAAGTGCCATATTGGTTTACAAATGTGCGTAGACAAGATAACAATGTTACGTGGAATATTCGAATGCATAGAGGTAAATTTTATAGCATGAACTTGTCATTTTGAGAGACAATTTGATGTTCCTAGTTTTTTTTTTAAATTTAATGCTCTCAACTCACTAACTCTGCTAGGCCAGTGTTCGAGTAGAAGTTGGAGGGTGGAGGCGGCCTGAGAGACGTCTGTGGGGCGGACGGAGGTCTCTTTTCCGTAGGCCGGTCCCACCGGAACGCTCTCCGTACAACACAGCAACAACGGACCAAAAACCTGAGAGGTATCCACAATTGCCCCTTGTCGTGCTTGTAAACACGTCGTTGAATGAGTGAA
This sequence comes from Litoditis marina, assembly GCA_964036275.1. Classification (NCBI taxonomy): domain Eukaryota; kingdom Metazoa; phylum Nematoda; class Chromadorea; order Rhabditida; family Rhabditidae; genus Litoditis; species Litoditis marina. The sequence goes on along the minus strand of OZ038436.1, from coordinate 23,906,908 downwards.
GCGAGAAAGAGAGAGAGGGAGGGAGAGAGAGAGAGAAAAAGAGAGAGAGAGAGAAAGAGAGAGAGAAAGAGAAAGAGAGAGAGAGGGAGAGAGAGAAAGAAAGAGAGAGAGAGAGAGAGAGAGAGAGAGAGAGAGAGAGAGAAAGAGAGAGAGAGAGAGAGAGAGAGAGAGAGAGAGAGAGAGAGAGAGAGAGAGAGAGAGAGAAGAGCCAATATCACTTCAGTACCCCAAGACGGCTGTTTCGTACCATTCAACGAAAATTATTTTCAATGAAAACAATATAATATGTATGATTTTGCTGACTGAGGCTCAAATGCTGGCAATTCCTAGGATCCAGGTAACACGATTCCCCACATGCGGTTTCTGGGGTTCATTTTCTGAAGTAAATTCACCTTTTCAAAACTTTAATCGCGCGCAGCGCGAAGCGCTGTGCGAGATTTGTCTTTGGTCCGGCTAATGCGCGCCTCCGTTTTTTTAGTTTTCCCATAAAAAGGCTGAAATTTGCAAAACAAAACTTTTACAAAATGGGGAAGTTTCTACAGCATATTTGCAAAGTGTGCCCCAAATTTTATCGAAATCGGTTGAGTTTGAGCCAATTTATGAAGTTTTCGCTTCATCAAGAGCACCAACTTCCGTCGTGTGTGGGTGGGTGGGTGGGTGGGTGGGTTGTGACAAGGGAAAATTCCCATTTTAAGGGTTTCTACTGAATCGATTTCGTTGAAAATTGTGGAAGACATGTGATACCTACTCAAACCCTGGCGGACCAAAAAAAACTAGGAAAAAATTGTTTTTGTCAAAGTTATAGACGTTTTCGGAGTGTGTAATCGTGATAAGGGAAAATTCCCAGTTTAAGGGTTTCTACTGAATCGATTTTGTTGAAAATTGTGGAAGACATGTGATACCTACTCAAACCCTGGCGGACCAAAAAAAATTTGCAAAAAAAATTGTTTTAATCAAAGTTATAGACATTTTTCGAAAAGTGTCTGCGTCTCTCCATTCAGCACGCTCTCTCACTCTCTCTGTCACCACCCTAGACAAAATTGGACTAAATAACGTAACGTAACGGTACGTGACATTTTTGTGAACGATGAGCACTAACCAGTATGACCATCAATTATGTCACTAAAATCTAAGGTCGCGGTGTTTAAGGAAAATCAATGCTATCGATTTATTGATTTTTTAAGGCCTTAAGTTGGAGAGCGAAACTTCAGAGATACTCCACATAAAAGCCTGTATTCTGAAGACAAATGTTTCCATCAAGCGCTTTTTGCCGGAAACGTTTCCGAAAACAGTTACATGAATTAGAAAAAAGTACAATTTTTTGCTATTTTCATTCCTCATACCGCGTATGTTGTAGATATGAACGTCAAACTTCTGGCTGGTTGAACTCTCCAGAAGCCGCTACTATTGGCGCAATATCGTTGAAAATTTCGCAACATCCTCCGGATTTGAGAAATTTCCGGAACATTTTGAGATTTCCGAACTGTTTTAAAATGGTCCTCATCTGTTCATATTGTGACACAAAATGTGTCATAACCTACTGAGTATACATTCGCAATATGAAAGATCACAGATCAAGTATCGATTTTTGGTGATCTCCGTTATGAAACGTAGTACCTCATAAGTGAGGCTATAAAAGAAGGTTCCCATCAATTATTTGTCCTCTTACTTGCATATTGTATAGAGTTGATTGTCAGGTGCTTAACTTTATAAGCAATAAACATTCTATCTTATGATGGGTGTTCTGTAAGCGTTGATAAAAATTAACAAAAAATTTCTTTCATTTCGGTGGCGCACATGTTCAAAATGTGATTGAATCTCTGAGATTTGCGTATAAGATGCGCATAAATAATTGAAAAAATTTGTATGTGACAGATTTTTGAATTTCTCAAAAATAATTTTTTAAGACGTTTTTTTAGAAAAAAGTGAAACAGCCAAACTTATGCAGTATGTCCCAAATTATGACCATAGACGAAGGTTAATAGACCGGAAAATAATGTAAAAAATTAAGCAAAACCATTCAGCCGTTCTCGAGTTATTAAGTTTTAAAAGTCCGACCCGTACTATATACGGCGCAAATAGGCTCACTTTTAAGCTACCTCGGACTCAATATTTTCCCACGCCTCTCCTGACCGTCTAAATGATCGGAACGACTTAAAACTCATAGGACAGGACCAGTATTGGATAAAGATTGTACTGCCAGAGCATTAAAGTCAAAGGTCAACTATTGATTTTTTTAGCGCAATAAATATGATTTTGGCCTAAAATTGCTATGGAAATAGATGTAACTTCGAATTCAGTGTCATTGTATTCCACTACTTATGAACAACTCAAAAAGTCAAACACGGGATACATCGGAGAAAAATGAACCAAGTTACAATAGTTTTAAGTTTCAAGATCAAACCATCAATTGATGACGTCACATACCAAGCATTTCACTAGCAAAAAAGTCAAGTTCTTTCGAACAGTTTCTTTCAGGCTTCTAACTACCGCAATATGTAGTGTATAGTCATACGTGAAGATTATGTAAATTCTAAGTAACGACGAGTAATATTCAGAAGGCTAGAAGACGTCAAATACAAACAATGCCATAGAGTATTGAAACTCTCAGAGCAAGTACCATTAGTGACAATGATGTCATGACGACAATGTTTCACGATGTAACGTCAACGACACATAGAATTCTGAAGGCCAGAAGACGTTACGACCCAAGTTGTCATGGAACCAAAAAAGTTAATCTAAACAACTTGAAATGACTACACGCGTGGGGGGTCTGGGGTCCGGTCGATAACTCAACCTGTACTGTAACGTAGAGAAACAATTACCGATTTGCTTGAAAATTGGAATATGACGCCAACGTGCAATTTGTTTGAATATGAAGTATTGTATTTCTGACGTCCTTTAGGATTCTGGAGACCAGATGACGTCATTTTTGAAAAGTGCAAAGTTGACGTCACATATATTTTCAAATGATGGTAATATCTTAGAAAGGGTCAACTAACAGTGAAACTCAATCTTAAGAGTGACGTATTCTGGGATTCTGACGACCAGATGACGTCATTTTTAAAAAGTGCAAAGTTGACGTCAGATATATTTTCAAATGGTGAAAATATCTTAAAAATGGTATATTAACGATGAAACTTTGTCTAAATATGACGTATTCTGAAGTTCAGAAGGCCAGATGACGTCAACTTTTAAAAAAAATGACGTCACATATATTTTCAAATGCTGAAAATATCTAAAAAAAAATGGTATATTAACGATGAAACTTTGTCTAAATATGACGTATTCTGGGATTCGGAAGGGCAGACGAAGTAAGTTTTTAGAACTGCAATGTTGACGTCATATTTTTTCGAATGATGGTAGTTCTTGACAAGTCATTCATTAAGAAAACAATTTTATCTGCACCGTACAGATCAAACCACATACCTACGGCATGTGTACAAAAAGAGAAAAATTCATGAAAAAGTGGGGGCCCAACGACTGTGAGATTTGTCTTCTGCTGTGCGCCCTTTAGACAGCTACTCTCGAATGGAGCAGCTACTGCTACAAAAACCGGAAAATAATAATATACTCAAGTATAACTGTTTATCACAAACATACAAAAGTCGTAAAATATTTTTTCAAACCTGTAAACTAGAATCTACAAATCACAGATGTTAACTCAACGTAGTCAATTGTAAATTTTCTGGTGTTGCGGACAAAGGTTTGCAGTTTTTTGTCGTTACTTCAACTCTAACTGCTACGCTTGTCATATTATTCAACAGTTGTTCTCTCTTTCGCAGCTGTGATTTGTAGATTCTAGTTTACAGGTTTGAAAAAATATTTTACGACTTTTGTATGTTTGTGATAAACAGTTATACTTGAGTATATTATTATTTTCCGGTTTTTGTAGCAGTAGCTGCTCCATTCGAGAGTAGCTGTCTAAAGGGCGCACAGCAGAAGACAAATCTCACAGTCGTTGGGCCCCCACTTTTTCATGAATACATTCTGATTTTACAGTCACTCCTACTTTTCCTTTTTCTGTTGGTTTAGAACGTGAATTGGAGGTGAATTGGAGGCAGTTCAGTTGGGAGTTCAGACAAAGATCAAATCTACGAACCATGCTCAGTTTTCCCTTGGTCATGCCGTTGTGTGGAGCACAGGCGAGCACGTTGACCAGATGGTCGAGCACCATCATCAGACACGTCTGCAATCGAACATATAATCGTCGCCAATAGAAAGGCGAAAGTGTGCTGTATATCTCATTTTACGCTGTGTACGTACACATGTCTTCGATTGCAGAGCTTGCTGGTTTGGTGCTCTAATAGCGCAGTGGTTAGCGCTCTGCTACAAACATTTTGCTCACAGGCTCGATTCCGGCGAGACACAGAAGGTGATAAATTTGGCACTCACTATAGGTGGGTATCAAATTTTCTGCAATGTAGTGGAAGAATACTGTATATTTGATTTTCTGATGTGTCGTGTTAGTTGTCCACTATTCAGGACCTATTCCGTTAGAGTGATCTTTTGACCTACCCTGTTCTGTGTTGACAGACAATCGATAACTCTGAATATGAGTTGTCTGCTTCCCTGCACATCGTTTGGGAGGGCGACCGAGCCGGCATCCAGCAACATGGCGTGGATTTGGGGGGAAATCAGAGGCTCCGGCAGTTCTCGAAGGAAATCCTGCAGAACATTTTTACTTGTTTACGCATGTTTGCCTAGTAAATGTGTACCCAGAAAACTCCTAATTGTGCTCGATATGTGCCATATTAACCAATTTGGACTGAAAAATGACGGGATCCAACCACAACCACAGCTGGATGGAGCAACAACTGCTCTGGAAAGAGCAAACCCCGTACTGCTAGGGAGCTATTAGATGTATCGCATGCATGGAATCCACTAAAACTTCAGAATTCAAAAAATGTCATTCAGCACGTTTTCCGTATATTTCCATTACTCAAGTTATACCATCTTTTTTTAGTTTAGCTGGTTCCTTCAATGGTTACATCCTGTTATGAATACATTCAGCAAGTTCTCTTGTCACACCGTTTATGGCAATGAGACAGCTATGAAAGAAACTGTGCCACAGCTCGGCAACACTGCAATCTAGAGCAGAATAGGATATTCCTGACTTTAGACGTTTCAACAATCCCCCGTGGACACCATAAGTGAGTTCCGTAAGATTCAGAGCACATCTGCGTCTCCTTGATCTACACACGGTCTCCGTTTGTCGCAAAGCTACAAAGACCGCTTACTTTATTTGTAAGTTACTAAAGTTCGTGAAGACCACGATTCGTGATGATGTGTGATCGACTGGATTGTTCTATGAAGTTGTTTTGGGAATAGAAGAGACATTGACTTCATTTTCCCGATGGAGACACTACACTACCAACTCGAGCGCGTGTGCAGAACGGACAGCGGTCGTTGATTATTCGCCAGCAAACGAGAGAATGTGTAGACCAAAGATGTACCGCTGCCTTGGCTGCAGCCAAACCCTGCTCTTACCAATTCTACCGTACAAAAGGTTAGATGAAATCTGTATACCTTAATGAGGCAGGCGAGTACATTTGTGTCGGGCATGGCATCTGGAGATAGATCGGTTCCCAGGGGATTTCTCTCCAGATCTTCTCGCAACATCTGCTTCTTCTCCACGGAACCACACACTGAAATAATGATGCTTTGTTTCCATTCATCATTTCTTGGCGTTTCTCACTGGCGGACTAGCAATCCCTCCAATCTCATGAGAAGTTCATATGAGTTTCTCATGAGATACCTCATGAGATTTTTGAGGGATTGCTATGCCGCCTGGTGTTTTACAGCCACTGAATACAAAACAACTAACATATGTATATTCCGTTGTAGTCGACTCCTCTCTTTTCTAGTTCCTGTATGAGGCGGGTGAGTACGATGGGTGTTTCCCGTCGCTCTCGCTGCACAAGTCGGTTCAACGGAACGCCGTAGACACTGAAAAACTACACATTTGAAGAAAACTAGAAGATTCAATTTTTTTACAAAAAAATAACGTGTTTGTATGAACAAGTTTAACTGATAGAATTCTATATCCATACCTTGTAAGTGGTCATTTACAACGTGTGTTTGTAGCAAACTATGGCGTACATCCAGATCAAACTACAAAGAACATATGTTCCCTGCCTATATAGTCTTTCTCATTCCTACTGAGACTCCTACAGTAGGATTTCAAAACTTCTAAGTCGTCTTCCTCACGTAATTGTGATCGGAAAGGTAGAGGATTTCCGAACCTCATTCTCGTCCTCATTTACAATGAATGTACGAGAGTATTTCTGATGAACAAAGTTTTCAGCTCCACAACAGCCCCCGGGAAGATTATTACTGTAGGAGTCTCAGTAGGAATGGTGTGAACTATACCTGTCCATTCTGCAGCTGACCGCCCTTCTGAACACACTGTGAATGTCGTGGAATCCGACCCGCACGTGAATCTGTCCCCGTGGCTCCAAGTTCAGAGAGAACATTCGGTCTCCGGTTAGGTGATCCACAATGAACTTATCCAGCAGGCGCAGTGAGCCGCGAAACCATAACTTGTGTCTGAAAACGTGAAATGACTTTACATAACAAAGTACTGTTTTCGGAAAAACACTGCGAAAAAACTAGTTTCTCATATTTCTCTCATGAGTGATATTATTTCGGAATATCCTTTTCTATTAGTTGATATACGCATTATTGGCCACTTTTTTCTTCAGTTATGTTGCGTAACAAAGTAGTATACGAAAAAAATCAAAGGAACGATGGTCGACATGACCGAGAAAATTCCTTAGGTTTATTATAAAAGTCACGTTTTGACCACGTTCTCAAAGGTATTAGGTACGTTTTGATTCTTTTCAAGGCTGAAGGTTTACCTATATTGAGGGTGCCAAGAGTAGATGTAGAACTGTAGAATGGTGGCGCCACAGACATCAATATGGAATGTTTCCCGCCACCTATATCTATCCTCTCTCTGAATCTCCCGGGTCACTCCAGTTCGGGCTCTGCAAAATACACTGAATGTAAACCACAATACAGAGTGAGTAAGGTTGCAAGAAGACTAATTGAAGAAGAAAGTTAGTACAGGATTTTATATAGTACCATGTAGAGTAAGAACAAGCTGAATTAAGTTTATCGGTAATCTAAATCTAGTCAAGTTATGTATGTTTTGATGGTTCTACCCTCGATAATTGCGTCATACATTTCTTTTGAGGGTGAAAATGGAAAATCCCGTCCCATGGTATTATCATCCATTTTTCGGTTGTAATCTTGGACAATTTGGAGCTCTTGTGAGGAAAACTGTGAAACACACCGTTTTTGGTCAACCATTGCTTTTCCGTAAACGTACTTTAAGAAGTAACAGACTGATGTCACGGGGTATACCTGTGCTGTTCGTCCACCTCCAATACGCAGTACATTTCTTCGGTTCTCTCTTTCTCTTTTTCCGGTATTCGCAGTCCCTTCCCTTCGAGAATCTGCAACGGAGCAACACAGTGGAAGTTCAATTCAAAGTCATATTGTTTTTTTTTCGTTCTAACCTTTAACAGTACGATTGAAAAACTTCCAGGCCGTGTGAATTAGGTGAACATTTCCGGAATAGTCGGGTCCCTCACTTCCAAATGGTCGTGTAGTTTCGTGCACGGAGCATGTACGGGATTTTCTGTTCTGGCGATTTTTTCGATGGTTGTTTCAATAGACCATGAGAAAATCAGCAGATTGGTTGTCTCTTACATCGCTTCAAAATGAACGCATGAAGCATGAACACAGTTGTGTCCCGGATTCGTCACGGACTCCGCATAGATTGACCCCTTCCATAGCCACAGTTTTCCTGTTTGCACCAATTCACAATTTTCTAGCATACAATTTTCTACTCAACCCATTTGAATATTTCAAATCCCAATTATCGCCCACGTATCAGTTGTAGAACGGCTGATAATGATTTGTTCTCGCTTCAAAATGAATGATACCTGTACAAATAATATTCCGGTGAGGCTGCTAACATTGAGTCGGTCCACGTTGATTCCAGGACCAGCAGTCCTCAATGGGGCTCTTCTTCAAGTATACATGGTTATAGAATCTTTAGTTTATTCCCACAAGGGTAGGAATGTTTCATCTACTATGAGAAAACTTGAAATTCATATTCAACTCCTTCTACAATGGATTTTGGCATGTATAGACTCGTGATACTAGTAGTTTTGAAACTTTCAAAACTTTAAGAAATTTAACGCAGATCGCAATAGTTTTTCTCTGAAGCAGTGCTATGATTCAGTTGGTTTTCATTTACTTTTGTTTTCACTAATTATCTCACATGCTTGCATGTAAATAAATAAATAAATCAATATGATAGATTATATACAATTGAGTTGGAACATTAATTACATTGATTACCATATTACCATGATTACAAATGGATCAGTTCATCTTATTTATGTTCATCTATTGAGACTTACAATTCTGACAGTCGGTTTCAACTTCCTATTACAACGAAACTACAAATAAGTGAAGTTTCTCGGAAATATTTAATTTAGACAAGATTTGCATCGAAAAATAGTTACTAACAAACCCAAATGTCAACTGTAGGAGTCCGGGTAGAAATGATGCATACCTGTTCATGAGAGGTGACACGTGGTACTTGTCGAGTACTGCCGAAGGACGGTCCTGCTGGGGAAGATGTCTCGGCAGCACTGGCGAGCCAACCAACGACTGGAACACTTTGGTTTTCTTGGAAATACTTCAAAAAGTACACGAAAAGAGAGGTAAAGAAGGACGATTATGTGGTCCAATCCCAACGTTTCAGTCCTATAAACTGCAATACATTTTTCAATTGTAGTTTGAAGGACAGATGACACGGGATTAGTTCACATAATCGTCCTGTTTCAAACGTGGACTGGCAGGAACACTATCAATTAAATAGCACAAGGTTTGTATAAAAACGGTTCCGCTCAGGTCTGACAGGGTAGTGAAAGGATCATGTAATGATGATATGTAAGTTTCTCGAGTTCCAAACCGTGCCAATACGGCTTTTATCCCGCTGTGTTCGTAGTTTGAGTCCGTTGGTTTTCGGTCGAAATTCATAGATCATGGTGGATATCGAGATAAAACTACAACTGAGATTTGGTCATGCCCTATAATAGTTTTCGCCATTCCCATGGAGAACTTGGCAGCCTGCCAAAGAATATTCAGGTTGTTATTTGCCACTTTGGAGTTTTTCAAATGACGGTAAATCATCGCGGTTCTACAGTTATATATCAACAAGTACATGAATGTTGTTCGAGTACCTTGGTCTCACGAAATAGTCGGAACGAAGTGTACCTGTGCCATGAGAGTTCTTCCCGGGAGGGAGCTGGACCGAGGACCCCGTTGCTCACCATACGTATGAGACCACCTGAACACAATATTATCATCGAAGTGAACAAACAAACTGGAAGTTCAACCCCCAACACAGCAGCATTTCGAAATTTGGCTACATCATAGGACTGAAACGAATGAAAAAACAGCAGATTGAAACGAAATTTCCCCTGAAAAGTTCTGTTTTCCATGAATGCTGCTCGATCCTGATGAATTTAAAAACTTCGCACTGCTGTCTGTGTACAAAAAGAAACCTGATACACTGATGGGCCATTTCAAATATTCTACTCCACAAACTGTGTGATACACGTCTCAATCCAGTACTCAACACTCGTAGCTCAATTGTGTGTAGTTCAGCTGACATATAACCATATAAGAATACTTGGCTACGGCGCCCTACCTAGACGGTCTACCGGCGGTTGCGGAACCCCGCGGATCCATTGGCCCGGCCCAATTCCGGTACTCGGCCGCCGAAAATATGTCGTTGATGGTCCTGCCCGGTCCGTTTGATATTCGAAGGGCTGGAAAGACAGAAATGAAACTAACTACGGTAGCTCAAGGGCCGGTAATGTAGATCAAACTAGAACTCTTCCATAAAAACCCGTTTCTAGTCAGCCTCTAGTACTACTTCCAAGCAATTTTTATTTTTCCAGCAGGTAGCAGATCACTAATCCAATCAGTAAGTTAATCTGTTTTTTTGGTCCCTTCAGCAGCAAAACATGGTATTGATTGGAGAGCTAACCCAATTCCCACTCAATTACTGACTATTAGCTGCAAACTCCATTTGGAACTATGCTTTTTCTGGTGCTTATAGAGGTGGAATATTGTTGTAGTTAAATTTCTAGAAACGGCGTGATTCGACAAGTTCGAACACAAAGCAACAGGATCAATTAGAAACACAGCAGGATAGGTCTACACCGTATAGCCCGGCTTTGGGAAGCGAATTCTATAACTCTATATTCATATGTGTAACGGTGGCTGAGAAAAGAGCTGTAACGATACTTTTTGTTTGATCTATCACTTTCGTGGTTTGGTCTCTCCGTGCTTTAACAAACATTTGCTGCTTCTTGGAAAAGATGGGAACATCCTATAACATTTTTGAGCAAGCATATTACAATGTCTAGAACGGGAGGAAAAATGAAGATAATCACTTTAATTTGTACCATTAATAATGAAAAAATCAAAGTTCTTGAAAATATGTATTGAAGAGGTTGATGTTAACAGTTCGATTTCGTGCGTTTTTTTGCAAAACTGCACAATTGTGGTTTCTCATAAAGGGATTCATGTTTGACACCAATCTCTCCCCCCCCCCCCCCCAGAGAACCTTTTCATAATTAGTCAGACCACACTTGGACGATTCGGGCTAATTAGGAAAGACGCACGCAAATGGAACAGCACGCAATGCCTTCTATTGGGAATGACCAAATCTGAGTTGTAGTGTGATCTGCCTGCGCGGGGAGATCAAACTACAAACACAGCTGATCCGATCAACATGCACGGTTTTCATTTGTCTTTTACTGAGCGTTCAGGTATCCTAAAATGTACATGTTGAAGTTGAATGAGGGGACAGCGAGAGAGAGAGAGAGTGCAAAGAGAGAGAGAAAACTAAAGAGCTAAAAAGAGAAAGAGAGAGCGAGAAACCGAGAGAGCGAAAGAGAAAGAGAAGGAGAGAGAGAACGAAAGAGTAATAGAAAAAGAGAGAAAAGGGAGAGAGAGTGCGAGAAATCATACTCACGTGGATACTGTCTATGTCCGAAAACGGGGCTGTTCGAGTACTCGGGTGCGGAGGTGGTTCCGTCGTCTTCCCTGTACAGATCCCGCGACTGCAGCACATCCGGACGCCATTTCACGTTGCGAGGCCCTGAGGTAGAATGTTGAGGTCAAAGGTCAAAAGTTTAATAGAAATACAAACGCCAGAAATGTGTGTGAAACTAATATGTATATAAGTGAATCAAAAAGTGAACAAACTGTTGAAAATTAACTTATAAACCACATAAGTAAGATCATGTTTCCTAGAAATTCCAAGATTTAGAAGTCTATATGCCGATAGGGACCCTAGGGCGGTAGGGGCCCTCCTCAGTAGATGCCCTACCCATTTAAAGGCTGATTAGTCTGATCCACTAAGCCTAAACCCTCCATCGTATAATACTCAATGTTGTTGCAGTTATACGGTATCAATAAGTTATAAGAGTTTACGTCCTGCTGCTGAATGGGATGACGCACGTACAAGAGAATACTATTAATGAGTTTTTTGTATTTTTGAACCCTGTAAGTACAGAATGAGCAAGTTCATTAAAATGTGTTCTCTTCAACTGTAAAAATTCAATAACATCTACATTTTGTATGTTATGTGGAGTGACATTTGAGTTGTAGTTTGATTTTTTTCGGATTTCGATCAAACTACAAACACAGCGGGGTGGGCTAAGAATACCGTACAGAATTTCTTCGGGAAGAATGAATCCTATAATCACCATTTTGCAGGGTACCTGAGATGGCTCTCCTTCTCGGTAGGGAGTTGCTTTTGTTGTCGACAGCGCGCAACGGGCGGGGAAGGACGGGAGAGCAGAGGGAGCGAGAGAGCGGGTCGGGAAGGTCCCGCGGGTCTCGCGGGTCCCTTTGGTCCCGCGGGTCCCTCCCGTACTCTCTGTTCATTGGGTCGGGAGGGGGCACCGCTGTGGAGGAACGGGGCAGGGTGTACTGAGCCGCCTGGAAGTATGGGTAAATGTTCTCGACTATTTTGAGTTCGACACGAGAGAGAGAGAGAGAGAGAGAGAGAGAGAGAGAGAGAGAGAGAGAGAGAGAGAGAGAGAGAGAGAGAGGGGAAGAGAGAGAGAGAGGGAGAGAGAGAGAGAGAGGGAAAGATAAACATAGATAGAGAGATAGAAATCAACAAAAGGAAAGTGGAAACTGGGATAGACACAGAGAGAGAGAGAGCAGAAAAAGAGACAAAGAGAAAGACAGATAGGGAAGGGGGAAAGAGAACAAGAGAGATTGGTAAACGTTCAAGTGACTCCGTTTACGTGAACACATGACTCCCGACGATAACTTGTTGCAAGAATGATTGTGAACGTACGGTCATGACCCCGGGGGCGGAGTTGAAGCTCTCTGTCCGTCTCACTGTTCCTGTGGGAAACATTTTGGGCGGAGGGACACGGGCGGTACGCAGCACACAGTCCTCATTGTCCGAATACCTGAAAGGAAAACGGGTGTAGGGGTCACTCGGCTGCGTATGGGTTATCAGAAAAAATAAGAATACTGTATTATTGTTAAGAAGAGTCGTTATATGTGTGGTGTATGCACAGATAAGTTCTAGTAATGAGTGTATGATACTTTGTAGCTCATTGGATTAATAATATGAAAACATTCGGGAATCTACCATGATGTGGTCTATGAAGGAACGGGGCCGAAAGAAGAATACGGAACAAGCGGTGACATGAATGATGGGAAGCGACGTGAATGGTTATATACATAAGGGCCTCTTCATATTTTTTGTCGGCGATTGACACACAGAGCAAAGTATGATAAATTGTGTGCTATACGTACGGTACACACGTTTGATAACCAAATAACCATTCACGTTGCTCGTTCGATCTGTCGCAATAAAGTATGAACGGACCCTGAAATACGTGAGTAGGTATATATTACCTAGCCGACTGTATGGTGTGTCCAATGGGTTGCGCCTGTTGGTTCAGCAGTCGTGGCTGATATTGGGAGGACCGGGGACTGATGGCACTTCGAGCAGGGGGCAGTACCACTCTCGACATTTCCTGAACAAAAAAGGTCTATGAACAAATGAATATGAAAAGAGTCTCGGGAGAAACTGCCCAGGCTGAATGTGAATATGATCTGATAGCTAACAATAGAGGCAAAGTGATCAAGTGGTTAGCGTTCGGCTGTCGCTCCACTGCTCAGGGTTCGATCCCCGCTCGCCGTGGTATCTGCATGAGCTGGTAGTATATGGCTCCCCATGCCTATCAAACCCCTTCACCCCTTCACAAACAGTCCATCCACGGTTGTTATTGATAACGTATATAATGTACAATGAGAATGAAACGGATGAAATAGGTCGTACACAGTGTTTCTTTTCATTTTTCATAACCTAAATGAAGCTTTGAACTTCGGCGCATTTCAAAGTGATTCTTATGGTAGTAGCTTAGGAGTAGTAGCACAAGTCTTTATCACATATCTGAATCAGGAAACTTATCTGTAATACTGATGTGTATGCAAATATACAGAATAAAGTAGGTGTGAGGTCTGTTAAAATAAACTGCTCTGCTTTCATGGATTTTATTCAATTTATGGTTGTGAAATTGGTGAAAAAAGAAAGCATAAATAACGTGTTATTTACAGTGGTAAATGTAGAGTTAATTTTCTGTTCTAGCACAAAATGTAAATTTTACGATAAAAAGCGTATTTTATAATTTTCGTAGTGCAAAAGTAAACTTTCACCGATTGCTTTTAAATTAGCATGTCTTATATGGAAGGAGAGATATTCTGAACACTCCTTTAGGGGGGGGGGGGGGGGGGGTAGTAGCATTGGGGGATAGGAAGTGGGAACGGAAACACAGGTGTACCTATAATAGGGGGAAATATGGGATAGAGAGGGGAGCAGATGGAGAGAGAGAGAGAGGGGGAAGGAGAGAGAGAGAGGAAAGGAGAGAGAGAGAGAGAGGGAAGGAGAGAGAGAGAGAGAGGGGGAAGGAAAGAGAGGAAGAAATGAGAGAGAGAGATACTAGAGATGAGAATCAGAAACAATTGAAGCCACCTAGAAAGAGAGGGAAAAAGAAAAAGAGAGAGACAGAGAGAGAGACAGAGAGTGAGTGTGCGAGCGAGAGAAAATAGAGAGAGAGATGCCGGGAAAGAGCGTGTAGGAACTGAATTGAATTGAAAAAAAAACTGAAGAAGGAACCGAACTTTCGAAATTTGTTTAACTAAACTGATTAAACAATTGGTTTGAAGTCAAAGTGGTTCGGTCAGCGTTTAATTTCACTTTATTACAACCAGTAAAACTCTTTTTCGGGAAGCTTACGTTTGCTATGAGAAATAGTGAACCGAAACACTTGGCACCATGCCAATGAGTCTCTGTGCGAATGGAACGAACGATATAGTCGCTTTCATTCTTACTGATACCTTGCCAACGTACCAACGGAATTTCGAACGAACGTTTTTCCCAGACAACTTTTTCTTCTCGCTCACTTGATGTGAAAGGCGTGAAAAAAGTGACTTGTTTCTTTTTGAAAATTCCCACGTGAGAAAACGGAAGTTTTTGAGTCTCAGTCGAGCGAAACAGAACTATCGGGAGTGAATTGTCGTTGTAATTGATCTCGCCACATCCGAAAAGAAACAAGATCCAACCACCAACACAGTGGCGTCGCCCAGTATACACCGTATATGTCTGCTTGGGGAAGCGAACCATATATAGTTTTCACCATTTTCACCGAGAGTTTGGCCAGGTGCCAATGAATTTCAAAAGTAATTTTTCACCAAGTTGAAGTTTGTCAAAACATCTGAAAGTTGTGTGAACGATTTGTAATCCTTGTAACAGTATATGAACAGAAACACTTTTTAGAAAACGCATTAATACTATGAAAAACAGTGCTCCAGTCTTTCATTGGCACGATGCCAATGAGTCTCAGTGCGAATGAAACGAACTATAAGTGCGGGCGGCGGCGCGGCCTGGAGGGGCTAATTTCCCAGATATAAGCACGGCCACCCTAAAAGCTGGCAATGTGACAGGAAAATGAGAGGGTGGCCTCCCGAATCGACGTTCTAACGAATAAACGGAACAAGTATGCTATTAACAATAAAAATATGTAAAAGCTTCTATCCCCCCTCCCCAAGAAGATCCATTTCACCTCGTGTTCCGTTCAACAAATTATACCAACAACTTTGTAGTCTGTTATACTACTTAACATGGTGAATAGACAGCGGAACATGGGGACTAAGTTCATAGTTATCATGAGGGAAGAACAACTAACCATAGCGGTAGTTCGATCTACTTTGGGACCCGCGGTGTAGCAATCTTATAAAAATCTCATGAGATAGCTCACGAGCTTCTCATGAGATTCTGTTGATTGCTATGCTACAACATTGAGAGTTCACGAATAGTTCATGAGGTATCTCATGAGAAACTCATATGAACTTCACATGAAGTTGGAGGGATTGCTACGGGTGGAGTGCAGTGATCAAACTACAATCACAAACAACGAACTTCTTACAAAAAGCGTACACTTCCTTTGAATATTTAGTTCATGATGTGTATAGTTTATGAACATCAAACTTTTTAATGAATTACGGGGCGAAAACGAAGAAAGGATAAGATAGGAAGATAGCTATGGAAATTTGTCGTGGAGCAAAATCGTTGGACGAATCGCGGTGAAGCAAAAATTTACTGAATTTTAAACTTCAAAATGATTAAACTTTCACACCAAAAATGAATTAAACTTCACAAATAGACTTTAATGGAATGAAAACTAAACTATAAAACGTACTTCACCATGCTAAGAAGGCAGATATTGCAATAGGCAGAAGACCTTGGGAATTAGTGGCATAAATTAGTAGGAAACAAAAAGAAGCTGCCACCGAGCTATTCCGATTCTCAGACTCTACTATGAGGATATTTATTCCCGTCCGGGCATCATGAGTTTTACTAATACAACAAGAATAACTTTAACGACATTCAAATAAAGTGAATTCCGCTATGTTACCAAAATGATCTGTTCTAGAAAAACCTAAGAATTCAAAATCATAATGTGATGAACGGGTTATGAATTAAAAATTTCATTTGATTAGACGCTTTCTCTGAGGAACAGAAGCCAAAATGGTAATGTTTGCATCTAGGGAGTGACCAAATTCGTGTTTTAGTTTAATCACCGAACACCACGTGGTTAAGGTACAATCACAACTGGATAGGGCAACATCAACCCTAAAGTCCTAAAGATCTGCTTCGGAAAAAGGAAACTCTACATTGGGAGTGACTAAATCTTCTTTGTAGCTTCATCTTGATGAATGTCATAATTTACTAGTTTATATTTTTCACAAGATCTCGAGAATTTCCTAGGTATTACTGAGCCGGCAGTAGTCCCCATAAATACATAATTTTTTCGTACCCCCTGAGACCTTGGCAGCGCGCCAATGAGAGTTTGAACGAATGTTTTTCAGACAATATTTTGTTTTGTTAACAATAATTTGGTAAACAACATTATCGAAGTTTATTGATCCGCTGTCAATTTCTCAGTGGGAATGGTGGGAACTATATATAGGTTTTTGGGTGAAGTATATGAGACAAAACTGGGTGAGTAGGACATTTGAGTCTCAACTGCCACTGAGTATATCCTCTCAATTATGCAAACGAGTGCTGAGCGGAGCCACCCCCCTCTATGTTGCGCAAAATGAGCCAATTGAATTAAGTTATTTACTCTGAACTAGTGACAACGTTCAGATTTTGTGTTCATGCGTTGTTGATATAGAAGTCTACAGGAAATTTGGTTAGGTGAACGGTTTTGTTTATGAAGGCGATAAAATAAAGACTGTCAAACGCACCAAAACTTGAAGTACAAGGCATCGGTGTAGATCTCTCAAAACACCGAGTTACTAATAAATTTTAAGGTAGTTCATTTTTTAACCTATGCGAATGAACTTTTATTATTATTATAGTACAAATGTGTACAAACACTGGAAAAAGTTGGCGCGATGATTATCCAGGAGTGAGTTCGAATGTCGTCTAGTAACACATCAGTTGTGATTAATTGCATCACTTTTCTTATTTTAATGATCACAAACAATCAAGACTATTTTTTTTAGGTTTTTTTTGATGATGGGAAAACTTGCAGCGAATGTAAAAACGCGGACAACAGTTAGTCAAGTATGAGAAGTGCAAATGAGATTTGAAGAAAACATCTCTCATTAATAGTTTATTGGAATCAATTATATTACTCTTAGTTTATTTAAACATTAACTCGCGAAAAGTTACATTTACATGCTGAGTAGGTCATTTGTGTATGACATTTCTAACACAGTTGCGATTCCGAAAAACGATCGTGGGAAAATGTTCCGTTCCTCCCTATCTCCCTCTCTTCCCATCTTCCCCTGTCTCTTCCCCTCCCCCTCTTTCTCGTTCTCTCTCAAAATCGTTGCTTACCTGTTGCTGTTGCCTGGCCTTCTTGCCCAACCAAGTATTCGCTGTATTGGTTGGTTGGGTGAGAATCGAACCGCTGACCGAGTCATCTACTCGATCTTCTACCTCAAACACTTGAAACTTGCTCACAGATAATAACTGAGTACACTAGTTTGATAAAGGTGCTCATAATCATTCTCTTAGTGTTTTCCAAGTACTTTTTGTTAATATGCACCTATGACATACATATCTATTCTTGATTCCATGTTGGTTGATGTATTTCTAGATGGGTACGTATATCAATTTGCTCATACGGCAGGCTGGTCAACACTGTACAACACTATTAATCTTAACTCTATTTCTCGCAGTTACGGTGTAAATACATATCAAACTACAACTAAGACATTATAACTTTCTACACATCATGGAGTACCGAGTTCAAATGACAACGAATATCACTCCTTTCTACAAGTTCTCAGAGCAGAATAGAAACGTGGAAGACTACAGAATAGAATAGAACTTGTTCGCGAGTGAACACGTGACTTCCCACATCGGAAATAACATGGTGCACTCGAAATGAATTAATGATCTGAAAACTGTGGGCAAAAGGTATGGAACAGGAAAACGAAGGAGAAGAAGAAAAAGAAAGAGGGAAAAGAAAAAGGGAAAAAGAAGAGGGAAGTTGTTTTGTGTTTCAACGACGGAACTAGACGTACTTTGTGGAAGACGACGACAGGTCGGTCCGAAGCGGTGGATCGTGCGGTCGGGCCCTGGTTACGCCGGTGTTTGTTGAAGCTGAACGGAAATATAGTCAACGCCATTACTCAGACTCTCACAGTACGCATTCTTTTTTTACAATCACTGTTTCCTGATGCGAAATTAACATTCTCGTACTCTTTGCAATATGGTAAGAGAATCGTTTGTCAGAATCGTTGATCTTTCCGACCACATTTGAGTAATTGAAAGTTTTGTATTCCTACTTTAGCAGTCTGAGTACGAATGAAAAAGATATGTAGATTCGGAAAATGGTGTGTCCATGTCCAGTATATAGAAGAGAATGGAATTAATTGAACCAAAGACTCAAAAGTAATGTATTGATACATTATATATGGTAACCCTAGGAAATAACACTTTGTTCTTCGGCATAAAAATAATGCTATATTAAGAATTATTTGAATGATCATGGACCCGTCCATTTCAGGGTCTGCGCAGACGAATCGCGCAACGAGGTGTCAATGGTATGCACTGTACTTATCGCACACAGTCAACAATCCCACTCTGCTCTATGTATCTGTCGCCGACAAAAAGTATGAAGAGACCTTCATATACTTGGCACTGAAACTGACCGTATCCTGAGTAGAAGTCTCCTGGGGATACTCAATATGAGCACCACGTCATCGATTGCCATCGGAGACACCTCTACGTTATTGATCGACAGAATCTCATCTCCCGGCCGAATCACATCACCGTATCTGAACAACCACCGTCTCACAGGAACAATCATTGTTAGGTGGAAATACGTGTTACCGAAAAGTGTGTGTGTTTTATTTGGTGTGAACTACTTGTTCTTTTTCGTATCGTTTTTCTGTTTTGCCGGTGATTCATAATAGTGTCACCGGTTGACTTGATGCTCAGAACATATATGACCAACTGGATTGATCTAGAGCCCAAGGATATGACATAAAGCGTCTTCTTCTTTTCCCAGAAAAAAGTATCAGGAACAACTTGATGGGTGATTCAATCTTAGTTCGAGTTTATGTCTCGAAGCGCAAAATTTGTACGCCTTGAGTCACCGATCAGAAACTACGAACACATCTGTCTGAGTACGTATACCAGAAGATCCCGGCACCTTCATCCCATACCGCGTCTCCTCAAATATGCGCTATTTCTCTGCTCTTACATCCCGCCGGGATGAAAGAGACGAGAAATAGTGAGGCAGAGCGAGAGACGCAGGATAAGATGAAGGTGCCGGGATCTTCTAGCATACGAACACATCTGATCGACCCAACCTCGATTCTACCTGCCCACCTATGGCCACTAGCGCCACGAAAACCACATCTGAGCATACTATTTGATCCTGCTGTGTTTGTAGTTTGATGCCACTGATTAAACGCGAGACCTATGATGTGTGTGAATGTTGAACTACAACATAGATACACATAGTCACGGAATGCAATCCCTCTGCAGTTTCGTTCCGAATTCCTTTGCACTAGGTGTTTTGTCGTCTTTTCTGTATAACTGCATTCTGTCTGAACATATGGTTCGATAAATACTCTATCCTATTGAGGTTCTCCCTCTCTATGAACGGGTGAATTCTCACCTCTCCAGCTCCGAGTGCTCTCCGAATCGACTGGCGAATACTCCGTTTCCCTGGTCGATGCCGTTTCCCTCCCTCAGGTAGAGGCCCAGAGATTGACCGGGCTTCTTGATGATCTCCACCAACTGAACCACCAGAACCTCGTTGGCGTGCGATCCGTGGTACTCCGACCTGGAAGTACCATTTGAATCAAGGACGGACAGACTACCGATAAAGAAAGCATTCTCTTTCTTTTCACATTAATACAGTTTTTATCCTCTTTTCGTAACCATCTTTTGATAATAGGAACATTTAATTGAATCAGACTCTCTTATGCTCATGATTCACATCTTGACTTCTTTCTAGTACATAACAGAATAAGAAAAAATGTCAAGTTTATAGGAAAGAATGAGAGAGAGAGGGGGGGGGGGGGGGGGGGGGCGAAAGAAAGTGAGAACTATATGAAAAACCGTGAGTTTATAGGTTTGCTTTCGCAAACCAATAGTTTCCCTATTTCATAGTCTCTCCTAGCCTGATTGAGAGGCAGTTCTTTAAAGCTGGTCTGGCAGGAACTAAATCTCGTGTTTGGCGCTGAACGGTTAGAGAATAAGCTGACCACCTTACCAAACTCTGCGTCTCCTAGTTTTACGTACTATCTAGCACTGATCAACGAGGTTTCATTATCACATTGCTACGAAGGAGAATTAGAAAAAAGCTATTTGAATACGGGAGAAATGAGGAGCACAACAATTTCTGAAATGTGGAATGTTTGCTGGGATCATCACGTTTCCCGTGAATGCACATGCAGTCTAAAACGTTGTACTATTTTATCTTGTTCTATCCAGTATTCAGACTGTTGAATACGACTGAAAGAACATTCACAATGTTAATGTTTTTATATTTCATGTTCCTTCAAATGAGGCCTGTGTAATAAACTAACTTGTCCAATATCCTAGCACTGAGTCCTTGTAAGCCAGCTTGTGTAAGTGTACTTGTACCTTGGTCAACCGCTCTGGAACATTCGAACAATTAAGAACTAGACTATCTCGGCCTCTCTCCGAAAATTATTCTCTCTCTCTCTCTTTTCCTCTCTCTCTCGCTCTCTCTCTCTCTCTCTCTCTCTCTCTCTCTCTCTCTCTCTCTCTCTCTCTCTCTTCCATTAGGTATCAGATGAGGTTGACAACTTGTTTGAGGACGATCTGACCCAAATTATGAAGAGAGGCTGGTTTTTGCTTCACCTATAACCGAGGTTTGTCTTTTCTTATTTGTAGATGCAATCTGATTAGATATTAAAGTAACATTCGATAACATTCAATATTTCACTACATTGTAGAACGAAACACTAATTGTATTTCCACGTGAATATTTGAAACGTATAAAGAGAACATGTACATGTAATTTCACGTTTTACAGTTTCACCACTATTTCTAGTGAATATATTTTGAACGAACTTCTCTGAATACATACATCGATACAAATTTACAACCATGATCAGGAAAACAGAAGAAAAAACAGAATATTCGATATTCGCAAAAATAAAACAATGCCTCACCTAATTTTCCTATAAACATCTTCGGGAAGCCGCCCGCCGTCTGAAAAATCAAACAGATGTAATACATGCAACTAACAAGAATAGCGATCTAGTTATTCGATTTTCCACCTCTCCCTTGTGTCTGTAGTTCGATTGCGGCACGTTTCGTGGAAATCTCTGTAGTTTGATCTACGAACACACCGGTCTTCTCGCAGTTTCCATGAAGTGCGTCATGATCAACTACAAACACAGAAAGTCACAACAATGTCAGTTTTCTGTTTGTCTATAGTTTGTGTCGTTTTGTTCAATGCCATCACGTCTGTTATCCAACACAATATTTGGCCAAATTAGAGCTCCATCTGTCACTAGCAATTTCTCGCGCAACACTCGGACATTTTGAACACGAGTGGACAATTTCGTTCAGAAAATAATGATTTTTCAATTAAAAGGTGAAAAAAATGGTTCCGAGCATACATGACTTTAATAGCGAAACAGCAATGTGGTTTGTACATTATTTCGCACCACAAGAACTATTTTCGCCTTAGTTGCTGACATTTAGATTAGTGGTTTTAGTGGTCAGCTGCTAATTTAGAAGAAAAAAAAACATGAATTAACTTTAAAAAAAACTAAATTGTACATGGACAGTATCCACCAACATCCCAAGTTGCACAAAAGAAAACTGCGACTGGCAGGAAATGACTGGCAATATGGGCGAATACGGCCGCCCTAATGGCTTGCCTCCCAAACAACAATAATGCCAGTGTTATTTGTATGAAATGTAGATCAAAGTACAATTACTTACCTGGCGGGGGCTGGGCACTCATGCGCTCTCGTAGCACAACAGCCTGCAACACACTATGTATGTACTTGGCTTCGAGCCAGCTGCTGCTGCTTCGTATCGATCCCCCCTTTTCAGGCTGCGCATCAACTGGGAGGGTCGATACTCAGCCTATTAATCAATCATAACACGCTAGCACAGCCGCAATCTAACATTCACGTTCCCCCGAGACATGCGAGGAACGTTCTCTTCTCGTTTATCGATTGGTTGTTGCGGGCTGCGCGACGAATCTCAGCTGTAAATTGAGTAGGCGGACAACCGCATCAATGTCTACGTCTCTCATTTCACACAGTCTCTACGGAAGTACAAAGAGCTATATGCAAGAATATAACTTCACATAGATTGTCCAAGTCGAGTTTTGTTTCCAACCGTTTTTGTCGAAAATGAGAAACTTTTGCTGGGTATAATAGATCGAGGCAGTGACACGGAACCATGTCTGTACATTGAAAACGGAATATGTCATCATGAAAAAATGTGGGAATGTAAGATGGAATATGATTCATGCATTCATTAGAAAATCTTGGACATTGGAGTTGAATTGAATTGAAAGATTTCTTTTAAATGATTGCCTAGTTCGAAATAGCCATTAAAATAATTTCCGACCTTAGAATTATTTCCGACCGATATTTCAGCGTTTTATCAATTTTGTTTAGTTTGAATGTTCAAAATATTATGTCAGTATAGAGCAGTACCTCAACTCATTTAACATCATCAGGGCAACAATACTTTGTCCAACCTTTTTGCTCTTTTTTCGAATTCAACTTCGCACTAACTTTGATTCAATGAATATTGTATGCTGTTCTATTCTATACCTTCATAAAGCATAACTAATTGGGGAGATTAGAATTGGGAAAGATAAAAGGACTAATCGAGACGGACATTGGGAGGGAACGGATTAGGGTACTCATTGGGATGGAGCAACCAAGCATGCTAGGGGGAGGAAAATAGAGAGAGAGAGAGAGAGAGAGATAGAGAGAGAGAGAGAGAGAGAGAGAGAGAGAGAGAGAGAGAGAGAGAGAGAGAGAGAGAGAGAGAGAGAGAGAGAGAGAGAGATTAATGAAAACATTTAAAAAGTTAGGGTTTATGTTAATTAACTATTAATATAATGAACGCTTAACTTAAAATAGGTGAGAATCTTAAATACTGTCATTTGATGAAGTTAGTTATATTTAAAAACAAGTGCAGTTCGTTTCGGCTCCGACTCTCTACGAAACTACACTGGCTGCGGTCGAGCCTCATCAGGAGAGCCCGCTAGCCATAAATTCGGATTATATATTAAATTATTTATTTCTACAAATTATCAAAAAGAAACGTGGTTAAAATTCAATGAGAGAGAGAGAGAGAGCTAGCTAGATGTAGAATTGTACAGATAGTCATATATACTCCGAAATTGGATTATTCAATCAGTTATGTGATTGCGAAACACAAAACAATCTCAGTTTTAGAGCGCTGTACCCCTATACATTCATTTCAAACTTCCATGCAAATTTTAATTTACACCTCCAAATATTCACAACTTCTCAAAAGTGGTTTTGTTTTGTTTCTTTTCCTTACACTTATCACCATAAACAATCATGTAGTTTATCAAAAAGTTAATGTTTAGTAGGATTTTTTAAATGATCGCCTTCTGTGTCTAAACTCTTTTCAACTGGTTAGAACTCACTTACCCTTCTCCAATTCTACGATTGTGTTGATTTACTCAGTAACAGGTATGAACTATTGATCGTTTTTATTGATATTTCATCGCAAACGGCTACTGCTGCACCTCATTTCATTTCCACTGAGACCTTGTCAGTTCGCCAATCAAACTTTACAAAAATATTTTTGATAGAAAACGTGGGTTTTATGAGGGCTGAACAGCCAAGTTTCAAATCATTCGACAACCTCCAAATTGGTGTACGCCACCTATTTCTGGAAATAGTAAGAACTGTGTACGAAGTTGGATTTCAGTTTGCGAAGTTAGAAATCAACCATGTTCAGGATTTCTCCAAGATGGAAAGCCTTCGTACGAAATACTTTTAGGATCCTATACGTATTCAGCCAAAGTGCAGGTCATTAACGGAAAGATTGTAACCACGCGGGACATAGAGATTGAAAGAGAAAACAGAGATAGAGGATAAGAGGTAAGGGGAGAAAGAATTAGAGACACAGAGAGAAAATATAGAGAGAGATAGACGGAGAGAAAAACACGACTGAAAGGAAGATTTAAATATACAAAAATTTGTAGAGAAGGAACAAGAAATCCCTGAATGTTGAAATGATTGATTCCGAAACGAAGTGAAACAGAGAAATAAAATACAAAATGGTCCTCTAGCCTTCTTTGCTGCTAACATTTATTGAGTCTCGGACAAAAGGCGAGAACGCGCGAAATTTCGAAAGTTGTGAGTTCTCGAAGCGAACCCGGCATGTACTCTGAGTATAAGGCAGCATTCATACTTTTTACGTCGGCGTTAACGCAGTAGAAAATATGAGTATCGATTGACGTCGGCGTTAACTCGAACTTTTGACGTGACGTTTTTCGAAAAATTTCATTCATATTTATTGTGGCGTTAACGCCGGAATTTGCAATGCCGCGTTTAACGTTTGAAGCTTCAAACGTTTTTGATAAAACGCAATGATTTTTTTCCATTATTTTTCCCGGCGTTGAACGTCGACGTAAAAAGTATGAATGCTGCCTAAAACAATGTTTTATCTCAACTCGCTTACACGTGCATACGTCTAACAAAGCAATCAATAATGGTGTTCATTCTCTGAACGTTATTATTATTATTATTATTATTATTATTATTATTATTATTAAGTTTATCCCGGAATAGATACGTTTCTGACCTGTGGAAAGTGGCATCTACAGCAGCAGCAGAATATTCTACATAGAATGCACTGTGGTCTCCGTCTATTGTGGCGCGGCGGAAGGACGGCTGCGGACATAGACCAACGCGCACTGATGGTCAGTTCGTAGCTGAACTTCTTGTTCGTTATATTTTCGAAGGAAGGTTTTGCTGAAAACCAAGTGTAATTATAACTATTTATCAATTCAGAAAACCGAAAAACATTACAATTACAATGAAATTTCAGATGAAATCGGTTTTTGGCCAGTTCCAATATGTTCTATACCGAGCTGTAATAGTATAAAGAACACAGGCAAGGTTTTGAGTAAGCCTGAAACGCCCCCGGATAAAACTACACAAATGAATGCAACGAAATGCATGCTCATTCTGAGCTGTTTCTTATAGCATGGCTAATTCTATATTTAACTGTGTTTTGGTAACCTAACCGGATTTTGGTAACCTAACCGGTTTTTGGTTTTTGGTAACTATTTTGAGGTTACCTCACAGGTAACCGGTAGGGTACCTAAAAGTAACCCCAGGTTAACGTACAAACTAACGGTGAGAACCACAACTCGTCAGAAAAATAGGTAGCCGGTTTTTCCCATTTTGAATTATCAATCGGATACTAGGGACCCTCGAACCGGTTAGGTGACCAAACTCCGGTGAGAGATTCAAAATGTTACCGTTTTAACAATTTTTGAGGTTCAAAGTCCGATTTAAACAGATTATTATGTCATGGCATTGAATTGAGGACATGCTCAATAAAAGTGTGTTTACTTTGTATTCAATACGACCATATGGTCAATATATTCTATTACTCCACCTGTTAAAATAGATAGATGAAAGAACAAAAATACATATTCTACTAAAACAAGTTGCCGATGAAAAGTTGTATAAAACGGAATAGAAACAAAAAAAAGGACTGGTAATAACTCATTACTATTATCTATCACGAGTTAAGAGGTATTGACGAGTATACATACATACACTGGGACAGTTGGTAAACCACTCAACAAATGACTTGTTCAATATATTTCAGAACTATTTCTCGATAAATGAGGTACAAATAACTTTCACTTAATTCATGGTCATCATAACAAGAACACCTCGAAACATGGATATATTTGTATCGGAATAGGTTTCTGGTTTATATCAATCATGTCAAGACAGGCAGTTCCTTCGCAGACGAATTCTTTATTCAACAGGATACAAAGGGGTTACATGAATAGTAGGTAACTGGTTAATTGGGTCAATGATTAACAGGTGCGGTTCACGAAATGCCGGATTCGTTTTGAATAAAGCGGATTTGCAGACTCTTTTCAGAAATGGAAAATGGTTGGTACGCGGCAGTTTAGTATAAACTAAGCCATAATTCAGGCGAATATAGCCGTTATGCAGTCAAAACTAAGTATTGGTGACAGAGAAATAAATTCTCACGGAATCGTTTCACGGCTAATCTGCTGTGGCAGTGAAATTGGAGACACGGAAAAACCCTTCGGTTACTAGATATGTTGGCCGTTTTCCATGTTTATGGAAGCATTTCCTGCCTAGTTATAGTTCGTTTATGTCGCATTTATCAGAGAACACACAACCTTTTCTCAGTCACGCGTTTTTATGGAGATTAACAACGTCTACCAGAGATATTCCTCCTAGTGGAAAAAATTCAAAAGTGGCGAAAAACAACCTGGAAATTCATTGGCACGCTTCCAAATTCTCGGTGGGAATGGCGAGAATTAGAACAAATTAACAGAATCGTGTACTATTTTCATCGCACACTGAGGTGGAACGTGGAACCATGCATTATTCACACTGCAAAAAGAGCCGGCAACAAAAATCATACCAGAACAAACCGACTAAAAAAGTGAAATGAGGTGAAACGGGAAACTGAATATTCAACTATGACTAGATTTAAATTACCCAGAATTGTACAAGTTTGATGCATTACTTTATTTATTGCTAAAGAGACTTCAATATAGAAAGTGACATGGATCAAATGTTTCGCATAGGTAATTTTTAGATATTGAGATGAGGAGTCGGTTGACTTTCAGCTGCAAGTGGACCAGTGGGATGAAGCACGTCATTATGTTCACATTTTTCTTCTTTTGGACCACTTATTCCAGTTTTCCATTAATAAATGCTTGATCCGATCTCAATTTCAATTTCCAACGGGTGGGAGCTTTGGAGACTGGAGTACAGTCTTTTTCATTCCTACAGAGACTCCTACAGTATGATTACAAAACGTTCAGACTGCCGTAATCACGTAAATATCATTAAAAATTGATTTTACAAGAGTGTTTGGAAATATTTTCTAACAAAGTTGAGTTTGCGTTGGAGAGGTGTCGTGGGAAAATTCGAGTAGTTACTGTAGGAGTAATAGTGGGAATGATGTCAACTATAAAACAACTCTCAATCAAAAAGTTCCTCTTTACTATCGAAGTGAATTAAGAGGCGAAACTTGTTAGTTTCACCCGAAGTCGACCATAATATGTATTTCTATGTTTTGCTGAACAACTGACTCTCTGTAATTTATCCACAACAAGAACACGCAACAGAAAGGTTGGTTCGGATGAAGCGGAAAATCGACGACCATGTGATTGAAAGGCTGATTCTAACCGAGCTGGAACTCTGAACTGCAACACAACTACTGCATAGAGACAGGATAGAGCACCCTTTTTACAATTTCGCATTCCGTATTCTGTACCATCGCGTACTTCCTGGGTTCTTTCACTGTCTCTATTGGGTCTCATATTTGTATGTATCAATACATCTCTCTTGAATCTTCTTTTCAATAAATCTTCCTATTCTATTCCATTCTAAAATCCAAACAGAGAAGGGGCGAGAGAACCAGATCAATTGGACACGAATTCAATTTACATCAGACCGCGGAAACAGAGCTAGTGGAATTGCCAGAAACTATTTGTATCCAACAGGTTTTCTGAAAAGTCTGTTTTTCTACGTTACTACGTGAGGCGATGACGAAAAGAAAGTTATTGTCTACTGCTAAAATCTACCGCACTGTTGTGAAACGGCTAGATCATAGGCATTTAGTACATTCTCTTCTCTCAGGTTTGACCGAAATAAAGATTTGAGGGAATTGAGGGAACTTCAACTCCAACTAAATTGATCTATGAAGGTTGCAAAGATAAACTAAATACGGAACTGAATATTTCCAAGATTTAACCGACCTACCAAAACCACATTGAACCACTGCCGAATTCTCAGTGGGAAAGACTACAACTATATTTTCAGACACTAAGTGTATAATAGAATAGAACATAATCAATCGCGTTTGAACACGTGACTTTTCACATTGGAAGTAAGATGAGTAAATCATCTGATGTGAAGGGGAGAGCGAGAGACATTTTGGGGTAGGGCCGGATGAGAATGAATGTGGGAATTCATATAGAGAGAGATGACATGGACGCATACTCTGAATATCTAACGACAGGGGGAATCATTCAACACGATATACTCATTCTGTCTGGTTTTCATGTCTTTCCAATAACGGTATGTAATTGAAAGGCACACAGTAGTTTACCGAGGGAACAGTCTGTTTCGAAAATAGGTGTTATGATCTAGGTCACATCATTCCTACTGAGACTTCCATAGTACAATCGTGAACGTTCAAATCACTGTTGATACATATTAACTTCAAATTTCCCGATAACAAACACCACGAGTGCTGTCGAACACTCTTCCTGATACGAAATCGGAGTCGAATACCAAAATTGTGAGCTTTTGCGATAACATTAACTCAATTAAAATCAACCACAAGTTCCGAATTCTTAGTGAAAGATGAATGAAAGAATTATAACAAACACCACGAGTACATTTGCGGAATATTCTGTAAGACCCAATCCTCTGAAATTCAATACCTTCTGAATAATAGAATAGCACAACAATTAACACCAAACTAGCTTCCTATTCTCAATTTCTGCATAAACTAGAATCGAAAGACAGTTCAAACTGTGTTCCTGCTAATTTCTATGAGTATCTTCTGTTCTCTACTTATAGAGAGACTCGGAAACTACTAATAAATATATATATATATATGAGGCTAGCTAATATTTTAGAAGAAGGGAGAGGGGGGGGGGGGGGTGGCTTTTGGTTGGAAAGCCAATTTGGTTGGCTAGCCGGCCACCTTGTAATTACATACGGCCCCCCTGTCAAAAAACTACGAGCCAGTAATCGAAACGTTTTATTCACTATGTATGTGTTTTTAATTCAAGTTCACAAAAGAGCTGGTGCAGAAAAATAATTGTTTTCTGCCCAGTTTGAATGCACAGGTTGTTGAATCCATTTCATGTTGAAACAAAAATAAACCCTAAACAAGATTATTTCTTACCCAATCTATGTCTGAACCTAAGTGTTCATTATATAAACAGAAGTAGGTGTTTGAGAAAGTTGTCTCGTGTGCGTTGTCTCGTTCTCGACAACAATAGGAAACAGTTTATGAACAATCAGGTGATGACAAACAAAATAAACATACAAAATATGAGCAGACTCGGAGTTTTGGCCCCGTTCACCTCCCAAATCCACTGTATTTCTGGAGTGGTCTCCGCGACGGCGATCGATAGTGGAGGGATGGTCGTGGAGGGGGGCGTGGCCAAATTAGTAATCTCGATGGGAGATGGAGGACGCGGTTTGGCGGGTAGGCCTATCTTCGAAGAGTTTATCGGACGACGCGACATCTTCGGTCTTTGAGGGGAGTGGCAGGCAACTGGGATAGACAGGGTGGAAGAAAGTTATTCGGGGAAAATAAAGTAAGCACGTTGAAGTTCAAGTAGGAGTACAGACACTCATTCTCGAAGATCCTAGTTTCGAATGCAGAGCTTCCAGTAAGTCCAATTGCTAAAAGCTTAACCACTGAACTCTGTGAGAACCGAATAGGTTACAACTATGAGTGTGTGTCATTTGTATGATGATCAAGTTGAAAAATAAAATGAAATATGCCACTGATTCTATTTCTACTCAAACTCCTTGGCAAAACGTACCAGTCATATAAGTTTTTCTCTTGAATATAATACTTTCCCACTATGACTATTCTCACTACAGCTTTCGTTGTTATCCAACGGACATTTCGTTTCATGTGGAACTCACCATCTTCTTCGAGAACTATCGTTTTGTCGGCATTCTCCGTATAGTTGAAGGATCTGGTACAGTGAGCTCCCGTAGAGGCCAGGAACAGACGACCTCCCTGATACTGCGTCACCTTGAATAATTGTCTTTTTCACTCTGTTCAATACCTCTTATATGTGGTATCATATAGCCTCACTTCATTTCAGTCCATGATTTCGAAACATGTGCACTCGGCAACAGTATTCTATTTGTTCTGACGTTTTCTCGATTTTTACTTGGGTATAACATGTTTATTGTTATTTGTTTACTCACGAAACAGGAGTGCGTGTCGCTGGTCCGCGTGGCGTACATGAAAAGGTACGGATCGTCCCGCCACGAGGCAATGCACTTGTACGTACGACCTGCAACACCATGAGAAAACGGTAGAATAAAGCCGGGTTTTTTTGAGAAAAATGAAAGTGGCTTAAGTTTTGTGTTTACATTAATGTTCAAATCTAACAACGCAACACTGTAGTCCTTCTCGCCTAGTGACAGTCCTACAGTGAGATTGGGGAATGCTGAGTCAAAAAAATCTTAATATTATCGGAAAGGTTATTGACTTCTGCCCTATTTTTACATCCCATCTTCTGGAAAATTGAACATACTGTTTCACAGTTCCATCCATACTTAATCTCATTCAGTATAATGTCGAGTATTCAGATGCGTCATTGATAAATGAACATACTTTTGGAAGACTACTTCTCTAGTTTGTAGTAATAAGAGATAAGAACAGTATAATTCAGTCTGCTCGCAATCTGAGGTTGATATTGTGCAAGGTAGTTTCAGAATTATATTGTAAAGGGCTATAAATGTTGGGAACAGACTATAAGCGTCACTTACTATCAAAAACGACGCCCGATTGGCAGTTGTAGGCACTGATCTGCATGGAATGCGTCCTGGTGCAGTCCACACTGACATTGTAGCAGTCTTGGATGCGCATGTCTTTCGGGGTACGGTATCGGCCGAGTATTCCACAGGGGGCGGGGCTAGGATTCTGGATCACCGCGGACGTCCAGGCGATCGAACTGAACTCGGACTCATCGCTGCAACATTTGAGCGATTCATCAAAGAAGTTGCACTTATCGGTTATAGAGTGTTAGTCAGCTCTAAAAAACATAATTAAGTTTGAAAGTAGCTGTCCAATGATACTAAGAAAGATCAAATGGAATTCACACACGAAACCAATATCTGCCTACACATTTTCTGCACTTTGAAATTCATGATGATAATCTCTGTTACGATCGAGTTTGGTTACTCATGATAAAGTCATCATATTATGTGTTCATCAAACTATTATTAAATGTTAATGAAAGAAATACACTTTACGCCGATCTCAAGTCATATTAGGCTACAATAGGTCGGAGTCTTGCGACCCCGTATCTCGCTTTGCGCACTACTTCATTTAAAAAAATCTGTAGTTTGGGAGCGACAAAGAGTATATAATAATGATAGTAATAATAGTAATAGCAACAACAATCGTTTATTCGAGGTTGGGATCTGGCGCCGGGATATTCTTGATACCAGTTCCAAATCAGGCGGCGCAGCAGTGCTTCCTATCTCATGAGAAGTTTATATGATCTTTCTCATGCGAGCCTCATGAACATCTTATCAACTACTCGCGAAGTTTCAATGTTTCAGAACGAAAATGAAAAAGTTGATGATATTTTGCTCATGAGATTAAGTAGGAGATGCAGAAGCACCAAGTGTTGACGTACCCGCACAGAGAGTGGTTGGCCGTCTCTTGGGCAGAAGTTGTCTTGAACTCCATCAAACTGTTGCTTCGTGGATTGAACCATAGACAGTGGTAGCCCAAGGGCTCCCCACTAGAACATAATATTTATATGCACGTGCAATAATATTAACTTTTAGCTGCTCGCGTGTTTGTCTCCTTGAAACTTTAAAAAACCCCTTACTAAATATATAACACTTAGGTAATTTAGTTAAGATTGCTTTCATCGTCACTGGTAACACGTCACTTGTGTAAACATTTCCCAAAAGGTATCTTGAAGTTTGTCCTGAAGAGTAGGTAGTGGAAGAATGCAAACCCAACCTAGTTGTTTCGGAGTTGGAATTTGTTACATTTCGAATGAAAAAATCAAATCCAGGTTTGTTTCTCTCATTGTTCTTGAACTCATAACATTCTAACCATTTCGTTTCCGAGTAGACGAGTATTCGATCATTCGCAATATGAACACAGTGTGAGGTGACGGGGACCGACCCCGCCCCCTTTTGGTTATACTGTAGGATGTCGGGGGTTACGGTAAGAGAATCATAGTCTCCTCTCAACCAATCAGGGAACTGGCAGGGAGAGAAGGTCTGTGTTGAGGGACCTGGAATACAGTTACAATACAAAATACAATAACTATACTATGAATACAGTTACGTGAGACAAAACTATAACACAGCAGAATATAAGATAATTTCTATACAAACCATACACGCTTCGATTTTCGTTTTTGCATAAAATTTTTGCCCGATAAAGGAAATATTCCCGAACAGATAGCCTTGTATGTAATGAAACGATGGGAATCGATCTTTAGAATACTTTACAAAGTTTTTGAATGTTGCGACTGAGAGATAATTAATATCCTAAGTTATACGTAAACCAGGTGAATATAACAGAAAGTCACTTTCTCAGAGTGTGAATGAGTTTCCAACGATTACAAGATTGTTCGGTTGTTATCTTTCGTAAACCTTTACAGTAATAGGCTCAAACTTCTATGTCAACGTTTGGTATGTTGGCATTCTAAAATTTTCTTCAAATTTTGAGAGTTTCTACTGCATTATAACCACTACAAACTCCGAGAGGTTAGAACAAAATACAGATTCAATTATCATGCAGTATATGCGGCCTACCTTCTCTGAAAGTATATTTTTCGAATGCACTGCTAGTTGATAATTGAGCACACGACGAATCATTCGAAAAGTACACAAAAGTGTCCCGCATCGATTTTTGGAGCAACTGAAACTCACATTGAAAAACATGCAAGAGAAATTTATGAATATTCTCATTTGAATATGAATAATAGTTTCCCCCATTTAGTCACATAACTATGCCTCTTACTAGCCGTATTGTCACAACGTACGAGTGTGGTGATAACTACAACACAGCTATTCACGTGTAGCATATTGTTTTATATCGTGGCTGTAGTCAGAATGAGATATTGCATTTTTTTAGTACAACAAAATTGGTATGAAATAAATTCAAACAGGGTGGATTTTCGAAATCTAGAATAATATGTTCTTCTCAGTGGTCGCCATATTGTGCAATAATCCAATGAGATGTTCTGATGTGTCCACGAACCCCGCATCTGTACTCCTCGTTCTCTTCGTTTCGCACTATGATGTAGTGCTGGCTGTCGGGTGTCTGCCAGGCACCAATACATCTCATAGACATGTCTGGAATTTTGTTTAGGATTTTCTACAACCTTGTGGGCCGTACGATCACTTCGGTGGCAAATTTCTTCCCCATCCAAAATCGAACCACTTCTTCCCGAACCAGTTGGTTTGGTGAAAAACCGAACCACTTGCTTACTTCAACCGACAGGAAGCCGAACCGACCCCTAATTAACGTTACGTAGTCGACCAAATTTAAAAAAATTAGTTGAATTGGTTCGGTTTCAATTTCGTCAGCACGAATTCGGTTCGGTTTTGAAACGAACCACCTGCTTCGGAAAGAGTCGGTTCGTTGGTTCGGAAAGATTTGGTTCGGGAAGAAATTCACCAACTTTGGTCGAGAAGGAAGGTTGGCAAGCGCCAAGCTTATCTGCTTGGTTGTTATCTACGCACTCTCTCATCTGCTGACAGCTAATCAACTATTGTCCAAATTTCCTGAGCCTATTCAGCCCATGTTGTTTTACAGGAGAAATGAAAACTACAAAAAAATTAATCCATAAGTCTAAATTAACATATAAACATTCATTATAACATGTTTCTGAAATTATTACTCCACCAACTTAATCTTTGATAACAAACTAACATTTACACTATGTTTTTCTAATACTTTTCTAATACTACTATGTCGCTCCCAGGCACTTCTAGGGTCCCATTCGATTCCTATCCAAAGGTGCTTCAATCATCGGTAGGAGAACACTTGGAAGTAGACAAATATTGAAGCCAATGCCCCCCCCCCCCCCAGTCTCTTGTAAAACCGTATCGGTAACCAATTCTGTTTCAAGTTTCTATTAGATCAGAAGTTAGGGAAACATACATCTATGTGTTATAACTCAGGAACTAGTTAGATTTTCTTTCAACCACTGGGACACAATTTTTCCGTTCGTGTTTTTCCAGATGGGTACCGTTAAGGCTGAGCATAGAGCGATTTACACAGTTCGACCTACCGAAGTCAGGAAAAGAGCAATTCCGGAACTTTATTTGCATCAGTGCTGGGCCATCACAATTGTCAGCCTGGAAAGAGATAAACTAGGGAATACGAGGTTCATTTCAATCAAACTTGAACGGTGTTCAACTAATTACATATCATAATACTGCGTTAAAGATGAATAAAATAGTGCATTTTCTTGTCGAATGCTGAAAAACGATGCAGCAGAACGTGTTCTGATACTTTTCTTCATCAAATTTTTCCCACTCCCTTCCGATCTCCAACTTTAGCCTGAGGAGACTTTGAAAGGTTTCTATGAAAACACTGTTGCACTCCACATGCTCTCACGTGAGTGGTCGAGGACAAAACAAAACCCGGCGATAGGTATATTGAACATTTTATAGGATCAATAGAGAAGTGAAACCAATATAAAACGTTTTTGTTAATCGTTCCAAAATAGACAATCATGGTACAGAAATTAAATGATCATCTGTGGCCGTTTTTCTCCAATTATGAAACCTTGAGATAACTTATATTTCAATTTTAGAGACTTCTGCTCCATTGCTATATGAATCTGTAGAATTGTTCAATACTTCTCAAGCGAAACCTTGGATTGCCTTTCATACCCCCGTACCTACCGTACTTCCGTCATCCATCTGGCAACTGAGAGACGCCCCGTTCAGCTCATACCCAACAGACAGTCTCCCATCAACACCACATGATGACTCTTCAATGTTCTCCGACTCTGAATATGCAATTGTATTCAAATTGTATTCATTTGATTCAACCATCTGCCATAGGCCTGCTAGAATAGCAAGAGAATGAAGGTCGATAACAAACGGACGGTAGCAGAATGTCTGCGTCTCTCTGACCTGCATGCTTTTTCGTCGAATATTGGTCCACTTGCTATGGTGGACATCATTCTCACTGAGACTTCTACATTACATAGTCAATTTTTCCAATAACTGTTTCCTCATACGAAATAAATCTCTGTCTGTCGGAAACATTTCTTGCAATATGGTAGCAGAGTCATTTGTCAAAATCGTAAGTCATTTGTCAGAATCGTAGACCTTTCCGATAACGTTCAGAGAATTCAAATGTATTGAAAGTTCCAGATTCCTACAGTAGGAGTCTCAGTAGGAATGAACAGGACTATACGAATGTGGCTGCCCGAACGGGTGGGAGATGTTCTGACTCTATACTACAACAACTACAAAAAGTGCCTACTTTAACCACTATTTCCAACTGGGAACTCGAAAAATATTAATAAGCTTGTTCTACTGCCGAAAAAATGATGAAAAGCAAAAAGAGCGTACTGAACACGAGTATTCCGTCGGAAATTGAGGCCATTTTCGAATCGAAACATGTGACCTTCGCCTCACGAATGCTGTCGTAACATACATCTTCTGAAAATCACAAATTGGAACACAAAATGCAAATCAACAGCTATCAGTGTACTCAAGAAATAATAAGATGAGTACATTTAGATAAGTAAGTCTGCGTTAGAAGAAAGAGGTTTGTGTAACGAGTTAAAACAAGACGCGTACCTTGTTGATGTGCCAACTGGAGTACATTGGGTGCACGAGGTATGGGAGTGACACAACGAAAGCAAACGTCGCGCCCCATCCGTCTGAAAAGTGGCCTCATAACAAACAACGCCAGAAATTACCTCTCGAGATTTGGATGATATTATTATATCAACTCTTATGCTGGTTCAACGAAGCCATAAATCAGTTCTCTTTCCAATCACCTTAGGGTAATCAAGGTCCGTAATCAATAATCATGCAGTTGACAGTCGAGCTCATCGCATTCATGCCTAGCTTGTAGACCCATACGTCAATTTAGTAAATAAAACAGCTATCTCTTGTCTCGAACGTTCTACAACAATGAAGTCGAGAGAGCGCGTCAAGCGAACTACGCAGGATAGTAGCAATATGCCGAGTTAGTTCAGCTTTCACAAAGTGTGAACACATCCTAGGCAAAGAGATTGTGTTAAAGTGCTTACTCATCTTTCTTTTCGGTATGGATACTTAAACCAAAGATACTATGGGTTTTCGACATCTTCATCTAATAATGTTTTCCTTTTTTTAGACAGTTTAGAAGAACTGAATTATGTGCCGTATTTCGACTGACTTCAATCCAAAGATGTACGCGTCTCCGGTCTGCTCGTAACATTCGCCATATTCACTGATTGATGTAGCTGTTATCGACAACTGGAAGATTCGCTCAATTCAAAATATACAAAAAAATTAATTTTTTTGTACATCAGTGGGGGAGTGCACGTATTGCCATAATGCATTTTTCGAGTCACAATCCTTATTGAAAGGTTGTACTCGATAGGGAGGTTCTTTCTGCGGACCATTCCGTCTCCCTGGAACCATTCACTGCGGAACTGCATTTCATTCGATTGGGCACCTAAGTAGTTCTAAGTTAAACTTTCGAACTAATTTTTTTGAGTACCACATTGAGAAACGACTTTCGTGGTACCCTGATTCCGTCGAGATACACAGTAAGTAGGACATGTGAGCGTATGGGAACCGTAGGTGAAAAATTTGAAAGTAGTCGTGGTAAGAATGAGGAGAAACATAAACTGACGCACTCTGCCGATAAGATGAAGAACCGCTAACAAAATGTTACGGTTGTTTGGAAAAGTGCAACAAAGAGAGGTTGGAAATTTCGTGTGGATGTGCCAAATTATCAGTGGGAATGGCGAGAATTGTACCTCATCATAGATGACAGGATCCCTGAGAGCTGAGTCGAATACCATATTGTGCAAAGTGAAACTCTGCTTCTTGTAAACACCGTGCAGTGAACTATCGAGTCTGCAGGCGAACACAAATGCTGAAATTATCAATACACGGTCTTCTCATTTGACCGAGTTGAATATATGAATTATTGTGTGGCTTGAAACATTCCTGAACTCTTATCACATTTATTCTAAATTATGAAACATCTCATCTGAATTATGAAACATCTCATCACAAAGTAGATGAAAACTAGGAAGGCGATTTTTTTTCAAACATGCACAGTCATAAAACCCAAGAAAGGAACAAAAGAGATCAGAGTAGCATGGCTACTCTGTATCTAAACATTTATAGCGCAATAAACGAGACTGAGTGCCAGACTACTCTTATATGAGGGAAACATCAAGAGCAGAAAACGTTAACGTGTATGTTATTCATGTTCCCTCACGTTCCACTTTACGTGACTATTAACTCTATTTTAACGTATGAACGTTGACATATAATAATTAAGGTATGAACGTTGACATATATTTGTATTAAAGATCATGTGGATCTTATACTATTTTGTAATATAAAACTCACAGCAGATTACTGAGAAGAGTAGGACGGAAATCATAGGCGTAATGAATGCGGAACTATTTCCCTCCAACCAACTTGTATTGGGGGAAATCAAGTGAAGAAAGACACAATGGTACAGTGTACCTCTCGATATTCAATGGTCACGCACTATGCAAACTCAGTGATGACCAACTCTTCACAAAGAGTCATATGAGACAATTGGTCAGTCGTTCCATGCATTCTTTGTTTTTATCCAAAAAGTGAAACATACTGAGTTTTCGCGTTTTCGATATTCTTGGTCATGTGATTACTCATAAGTGAAATAACTGCGTTCAGTATTTGTAAACACTTCTATGCCCACTTACAAATAATGTATGATAATGATTGTTGTGACGGGTAACATTATTCTATTGTAGAATTCTTTGTAGAACGAGCAGTTTTGAAAACTTATAATAAAGTTAAACGCCAACGACTCAATAATCAGAGTCAGTTTGTAAACTGATTGTTGATTGAATTCTGAGCTCTGTTGACATCAAGTTGGTTTTGTAGACTTTCTAAGTCAAATCATAATTAACGGCACAATATAAAAATTTGATACCATTTAATGATAGAACGAAAATAAAATAAAACAGAGACAGAACAAGCAAAATGCTATGAATAAAATATTTGGAGACTGTTCTTTTTCCGACGTTTTGGTCGAGTATTTCGCTCGATAATGGTCAACGATCTGAAACTTTCATGTGAGGATTTAATATATTCGTCAAAGGCATAATTAGGTTCAAACCTGATGAACCTATCTGAACGATATTTGGGAAAAAAGATGCACGGGATCATAAAAATGTGGAGCGGAATCTATCTTGAAGAGCCGAAGATCTTATGGGTATATGGTATATCATTCCATTCATTAAAGTTTCGTGCAACCTTGGCCAAAACCGTCATGTTTTTTGGCTCGTTGTTAGCGTTGCTCTTGCCTCTTGAGTTCGGAGCTATAGATTGACACATTTAGAAAACTTATTTACTTCTGATAGCAGTACTTTCGAATCACGGCAACCAAACATATTGGAATCAGGCTACAAACATCAAAACTGTTCAAATGGTCGTTGCTGCTGTTTCTCATATTTTTTTCTAGATTTATATCATCTCTGATCATGCTATCCCGAACTTTGTGTTCTAATCTTTTGGAACTACACACTGTTCAATGGATATTCATAGAAGGAGGGTACCTTTGATATGTCATGATTCCTAGTGGGCTTGTATCCGAGATCCCTTTTTGCCTTTTCGATGGAGAAAGTGTTGGTTATAGAGATGAGATTGACTTCCAGTCTGTTCATCATGGGAGGGATTCCAGTATACACACAGAGCAGTTCTGCCAAATACGCGCCCCAGTAGACAACCTGGTACGGTATGTGAAACATCGGTGGCCTACAGCCCAGTCCTTTAATCAACGGATTCCAGAAGCCAATACAGGGCACGCAGCCATCATCCATAATGTTATATATCTGGAAAAGGTTGGTTCTCGACTCGAAAATTTCCGATTCTCACGTCGGTCTGGGTCTTACCATGAAATTTCTCAAGAACAATGTATGCTCACACAACAGTAAACATTACCAAGTGGAGTACGGTAGAAGTGAAACAAACTGATAGAGTGGAAGCTCTTTCGGATAAGCTAGAGAGAATCAAAAGAAAACGTAACAATTGGTTAAGGACATAAAGGAGTTATACGGTTCGTCTTTAACCAATGAATCGCAGACCGTGTCACAAACTGCCTTTCTAACCTAATCTGTCTGAGGCTGGATCCATAATACGCGCGAGCCGACAAGCATGAAAAACGTCCGGATTCAATACGCGCGGCGTAGAACGCGATGCATTAATGCCGGATTTACTCGACATTTAGCTCAATTATTATCAGTTTAAGAGATATAAACGAAGGTTAATAAGTAAAAAGTGGGGGACCAGGAAGTGTGTGAGTTCTGTTCGGTTTCACAGTTTCCAGCAAAAAGTGAACAATACGAGGTAGGGAGTGTGCAACAAAAATAGCACGATACATAGGTTTGCACAACGGTTCACAACGTACGTACGTTAAACCACTCATACACTCACGCTAAAATCAGGATTTTTGTAATAAATGTTTTTTGTGAACCGTTTGCAAA
The DNA here is from genome assembly GCA_964036275.1 of Litoditis marina. Lineage (NCBI taxonomy): Eukaryota > Metazoa > Nematoda > Chromadorea > Rhabditida > Rhabditidae > Litoditis > Litoditis marina. The sequence continues at coordinate 23,867,075 of OZ038436.1, read as the reverse complement.
CCTATGTATCGTGCTATTTTTGTTGCACACTCCCTACCTCGTATTGTTCACTTTTTGCTGAAAACTGTGAAACCGAACAGAACTCACACACTTCCTGGTCCCCCACTTTTTACTTATTGTTCTCTTTTTGCTAGTTGTACTAGTACAATCACTCATTGATTGGAACACATCAGAATGAAATTAGGAACATGATGACTATCAAACATCCTGATTACTGGGCGAGGTTTCGAGTTCTCAAACGGTGTGATCCTGGTTTTTCAAATTATTTTTGGCGCCAATTGACCTCTAAAATTGGCGTGATTGGCGAAACTTGTAAAAACCACAATCCCTTTTCACCTATTTCATAAAAATCTGAGCTTTGTGAAAAATCTGAGTCATTACAGTGCAACGCACGCCTTTACTTATTTGGCGCCAACGGGCGCCAGCGTTAGGCGCCAATAATCATACATGTTACTCCAATTGGTGGAAAAGAACTGGAACGAACGGTTTTGACCAATTAGCACAGTTTCCGACGATTTTTTGTTCGGAAACAATATTTTCAGATTTGGCGCCAATTGGCGGATAAACGGGCTTTTTGGCGCCAAATGTCAAAGAAATGTAGATACTCAATCCGCTTGTCAACTGAATGTATAGTTCTGACCTCTGTGAACGAATGCGGTCGTTACCCTACTTCGCTAGCGTCGTTCTCATTTGGCGCCAATGGGCGCCCACGTTTGGCGCCATTTGATAATAATGGCACCATGTTTTGGAAATCAGGTTGAACCAACTTTTATGCCATCTGTGCGAAATTTCGAACATTTTGACTCATGGGAACACATATTTTCCAGCTTTTGGCGCCATCTGGCGCCAGCGCCAAGCGTTAAACTCAACGTGACATCACCAAATTTTTGGAGCCGCACTAACTTTGGGGCTTACACATGTGTGTCAAATTTCAGCCGAATCGGTCCAGTAGTAAAAAAATATATTTCTATGCGGACATCGGACGAGGGACGAGCGACGAGCGATGAGGGACAACGGAAATTTTCATAACGACACAACAGCATAACTTTTTTCAACCTTCACCGATTTTTCTAATTTTTTCACACAACATGTATTTAATAGATATCTAGCTCTCTCTCTCTCTTTTTAAATTTTGAAAAAATGTTTTATTTGGAGACTTTTGTGATTTGAAAGCCAAAAATGGGTGCGCAATGGCCAAACCAAACCCAACTCACACGCAGCGCTTCGCGCTGCGCGAGATTCATTATTGCTGTCCACTACTTCAGCTTCTACAAAGTCTAACCTGTCCTCCGCATTTTTCGGGATTGTCCCGCAGCGCCTTCTCGGCGAGTATCATGGCCGTCGCGCAGTTGTCCACCCCGCTGTACTGGGTCATCGGCTGGCGACTTTTGTTGAAAGAAACACACATCATTCCGCGGTAGATCATCTCCTGAAATGTTTGCTCATTCCAATACAAATACGATGCACGTTGTTCTATCGCACTCTTTTGTATTTTGTTCTCCTTCCTTCTTCGTGGAATTTCGTAGGTTAGGCGATAAAACATTTCGAGCCAAATGATCAAGGGAACAATTATCTATCGCAAATCCGAGCAGTGAGACATTATTCGGTTTTCATTGACTCCATAAACAAAACAAAAACATCGTGGAACTTTGATTTTCTAAAATAAGGCGAGATATATTGACAACAACAACTATTTTTGTTTTAATCAAGGATAACACTGATATATGGTGAGTTCTGACCGCAGCTCGCTCGGTGGCCCGCGGCTCGCCAGGCCCGTAGATACCCCGGAACCGAAGGGCAATAGTGTGGAAGGTTGGGCTATTGGCGGCGGTTACCTCCTTCTCCGCTTGCGCCTTCGAGGCACTGTAGGGCGAGAAGTACTGGAAACGACCTGTTAATCTATGAAAGATGAAACGTATTCTGAAAAAACACGTTCAGACTACTAAATATGCGTGCAATACTTTTCAGTGTTAAGCCTCACTGGATATGTGTAACACTAACTAATGAATTGCAAAATTGTTAGTTAGTCGACTTTTGACATTTCCGATGTTTATTTCGATCTTTTTACGGGCCAGCAATATTTTGTAGAATAATGTTTCTGAGCAAGACCGAAACGTGTCAGAGTTCGGTCAAGGATCAATAACATCTAGGATTGCGTGTAACAAATTAGAACTTGAACATGGGAGCTAGACCAGTAGTCAGGATACAGGGGTTCGTCCCCTGTATGTTCTTTCTCTACCCCATATCTTGTGTAGGTCAGTCGGCTTCGTTAATGAATAGTTGAAAATTACACAAATCATATAATGAAGTATAAAAACAGAACATGCCTCTCCCTCCCTCGGGTACGGGTGGTCCTCATCGGCATCCACCATCTCATTGTGCAGGAAAATGACCCCGACCGACGAGGCGAAAACGAAGCGGGATACGGATAGACTGCGACAGACCTCCATGACGAGACGGGTGCCCCCCACATTCACCCGGAATATCATCTTCCGGTCCACCTGAACACGAATACAAGGACTGACCGAATCATTGTAGTTTCATCTCGAAACAGACTGTATTTCACAAATCCGCGATCAAACTACAATCACAGCGGGACACTGCAACTCACACCGCCCCACACGTGCCCCTGCATCTGTCACTTGGCACACTATTTCGCAACACTGTTATTCCGATAACACGAGAGGGCATAAACATAGCGTAAGTTTGATGATGAAGACGCAGAGTAACATCTCTGTGTATACGGTGGTTGAACGCATTTCCCAAGTCAACTTCTGCAGTCTTAAGTCTACCTTTCCAATTATGCGTGTGGTGTTCTTGCTAGTGTACAATTATCACTGCCCAGCTCTGTTCGGGATACCTAACTATCAATTACCAAACCTCTCTACGAGTTTTTTGCTTTCATGTGATTTGTAAACGTATTCAGGATACAGAAACTCAAAAGAGGATTGAAGGATGTAACCAGATAGGTCGGAGGCTAGTTATTGCCTCGTTTGGTACCAGATGATATTCAGTTGACCAGTGCATGTTATCGCTCCTCACCAAAGAGGGCCCACACGCTGATCGTTGCCCCAGCCCGTTGTCTTTGTAGTTTGATCCCGTCCCTTTTTGGTCGTAGTCGGTGAAAACCGTTGTGTGTCGAAATCAAACTACCGCGAATATTTGTCACTGGCATTAATATCTGTTCATTATTTTCCAAAACCACATGTTGTACTCTGTTATCTCTGCCTGTCTCTCTGTCTAAACTGACTGATGGAGCCCCCGACATTCCATAGGCAGCCAGATGAATACACGCGTCACAACCAGATAACGCATCTCGGAGACAACTAGAGTCCAACACACTTCCCTGCAAGTACAAATATATTCCCCTGATTACAAAAACAGTTCACTTCATTTGGTGTATAGTTCCATTTGTCACTTTTCGAGACTGGTGACAAAACTTATGACTGAAGTTACACAGCGCCTAACAAGCACTCCGCGACTGCGTACGTGACGGGGTTTATCGACTTTTGCTTGTTAGGCACTCTAAGGAAGCAAACGGATAGTGTTGGGTGAAACGAACTATAAGAGACGCTGAGTTGGTCAGCCTACCTTAAAGGAAGACGATTATGTGGACCAAACGAATCGCATCGGTCCTTTAAACTGCAATACATTTTTCAATTGCAGTTCAGGACCGAAGCGGGACCAAAGCGTCGGGCTTGGTCCACATAACTCCTACTTTCATAGTTGATTCGTGTGAGAAATACATACCTTGATAGTGGTTGTCAGTGTGTTATCGAGTGTGATGTATGGTACTGTTGGGAAGGACAGATCCAGAAGTACCGTATGATTGTTTAGTTTCTGCAGATCTCGGGCTATGTGCTGTCCGAAATAGCCCCCGCCGCCTATTATACAGACGCGCATCGGATTAGTTCTGGAAAGTTATATTATGAACTTATACGGTTCATCTTCATGTCCGTTTGTTGATGAACCTTCACATGATGTATTGTATATTCTTCGTTATGAATGTTGAAAAACCATTAGAGAGGAGGTATGATCTATCGTTTTGAGTTGGTCGGATATGGAAAAAATACCACCATTCGAAACAAAAGATCATTTCACCTCGTGTTCGCTTCAATGCTCAATATGAACATTATTATATTATTTGCTTTATTCCAACATATGAATCATGATTTAACTTTATGTTGATGGTATTCCAATTATAAAATACACTTGATTATTCTCTGCGCATCAGAGTCAGATAGCATACAAAAATTCTAGATTATTAAAAATACTGGAAATTTCAACGAAAAAATTTCATTGTTTCACAAGCAAACAAAAGTACTGTTAGGAGAATAGAATCCCTTAATAGAAAGAGTAGACAGTGTTTGGGTCTAAAAATTCCACGGAATCAGTTGACCGTGGGAACGGCATATCGAAATATGACAAAACAACATGAAGAATAGGAAAGTGTACAAATATTTATAGGATTCTAGGGACTAACCAAATCATTATTGTAGTATGACTTTAATACATGCCATAATTCGCGAATTTTTACTGAAAAGCAACGGGATCAAACGACAAACAGCTGGATCGGTTAACATACACACTAGGGTTGTTAAGATCGAAATCGAAAATCGATTAAAGTCGAAAAAAGCGAAAATCGAAATAATCGAAATCTCGCCAAAATCGAAAAAGTCGAAACTCGAAAAACAGAGATTGGACCAAATTTGTTCAAAATCGAAAATCGAAAAAGTCGAAATTTTTCAGAATCGAAATTTCGATTATTTTCGAGTTTCGATTCTAGTCTTGAAAAATGGTCAGATTTCGATTAGAAAGCATCATACGATTGTTCTGATATGAGTATAGCGCATCCACATAATTTATCTAGCCCATGGAGTGAGATTTCCATTAAATAACGAAAGTCGAAAATCGAAATAATCTTTTTTTTTCGAACTGCGCAAGATCGAAATCGAATCGAATCGAAATTTCAAAATGGCTCCAAAGTCGAAAATCGAAATAATCGGTTTTTTTCCAAACATACGCAAAATCGAAATCGAATCGAATCGAAATTTCAAAATGGCTCGAAAGTCGAAAATCGAAATAATTGGTTTTTCATAATCGATTAAAAACCCTAATACACACCACACCGTACGGGCTTTCTTCGGGAAGAGCCAACCATAATATTCAAACCTCTCCGAAAAGCCGTCGAACACGGGATTTTGTCCATTCCGTTGTATGTTTAAATTGAATTGAATCTCAAAGAAGGAGGACACCAATAATTTTTTTACATGATTCTGATCAACTTTAGGTGTTGAGAGTTTATATGAAAATGGAGAAAATTTAGTGATTTACAAAAAATACAGTTTTATTAAAGTGGAATAATGCCTTACTGTCTAGGCTAGAAATTAGCATGCGCTTATAATAATTATTATAGATTAGCATAGCGCGCTGTGGGACGAGACATAACGCGAATGAGGAGAAGTTAGATGGTTGTACAAAATGTCCCTGGGACAGAACTTAATTCCCCGCGGGTCAGAACGTGATTTCTCCATAATGGTGTCTGGCGTCCTTTAAGATTCTCTACCACACCCGTACCGCTAATATGAGTGTACATTATAATTTATTGTTACATAACGTTCCGAAAAAATAATAACCCCATTCATAATATTAACAAAAACCCATAAACACTGTAAATAGGTATTTGATTGATGAAAACGTCTAATCAGAGTTGTGTTTTGATAAGCACGTGCGAAACGGGCAAACAATGTGGTCGGTCAATGGGAAAAACAATCAGTCCGAAGGTGCACATGGGCCCCTATGGGATGGCTTTTCTCCTATATTTTCACACGGCCTCTTACAATAGCAAACAAGTGACAATCACGTTAGCACACGTGCGATAGAATCTCTTAACACAATCTTTTTGTGAAATATGTGTGAAGAACTATAGTTTGTTGCTTACATTACGTTGATGAACTTTGATGAGATTATGACGTGAATTTCTCATGCGTTGCCAGAGATAACGATGAAGCAGAGGGATCGCTCAAGAAAAGACAGTTTGAAGCCGTACATGCTGGCGGGTTTTTCTGTATTTGTAGTTCAATCCCGTTTCATTATAATCTTTATTCGGAAATACCACCAAAATATTTTGTTGTTCGATGTTTTTCCCGTGTACTTCTATTGAGACATGAAAAAGTAGTATCACTGCAGCACATTTGTGCCTATTTCAAGAGCTAATTGGTGTTGGAGATGTGCATATCCCTTTCCAAAATTAGCCCTAATTAACAACTGACTGACATTACTGGTAATGGTGTTTGGGTGTCTCTATTTTAATATAGTTACAGTATAAAGGAGTAGTTGAGAGATAGAAAAAGGAAGTCTCGCTGTACCCCAATTCCTCTTTCCCTTCCCTATTGGTACGCTGGTCTCCCACTAGACAGTTGTGTCTAGTTTGATTACGACCAACCGTCTATCAGTCAGCTCGCTCTCAGCTACTGTTATACCCACATTAAGCACATAGTAGCAAAGTCCCATGAAAAGGTCACCCTCGAGCAGAACTATATGTTTCCCACCGATCCAGGTTGTGATCACGTACACAATGCTATACTGAAAGTAAATTGAATAGTCACGTAAAGTAAGCATTCAACTCATGCATCGTGCACTTTGTCAATGCACGTTTCTGAGTTCTGCTGTGTTTAACATGTTTCACGTGACTGTGCAGTTGACTTGAAGTGTATCTATATATGTGAAGTTTATTTATATGTAGTTGGCAGCTATGTGACCAGAGTTATACATCGTTTTGATCCATCAAACGATCCATCATTTTGATATCAAACTCTAAGAGTTTCTCGTAGAAACAATGGTACAGAAGACACAAGCAAAACTTTAAAAAAATCAAAAGCGCCTACCCGGCAAACTTCGACCTGGAAGTTTGAGAAAATTACTGTTGAGGGTTATAAGTAGGCGAAACAAACTATATAACTTCGTACTGATTATACTCTCCCTAAGTATTTAGTAATTATTAAACATGTATTTAGTAATTATTGAACAAGTATTTAGTAATTAACGAAACAATTGGATAACTGATGATACCCTTTCCAATCAGCAGAAGAACAAGTACACAATGGGTGCAAGATGGGCCTAAACGTAAACGTGTGTTTTTGAGATTCAATTCACTACTATATAGCTGCAATGAAACATCGAATGAAAGATCAACTTCAAATAAAATAGTATATCGCAAAAACTATCAAAACGAACTTCAGTTCTCAATCTTCATCTTCATCAAAGAATCTTCAGGCTTGAACTCTTTCAGAAAATGATTAAATTATACAACGTGATAGAGGTTAGAAGACGATCTTTTTTGTGGTTTTCACAACATTAAAATTGATCAAAACTGTCGACATCCCATTTCAGAGTTTGTGTTGAGTGAATTTGCGAGGTTCAATGTTTTGATTCCAACAAAAATTATTCCTGCCCCATTCGAGAACAAAGTATAGTTCGATAGTGTGTACCTGCCTCTTTATTGAAACAAGTGCTTCGCAATAAATAAATAAATAAATAAATAAGGTATGACAAGATAAAGTGGCCCAATCAGCCGGACACACTGATTATATGTGGGATAGATAATAAAAAGGTGGTAACGTTTATATAACACGACCTTTGACCCTGTTATGTCTTCCGATTTCTATTACTGATCTGATTGACTACTACTCATCGAAAATGATCGTTTGCGTAAGATGTGTTTACACAGCGGATACTGAGAAATCTCCCGTTGCCTGTTTTCGTATTCTGCTATGATTCTCACTTTTTCCGAAAATAAATCCAGATTACCAGTTTTTACAAGTATTTCCTGTTTACACATTTCACAACTCAGCGCTAGTGAAATTTTTATCTCAAACCCTACTCATGCAATCACGAACAATATCTCAACAATATAATCTCCAGTAACTTCGTGAGATAGTCTCATGAGTAAACATCACGAGACACCTCACAGTCGGTTCACCATAACTTAATGGAAAAACTTGCAGGAACCATACTGCAGGTTACCACAGGTTCCCGTGAGATCTCGCAGGTTTTTGACGAGTTTCTGACTAATTAGTGGCCAACTTTGTGTTTTGCAGCATGAAGTACACAACCTGGGCGAGGTGGTGGCCAGATGGTTCAGCTCAAAGATGACCTTTTCATGAGACTTTGCCATGACATTATCTCTACAGATCTTGTGTGTATGAATCTCAAAAGTAGAGAGTTGCGACGACTTAACACTGGGATGACTTGAAAGTGTTCCACCCATGTGAACCCTATTGAATAGGAAACATTACGCTATGCCTACGGTCTTCCCTGATTACATTGTGAAGAGGCTATTCTTGCGCCGGTGACGCAACGGTTGCTAACGGTTACCCATTTGCGGATTCATAATTTCCGGTGAAAAGTATTTTTGAATACGGAAGAGGTATTGTTGACGTCATGTTTAGATGAAAAAGTTACAAAACTTCTCGTTCTCAGTAGATTCGATGTCATGCTCAACGAAATTAACGAACACTATTCAATAGAATTATTCATTTTACACAATTCATAACTTATATACACAGAATGAAGACGATGGAAACTGTAGGAAATTCGTGCACACTCATTCCATAGACATCAATTCCTGTAAAATAATACACTTTAAGGAGGACGATTATGTGGATCAATCTCAACGCTTCGCTCCTTCAACCTACAATACATTTTTTAAATGCAGTTTGAAGGACCAACGCGTCGGGATTGGTCCACATAATCGTTGGCTGTACTGTACGATGATGTTTTCCTGTTCCTGCGCACAGAACTCTATAACCATGACAATGCCGTATCAGAAAGAAAAAAGAGGAGAGGAAAGAGAGAGGAAGAGAAAGAGAGAGAAAGAGGGAGAGAGTGTTATAGAGTAAGAGAGAGTGTGTAAAAGAGGTAGACGGCCACTAATTTGAGACAGTGTGTCGAGGGGGGAGCTCAAAGAGACGCACACTATTTTCCACTGTCATCCACTTCTCAGCAACTGTAGCTGGTCAAACGTCGAGGATTCATATAGTGGGTGCCGAAATTATAAATTCCTGTTTCTCACAGGAATGGAACCTGCGAGCTAAAGTTCCGTAGCAGACCGCTAACCACTGCGATATTAGTGTACACGAAAGGCATGCTGTGAAATCGAAGATATGTGTGCGTACACAGCGGAAAGTGAGATATACAGTACCCTCCCGCCATTTGGTTGGCGACGACTATACAATTCTTTCATACTTTGTTCGATAAACTCTCTACCTGAAGGGCCGTCCATCCATTTTGTTGTGTTTTCAATACATAATCCGCACTGCCTCCCCGATAATTAATTCGAGCTGTTCTGAATAGTGAAAATGATCTGAGAAACATACTGCCAGTTTACGATAGGTTCGAATAACATTTGTAGTTGGCTTGGCTGAACACAGCAGAGTTTTGAGATGATTACCGCAACGCCCCAGACCAAACTACAAAATGCTCAGAACAGGGTGAATTGACCATTTTAGCCAGCCACTCCGCGGCATTATCGTATTGAGTGTTACCCTACAGCGTCACAAAGATGGACGCAGATCATAAGATGTTTGGTCTCTAACGAAATGCTTGTGAGGTCATGCTCATGACATGAGTCCGTATGCTAGAAGATTCCGGCACCTTTATCCCATATTGCGTCTCCTCTAACATACGCTATTTCTCTGCTTTTACATCCTGCCGGGATACGAGTGGCGCGAAATAGCGAGACAGAACGAGAGACGCAGGATGGAATGAAGGCGCCGGGATCTTCTAGCATACGTACTATGACCTCAGGCGGGTGCAGTGCTGCCGCGCCATCCAAAACGACAATTATACGACAGACAAGTCAGAGTATTTGCTTCAGTATCAAACTTGTACATTAATATTCTTCTGGTATCAGTTTCAATTTGAATAAACTTTTTCAAGACTTTCATCTCTGACTGTCACGTTAAATCTTTCGTACCTTTATTACGCACCGTGTAATGAATATTTGATTTGATTTGACTGATCTCCAACTCAAACGTTCGCTTGTCATACAGCCCAGCGGTTGTGGCATTGCTACGGTAGCTAGGTGAGATCATTTGTCAGAAAAGTCGATTTAGTATAGAATGTATACAATATTATTATATATTTTTCTTCTATGTTCATTTCACCATTCTCTTTTTTGGCAACTTTTCGCATTTCAAACTTTCGTACCGTTATTACACACTGTGTAATCAATAATTGATTTGATTTGATTTGTCGTTGCCTAACCTGAGTCCATACACGAGGGAGCATGCCAGTCGAGCTCTCATGCATGTGACGAGAACACACTCATCTACGAAACGTCGCACAGACCGATAGCCAGCCAATACGTTCCGCATTAACGAGGACAGTCTGGAATTTCTTTATTCACTATCTTTTCTCAAGTTACACGTTACGTAACATCTACCATCCACTTCAACTCCAGCTGCATTCTGGCGTGTTTCTATCTTTCTTGCACAACATACGTCTCCCTCGTCGAGATAAGAGGGTCACGAAAGAGTGAGGCAGAGCGAGAGACGCAGGATGTAATGAAGATGCCGGGGTATTCTAGCATACAAACTCGAATTGATTTTCGAAGTGTTTATAGAGCGATTGCAGCCGCCGTGTGAAAAAAGGGTAACATAGAGCAGTCAATCTCAGAATTAAGACTGCTTTGGTGCGGTATTTCGGGCCATATCGGAGGGGTACCTGTCATAAGAAGTGACCAACTCTTAGTTGTAGTTCGGGCCATATCGGAGGGGTACCTGTCAGAAGAAGTGACCAACTCTTAGTTGTAGTTCGGGCCATATCGGAGGGGTACCTGTCATAAGAAGTGACCAACTCTTAGTTGTAGTTCGGGCCATATCGGAGGGGTACCTGTCATAAGAAACCAACTCTTAGTTGTAGTTCGGGCCATATCGGAGGGGTACCTGTCATAAGAAGTGACCAACTCTTAGTTGTAGTTCGGGCCATATCGGAGGGGTACCTGTCATAAGAAGTGACCAACTCTTAGTTGTAGTTCGGGCCATATCGGAGGGGCACCTGTCATAAGAAGTGACCAACTCTTAGTTGTAGTTCGGGCCATATCGGAGGGGTACCTGTCATAAGAAGTGACCAACTCTTAGTTGTAGTTCGGGCCATATCGGAGGGGTACCTGTCATAAGAAGTGACCAACTCTTAGTTGTAGTTCGGGCCATATCGGAGGGGTACCTGTCAGAAGAAGTGACCAACTCTTAGTTGTAGTTCGGGCCATATCGGAGGGGTACCTGTCATAAGAAGTGACCAACTCTTAGTTGTAGTTCGGGCCATATCGGAGGGGTACCTGTCATAAGAAGTGACCAACTCTTAGTTGTAGTTCGGGCCATATCGGAGGGGCACCTGTCATAAGAAGTGACCAACTCTTAGTTGTAGTTCGGGCCATATCGGAGGGGTACCTGTCATAAGAAGTGACCAACTCTTAGTTGTAGTTCGGGCCATATCGGAGGGGTACCTGTCATAAGAAGTGACCAACTCTTAGTTGTAGTTCGGGCCATATCGGAGGGGTACCTGTCATAAGAAGTGACCAACTCTTAGTTGTAGTTCGGGCCATATCGGAGGGGTACCTGTCATAAGAAGTGACCAACTCTTAGTTGTAGTTCGGGCCATATCGGAGGGGTACCTGTCATAAGAAGTGACCAACTCTTAGTTGTAGTTCGGGCCATATCGGAGGGGTACCTGTCATAAGAAGTGACCAACTCTTAGTTGTAGTTCGGGCCATATCGGAGGGGTACCTGTCATAAGAAGTGACCAACTCTTAGTTGTAGTTCGGGCCATATCGGAGGGGCACCTGTCATAAGAAGTGACCAACTCTTAGTTGTAGTTCGGGCCATATCGGAGGGGTACCTGTCATAAGAAGTGACCAACTCTTAGTTGTAGTTCGGGCCATATCGGAGGGGCACCTGTCATAAGAAGTGACCAACTCTTAGTTGTAGTTCGGGCCATATCGGAGGGGTACCTGTCATAAGAAGTGACCAACTCTTAGTTGTAGTTCGGGCCATATCGGAGGGGTACCTGTCAGAAGAAGTGACCAACTCTTAGTTGTAGTTCGGGCCATATCGGAGGGGTACCTGTCATAAGAAGTGACCAACTCTTAGTTGTAGTTCGGGCCATATCGGAGGGGTACCTGTCATAAGAAGTGACCAACTCTTAGTTGTAGTTCGGGCCATATCGGAGGGGTACCTGTCATAAGAAGTGACCAACTCTTAGTTGTAGTTCGGGCCATATCGGAGGGGTACCTGTCATAAGAAGTGACCAACTCTTAGTTGTAGTTCGGGCCATATCGGAGGGGTACCTGTCATAAGAAGTGACCAACTCTTAGTTGTAGTTCGGGCCATATCGGAGGGGTACCTGTCATAAGAAGTGACCAACTCTTAGTTGTAGTTCGGGCCATATCGGAGGGGTACCTGTCATAAGAAGTGACCAACTCTTAGTTGTAGTTCGGGCCATATCGGAGGGGTACCTGTCATAAGAAGTGACCAACTCTTAGTTGTAGTTCGGGCCATATCGGAGGGGTACCTGTCATAAGAAGTGACCAACTCTTAGTTGTAGTTCGGGCCATATCGGAGGGGTACCTGTCATAAGAAGTGACCAACTCTTAGTTGTAGTTCGGGCCATATCGGAGGGGTACCTGTCATAAGAAGTGACCAACTCTTAGTTGTAGTTCGGGCCATATCGGAGGGGTACCTGTCATAAGAAGTGACCAACTCTTAGTTGTAGTTCGGGCCATATCGGAGGGGTACCTGTCATAAGAAGTGAACAACTCTTAGTTGTAGTTCGGGCCATATCGGAGGGGTACCTGTCATAAGAAGTGACCAACTCTTAGTTGTAGTTCGGGCCATATCGGAGGGGTACCTGTCATAAGAAGTGACCAACTCTTAGTTGTAGTTCGGGCCATATCGGAGGGGTACCTGTCATAAGAAGTGACCAACTCTTAGTTGTAGTTTGATGCCAATACGTGTCATAACAAACTTAGACCGAAACACAACAGAATAGAACTAACACTGTTAAAGAACAAACTACACAGTATAGTCTTTGTTCAGAAAGAGTGAACTCAGTATACCATATTTTCCCTTGTTTATAGTATGCTATAGAAGTGGACGTAACAAAAATGAAATGTGTACCCTTGCGCCGAACGATCCGACAAATGTAGATAGACAATCGCGGCCGCAATATCCAGAGCTCTTGTGGAAACATGAACATCACCGAAATCTAGCACTCCGGATATCTTGAAAATATAACTATCATGGTGGTATGATTAAGTTAATGTGCTCAGTGAGAGATTTACCCAAAACCGTGTCGACCCTGATTCAAGACGGTTTTGGGTTTTCTCAGAGGGTCGGGTCATCATCAGTTGAACCCCTCTGAGAAAATGAAAACAGGGACTTACGTCAGTAGACTTACTTATCATGGTTTCATATATTAGGTAATATTTATTCGAACAAAATACGTTTTGTATGTTATAGTTATATTTCCGAAACGGGTCGAAACGATATTTGAGTACATCTTTTACTGAGCACATTCATATACCTATCATGGTTGCTTTTATTTTACAAACCGCACAGGAGGTGGTAAGATGTTTTTATTGAACGAGACGACGTTTCGATGGATCCACGCCATCAGAAAAAGCAGAATGGAGAACAACGATCATCAATTTTGCTTCTGAATGTTTTGCCTCGACTCTGGATGTCATGAATGTTCAGTACTTTTTTCTTCTTTTCAACATGAAGCAATAGTTATGGTCATAATTTGGGACAGTCGCTCATTGCCACAGGTATTTCTGGACTCCTAATGCATTTTGCTCAAAGTTATCTATCGGAGATTATACAGGGTAATCGAGAAACAGGGAATTGATTGTGAGATTCATAGTTTTACTTTCATATAGATTCCAAGCGAAGATCAACTTAACATTGACTTGTTCTATGTGCTGGTGAAGGCCATTCACCTATTTGGTGAAATGAAAGTGGTAAAAATACAAGTTTTAAAAAAAGTGGTAAAATTATCAATTTTTCGACTCTGTAGATATCACTTGAAAACCAAGCGCCTGCTAACCTTCGAAATATCTCCTGTGGTCGCAACCAGTAAGTTGGTCTCGTTAAAGTCGGAGTGAATGAGACCTGGAAAAAATTAGAAATTTAAAACAATCCATTCAAAATTATATTATTATATTTAACAGTACATTATATAAACATCATATTCAACATCAACATTATATGGAGTATCTTTACGTCTCGCCGTTTGCGTGTGTAATATAGTATGTTTCACCCACTCGTAATCGTTTACAGTAAGTACGTTGCCACTGTCAGGCAATGTCTCGATATGTGAACACTTTCCAAACGTTTTCCTGATATTCTTTGGTTCTCTACACTCGGGACTACAAAAAGTCATGAAACATTGGTTGGTTGGTCAATTATATATTTAATTTCGATCATTTCGATCATACTATTATTACGGTAAAGTGTTACGGATGGCTTAAACGGAATCTGAAAGCAAATACTGACCAGTGTCGTACAAATGTTTCTGATTGTAGACTATTTGTTCGTAGTCTTCCAATATTCCCGAGACCAGTTCCTTTCTTTCCATTGTCAACAGTCCCTTTTCCAACAACAACTCTATTTCTCTACGGAAACAGGAGAAGTTGTCAGGCGTTATGAACGGGAGATGAGTCGTGGTCGCTGAAACATTATCTTGTCAGAAAGTATTGTAGCTTCAACATATAAAATGTCATATACTCATTATATACTATACTTGAATCGTCTTCTCATCTTCACGTTAATTCTAACATTGTTCTATTGCGATGTGAACCTTGGCTCTCCCTCGTTCAAAAAGCACATGAAACGAGAAGTTGAGAGAATACCATGTGATACATTAGTTTATGTTTGTACAATGTGTTAAATGAATATTAAAATTTTGAAATACTTGAATGAATACTGAACCACAAAGAGACAGAGAAGGAGACCAAGTACTCATAGTATGTAGTTTGCAAGTGTAGGTTCAAATTTTTAATTGTCAAATCACAGTGTTACATAGAACATAGTGGTGTTCCATGAGATATTCGGTATCATCTCTCGTTCACTAGGCATAACATTTTGCACTAAATAAATTAACTCCGCTACTACTCAACCTTTTTTTTCAAACACCCCAGTTAGTCGATAGTGGAACTATGATGGTACAAACCTATTCCCAATATGAAATCTATTTTGAGCAACCTGGGTTCATGATTCGATTTCTTTTCTCGTTGCACAATTTTCCCAAAACTCACAGTTCACTTGATCACAAACTGTGTGCAGTCTGGCTAGCGTGGTCCCAACTTGTTGTACAAGGTTCTCCGAAAACGCGTGGCACTCCAAGTTGGTACCCGGCAGAACATCAAAGACGCGAACCGGAAGAAACACTGTAAGAGAAACTAGTGTGCTCTGTTGATTTTGTAGTTTGGTCTTAGTGTTTTGATGTTTTGCGGAGAAAACTAAAAATCGCCCACTCCCTATAAGTCTCCCACACTCTTTGTCTGCGTCAACCTTCTGTTTGAAGCTGTTGAAGACACTAGAAACTTTGTAGGCACATCCCCTGACCTTCGACCAAACGTTAAAAACGAGGTGTCAAAAAATGGTGGAAAACAGGTGGAAAAAAAACTGAGTTACAAGTACTTATGCCCGAGGCGTCCAGTTATGGACTTGAGTTAGGAAATTCTACTGCAAAACCCAAATATGTATTGTTCAAAGAGTGTAGAAACCCTCGTCCCTTTTACCCTTTGTCCTACTTTGTATTTTCTCTTACCTTCGTACCTAACCTCCTCAACCCTTGCCCTGTAGCCAGAAGCAACATTGATCCAAAAACTAAAATATGTATCCACGGGAAGATAAAGCACAGAAATAGTGTGCCGCGTGTGGATGATCTAAACTAATGAATACGTATACTGACCTCCGTTCTTGACCTCCTCAACCGCCCAACCGGCTCCATCCAACCGGCTCACCAATGCCGGCGTGGGTATGTCGTTTCGCCTGAGGGCATCACAAATTGTCACTTGCAAGTCTGAACGAACATAATTGCAAACTATTCCAGGGGTCGTATTCAGTGAGCTCGAATGACCAAGTAAGCTATTTGAGCAGATTCTACATAGAATGTTTCCATGAATTTTTGTACTTTTCGATTATTTTTATTTATACCCGCCGAATGGTTTGTGGTTTGTCTAACTGAAATGGAAACGCAGAGCTTTCGAAACACATAAACGCACTATACGAACAAATAAACCACTTTTTGAATTCGCCACAAACTCGGTAACATTTTGAGATAAAGTTATCCACTTGTGAGGAGATCTCATTGAGACGTGGATATCTCCATGACAATATCTTTGACTCTGACTATCACTATGACTCTACTCGCGGTAACAGTACTAGGGAGAATGTAAGAATAAACTTTGTTTGTCTGCCTCAACTGTTTTAAAAATTTCTTTGCCTGGTTTTAATCTAAAACAGATCACAAGTGTTTAAAGTCTGCTAATATCTACGCACATCGAAAACTTGACTAGGAAGGCGCGATGTGCTATGTTTATCATTCTAAGACTGTTTGCAAACCCCAACTCAAAATGTGTCATTAGATTATTCAAATCTTTCGTGCTACCTATTCTTGAGTATGGTTGCAGTGTATGGAGCCCTTAACTTAGAAAGGATATTATATGCATTGAAAATGTGCAACGAACTTTTACTAGAATATTGTACTGTAAACTGAACAGAGTCTCGCCAAGAAACGCACCTTCGTATGAAAACCGATTGAAAATGTTTAAACTCGAGCCCCTAGCTGTGAGAAGAGTGAAAATCGACTTGATCAACTTCAAGCAAATTTTTCTGTGTCGCCATTGAAATTTTCAAACTTTTTTGTATTGCGCCCGACCGGAGGCCGAAATAGTCAATTTGAAATTCAAATAGACTTTACGAAGTTCAATCCGTATTATCACTCTTATTTCATGAGAATACGTCGTTGTTCAAGATTACTTCCAACATCATTTTATGGTGCAAACATGTCTCAATCTGAGCATAAAGAGTTTCTTTCGAAAATAAAAGTAGTTTGATGTGTACACATTTACTCTACTCGAAATTTCAGTTACTGTTTGTCAAGATGTGGTTGAATCTTGCAATTCAAGTGCTGTTCAGTGTTCCAAGACCGATGTGTTCCGTGATGCTCCGTTCCGCCAAGACAACAAAAATGATAAAATACAGCGATTAGTAGTTGTGGCACTCCAAAACTATCGCCGCAATTAGTTGTAGAGCTCAGGATGTGACAAAATCTCTCTCATCATTCCATTTCTATACATACACAGTGTGGACATAACGGTGATTGTCCAAAACGGCTCATTATCTCCAATAGTGCTAGTGAGAGAGGGTGAAACATGTCTTGGTTGGGATTGAGAATTCAAAAGCCTACACTAGCACAAAGATGTTTGAATATATATCCCTATGCATATATGGATGGTCACAAATGTTTTCTATGTCTTATTAGGTGGGATGACATTTATGTGTATCCGCGGTGTTGCGAAGTGCGGCCGTTCTCTGTACTCTGTGGTAGAAATCTGATCTACGAAGTGTCATTGGTTAGGGGCAACGTTACTAACTGAACCGTCTTGACACTGGATAGCATTGTTGCATGCATGATCGAACTATTCGATTTTTGGTATAGAGTTACAAGAACGGGCAAACTCAAAACAGCGCAGAGTTTATGTCTTATTACTATGTATTTTGTGACCGTCTATTGCATCCCTCTGTTTTTACACATGGCACAGCCAACGTGCATACATTTAATCCCAGCCAAACATGCCAATCCGGATGATCTCTTCACAAAACATATCTTCATTACAACGTCTCTTTCAAGATAACTATTGTCCCACAAATCATTTGGTTCAATCGCCGTCGTCCAGCACTGTCAAATTGCATGTAATATTATGAGCGCGTAACAGGGTAACCATACCCTTTTTCTTCTCAACTTTTCTCTCCATTTACTTCATTGGAGTGCCACATACTATGTGGAAGTCACGTGTTAAATCACGAATAAATCTATTCTATTCTATAATACTACCTGACTATTTCTGCTTTCCAAATACGAATTTAAACAAGCTCACCCATGTGTTCCTTTCGTTTTGCCTCGATCGGATTGGTTATTTTGATGATGACGCTCTTCGTTTTTCTGTCTTTGGCAATAGTTGTGCCATCCAACCGGAAGTTACAATCTTCATAGCCAGTTAGGGTGGTCAAAGTACCTAGAGTAAAAAAATGGAAGATGACCGGCAAAACATTTACAGTCCATGTACTTTTGATGTGTTGTTGGCTGATATAATTGAGAATCGCGCGCAGCGCGAAGCGCTGTGCGAGATTTGTCTTTGGTATGGCTAATGCGCGCTTTCATTTTTTTAGTTCACGCTCAAAAAGGCCCAAACGTGCAAATCAGGATTTTTTATTATTTTTTGATATTTCATGGCATATTTACAAGCTATTTTCAAAATTTGAACAAAATTGATTAAGTTTAAGCCGAGTTATGACGTTATGCGCTTCATGCAGACCGCAAACTTCCGCCGTGTGTGTGTGTGTGAACGCACTTCTGGGAAATTTTTATGTGTGAACCGATTTGACTGAAAATTGGAGACACGACAGATGTCCCACTCAAACCTTGGGGGCGCAAACTTTTTTCGAAAAAAATCATTTTTCATCAAGTTATAGGTCTTTGAAAATGTCTCTGCGTCTCTTCATTTCGTGCACTCTCTCGCCCTCTCTGTCGGGGCGAATTGCGTTATAACTCAGCTCAGTCCTAACCAATTCAAGTAAAATTTGAAGTATGATACCATGACATGAACTGACATCGATTTAGATGTAAGTCTTCTACTGATGACGTCATCGAGGATTCTGGAGCTCGGATGACGTCGTTTTTGAAAAGTGCAAAGTTGACGTCACATATATTTTCAAATGATGGTAATATCTTAGAAAGGGTCAATTAACATTGAAACTCAATCTAAAAGTAACGTATTCTGGGATTGTGGAGACCAGATGACGTCATTTTTGGAAAGTGCAAAGTGGACGTCACATATATTTTCAAATGCTGAAAATATCTTAAAAATGGTATATTAACGATAAAACTTAATATAAAAATGACTTTCTGGAATTCAGAAGGCCAGATGACGTCAACTTTTAAAAAAATGGACGTGAAATATGTTTTCGAATGCTGAAAGTTTCTTAAAAATGGTCAATTCACGATGAAACTTCATTCAAACATGAGATTTATATTAATACATTATATTTTATTTTCACATTTTCGAACAAATTCAATGACGTATTCTGATATTCTGAAGGGCAGATTAAGTAAGTTTTTAGAACTGCAATGTTGACGTCATATTTTTTTTCGAATAATGGGAATACTTGACAAGTGGTTCATTAAGAAAACAATTTTATCTGCACCGTACAGATCAAACCACATACCTACGGCATGTATACAAAAAGAGAAAAATTCATGAAAAAGTGGGGGCCCAACGAATGTGAGATTTGTCTTCTGCTGTGCGCCCCTTAGACAACTACTCTCGAATGAAGCAGCTACTGCTACAAAAACCGAAAAATACTAATATACTCAAGTATAACTGTTCATTACAAACATACAAAAGTCGTAAAATATTTTCTCAAACCTGTAAACTAGAATCTACAAATCACAGATGTTAACTCAACGTACTCACTTATAGAGTTCCTTGTTTTGTGCACAATGGTTGGCATTTTTTGTCATTTCTTCAATTCTAGGTGCTATAACGTTTGTCATATTATTCAACAGTTGTTCTCTCTTCCGCAGCTGTGACTTGTAGATTCTAGTTTACAGATTTGAGAAAATATTTTACGACTTTTGTATGTTTGTAATGAACAGTTATACTTGAGTTTATTAGTATTTTTCGGTTTTTGTAGCAGTAGCTGCTTCATTCGAGAGTAGGTGTCTAAGGGGCGCACAGCAGAAGACAAATCTCACATTCGTTGGGCCCCCACTTTTTAATGAATTGTTCATAGTTCAACCTCTGTTAATAATTTGGCTTCTCTAAAGCTGGTATGACCTGGAGTGGAAAAATCGTTAGTTTTTCATCCTAAATAGGTTGAAATGAATACACTATCGTGTGCAATAATTCAAATCCGCTATTTGAGTTTTTTTTTAGAAGATAGTGAAAACAAACACTGTTTGGTATGCTATTCGCTAACTTAGTCTAACTTCATTGCTGTATTAAATTCTCTTTGAAAAACAAAGTTAACCAATTATGAAATTAATTAAAAGAATATACTCAACAATAAGTCAAATCAAGAAGTAAGTCACCTCCCTCCAATCCGTAGCTATTCCTGAGAATATCTCTTAGACGAGTCTCACATATCTCGGGTGCCTGTGTTATTTCATCCACAGAGTAGCTATACATTTCTTGAAAATAATACATGTTCGTTTCCAATGAAAACTTTAATATCATATAATTACCAATGAAAAACTCGTTAAAATTACTACACTTGAACATATATGCTCGGTATAAACTCAAAAGTTAAATATCGAAAATCATCAAATATTTTTTGTGTCCAAACCAGAACAGTGTGGTGCCTCCTTGGACAACTTTACAGCTCAGAAAGTAACAATCTAATGATTTAACACAATAATGCTTGACAAGAAACGTTCTCACTGAGAAAGGTCAAATCGATGCCAGAGATAAGATATTTTTGTCTGCTGTTTTGTTCTATCGCTCCGTACTATCTGCGACACCTCTCACTAGAATGTGATAGAAAATCTGCAACCAAACAGACGTATCTGATTGCTCTCTTGTGTTCATATGAAAGTTAAATCTCTTCATATGCGGATTCAGTTTATCAAACGAAAACATAGACGATTGTTTTTGTTTGTGAGAACTCTCTCTCTATTGAAAACATCTTGGACATGGCAAATTTCCTCCCGAACCGACTCTTCCCAACCAAACCGAGCTTCTTTCCGAACCAGTCGGTTCGGTAAGGAACCGAACCGTTTGCTTATTCAAACCGGCATGAAACCAAACCAAACCCCAATAAACGTTACGCAGACGACCGATTCCAGCATTAATTACATGAATTGGTTCGGTTCCAACTTTGTCGGCCTAAATTTGGTCCGGTTCCTCACCGAACCAATTGGTTCGGGAAGAATCGGTTCGGTTTTGGTTCGGGAAGAGTCGGTTTGGGAAGAAATTCACCCTTGGACACTTCAATTATCTACTGTATTTAGCCCAAGTCGTGGGTGTAACCACAACTAACACAAGTTCAAGGAGTACCGTTTCACGGAAAATCGTTTTATTAAAATATCGATACCAACAGGAATTGAACATATCTTTACAACTATATAAAACTTTATTGTGTGTTTCTATAACCGATCAAACTTGACAATGAAGCTCACACACAACTGAGATCACGCACAAACGGAAATAGTTATTTGAAAAGGCAAATTAGTAAGAAAATGAAAGAAAACTTAATGATTTATGAATATGTTGAACTAGAGATACACATAAGCAAGTGAATGATAACTACCACTGATGAATTGATAAAACTCCTGAGTATCTAACTTGAGGAAACAACGGGATCCACCGATATAACTTCATTTTTAGTGTCAAAAACAGTGTTTTACAAAGTTTATTAGTGTTTGGTACTCCTCAATGATGTGAATGAGACTGGAATGTGAGAATCGAATACTGTAGACTTTTAATAGAAATCCAGCTGATTGGGAATTGAAAGGCTTGAAAACAGTGAGTTCAGATTCAAAGTGTTCACTGAGCTCGAAATATCTTTTTTTTGACATGAATCAACTGGATTCCAGGGGCCATGACAATTTCGATTCAAGGTGAAACTCAAACTCAACTGGATTCCAGGGTTTCTGGACAATTATACTACTACAGTATCCGGCTTGTTTCTGTGGATGTTTCAAGGAAGACCAAGCTGGTATCAACCCTGATGAAGAAACTGAAATGCCACTGTGGTTCAATCTACACTCTTCGGGTGGGGGACATTCCAAAGCAAGTCTATACAGTGTATTCTGCTCTACCCAACTTTGTTTGTAGTTTGATTAGGTTGTTTTCAGATCGAAATTCGTGAATAATGGGGTATGGAGAGATCAAACTAGAACGATTAGTTGGTCACTGCATATATCTCGGTTTGCTCGTTAGTGAGATCCGTAGCGGATGTTGTAGAAGGACGTATTGTACGTGCGTTGGAAGACGAAGAAATGCACGCATTGCACGAATCCGAGGTCGAAGTACGGGTCGGCCCTCACGAAAAGGTGACGAGTATGCCTGGAGAGGAAAAACCGTTCAGTTTTTGCTCATCATCGAAATAATCTGCCATTTTCCCACTAAGTTGTGGCGTCTGATTTGAGTTGGCAGAGATATATAACAGAATTTTGACATATAAATCGAGAACTCGACGAAGATGAAACTGGGTAGAGGACAGAGACACTTGAAGGAAGATAAATCAGCAGACGTGGTATGTTATTACACGTTCTCAAATTAGTAAAGTTGGGCGAAACACTGTAGCGCAAAAATAACCTACTCACAGTTTGTAATCGCACTACGCCAATAAATCGTAGAAACATTGTAATCGCACTACGCCAATAAATCGTAGAAACATTGTAATCGCACTACGCCAATAAATCGTAGAAACACTACCGCGGTTTACCGCGGTTGATCAGACAAAAAGTTCATAATCAATTCATGATAAATTCAACAATTATTGAACGACTCAATACTCATTCAATGACGATGAACAGCAGGCAGACAATTTTTTTGGGGTACTGGAAGAGAAACTTACATTGCATAGCGGTAGTCCTCCATTCCCAGTATACAATTTCCCTCTCGGTCGAACTTCTTGCTGAGACACACGTGATTCTTTCTTGTCCTCGGTTGTAAATGGGCCTAAATTGCCGGGAAACATAGTATTCTC
Source organism: Litoditis marina (assembly GCA_964036275.1). Taxonomy (NCBI): domain Eukaryota; kingdom Metazoa; phylum Nematoda; class Chromadorea; order Rhabditida; family Rhabditidae; genus Litoditis; species Litoditis marina. Next base: position 23,844,078 of record OZ038436.1, on the reverse strand, counting down.
TATTCTCACTCAGACTCCTACAGTAATACAAAACTTTTAGGCTTGCCGGAATTACGTGGAATTAAGTTATGGGAAACTTCCCATTCGGTTCTAATTGTGCATCCCTTTGTCATTCTGATTGATATCAAAACACAACCGAACGATTTTAAACCTTACAAAAACACTGTGAACCCTAGAAAAATAGCGTAGCCGCACGAAATCGGTCTTTCAGTGATACTGGTGTGCTGCCTTAGACCAAAGGATGCTCGAAGAAAGGGGCTGATTCAGTTCAGTCAATGCGTTTGCTTTTACAGAGAAACAAGTAATTGGGCTACACAAACTCACAAAAACCGCAGCCGCGACCGCAACAGGAATACTCTTCAAATAATGAATTCACAGAATATTTTATTTTTATCCAAAATTGACACTCACCTGACACTGGTCCATTTTACTTTTATCCATTTCGGTAGTGGTCACAGAATAGAATATCTCCGCGAAACTACGTGAGATGAACAAAGGTTCCCGTTTACCACCCAACCACGTACAAGTGGCGTTTTCCACGTAATCTGAAATAATTTTCAAGTTCAATATATCCGTCGACCAGATAGTTCCAGTCATTCCTGCTACAGTATGGCATTAAATTATCAATTTATTTTTCTCATGTTTTAGTGTTCGGAATTTACGTATATCCAGGTTTCTGCTTACTTTACTGCACTCTCATACTAAAAGTTGTGTGAATGTGGTGTATCACAAGGAAACGCTCTTCTGAAATTTTTTTGACGTCAAAATGAGAAAGACTATATAAAAATACGTGAAACAATTTGTTTTCTAGTGAGGAGAAAATAATTCAACAGGTTGATAGTATCTAATAATCAAGTGGAAAAAATACTGTTTTAACAGAAAAAATTGCGGAAGGGGTGAAAGCAACTTGTACCAATTTGTTTACCTTTCACGTGTTCCGTATGAGTGTTATTGACGTCGTTGAGTATTCTGATGTGCTCCTCAGTGATCGTATTCTGACCGATTTTCGACGATACTCCGAGTCTTCTCATTTTGTCTGCCAGATAATGTATGGATTGCAGGGGAATTTCATTTTCCTAAAAGTGAGAACTGTGTTTCTTGAAGAAGATTTTCTTTTCCACTAATTCTCTAAACTGAAGTGTTTGTATTTTCCTTGAGGATGCAAATGAAAATTGTTGGATGGGGAAAAGACGATGAATTAAAAAAGTGTCCATGAAAAAGTATCAATGATCTACACACTTCCTCGGTAAGCAAACCATCGACGACCGCTCGCCTCGCTCTGCTCAACTGACTTGTTTGATTTATTTACATACACGCATGTGAGATACAGATAGGGATAGAGAAATAAAAACCAACGGAATTCGAGCAAATATCCGAACGAGAAAAAACGTGCCGATGAAGAGACCGAGACATTGAAACGAGCAATCGATTCGGTAGTCACGTGTCTTTATTGGGGAAGTGGAGACATACCTGATTGACTACCACATGTTTCCACTCGAATCCGTCCATTCTCTCGAAACAAGAGGCGTGGGCCCGGAACAGATCCCGACTGTCCGCCGAGTCGAACACCCCCTCCGGCACAATTATGTTGATCATACATCTTCCCACGAAACGAATCTGAAAGAAACTGAGCCAGAAATGAGACTGATCTCTTGGAGCTGGACTAATCCAGGCTCCTGCTTTCCACGCGAGCATTACTTAGACGTGAAACAATGAGTAAAGATTCAATTGACACGTGAATTAATCTGTGAGGAGTTCACTAAATCAATGTTAGTCAGACAGAGACGTTTGAACTATCACAGCTGCGACCAAACTAATGAACGAGTCTCGTAGTTTTACCTTTGACCCTGCGTCTATCCTCTACCCCGATGTTTCTACCCACTATTCTGAGTTTAGGCGCAGTTTGAGGACTGTTGTAGTCAACAGCTCATAGACTATGGAAATAGTCTGAAAAAGCTTTGCGTGAAAAATCCAGATTGAAGGTTCGCGACTATAATCAATATACCTAATCACCTTCTCTTCGAACTCTGAGGTTGCATTCTTATCGATCGGAAAACAATAGAAGTGGATGGGCGAGAACATTGTGGCCAGAACTTCCTCAAAGTATTGATAATCCTGAAATTGAAATTATGTTCCAGAATGAGCTCTCTTGCAGAAAGTCCAATGTGCCAACGTGGAACACACACGCATCCAGAATGACATGCACTGCAGAATTCTGTTAAAACTGAAATTATTTCATTTTGATGCGCAATCTGATTCAGGCAAAAGCAACCTTGTGGAAGATGTACGACCTGACCTGCAATAGTCTGCTGGTCTCCTTGAGTTTGGGTTTTCCCTTGAAAAGTGGCAAGTATACTTTTCAACAGCTTGTGAAACACAATGAAGTAACAAACATACACGGCAAAGAGAAGGTTGCTATATTGTTAGTAATTGCAAAATCACGTGAAACATGTTTAACACAGCAGAACTCAGAAACGTGCAATGACAAAGTGCACGACTCCTCATTAAAATGCTAACTTTACATGGCTATTCATTTTACTAATAGTGCAGGTTCATCAGACCTCATTGTGAAAATATGCCATAGCATTTCGGGATTCACCTGACTAACTATCCGAATGAGATACATTGCGTGATGAACTTCCATACTATCCGGTATCTCGAACGGAAGGTTGCACCTCTTTTTGATAGCCCAACACCTGTAACACAGTAATTGCATTGAACTACGACTGGAACGCAGTGCGATTAAACTACAAACACAGCACATCCGTAGGCGAAGTGGAGTTTCAGTCTGCCATCCGCACAACTATCCCTGATAACTAAAAACAAAAATGTGTTGCTGTCATTGTTCATAAACCGTTGCACAAACATGTTGACGTCGTGACAACGATTGGCCCTGAATGACGAACCTATCCGATGGTCCTTGAGCCTCTTCCGTGACATTGAGCACCGTTCGATTGCTCAGGTACTCCTCTAGCACCGCTTTCTGGGTCATTGTCCCACAGGGAATACTGATGTGCGGGGGCGGAGCCACGAAGACGTGCAGACTGAAACCATACAGGTCAGAGTACGAATTCTAGAACATCCCGGCACCTATCGTAACCTGCTTCTGTAGTTTGGTACACTATTTTTTGACACTCGAATCCCTGCGCGATGCGAGAGCAGAGAAAGAGTGTATGTTCGAGGAGACACAGACAGGATCGACAGGTCAGTATATACGTGATTACGACCGCAGCTCTCTTGAAATTTTTCTCGAACAGGGTCTTCCCAAATGACAACCGATTGCCAACCGAATTTCGCCAAACATGTGGTTCGTTACGGAAGCAAACCAAATTTCAACCAACAAAGGTCGGATCGAACGACTCGAAGCGCTTGAAATAAGAATACTCTGTAACTTTGATGCAGTTCCTTGCGGGTATTTGATGCAGTTCCTTGCGGGTATTTGATGCAGTTCCTTGCGGGAGTGCGAAACTGGTTGGCCGGGCTCGCACTACTATAGTATAGTATTATACATTTCCACTGAGACTCGTATGATTATAGTCCTTTCCATTTCTATTGGTACTCATTCAGTAAGGTACTGAAGCATCTAGTTAATTTTAGTTTAGTAAATACTATCGTTTACAATCTCTGCATTCGATTCCGATTTCCGATTACAATAAATGTGCTACAACACTATCAACTAAATTGAGTTACGCATCACACAACGGTGACTTAAAAACTAATGAGTGTACTGCGGTAGTCTCGGAAATGATGTGAACTATACAAAACTTTCAGTCTCGTTAATTTGCAAATGATGTTATCGCCAAGGTCAGATAGATTGTCGTGGTCGAGTATAATTCCCTACAACTCTTCGTACTATTAGCTGAGAAGCTTAAAACAGTACTTCGAAAGTCTCAGTAGAAACTATGTGGGCTATATCAGGAATACGCATTCAACTAATTTGAAGTTCGCAAACCTGCCTTGTTTCAAAAAGTTATCTACAGCCAACAATCAATTTTTACTCAGCTAGTTTTCCGTTTCCATCCTATTGTAAAAACGGGAACCAAGGTTGTCCCCACCATATGAACGTTGTAAAATAGAAGGCTGGCTTCAGATGTATGTTTTTTTCTTCAATTAATTGTTCACGTTTATTGGAGTAAAGCACGTGACATGGTGTTTCCTATACATGTTTTGTGAGCCTAGACTGACGCAAAACTGACAGAAGTGCAATTGATACTTTGCTCGCAACACCACACAAAAGCTTTAAACACTACTTAGTTACTATTAATGTACAGGTTAACTTCCAACTTTACATTCATGAAGCTGATTAGCTATACTTTCGCACGTTTGATAGATGACCCTGAACCATCAGTCTTATCGATATAAACTGAACATACCAGGTTGATTGCAGAACATATTAGTGTAAACTTGAGAGTTGTGCCCTCACTTGAATCACATGTGAGTGACTCTGCTCAATTAGTGAGGAGAAACTCATTGTCACTAGCGCTAAGTTGATAATTGGAGCAAAGCACTGCTAAGTTCATACAAACCTTCTCGGTTTTCCATTTCCCATTATTTCTAAAAGGTCTCTGAGGAGATTTATGTTGCAGAAACCTATTAAAATAAAATAATAAATCGTGAAACAGTGGAATTTTGTGTAGAAATTGGTGAGTTTTTTTTCCATGGCTAGGGATTAGTTCTTTGCTGGTTCTAGTATAAGGAAGTGCTACGAAGTAATGACACTTCATGAGAAAACACTGATATTCTCTTAAAATATGAAACAACTTTCCATTAATACAACTCAATGTGAGAGATTTTGTACTGAAATCTACCAACCTGTATACAACATAACCGAGAAAGATGAGAAATATTGACAGAATAAGAAAAGAGGGAACTCCGATGCAAATATACTTGGCAGTGCGCCATGAAGAACTCATCTGAAAGCATTTCAAACATAAACTAAAGGAGGCCTAACTAAGTAAAACATAAGTAAAGCATAAGTAGAAAACATTTCAAACATGAACACAAGTAGAAAACATGAGTACTTACCACCAAAAAAATAAAGGTTCCAACCTGAAATCTGGAAATTTCTGCTGTGTAACGGGGTGGCCGGCTTCAAAATCTAGAGCTAAGATCACGTGAATGTAGGACTCGAATTACATTATCTTACACACACATAAGTTTCGGCATAGATTTTTCTGTTAAATTTGTAAGAAGATTTAAATAAATGTGCTAGTGATATTGATTGTTTCAGAAAATTATTAGCAAAAAAGGAGAGGGATTTATGGTTCATGTCCTATTACGTTTGTAAAAGTGTTTGAACTCAACAAGTAGCATTAACTGTTTCTTATTGAGAATACTGAACAGATGTAAAAGATGGAGTGTAAGACTACTCGCTTGTAGCCAAACAGAGAGTATTGATAGTTTCGAAAGAACAGGTTGTCTCGCACTTCAAGGCAGTTCCTGCGAAAACAATGACAGCCGAATTCAGTTTTTGGCCCCCATACGCGGAAAATTACTAAAAGTATTTACGTCAATGCGTTATAGTTCTATCATGTTGATTTTCAAAACGAATGCTTACTTACTACTCGTTTTCTATAAAAGTCACTGATTTTTAACCTTAAAAAAATACTGTTCATGTCTTGTACTGGACATGAATCATAAGCAGAAATGGTTTGGAGCTAGACGATCGTAACTCAAAGCTACTGATTGTTGTTCTAGTTTTTCTGTTGTCTTCGGTCCTTTTAACGGTTTCCATGATTAAACAGACACTTCATATTGTCTTTCCATTGGCAAACCGGTAATTGGACAATGATCTCTGCCGTCAACAAATAACACTTAACAGTAAAAAGGTGTTCGGAAAATATGCAGATTCAAGATTTATATCATATTCCCTATCCCTTTATAACGTAACGATTGAACATAATTGCAAAAGTTCTTTTATTTTTCGAGAACAACTGTCTAAAATTACTCACTATAAGAAACTATGAAGAAGTGGAACGGACTATAAATAACCGACTATCGACTATGAGACGAGATATGAGAGTGTTGAGAATAGCAAGCGATGGCGGTCATGGTTGTTAGAAACGAAGGGGAAACAGGCCTCGGGATGACAAACCGCTATCATTCAGTCGAAGTTGTACTACGGTAGAGAAGTACTTCCAGAAGAAACAGTTATATGGCGAATTCACTCGAGATCCGGGTCCTTCCCGAACCGAACCGCGAACCGGTCACTCGAGAACCGAACTGGACCGAGTGAACCGACCGAAATGACATTCTGAACTGATTTGCTCTTCACTGAACGGTTTGAACCGGACCGACATTAATCATTATTGAAACAAAATACTCGGTCTTTCTGTTCCGATCTACTGTGTTTGTAGTTTTCACATTTAAGCCCGGTTTTGTGGATCGTGTTGTGTAATAGGATCAAACTGAACTACATGTATTCTTACTCTTACACTTTACATCACAGGAGAATATTTTTCGGGGAATTTTCGGGGTTCGCTCCCCGTTCGTTCGGGAATTAAAGGGGGAAAAAGCCTGAAAAATGGCTGAAGGAACGGGGAAAAACCCTGAATTTTCACCGAACGAATTACGAATAGGACCTCTCAAAAACTTAATAATCTACCGTTTTTTGAATATACACATTTGAATTATTATGTGTTATCTATTCGAATCAGTACCATTAATATACTCTGAAATTTTCACTCATTTTGGTTCTCCCGGGAATCGAACCCTTGGGGGTCGACGTTCCAGGCGGCAACGCTGCCACTGCGCCATGGGCGCTTGTGACAGGGCAGGTGAACTAAAAGCTAACATACTGGCTGTTACCTCGCGCGTTGGGTTTTGGGGTTTATTCTTCAGTTTCTCCCCGAACATCCCTCGATCACTCCCCGAAGCGTGAATTCCCCGCAAATTCAGGGTCTTTTCAGGCCGTTTCTGCCCCTTTTCCCCGAAAATCCTCAAGCTTTCGGGGTTCGTTCCTCACTTCTTACCCGATTTTTCCCCGTTCGCTCCCCGAAAAGTGATTTCCCCGAAAATTCAGGGGGTTTTCCGGGAAGCACGATTTCCGATGATTGTATGGGATACTCAATAAAGTTTGTGAATTGTACCTGAACACACCGGAAACTAACTAACTAACTACAGAGAGCTGCTCTCCTGTGAAGATGATGAGAAGATGCCTACCTTTCGTTTTGCGCAACCCCGGGTGATATGTCTTCCTTCACATCACATTTGCAACAATGGATAGAAGAATTACTACTATCTTGACCTATTTTAATCAACCTAATTTAGAGCACGACGATAGATTTGAGGCGGCCGCGGCTAAAATATGTGCTAGATGTGAATTTATTGTTATGTATACGGTTTATGATTAAGTATTTAAAAGCCATGTTAGTTTGTCTCACTTTTCCCACAACAACGATACAATTTGAATACAGCTTTTCCTTTAAGAGAACTTTCTCAAGTTTCCCGAGCACTTTCTCTTGTTATACGCTCAAGATGAAACAGTTACTACGGGTTTTAGCTTTATTGTGAAATTTAGTTATTTTCCCTTTAAAAAAAACACAGAAGAAACTATCGCTACTTTTTTCGCAATGCAGCGCGTTTTCCTGCAACATAGACTGAGTATTTGCGCGTCAGCATTCGTCCTCGTACGCAGTGAAATTCGAAAATCGTGTATACGGGATTCAAATTCGAATTCATGAAAAAGTGGGGGCCCAACGACTGTGAGATTTGTCTTCTGCTGTGCGCCCCTTAGACAACTACTCTCAAATGGAGCAGCTACTGCTACAAAAACCGAAAAATACTCATGTATAACTGTTAATTACAAACATACAAAAGTCGTAAAATATTTTCTCAAACCTGTAAACTAGAATCTACAAGTCACAGCTGCGAAATAGAGAACAACTGTTGAATAATATGCCGAACGTTATAGCACCTAGAATTGAAGTAATGATCAAAAACACCAACCCTTGTGCACAAAACCAGTAACTCTATAATTAACTACATTGAGTTAACATCTGTGATTTGTAGATTCTAGTTTACAGGTTTGAGAAAATATTTTACGACTTTTGTATGTTTGTAATTAACAGTTATACATGAGTATTTTTCGGTTTTTGTAGCAGTAGCTGCTCCATTTGAGAGTAGTTGTCTAAGGGGCGCACAGCAGAAGACAAATCTCACAGTCGTTGGGCCCCCACTTTTTCATGAATTTTTCTCTTTTTGTATACATGCCGTAGGTATGTGGTTTGATCTGTACGGTGCAGATAAAATTGTTTTCTTGATGAACCACTTGTCAAGTATTACCATCATTCGAAAAAAAATATGACGTCAACATTGCAGTTCTAGAAACTTACTTCATCTGCCCTTCAGAATCGCAGAATACGTCATGTTTGAATGAAGTTTCATCGTGAATTGACCATTTTTAAGAAACTTCCAGCATTCGAAAACATATTTCACGTCAATTTTTTTTAAAGTTGACGTCATCTGGCCTTCTGAATTCCAGAATAAGTCATATTTAGATGAAGTTTTATCGTTAATATACCACTTTAAGATATTTTCAGCATTTGAAAATATATGTGACGTCAACTGGTCTCCACTTTTCAAAAATGACGTCTCTGGTCTCCAGAATTCCAGAATACGTCACTCTTAGATTGAGTTTCACCGTTAATTGACCCTTTCTAAGACATTTTAATCATTTGAAAATACATGTGACGTCAACTTTGCACTTTTCAAAAATGACGTCATCTGGTCTCCAGAATCCCAGAATACGTCACTCTTAGATTGAGTTTCACCGTTAATTGACCCTTTCTAAGATATTACCATCATTTGAAAATATATGTGACGTCAACTTTGCACTTTTCAAAAATGACGTCATCCGAGCTCCAGAATCCCAGAATACGTCACTCTTAGATTGAGTTTCACCGTTAATTGACCCTTTCTAAGATATTACCATCATTTGAAAATATATGTGACGTCAACTTTGCACTTTTCAAAAATGACGTCATCCGAGCTCCAGAATCCTCGATGACGTCATCAGTAGAAGACTTACATCTAAATCGATGTCAGTTCATGTCGTGGTATCATACTTCAAATTTTACTTGAATTGGTTAGGACTGAGCTGAGTTATAACGCAATTTGATTTACCCCGACAGAGAGGGCGAGAGAGTGCACGAAATGAAGAGACGCAGAGACATTTTCGAAGACCTATAACTTGATGAAAAATAATTTTTTTCGAAAAAAAGTTTGCGCCCCCAAGGTTTGAGTGGGATATCTATCGTGTCCGAAATTTTCAGTCAAATCGGTTCATACATAAAAATTTCCCAGGAGTGCGCACCTACACAGACACACACACACACACACGACGGAAGTTGGCGCTCTTGATGAAGCGAAAACGTCATAACTTGGCTCAAACTTGACCGATTTCGTTCAAATTTCGAACATAGCTTGTAAGTGTGCCATAGAAAATCAGCAAATCATAAAAAGTTCTGATTTGCACAATTGGACCTTTTTGAGAGTGAACTAAAAACATGAAAGCGCGCATTAGCCGGACCAAAGACAAATCTCGCACAGCGCTTCGCGCTGCGCGCGATATGTTTTTTTGTACAATAAAAAAGCGTATATTTCCTTTACTACAGGTTTATTTTGTTCATCTAATTTTTCTTACTGTCTTGCTTCGAGTTGAGGGTCTTGTATCTGGTGGTCCTTTTCTGAAGAGATAACGCCAGTTCTGCCTCGCGCAAAATACAAGCCCTTGCACGAGCGAATTCAACATAGTTTGTTTTGGTAAAACGATTTTCGTTAAAACTTGACATACAAGGTAAGAAGGATGAAACCTTGGAGCTGATAGTTGTCTACCTTTGAACTGGACTCAGAGAATGTACATAATACAGGAGGGTTTGCTCCAATTCTCGCAACCACTCCGTATTGTCGTGCGACCTCTACTTTTCATCTTTTCATAGGAATAGTTTGGGACTCCCTTAAATGAGATGAGAGCCACTAGCAGTATGGTATAGAGTTGATTCTGACATCGTTCCAAATTTATTAGGCGCATGTTTAAACCAATTATCCAATACTGATGTTCTTCAAGCAGTTTTGATTACATACGTTCCATCTGAATCCTGACCAGTTTTCATTTTCTCGAGTTTGATATAGGTGCACAATTGATAAAGTATTCAGTTTATTCCAGCCATGGCCGAGCCTGACACGAATGTGTTTTTCTTCTATCCCAATCTAATCGGCTATGGAAGAATTGTGCTTGCCATTATGTCGTTCCGGTACATGCTAACGTCTCCTTGGACTGCTCTACTCTGGTTTGTTTGGCTACTTTCATGGCTGTTGTTCTCAATGTGTCGCTAGCACTTGTTGACCGCAACGGAAGGTTGGCGGCTTGGGATATTGTTCAACGTTGGCTGTATTTATACAATAAACTAGATCTCTGGATTATAGACTATCCCTCGGCAGCTGAAGATACGAGTATTGTAATCACCCTACGATACCAGACAATACAGAGCCAGAGATTATGGAATATTCTGCGGTTAACATTTAAGTGAAAGTGCTTGTATATGTAAGATCATATTTGTTTTTTGTTCACAATTTACGCATGCAGTTTGATCCGGATGAAAAACTATTATTTTCAGTTATGCGTCGAGTGCTGGTTTGGATGCGTTTGACGGATGGGCTGCTCGCAAGTACAACCAAAGTAGCAGATTTGGGGCCATGCTGGATCAGTTGACCGACAGAACTGCCCTCATGGCCATCTGTATGGCACTCTGTCACTTCTATTCCGAATGGATGTTCTGGTTTCAGGTAAGTAGAAGTGTGGTACAGGAACATATCTCGTACGTGGGTTGGTGATCAGTTGAGAATGCTGTATGAAAGAGCAAGTCGTAACTGATGTGTTGGTTATTTCAGCGGGGATCCTTAATTTTTTCTGCCAGCGGGACCCATAGTTGTAAAAATAAATTATGGGTTCGTGAAGAAGAGGTGAATTACACTGATACGACCTATAACTTTTCTCTTTTCTTTGGAGAGCATGTTTAACCTTTCCAAACCTCGAACCAAGACTATTCCACCTATGCTGAAAAGCACAAACTTTATTTCAATCAATATCAAATGTAAGATGTGTACTCAATGAGTTTATGGAACATCTTATATATCAAATAGATCCTCTACCTCTTTCCGAGCAGTTCGGTGAGCAATCTAAACAATCTCAAAATGTTTCCTGCATCGTTGTGAGGGAAAGGCGGTTATAAGAACTAAATCGCTATTGTGTGAGGCTGTTCAGTTTTTTTCCCCATCAATTTTGAACCTCGTATATCGTGTTGGTGTTTTTTTGTTATTCAATAAACATGTACGTCGTTCAGATGAGCGCAGTGATCGACATTGCCTCACACTGGCTGCATCTTCATGCTACAGACTTAACCGGAGAAAGTTCTCACAAAAAGGTAGGTCGCTGTTGTTGATGTAGTTATTCATAACGTCTGAAATATGACCCACACGTTGTCAAACTTTCACCAAATTAAAATTATTGGCTCGAGAAGATGGTAACAGGTCTTTTAACCATTATTTCTATCCTAAATAACTTTTTGCGATGACGTATGTGTCGAATGGCGATGACAAGATCAGATGTGTTACGGGACATGCGAAATAATTATACATTTGTTTCAGAGCTCGAACCCGATCCTCCATCTATATTACACCAGCCGTCCGTTTCTGGGATTCATGTGCGCCGGGAATGAAATGTTCTACATTCTGATGTATCTTCGCGCGTTCCACCCTGGCCCTGCTCTCTTCGGTATCCACATCATGTCTTACTTGGCAGCTATCGCCTTCCCGATTGCTCTAGTTAAGTCGCTCATCTCGCTCGTCCATCTTGTCACCGCTTCTCAGACGGTGGTCAACCACGATGTTAACACTATACTAGCTAAGCAGCCGTCAACCTCGAAATCTGACTGATTTTAAGTCATTTTTGTTCAGTTCCATCCGATAATGCGCCCCACTGTTCGCTGTATTCGCTTTTCCAATTAGTTCACGTTTTCACATAATACGCATACAGTTTTAAGTTGTTTTAATAATATTATATAGTGAATGATGTTGTTGTCTCATCTCGCATATTCTTCTGTTCAGCTCTTTATAATTTAAGTTTAAATTATTACCGTTTCATCTTAATCCTATGTCCTATCGTATGCACACGCGCTGTGCGTTTATATTAGTTCTAGCATATTCATTATATTATTTCGTGTTCGTCTGTGGTTGTGATTGTCTTCGTTACTCTAGTGATTCATTCCTATGTACATACTTAGTGCTTGTGATCTGATAGTTTCCTAGTGTTTTTTTTCTTTTTCAAATGTATATGTATTTATATGTTCTTGTTTGGTTTTCTGGGTCTTTATCCCAATTTATTAATAGCGTTTTGGCTATGCTTCCGCTGCCGTTCATGATTCATGTCGAGTCTCCATTCCGTATTTTAGATCTCTTTGTCAGAGGACTGAGGATTACCTGATTCAGTTGACCACACTTTCCGAATAGCAGAATGGCGGACGAGTTCGCAAGAGTACAACAGTATGAGTACAGACAGGTGACTTTTGGATTGGTTTTGCTTTTTCTCAGTATCACACAGGCCGGTAAATTGACCTCTCATGTTGTTAATTTTAAATAAATTTGTGTACGGCCTATTTCATTCGTTTGGTCACTTTATTGTGAATTATTCTTACAATTACATAATATCAATATCAACCGTAGATGGACTGTCCGTAGAGAGGGTGGAGATAGGCATGAGTGAGCTTTGTTACCAGCTCATGCGGTCCGCCAGATAGATATCGCGGCGAGCCGGGATCGAACCCAGGTCTGTGGAGCGACAGCCGAACGCTAACCACTTGACCACTCGGCCCCGTTGTTGATGCCAAGAGGCCATGGTTCATTGACTTTTTAGTAGGACATTGTGAATATCACCTCGTAGTTATCTCTTCATTCATTCTGATTACAGAACTCTAATCTTGTATTGGGGGTGGACTACAACCTCACGGACCGTCGCGGTCGTGAGGAGCCGACCGGAGAAGTGCTGGCTCTATCCGACAGAGTGACTAAGGGCATGAAGATGGGAGACAAATATCAACGTGGAAAAGCACCTAACCAGGACCAACAGAAGAAGAAAAAGTGGGCAATTTTATAGTTCTCCCTTTCTCCACTAACTAGAAACCATGTTCTGGTTGGCCTGTGTATTATCGCTAATGAGAAATAGGGAGAGCTCGTTTTGATGATGTGAGACTTGTGAGAAAAGCCTTGGCAAACATCAGTTGTTATGCGTTTTCAAACATTAATTGTTATAAGATATATTATGCGTTTCAGAAAGAAGCGTACCGACGGGGACGAATTCCGATTAGTTTCGAAAAGTGTCATCGGTGACAACACCGAACTGATGGGCTCATATAAACCTCGCACTCAGGAAACGAAGCAGACCTACGAAGTCATTTTGGCTTTCATTCAAGATGCACTGGGAGATCAAGTTGGTTTTCTTTTGGTGTAGGCGTAAAACGTTCTTGACCAAGTTGAGAATTGTAGATTGTAGGAATTTCGGATTTATACTCTGCTCTTTTCAGCCTCGCGATGTGCTCTGTGGTGCTGCTGACGAAGTCTTGGCAACGTTGAAGTCAGATAGAATACGGGAGAAGGAAAAGAAAAAAGAGGTAACACATTATAAGGGTGTATTTGTTTTTCGAATTTCGCAGAGATTTTTTTTCGAAAAACCGAGAGGAAGGGGCCATACCACCATATCTTTCAATCTGGTCAGTCAAGATCCGCCAGTTAGTTTCCACACATAATCGACGATGCGAAAGTATTTACCATTTAAAAAATATCAAAAGCTTTATCAAAAGTAACGAGTATGTCAGAGGAGTTTCCAGGATTTGAATGGCACTTATTTACCTTCATCGCATTTCAGGTCGAACAACTGCTTGGTTCAATGACGGATGAGCGGTGTCACGCCCTTATAAATCTTGCCAGGAAAATTACAGATTTTTCCACTGAGGAAGAGAGTAGAATGGAAACGGTTGGTGGTTTATTCGATCATGACGGGTAGTCTGTAAAATATGCATAGTTCCATCTGTAGGAGTGGTCTACATTTTACCAACTATGAATTTTTTGGTGTTCTCATATACCCATTTTCACCATTTATCAATCATTATTAGTTGTATTGTTTTTGTCGGGACACATTTAGTCACGGTGACCTAATTAGTACCTGCTCTTAATTTCAGGATGATATCGATGAGAACGAGGGTGTCAATGTGCAGTTCGATGAATCGGATGAAGAAGATCAGGATGAGATTATCGGAGACATCAAACGTTAGTTTCCTCCCTTTGTTGATGGCACTAATTATTTTGTTCGACACACTTCCTCTAGTTTTGGACCTGGACAATGTATCTCTTCTCTCTTAAGTGCTGTTTCCGGGCTCTAGGAGTCTAGGCCATTAGTTCACTACTTGTGTCGCATAACTACTTAGCGGGGGTGCAACAAGGGGATGTCAACTGTTATCATGTTTGTGTAGTCAGTGGTTGGTGGATCAGATTTGGCGGGTCTTACATTCTTACATGATTAAATTCATTAGTATTATCAGTGCGTACATTTGAAGAAGCGAGTATAAAGTGAACGTGCATCCGTCCAGCACATGGTGGGAGAATTTTTTTTGAAGAGGAAACAATCATAACACTCCGTTCATACTCCTTTATTCAGGTGATGATGAAGTGAGCTCAAGTGACGGAGAAGGCGGAGATGAAGCTGATTTCGACGAAGTCTTGCACGGAGCTTCTTTCGCTGATGAGGTGCTTCTATAGTTTTGTTGTTTTCAGTTACGTACTAAACACAAACTGCTTAAAACCGTTCGGTTCGAAACTCTTGAAAGTCGTGAAAATCGGCAACTTTCTACTTTTCCAATTTCATTTGAACGTATACTTACTAGCAGAACAGTTCTTGGTTCATTTGCGAATTTTTGAATTGCGTTGAAAATGTACAGAATTAGCAAAAAAATTCTGGTAAAGTACGTACGCCAATCTCTTACCCGTACGTGTAGTTGGCCAACATATTTGTTTTCTGTTCAGGATGAACACGGTAATAAGAAGGATGCACTACATGCTCGCGATGTCGATGCCTATTGGATTCAACGATCGCTGGCCAAATTCTACAAGGATCCTCTGGTTGCTCAACAGAAAGTAGCAGAAGTTATTCAAATTCTGAAGGTATGGCGATTGTATACTTTCGAAGCTCTGCGCCTCTGCGCAAATTATCAAACTGTTTGTATAATTAGCCATTTTGTCTAGAAATTCAGCTGAGACCGTCCGACCAATCTGTCGCAAGTCCTGATGTGTGAGCCTATTCAGAACTATGTTGTTCTCAGTTGGTTCATTCCCACCAATTTTTCAGGATGCATCAGACGATCGGGATTGTGAGAATCAGCTAGTTCTACTTCTTGGATTCGATCAATTCGACTTCATAAAAGTGCTCAGACAGCACAGACAGTTGGTTCTCTACTGTACTCTGTTGAAGCAAGCACAGGATGAGGAACGCGTGAAGGTAAGCTGTAACATCTCTAGGATCTCTCTCGAAATGTTTCCCATGTTGACAGAAAATGTCTGGGTGCACTCACGTACCACATTTGGAGTGCAATATCGCCACACTACTAAAAATATGCCAGTACGAGATAGTTTGCATATTGCATTTACCACTCTTTATTTCTGTACACGCACGGAATGAATAATGTTGCTAGTTCAATATCTTCAGATTGAGGACGAAATGAAGTTGCGTCCGGAACTCCATCATATTCTCGCACAACTCCAGGAAGTGGATGGGGCCGATATTGTCGAGGTAGTCAACTATTCGCTTGTTCACTGATTCAAAGTTTTAAACTCTCTTTTTGGTTGCGAAATTTTCCGTGTACTTAGATGCAGTTGATTGTTGTAAATGATGTCGTTTCAGACTGAGCGTGCGAAGCGCGACAAGACAGCGGCTCGCCGTGCGGCCGCCGCGGCCGGGGAAGACGCCGTTTCTGCGGGGCAGTGGCTGGCCGGCAGAAAGGTGCTCGACCTGGACGACCTCTCCTTCGCCCAGGGAAGCCATCTCATGAGCAACAAACGGTACACTTTATAGACTAGAATAGTTTATGTGGGAATTAACCCGTGACCTTTCACAGTAGAAGTGGCTTTACAATTTAATGAGATTGGGGAAAAATGGAAAAACAGAAGAAAGTAGTTCTGTGACGCGTTTTTTTGTAGATTATGATTTTTACAGTATTGAAGGATTGAAACCATGATTGCACCTAAAGAACTTTTACCTGCTCTTCCAATTTCACTTTCATAGTGACGTTGTCGAGGTTTCTCTTCTCCAGCGTGGTATTTCAAATGCTGCGTTTTGTATTGGAAAGTAGTCGAATATCGAGGTCTCATACATATCGAAACTAACGCGGCTCTTCAAAGGTAACTGGTAATAGCGGCAAACTCTATGTCAATCGTTCTCATTGGAATGTTTACAGATGTGAACTTCCGGACGGCTCTTATCGAAAACAGAAGAAAAGTTACGAGGAGATCAGTGTGCCTGCTCTGAAGCCGAAGCCATTCGCAGAGGGAGAGGTAATTTATTTCTCATTCACATTGTATTCTAGCTATTACAAATGTGCATTTGGTTAGGGTTAGTTAGTACGCTTTATACAAAGACTGAACAGAATCAGTTTTCCTAAAAATGGCTGACGTTACTCTACAAGATGTCGTTGAACTATATTAATTAGACCTGACCATTTGAAATTTGAAAAATCAGCATTTTTTTCTGTTCTAGGACAAAATGTAAATTTACCAATACAAATTCTTCGTAGTGGAAAGTTACACCTCCAAATTTGGGATTTATATTCGTCCATTTTCAGAAGCTGATTGATATTGCTGATTTGCCGGAGTGGGCCCGACCGGCCTTCGATGGTTACAAGTCCCTGAATCGTATCCAGTCTAGACTGTGCGAGAGTGCGCTCAACAGCGACGAACATATTCTTCTCTGTGCTCCTACGGTTAGTACATATTACCTAATATACGACAAGTTTCTTCATTTGTAAATGAAATTTACTGATCTGAAGTTTCAATGAGAAAAATCAGACTTAGTGTATTATTTTCAAATATAAGTTGCTCCAGTAAATTTGTCCTAATAGTCAGAAAATACGACTACGGGCTCTTTTCCCTTCATATCGGGACATTTCCAATTTGAAATTTTGATCAACAAGTTTCACGTTTTCAAATCGAAAACTAATTGTGTTTCTTTACATATTGATCAATTTATGATTTTTTATCGTGTCCGAAGTAATTTGTTATACCCAATCAATGCGAATAGTTGGATACTTTTTCAGGGAGCTGGAAAAACTAATGTGGCATTGTTGACCATTCTCCACGAGATCGGAAAGCACATGAATGACGACGGAACTGTGAAATTAGATGAATTCAAGTGCATCTATATTGCTCCGATGAAGTCGCTTGTGCAGGAAATGGTTGGAAGCTTTTCCAAAAGACTGGCTCCTTTCGGTATTCAGGTTCGTCTAGTCTAGTTGTAAAAGGTAGAACATTTGCTTAAATTGAAGTACCAATTTTAAATCTGAAATTCGGAATTCCCAATTGAAAATATGTTAATTTTTAGGTTGGTGAGATGACTGGTGACGCCCAAATGAGCAAGGAACAGTTCATGGCAACTCAGGTCATTGTCTGTACTCCCGAGAAGTATGACATCGTGACGCGCAAAGGTATCACTGATATATTTATATTCTGATGGTTAATAACAATCTAAATCAAACCGCCCAGATTTTCCATTTTGTTTGGTGAAACTTTTTTCTGTTTTCATTTTTTAATTTAAAAGGAGAGGGGTTGTACTGTATATGTCATGATGCTACTTTCGGGCCGCTTCTGTGTACCGGTCTTTTTCAGGTGGAGAAAGAGCTTACAACCAACTTGTGCGACTCGTCATCATGGATGAGATTCACCTTTTGCACGATGACAGAGGACCAGTGTTGGAAGCAATTGTAGTGCGGTAGGTTGTCTTGAGAGAAATAGTGACAGCATTTCAAGTTTCGGCTGTTTTTTTTTCTTGAAATAATCAGGAACAAAACATTCGTTCCTCTTCTAAAATGTACTTTAACATTCCTCTTTCTAGTACCCTTCGACAAATGGAACAAACCCATGATGACTGTCGTCTGGTCGGCCTGTCAGCCACCCTGCCCAATTATCAAGACGTGGCCACGTTCCTACGAGTCAAGCCGGAACATCTATACTACTTCGATAACAGGTTCGATTATTCATTCTGTACATTGAAGTTCATCACAACTTTGGTTCTATCCTGAAAAGGAGAATGAAAGTTCAGAACGAGTTGCAATTTTTCATCGCAAATTTTTTTTAAATTTGAAAATCAATCTTATGCATCAGAATGGAATTAACAATGAACCTTGGGTTCATCCAGGCGTTCACAGCTATATCGTGCCGATAAATACTTGTATCATGGATGTATTCAGCTATCGTCCGGTCCCCCTCGAACAGCAGTACATTGGAGTCACGGAGAAGAAAGCTCTCAAGCGATTCCAAGCTATGAACGAAGTTGTCTACGAAAAGATCATGGATCATGCTGGAAAGAGTCAGGTGAGTGCGTTCTCGGGCAACCATAGCCGCCTGTATCAGCCCTGAAGTAATGGCTTTGACAATGCTATAAGTAGCAGTCCTTTTACATATATTAGTTTGGTCTTCCTAATATGAGAAGCATATACCAGTAAGGTCTGACTGAGCGACGAAAAGTAGTCCGTTTTCAGATGTCAACACGTGAAAATTAATGATTTTTCATCAAAGGTAGACCGATTTTCTTCTTTTCGGCGAAAAAGTAGTTCGTTTTGCGAATTTTTCTGACTATCTGGACAACTTTACTGGTGTATGATGAGAAGGTTGAATTACTTGTTTAAAGTTTATGAGTTTGTAAGAATACTAATCTCTGTTTTGGTGGGTTATCTACCATTTCTGTACTGAAAACTTTAGGTGTTGGTATTTGTTCATTCTCGCAAGGAGACGGCGAAGACTGCTAAGGCTATCCGGGATGCGTGTCTTGAAAAAGATACCCTCAGTGCATTTATGAAGGAAGGCAGTGCCAGTACCGAAATCCTCCGAACTGAAGCCGAACAGGTTCGATTTTCTTACTTTGATTGGTGTTCCTTCGGATTATACTGTTTTTGCAGAGAGAAGATTGTTTTAATTAATACTACTATATAGATGTGTAGATTTATGTGCTTTTAGGTGAAGAATCACGAACTCCGAGATCTTCTTCCCTATGGGTTCGCCATTCATCATGCTGGTATGAACCGTGTCGATCGTACGCTTGTGGAAGATCTATTTGCTGATAAGCATGTACAGGTTAGTGTTCAGTTTTCAATGTGTTCGAAAAATATTGTAGTTTTTGGTCTGTTCTATCGTTTTTTGTGTACTCTGAAGCATTGTGTTTCCAGGTCCTGGTTTCCACCGCTACACTGGCTTGGGGAGTCAATCTTCCCGCTCATACTGTCATCATCAAGGGAACGCAGATTTACAATCCTGAGAAGGGTCGTTGGACTGAACTGGGAGCACTGGATGTCATGCAGGTTCGTAGTTGGCAGTATTTGTGGTCGCCACCTTTTTAGTTATTACTGTGCCCGGTAATTGTGATGCTGCAGAATTTGCTACATTTTATTGGTTTCATTGTTTTACAGTCTGTTTAATATCACTGCTCATTATCTTACGGACATGAAACCCAATTTTGTTGATTTCCAGATGCTTGGACGCGCTGGTCGGCCACAATATGACTCCAAAGGAAAAGGAATTTTGATCACCAACCACTCGGAGCTTCAGTTCTATTTATCTTTGATGAATCAGCAGGTGAACTTATCAGGATTCAACGCAAGCTATACCAATGAAGTCGAATTGTACAACTGTTATCAGAGACACCTGTTTAATTATGTGTGTTTCAGCTGCCAGTCGAAAGTCAGATGATCGCTCGTCTCTCGGACATGTTGAATGCGGAGGTCGTTCTCGGCACCGTGAACAGCGTAAGCGATGCGATGGCTTGGCTGGGATACACGTATCTCTACGTGAGAATGCTGAAGTCGCCAACATTGTACGGAATCACCCAGGAACAAGCGGTAAGTTGGTTTCTAGCTTGGTGGTCGGTTTTTTCGTTTGGCTGTACAGTGTGTTTTTCTATCGTATCTTCAAGTAGTACTGGTGGAGCCGAGCATTGCTGAAATTTCCCAAACGCTTATTGGACTCGTTTAAAGTGTTTAAAGGACTCGTCCAAAATTAAGCTAATTTCGAGTTTTTTGAGTTTAGCGTATTTTGTTAATATATGTTCAGATTATATTATGTTCGCTCCGTTATTTTCATTTTATCTTTTTTTGCAGAAAGCGGATCCCCTCCTCGAACAGCGGCGCGCCGATCTCATTCACACTGCATGTCTCCAATTGGACAAGGGAAATTTGGCCAAATACGACAAGAAAAGTGGATTAATTCAGGTACGGTAACCATAGAGATAGGAGGCATTGTAGCACTTTTCTGATCTGATGTGTTCGTATCACCTTCGGTAATCAACATTAGTAGTTCTAGTTTCTAGTAGAACCGAGTCCTGGGTGACTTATAGAAGTATGCAACCTGCAGCCTTCGAGTATGATATTATAGGATTCGATCTTTTCCAGGCTACAGAACTTGGTCGCATTGCGTCTCATTTCTACTGCTCCTTCGAGTCTATGCAGACCTACAATCAACTTCTGAAAGCTACTTCAAGTGAAATCGACCTGTTCCGCATTTTCTCGCTTTCAAGCGAGTTCAAGCAAATAGCGGTGAGTACTGCCTATTTTTTCTTGTACTTTCGTTCCATTATTTCTCTTGCAGTGCGTGCGTCACTACGTTTATATTATTAAAAGAGCTCTTTGCATTGTTTTCAGTACAATAAGTGGTATGTATCATGGATACATCTGGAAATTGAAAATTTTAGTTGAAAACCGCTTTGCTTTCAGGTGCGCGAGGAGGAGAAGCTGGAGTTGCAAAAACTGGCCGAACATGTTCCTATTCCCATCAAAGAAAGTCTGGATGAGGGAAGCGCCAAGACGAATGTACTGCTACAGGTAGTGAACAACTATTGTATTTGTTGTTTGGCTCTCGTGGAGGACACAAAAATGTGCACACCATTCGACGTTGTATATTATGTTTCTTTTAGTTATGAAAGCACAGGCCGACGTTGTAGAATCATATTCCTTTTTGTTGTGAAAAACTGTCTCTCTTTTGTTTGTTCATATTAATATATCTGAATTAGGCATACATTTCGCAACTGAAGTTGGATGGATTCGCCCTCCAGTCGGACATGGTGTTTATCGCGCAATCGGCTGGTCGTTTGTTCCGAGCTATCTATGAGATAGTTCTATGGAGAGGGTGGGCGGCACTGGCATTGGTACGTTTTCAGCAATTTGTTTCATCGTTCCCAAAACCAAAGTCCATCATTTTGTAGAAATTTACTTTAAAACAATTAAAGCACAGAAAATACCAACTTCGTTTGACAGAACATAGAACTTTGGCTATCAGATTAAGACCGAAACATGAGTGCGAGTAAAGTTGCTGAAAATAGAATTGATGAAATGCTACTTTGCATGAAAACTTTTTCGAAAGCTATGACACTGGTAGTGTGAGTCGAACAGTTTTTGTGTTCCAATGTGGGTTTAGAATAGAAGCAAGCGGTTTCCAATTATTGGCCAACATTTCCAGAAGGTGCTGAGCCTGTGCAAGATGGTAACTGCTCGTCAATGGCAGTCCTTGAACCCCCTTCATCAATTCAAGAAAATTCCGACTGAGGTTTGTTTCATATACGACATTTTTCCGTGAGTTTCGGTGTATACATACAATTTGTACGTTTCAGACTTATATGAAGTCCGATTTTTTTCTTATTTTCAGGTGGTGCGTAGCATTGACAAGAAGAACTATTCGTTCGAGAGACTCTACGATCTGGATCAACATCAATTGGGCGAGTTGATCAAGATGCCTAAAATGGGAAAGCCTCTGCACAAGTTCATTCGCCAGGTGCGTTTTCCGCTTGGTTAATGTATTTTGATGCCAGCCTGGTAAGTGTTGGTTTCCTGTGCAGTCCAACTGTACCAGGAGCTCACTCCCCTTTCAACAACTTGAACTGCTTTTATGTGTATTAAAATGGTCCTTCGTGTGTACAACTGTCTGTTCTCACCGGTCACCGGATATGTTGAGACATTGCTAATGTCTCGATTTGCAGTTCCCGAAGTTGGAGATGACAACCTTGATCCAGCCGATTACTCGCACCACTCTTCGCATAGAGCTCACCATCACTCCTGACTTCAAATGGGACGAAAAGTGAGTCTAGGATCTAATTTCGCATCTAAGTTAGGTTTTCGGAAGGCAACGACCCTTCGCTCCCCACACCAATATAAATGGGCTGGTTCAAGAGATGTATATAATATTAAAATTCAATAAACGTCAGTTATTAATTCAGGGTTCACGGTTCAGCAGAAGGATTCTGGATATTCATTGAAGATGTGGATGGTGAAGTTATTCTTCATCACGAATACTTCTTACTGAAACAGTGAGTTTTTTTGTTTCTCCTATCATTGTGAGGATGTGCCAATACTGAGAATTACGCTCCAAACTCCATGCCTAAATGCTGCGGTTCGGGTCCTTTTTTTGGTTTATCAACTTTCTTATAATGAATTTTTTTTTTTTAGGAAGTTCTGTGAAGATGAGCACGTGGTGAAGATGTTTGTGCCTGTCTTCGACCCCCTTCCTCCACTCTATTTCGTACGAATCGTGTCGGATAGATGGCTGGGATCGGAAACTGTAGGTTTTCTCACAATTTAGTACATAGAACATGAGTAAATGCCATTGATTTAGCTGAGTTTCTCACATTTGTTGTGATTGTGAATATTCCACAAATTGCTGCACATACAGTATTTCTCCGTTTCACGTAATAGTTTCCTTTATTCAATTCTAATTGAATTGATTCACATGTTGTTGTGTGAACAAAATGGTTAACACTAACTTAAATTTGTATTCAACATAGAATATATTGTTTAGGTGTTACCGATTTCGTTCCGGCATTTGCTGTTGCCGGAGAAGTATCCTCCCCCCACCGAGTTGCTCGATCTGCAGCCGCTCCCAGTGACAGCCATCAACAATGGACAATTCGAGGCAGTCTTCAAGGAGAACGGAATCAATGTCTTCAATCCTATCCAAACTCAAGGTATTCACTTCACTACAAACGGTTTTGTTTTATCAAGTTTCCATTTCCAAACTAATCTCCATCTGGAGAGAAGGCGATTGTGGAAATGTTTCTTGTGATCTGAATGTTATACATTCCCGTACTGTCAATACAATCTTCCCTTACAGTCTTCCGTACGGTCTATGAGAGCAACGACAATGTATTGGTGGCTGCACCGAATGGATCGGGCAAGGGAGTATGTGCCGAACTGGCCATTCTTCGTCACTTCGAGAACAATGTGGATGCCAAATGTGTCTATGTCACTCCAATGGAGGATATGGCAGTCAAGGTTAGTTTTGTCAGCTACGATTTGTACATATTGATTTCATATCCTGCCGTGTTGCTTTTCATTGATACATTTAATGTGCAACAGAACACGTAAAGAATATCAGGAAACATTGACTGAAGATAGAAATATAATGAATAAAAGAAATAGGTAGGAAAATATCAATTTGTAGTGAAGGAAGTATGGCAGTCTCGTACAAATGATGTGAGGCAGGTGCTGTGAGTGAGTTTCGTTCACGTTATGTCAGACAGGTTCAAACTTTATTTTGTTGTAGGTGTTCGCGGATTGGCAAAATCGTTTGGGAACGGCACTGGATCGCACTGTTGTGCTTCTGACAGGTGAACCGTCAACTGATCTCAAGCTACTTCAACGAGGGAAACTCATCATCGCCACCCCTGAGAGGTACGTTAGAATTCAGGTGTGCTTTTCAAACTTCATATTATATTCTCATCATTGACATTATTGTGTGTTCACTCGTTCATGTACTTCCGTCAGCTCTCGTCATTACACTTTTACGCAATTCAGGTGGGACAATGTTTCGCGTCGTTGGAAGCAGCGTAAGAACGTGCAAGCTGTCAAACTGTTTGTAGTGGATGATTTGCACATGATTGGAGGAACGAATGGAGTGAGTCGCTACTATCTTTATTAGATTTTCGTACTATGTTTTAGCACTATTAGTGGACACTATTTCTAGTCAAACCACCAGTTGGCTTCACTTGTTCAACGGATTCTGTCAAATGAGAGTCACCTTCCTAGTTTTTTTTTTGGCCGTGTATATTGCTGAGTTCAACTGATGAGCCTCGAATTTCCATAATCTCTTAATAGAAAACTCCGGAAAATATATTCTTCTTAAACAGTTTTTAGCTAACGTATGTATGTCTACAAAACAATGCAAGTGCATTTTGGGTGAGAACCTGGACCAACACCATAAGTAGAGCTCGCTGAGATGCTTTCCGGCATTTCTTTCTCCCTTTTCAGCCTGTTCTCGAAGTCATCTGTTCCCGTATGCGATACATGTCTTCACAACTGGACAGTGGTGTTCGTATTGTGGCACTCTCGTCCTCCCTCACCAATGCCAGGTACGTCATTTTCATCCGTCTCATGATCAAATATCTTAGTGCAATAATATTTGTTTGCCAATTGATAGTTCAAATATATATATATATATATATCTGTATGCTTATTAGTTTACTCTTCAGGGATGTGGGTGCATGGCTGGGCTGTTCTGCGGCGGCAACATTCAATTTCCTCCCGAATACTCGTCCCATTCCCCTCGAGATGTACATCCAGGTAAATGTCAAAGAGTCACCCTTTTTAACTATTGATCTTCAATTTGGGCCAATTCTTACAATCAGTCAGAACTTCATACTTTTCCATCTATTGTTCTTGAGCGACAATCATATCGTGCCGCCAGTAGTTGTTTTTTTGCTTTGTACCACCGCTATCTCGACTTATCAGAAGCGTTCTTTCTTTTTGTTGATTGAAGTATTCCAGGGTTTCAATCTGTCGCATACAGCTTCTCGTCTGGCAGCAATGGTTCGTCCTGTCTATCAGGCTATCACTCGTCACGCGGGCAAGATCTATCCCAAACCAGCCCTTGTGAGTTGATTGAGTTAGATATATCGAGCATTCCAAATAAGAATGGAAGTAGTTACAGTTTAAAATAATAGTCACGAGAAAAACAAATAAAAGCGGTAAGTTTTGCCTCTACCCCAAGATTAAGTTGAAGTAAATTTTTTGCAGGTGTTTGTACCTGGTCGGCGGCAGGCCCGTTCCACAGCCGTTGATATTCTGACAATGGCGCACGCTGATGGTTCATCTCAACGATTCTTGCACATTAGTGAACAAGATGAGACATTCAAGGCTCTTCTCGACGCAGTTCAGGTATACACAATGGTTCATGTACACACATATGCATGTGACTATTTGGAAAAAATCCCGTATCCTATTTAAATGTCTCAAATTAAATGATTTTGAAGTAACAACTAGATTCATCCCGATATCGATGAAAAGAAGTCAATTTTTAACTGGAGTATGTTTATACTTTTTGCATATTTCGATGTTAATGTTTTGGTGACTAAATTTCGCTCTTAAAACATTTCAATGTTTACAGATCTTGTTTTTTGGTCTTTACTGTTTTCAATTTTGACTGTGGTTTTTCAGGATAAGACCCTGAAGGAGACCCTTTCTCATGGAGTTGGTTTCTTGCATGAGGGTACGGCCAACAAGGACATGAAAATTGTCGAACAACTCTTCAAGAGCGGAGCTATTCAGGTTACATTTTATACTTGAAAGTTAATTCTTGAACCGCAGAGTTAAGAAATTTGTTCACGTTTTTTTTCACGCCACTTTGAAATTTTCAGGTGTGTATTGTGCCGCGAACAATGTGCTACCAAATCATGATGTCCGCCTATTTGGTGATAATTATGGACACCCAATTCTACAATGGAAAGTATCACGTGTATGAAGACTATCCCGTGGGAGATGTACTACACATGGTCGGATTGGCAAATCGACCAGGAAAGGATCAGGAAGGTGAGGGTGAAAAGGGATTATCTTTGATAAAAGTAGAATTCAGAATGTGGTCACAGGGATAATCGGTATGATGTGAGACATACACCTGATTGCATTGATCGTCTGACTCGTTCTCAGAGTTTTCAATCATTTTACAGGCGGACAACCTTATCCAATTATGAATAGCTTGTCTTGTTATACCAGTGTTTTCCAGCAAAATGTGTCATGATGTGTCAGTCTTCGAAGAAGGATTTCTTCAAGAAGTTCCTGTACGAGCCACTGCCTGTCGAATCTCACCTGGATCACTGTCTACACGACCATTTCAATGCGGAGATTGTGACGAAGACGATTGAGAACAAGCAGGACGCCATCGATGTTCGTGCTCACAAGTTTATTTGTCTAACGAACGTATTATATTCTCGCTTGCTACGCTCAGCTGTCATTGGAATGAAAAGCGAGACAGGGTAGCCTTGATTCACGAATGTTTTTCCGCAGGGTGGTTGTCAATAGAAACTACTAGCCTACTCTAGACTATTTGACGACCATCGCTTTTGTTTGTTTGATTTTCCATAATAAGATTACAAAATCTACACTAGAGAATAGCGATGAATGCGTTTTAGGTTTGTGCGTGTTTAAACTGGCGCTTAGCAGATTTAATACATGAATGGTGCATAATCAATTCACACACGGAGCAATTTCAGTACCTCACCTGGACTCTTCTCTACAGAAGAATGACGCAGAATCCCAACTACTACAATCTGCAAGGTGTCACGCATAGGCATTTGTCCGATGCCCTCTCCGAGCTGGTTGAAAACACGCTCAAGGATTTGGAGAATAGCAAGGTGCGAATATGCAATTAATATTTTTTATTTAATTCAGAAGTTTTTGTTGTTATAAAGTGTGTATAATTTGACTATTGAAATGAATTGAGCTATTTCAGTGTATTTCAATCAGGGATGATATGGATACAATGCCACTCAATCTCGGAATGATCGCTGCATACTACTACATCTCATACACCACCATTGGTATGGTTTATAGAGATTAAAAACATGCTCTATGCGGGATAAACTTCATCTATGACACCGCCACACCGCATCATATGCTGTGGGAAGTGACCTGTCTTCATGGCGATAATTTCATACTAGTTTCCTTCCAGAACTGTTCTCGATGTCGCTGAAGGAGAAGACAAAGTTGCGGGCCTTGATCGAGATCATCTCGAATGCCAGCGAATTCGCGTCCGTGCCCATGCGACACAGGTTGGTCGAAATCTCAACTACCAGTAAGATGCGACTTCACCAAAACAAGTAATCCGCTTGTCGATTCAATCACGCGAAAAAAATCTGATTTTTAAAATAGGTCGCTTTTTCTATATTTTGCAGAAAATAAATCCGGTGTGTGAATTTTGCAGACTATTCGGTCAGCTTTACTAATGGCCTTGCGCTATTTTTTTCCAATCATTCATTCATTCCCTAAATAAGTTTGGTGAATGTTAAATGACACATACCACATGTTTCAGAGAAGATATCGTATTGAAGCAACTTGCTGACAGGTTGTCAGGTCAAATGAAGAATCAGAAGTTCTCTGATCCCCATGTCAAGGTGGGTGTCACTGGAGTTTTGATTGCAGTTCTCCTGCCGAATTGTTCAATCTCGGAGTAATAAGGGCGTACTGAATAGTTTCGGAACTCCTCCACCGTACCATCTAGATTCTAATGCTCTCTTGGAAATCGTGACGGTGCTCTTCTTTTCGAAGGACGTCGAACATATTTTAATGTTTGTTCTCACTACTCTCTTTTGTTTCAGGTCAATTTGTTGATACACGCTCATCTTTCGCGAATCCAGCTGTCTGCTGAATTGAATAAGGACACTGAGCTGATTGTGCTGAGAGCCATCCGTCTGGTGCAAGCCTGTGTGGATGTTTTGTCTAGGTAATACTCTTCGTTTGGCCTCATCTCTGCTAGTAGTTAACATAGGAGACTGGTGGGTGAACTAGATTTAGGTTCTCATCCACTTTCTCCCACCGCGTAGTCAGTCACTTTCTCTACCTTAGCCTCAATCGAAGTTATATCATTGTGGAAATCAAGTGGAAATGGCTCTTCTTGAATATTGGTCTATTGGATCCTGCTCCTATGAGATTAGCTGTTACTAGCATGCGCCAGAAAAGTTCGAAAACTCGATGAATAGACTTTCTCTTCGCCAATAGCCGTGCTAAATCGCTAAATCATGAAGATAATCAAAGTGAACAACTGGTTCCATATTCTTTTTCTAGCAATGGATGGCTGTCACCAGCTGTGAATGCGATGGAACTGTCTCAGATGCTGACGCAGGCCATGTACGGCAACGAGTCATATCTGAAACAACTACCTCACTGTAGCAGTACTCTTCTCGACAGAGCCAAGTCAAAGGTAAGACTACCTACAATCCACCCTGTCGATTGTATTTGCCCTGTGCTCTTCCCAAACTAATATCTTTGTTTTGCTCATATGTTCCATATGCGCAAGCCGTAGACCAATTTTTTGGTTGTTTCCATTTCCACAAGTTTCATTCACTTTTTTCAATTTTCTTGCGTATTTCATGTTTTGTATTCAGAAGGTTGATACGATCTTCGAGTTGTTGGAGTTGGAAGATGACGAGCGAGAAGCTATTCTTGGCATGGAAGGCGTCCAACTGGCCGATGTGGCCAAGTTCTGTAACAATTATCCTTCGATCGAAGTGGAACACCAACTGGTACAAGACACTATCACTATGTGAGTATCTTCCATAAAAAAAACTTGAGAGTTGAAGTATAGGTCGAAAGCGTGGAAAGCATGTACTCGGTGTGTTATTGGAGCACCACAGTTCACCGTGAACCCTATTGATGTTTCAGTTTTAATAAGCACTGGAATGTATGCGAATTAAACGTTGAATTTAATATTGAGTCGATGAATGCGAATGGTACGGATTCTGATCTTGTAATTAACTCCTGTATTGTGTATGCAGGGGCGACAATATGGTTGTGAATGTGTCGATGGAGCGTGACAATGACATCGATGGTCTGGCTCCCCCGGTGGTGGCTCCGCTGTTCCCGCAGAGAAGGAAGGAGGAGGGATGGTGGCTGGTCATCGGAGATCCCGCCAAAAATGCCCTATTTTCTATCAAGAGGTAGGTGACTATTTACCCTCGTTAGGCTGCGTTCATACTTTTCACGTCGACGTTGACGCCGGCGGCGTGAAACAATCATGCTCTACCAACTAAATTGATACGATACGCATGTTTCGTTTACAATTAACGCTGGCGTTAAACGCCGACGTTAAAAGTATAAATGCGCCCTAACTCGGCTTTACACAAACTAGTGACTGCATTGAGTTTCAATAATGCAATTAAGGTTCTTAGAATCTAGAGCATGATCATTTTCGGGAAAGATAATACTCTCTTTCTGTTTCATTTTTGAATTGTACAAATTTCTACCAGATTGACGATCAATGAGAAGGCGAAGATGCAATTGGATTTCGTGCCCGCGTCAGCTGGAAAGTGTGCCTACAAGTTATACTTCATCTGTGACTCCTATCTCGGTGCCGACCAGGAGTTTGACTTCTCATTCAAAGTGGAAGGTAAGCAAATGTTTTTGTTCTCGACTCAATGCTAACTTGATTATTTCAAGCCTCGAAACCAGAAACACTCGATTCGAAACCAGAAAGACATTGATTATTATACTGGAAACGATTTTTCGCATTTTATGATCGGGGATGGTGGTAATTTGGATTTTATGTTCATGTGCAATCATAATTTGTTTTTTAATGACATCATTACAGATTCTGGACGTAGTCGCAAGCGAAGACGGGACGATTAGAGGATTTTCCAGCCAAATCGGCTGTTGTTGTCCCTGGTTGTCAATGTTAATGTTGTTTTATTACTGTTAATTGTGTTAATTTCTTTGTTGTTTCGTTTTAGTTCTAGAACCGAGTTTCTGTGTTGAATGCAACACTCAATGATGATCTTACCTGTATTTATGTTTCGTTTTGATGTGGTTTCTTTTGAAATGTTGTGTATCTATTTGTCTCGAAAAAAATCATTTCATACCGTTTTGGGATTGATGTAAAAATGGTTATTTTGCCAAAAAAATACCACGAGCCACACTATTCGCCTCTGTCGTTGATCTTTAGTAAATTATTGTACTAATCTGGAATGCGAACCCTGGCTCTGACTTTCCGTCAGCTTCAAAATTTGAGCCCCAAATTTGCCGACAGCTGGGTGTTTCGGGGCGTTTGTTGACTACCAACTTTCCCATTCATGTGGAAATTGTGTCTAACTCTCATGGAATTCATTCCGTAGAGACAATTTCCTTTTTCTGATTATTTTCGCTCTGCTATCTCGCCAAGCCTCAATCCTTCGCTCACTGGTTTTTGACGCGTCTGCAGCGTGAGAAAATTTTCTTTGGAATTTGTATTATCTATTTGAGCAGTTGAGGAACTTTATTGCGTTAATTCAGTTTAACGGGGTCACGTGAATGAGAACGACTGTTCGAAAATCCGTCGTTCACCTAATATTTGTCGTATTGCCATTCTCAATGGATATTTGATATCAGGTTTCTCCACTAGCAGAGCAGTATATCCCATTTGCGCCATATTTAGCTTTTGCGCCCAGTGATATTGCTTTCCACGAAAAGAAGGGGTCCGCTTTGTTCTTAAATGTGCTCCGGTTGTTTAATACTGTCATTTCTGTCAATATTCAAGTGTGAGGGTACACAGTTCAGCTGTGTTCACGGCTTCACACTACGCTGGCTGTATGTAACAGAATAGTTTGATTTTCTACCTCTGCCTCTATCTATCTGTTCATCCCTATCTTCCTTGTCCGTCTCTTTCTTTTTCTCCTCTCTCTCTCTCTGTGGCTCTGCTCTTCCCGGTGAGCGCGATTGTGTTGTATGGGTCATTAGGTTAGAATGAGTCCTTTAACGTCATTTGCAATATCGATTAGTTCTTCTGGAAACGCCCACATCCCTTATTGTTATAGGACACGTAATATATTCCTATTTCGTGCTATTGAGGTTCAATATGTATAATTTTCAATTTCCTAATTCGTTTCTGTTTTTATCTCCTCTTTTTGTGCGAACTGAGATTCCAACGCAATAACAATGTTTTGAACTCTAAGACGAGTTCTGGGTTTTACTTGTAGTGGTGTCAGTACGGTACAAGTGTTGCTGCGTTTTCTGTAAGTGCTTTCTCTTCATGCTGATGTGTTTCGCAATGACCACCGCGCACAATTGAATGGATTGGTCGCCCAGCCTCAGCTCTCATTTAGCCCCATATCCCTCTGTACTGATGTCGATCCGATGCCTAATTATGCACCGTGGGGAATAATTCCAGCAACCCCTCCACCAAATTGGAAATTGATCAACGTGACACCGATACCGGACGCCATGTTCCCAAAAACTCGTCCTTATACTATAACTATTTTCATTCGTACCAAAGATTCTACAGCAATAGAATACGAAACTTGTAGTTTATTCAAGTTACGTAAATCTATTAGATTCTCACAGTTTCGCATTCTAGTCTGATTCTACAAAATTTGTTTTGAAATATGTGAAAAAGTGAAGTTCAATTTAGCATTGGAAAACAGTCATTGTAAATGGCTGATTTGTACTGTAGGGAGAGTCTCGTTAGGAGAGAATTAACTGTGGAAATTGGACATAACTCACTAACATCGCACTTTGAACCGGGACTGTTTCATCGTAGATTGTTGTGTAGTTCCTTCAGACTAAACAGATAGCTCCACTTTATATAAGCGTGTGTGTGGTCGCTAATGGTTTGTTGTTGTTCGGTGTCTGTGCACCCCCTACTTGGTTATGACTCATATTGCTCTGGCAATCTCGTCTGGGTGGTCACTTTCCGCGTTTCTCTCTCTCGTTTCCTTTTTGTGTGTACGCAGTGTCTTTTATTTTCATTGCATGACTCACAGGCGCCCACCACTTTCTTTCAACTCATTGATCAGACATATTTCCCGATAACTTCTGAGTTATGAGAATCGCTGCCAGTTGCCAGTTTAACGTTGAGTATGAGTTTCCAAACCAGGCGCAATCTTTCTTATTATCTTCGCACTATTTAGGAACACCGACGGTCTTTTCGAATGCTCCTTTGTTTTGTTTTTTTTTGAATAATTCATATCGATCGTTAGAATAGATTTATTATTTCAGTTCTTTCCCATCGTAGGAAACACCATGTACAAAGGTTGATCCTTCTTGCTCAATGTCCGTGATTAGCAAATCGTCTTCTCGGCTAGTGTAATTAATGAAAGCCTCGGTCTGATGGTACTTGACACAATGATTGATAGTGGCTGCTTCCGACATTGCCTAGATATCTATCTGATTTGCATACACTAATCCCTGCTTCTCTGTCTTATCTTACTCGAAGCAGTGCGCACAGCCGCAAGAAGCAAGCTGTGGGCTGTTCATTGACATTTTATTTTAATATCACAGTGATTCTATAACGACAAGTAAACTACTAGTGAACTCCTACCACACCCCTATTCTACTACTAGAAAACTACTGGTTTTCTTGTAGTAATGTAGGCGTAGGGGAGAAGTTAAACTATAGTTCTACTCCTACCTAACTACTAGTGAGATGGTAGTCAGCTACTAGTTTATCTGTGGTAAAAGTCAATTTTGAAAAATAACAAATAGAATAAATTATATTTTTTAGGATCATATATCTTCTATAAGTAGTTACGTTATCCTCTATCGCATTACTCTGCTGTTTACCATGTTTTGCACCATCCGGGACTCGAACTCTCGAGCTCTCGCTTCTGAAGCGAGACACTTACCACTGCGCCACGCTGCTGATGTCTGAAGGCGCGCCACAATGGCGCGCTTCACTGTTCAGCGCTCACTATGGAATAACGTGAATGCGCCACGAGCCCTAACAAAAAACATTATACTTAAGCCCGTTCTACAGTAGCACTAAATCGATAGAAATTTTCCCATATTATGAATGTTCAGCACTTTCCTGCCTAGTTAGCGTACTACAGGTTTCTACTAGCCTACGAGTAAGTTACTACTAGCCTACGAGTAAGTTACTACTAACTGTCTACGTGCTCATAATGGCTACAAATCACTGTGATTTAAATTCTGTGGAGATAATGTAACGTAAAAAGACTAGTTTCAGACTGCCAAAATGCATTTTTTAATTTGACGTCCGTATTTACTACTAGTTTTCTACCAGGATACCCCTACTCTACCATGAGAGTACTCCTCCTTTACTACTACTACTAGTTTACTACGAGTTTACCAGTAGTCCCAGATTTCCTATGATTGGCTCAGGAAATTGTCAATTGACTTGGAGTTGGGAATCAGTGTAAGTTAAAACTCTCTTTTTCGCCTCATCCCTACTATCTTTCTTATTTGAATTAGGATGCTACTGTGTGTTGTATTAGGTATTAGTTGCTATTCGATAGTGTGTTTCGCCAGCAAATATGGTTCAGGATGTTTTTCGACTGTTTAAAGTTCAGAGAAATTTTTGGGATCATAACTGCAATTGGTTTCGGCAAATCAATCTTGGTCATAGTTTCGATCATTGGATAGGGAATACAGTTGTGAGAAGGGGGATCTTTCAAGTGTTAGCACTGTTTGCTCATTTGAAGCAGTCTTGCTCTTTCAATCAACTTATTCTCCCGCGCATCGCTACTTGCTTCGGTTTTGGTTTGAGTTTTGAAATTGCAAACTGATATATTTATTTTGTGCTGTTGATGTTTGAGCCCTTTTCATTGTCCAACACTATATGAATGCTCA
The DNA here is from genome assembly GCA_964036275.1 of Litoditis marina. NCBI lineage: Eukaryota > Metazoa > Nematoda > Chromadorea > Rhabditida > Rhabditidae > Litoditis > Litoditis marina. The sequence goes on along the minus strand of OZ038436.1, from coordinate 23,810,243 downwards.
ATGCTCTGATTTTCTCCTGTTTCTTTTCGGAGAACGAGAGAAGTAATACATGTTTAATGTGTCGTGTCACCACATTTAGAGGAATACGAGAGGACATGTTTGATCGCTGGTGCACACTAGTATACTAGAAAAGGGCTCTGACTGTTTACTAAAGCAACCTTTCTCTCCAGTCTCAATTTAAATTCGTCAGAATTTTAATCATAAAATTGTTTTCTGAATGTTTCCCGGTTATCTAGTTTGCCATGTAGGATTTCTCAAGCCTCAAGCTCATCGACAGCATGAGTTTCGTATCCTTTAGAGTAATATTGATATGATGTTTTTCTCTGACTGTCCGTTGATTGATCTGATTTGTGAGTCGGCTGTCTTGTTGGCTGTGCGTAAAGTCAGTGTTCCTTCCTCTTGCGATGACTCACCAGTCTCCCGCTGTTTTCTTCAAACGAAACGCCCCTTTGTCTGCTCGCTTCAAAATTAATTTCTTACCTTTTCGTACATGATACTGACATGGAATGAAGTATTGCGAATAGATCGATAGGTCAGTTGAAGACATTGTTTTGTGATTGTGAGATTTGCCGTTCCAAGCTACTTCGATATCAATATGTCGAATCCATCGTTCAATCGTTCCAGTAGATCCAGTTTATCATTCCCCCTAGTATAATTCAATTTCAATTGTGATGCATGCGGCAAGAAATCTGCCAATCCGTCTACTTCTCTAATATCGGCTGGTAACAACATTCGATTATACCTACTTGCAATTTTGCAACTTGCCGATAGTTTTTTTTATGTTCAACAAACTTATTTTGCTGTTTTGAGTAGCTTGTTTACAGTCTCACATGCCAGTATAGCGTGATCTTACATTTTGTTCTATTTAGCCAACGTAGCTGTTGTATGCGGGTGTGTTTATTCTTGTTGTGCTCCTCTAATAGAATGATTGACGGACTCTATTCTCCCTCTCTTTACCCCCACATGTCCATCAGGCAGGCAGTCCACCACACACGTCCATTATGCGATTCGGTCACAAAATGTGCACCATCCCCCCCCTCTCTCTCAATCTGTTATTGATTATTGTTCATGTTGTTGGCTGGGGTCGAACACAGTTAATTGTGGTGTGCGCTGTCCAAGAAAACGACACTTTTCTCTGAAAACTGACCCGTTTTTCGAAGCACATGCTTTTTTAACATTTATGATTTTCCACTAATAGTAGCAATCATTCGAAAATAGGCTATTTGGGACTGTTTTCTAAATATCAGTCAATCCAGGGGTGTGGGTGTTGTCCTTTCATACTCGTACTGAGAATTCTGGTTTAGATTCGGGCAAATTTCTCGTTTCAATATGCAAATTTTTCGTTTGAATTTCGAAAACATACTATCGAACATCTACGGGCTTCAGGAGTTACACACTATACATTGCGTAGCTGTTTATTTTGTGTTGATCAAGTTTTGAAGCATCTCCCAGAAATATATCTGTCTGGTTTATCTTGATCGATTGTTCATAGTATCTCATGCCCTTCTTGGTTCGATGGTTGTATGTGTGTGCCAGGTGTTCAATTCTCGTTTTTAGCCCATAGCACTATGCTTTTAACGCGTTGTTTGACACGTGCAGTGTGAGTAATAGAATTTGATGATCATCGATACTCGATAAAATTGTGGCTATCCTACAAAAATACATATGTTGTTCTATCTAGGTCTAGGTACCACAAATTTTATAATTTTGAATCGAATCTAAAAAGATTGAATCTTCTCCTTTTTTAGGAGAAGTGGACACCTCTAGTTAACTTTACTCTAGCTCGACGTTCGTTCCACAAGCCAGAGACTCGGTTTTCTTTTATTTGACGGCAGTACATCGATAGTATTTGGGATAGTATTTCGCCACATGTTTGTCGTCTCGACCAGCTACTTTGGCTCCTTTTTCATAAGTCGACAATCTAGTTCCAACACCGACAGTTCCATTTCATGCACACAGAGGCTTGTAGACTTTAGCTATATGCCTTTAGGTCACGCTTCAAGTAGATTTGTTCACAGTCACAATCACAGCTATAAAGATGGCCTTTTCACGCGGAATCGCATGATTATTTCTTGTACGTCGTGTACTTTTATTAATAACATAAATTTAGAGGTTGATATAATTCTGTACTCAAATGTGTGATACTTGCTAAATTGTTCGTAGGGCTCCTCTCTGTCTTTCTTTGTTACATTAATTTGTTTTTGCCCGTTTGCTATCTGAAACAAAAATACATGCAAAGTCTCTTTATTCCCGAACCTTATGCCTTTGGTCATGGAAAATTATCATAATCATTCGATAGAAAACAGTTTGCCTTTCATCGCTTCCTGTTTCGAGTCAAAATCAACGGCTCTTCTTTCTATTGCTATTGCCTTTTGTTAACCTCTTTGTACATTTTTTACAATGTGTTTTGGGGTTATTTTGGGTCACCAATTGTTTAACAAAATGGTTATTCTTAACCAGGTAACCCGGCTAACGATTAACTGATGCTGTTGAATTAAATACGCGGTCAAATAAATAATTGACCCTCTTCTTCCCATGGCTATCGGGCAGCAGTCATGATTAGGGGGTGGTTGGTAGATATGCGGGTGGCACTACTCGGTTGTTTCGATTGATCGGGGGAGGCGATATGCGAATGAATGAAGGAACGAAGGCCGCATCGCCACGCCGGACTGACTCTCCCTTTTCTCTCTGTTTTCTCATTGTTTTCTTCCTTGTTGTGCTCGATTATCGACTTTCTCGGTAAACGAATTGTCGATATGCGAAACAAGTTCTCGTTTAACTTACGTAGGTATCCAAACCTCATCACCTCTCTAACATACTGCGTTTTTTGTATAATATGTGCTTGAGATTCGGCTTTAGCTCATTCGCAAGATAATGGACGTTACACTGATTTGAATTAGAATTAGATTGATTAGCGATCCTTATGACTGGTGTATTGGAAATTTTGGAAATTTGACTGCATTGGATTCAAATTCGTTATCGGGAAATGTATCTCGTCCTCAACGCGACGATTTTCGGTGAATCACTATTATCGAATTTTTGTCTAGTTTCTACCGACATGGGAGAACAAAGCGTTTCTTATGCATTTGTATATTTTCCCACTTTATCATCATTTCACAAAACATTCATCTATTAGTAGACTGTTCAGTATTATACTGTGGTCGAGATTCCGAAATTAGTGTAAGCCTATTAAGTGGATAGATTGACTAGCAAATATAGACATACATCCATAGACACTCATAGTCGTGGCACACCCAACTTAAGTGAGCGCAAGAGTGTTTCAATCGCGGAACGGAGCAAATATTTGAACTGTCTCTACTATTTTCCGGCCATGTCGTCGCCGCGCATGCGCCAAAATACGCGCACTCTTTTGTGCGTCAATCGATACATGATCCAAACTGTTGACTTGTCTGAGTATTCTGAGAATTGTGCATGATATCACATCGCATCTTTTATGATACAGTTCAAAACTCACTGACTTCCACACATTTCTCTTCGGTGTCATTTGTTAAGTTCCCCGATTACCGTTTGTTTGGTATTTTTCAGTATTTCGTGAAGTAAGAAGTGTATCTAGGTGGTACGCTCGATTATTTTCTAATTTGCCGGTTTGTGGCTTCTAGATATTTTGCTTACAGTTGCTAATTTTTGAATAGTAGATAGCAAGCACATTCTTATCAGCTCTAATTGGACATTTTTAACACAACGTATTTTTAAGACCAAATAGATCTATGTTTTTTTTCTGGGTTGACGTTTGCTTATTCTACTCCTACCATGATGTTCATAGTTTATTACTTTGTGGAGTTGTTTCTCGAAGAGAAATGTAATGGTTTTTAATTTCTTCATAGTCGATAATCGAAGCAGTAAATGTTCTTCCCTCAATTTCTATCTGCAATGTTTCATGGCCAAAGAAGATAATGTATTTGGAGCTTTATTCAATTTACAGTTTGTCATTCCATGATTTTCAGAAACGCTTGTCTACACTCATATTCTCGACGGGTTCAATAGAAGGCTGTGAGCCTTTCTCATCATGTCTACTCCGAAAGAGCGGTCTAAGGTCAGTGAATACGTTATCGTTATAGTGCGGGTCTCATTGAATAACATCAAACATTTGTCTGATAGTTGATGAACACGTGCACTTTTGGTTTTGCTGTGTTAAGTCGTTAAGTATATTCACGCATGAGTACATGTAAGTTGGCCAATTCCACAGGGAACCCGGTATTTCGTTAACCATCTCAGTTAACCAATAACCATTAACCGTTAACCGGGTTAACCCTTTTGTTAACCCCTTTGTAACCCTTTTTTACAATGTATTTTGGGGTTAATTAGTGGTTAACAAAAGGGTTAACCCGGTTAACGGTTAATGGTTATTGGTTAACTGAGATGGTTAACGAAATACCGGGTTAAATAAATAATTCGCCATGTAAGTTCAACAGTCGCCATCCGAAGTTTCGAAAACCAGCGGAGACTACGAACAATATGGCGATTTACATTCAACCACCAGTAAGGTTCGACTAAGCGATAAAAAGTAGTCCGTTTTCAGCTTCAAACACGTAAAAATTGATGATTGCGTACCAAAATCAAAGAAATACTACGGTTTTCAGCAAAAAAGTAGTCCGTTTTTCGATTTTTTCTGACTATTTGGACAACTTTACTGGTATATGTTTACATTTTGTTTGTGAAGCAGTTACGTAATATTTTGTAGTGTTATTGTGGTATTCATCGATGAGGGCCGTGTCCAAACTTCGCACAAATTTATCGGATATTAGAAGTTCATTGTTTGTTCAGTCGTGTACAATAGTCAGTACACAGATTAGAATATTCAGTTGTCTCCATAACGGAGAGCATTTTGTTGAACTCAAAACTCAAAACACCCAACTAAGTAGCTCTTAGTCGGACAATCGTACAAACAGTTTGGCCAATTGAAAAAGGGTATTTTTGTCAAATTGGCTTATTTTCGCCGCAAAATCATCAGTTCTAAAGTATTTTCTGATAGGGTTTGGCTTCTAGTGAAACGTTATCGCTGTTCTTACTCGGTTGTCTTGCAGCAGGTTCGAATTCGGAATCTGATAGGACGTATCTTCTCGTCTCCCGGTGACAAGGCGGAGAGAGAAAAGGAAAAGGAGGTGGAGGAGGGGAAAACAACGTCCAGTCTCGATATCAGTCAGCCATACAATACGGTACACAGGTTAGTTCCTTCACAATTATCTTTTCATTAGTTAGAAGAAATAACACCATTTCTAGTTCATATCTCATATGTGCGTCTAACCTTCCGCAATCAGGCGGATTGTGGTTACAGCCACATTTATCATTATTTTTGAGGAAATATAGTAGTATTATTTTCCAAGAAGGAACCCATCACTCGATTAGAGAAATAAAGAAATAAGTTGTTTCATTCCTGCCTTTCCGCCTTGTACAGCTTTGGCTGCCGGCAGAACAGTCTCCTCATTGACTTGTATTGCAGGGTCCACGTGGGATACGATGGTCAGAAGTTCAGTGGTCTACCGCAGCCCTGGATGGACATCCTCCTCAGAGATATAAGGTAAGTCGGAGTTAGTGAGCACCATTATCTTCAATGACCGCTTTTGGCACCATCCCGTCCGCTAGAGAAAGGTCAGAACCAATTCTTGTCGAAAGTAGGAGTCGAGGGCATAGGAATACACCAGTAAGGTCTGACTAGTCGACGATGAATAATCCGTTTTCAGCTTTAAAACGTGAAAATTAACGTTTTTGTGTCAAAATTGGACGAATTTTTTTGTTTTCGACAGAAAAGTAATCCGTTTTTCGATTTTTTCTGACTATTCGGAGAGCTTTACTGGGGTATGGTCGAGGGTTAATACCAAACGTAGATACAAATTTAATGGTAAATGTAGATCGGTTTTTCACGCATTTCGACTTATTTCAATGGAATAATCGGTCCTTTTGCTAGACCGTTCGGAATATCCTGCTGTCTGCTAAATATTCCCTAAAGTTTTTCTAGATAATACTATAGCTCAATATAAAGTGTTCTCAACTAACGTAAAATGTCCTTTTCGAAGCTTTATGTGGATTGTTGCTAACAGTCGTTGAATTCCAGTCTTGCCGACCAGAAAAAGAATCCGAATGCCGTAGTGACGGCCCTCAAGTTCTATGCAGCCTCCCTCAAAGAGCAAGAGAAGGCCAAGTTCATGACTACCAACAGCGTCTATACGCAAAGCGATGAGGTCAGTATACAACATACTGGACAATCCGCTTCTAAGGGTGCGGTCATACTTGAAGCCCCCAGATTGGGAGACAGCGTCCCCGAGGTGTAAATGATATGTATCGATCGTGCTTAATCAATACGCATAGTTCGCACCTCCGGGCCGCTGCCTCCCAATCTGTGGGCTCGAAGGATGACCGCACCCTAAGTGATCAGTGAAAGTCTTAAGAAGAACTTTTTTTCGCTAATCAGAGGGGGGGGGAGGTAACAGGGTAAACCAGTTAATCATAAAACAAACTAATGTATGGAATTTGATGTTTTGTAATAGAAAATGCGTCGTTTATGGGAAGAATGATTGTACTTATTGATGTATGGAGATGAATGCGACTTATGATCAAGTCGTACCCCATCTCTTACGCCTTTTCTAAACAAAAATAGGCTTGTTGCCAATATTACCATTTTCCACAAAACTAGCTCGCTTAGCATAGCTCAATTTTGGCTGGCAACGTGAACTTGACGTAGATTACATTTCAGGACGCTGATGAAGTTGAAATTCAACTAACGGGACAAGTTACAGAACATTTGCGACAACTGAATGTTGGACACGGTACGTATGCCTATTTATACCCCTTCATACTTTTCGAAGGTGTTTCACGCCCGCGTCAACTTCGAAGAAGAAAATGTAATGTCGTTTTACGTGGCGTTAAACGCCAATTCAGTCGATTTCGTTTGCTTGCATGATTGCTCATCAGAAACAGACGATTTTTTGTCCCTGGATTGTCAGTTTATATTATTTTATCGGAAAAGCTTCACCTTTTCTGTCGCTTACCTTTTGTTCTTTGTCAGAAGTGTCTCCTTCCAACTCGTTGTCGCGTGGCCTCAGTTCGAGTTCCACTGAGAATTCTGTGTCGGATCGCGTGGTTCCATCTCCAGCACCCATCGCAACCCGGATAGGCAACGGGACTGAATCTGGTATACATTATTTACTTTATATTTATATGTTTGGTATATTGGTACTATATGTACGTTTTTGTCTTTATATGGTATGCTCTGTATATCTTGTCACCCTAATCCCCTTTCAACCAATTCATTGGACATAGTATTGCTGCGGTTGGAGACATCTAAGTCCTTCCGCACATGAGTATCACGTTCACAGTTAAACTCAGAAGCTTAAACTCAGAAGCACTTAGTAAACAGTTTTAACGTAATCTTAGTCTTGAGAGTGTAACTGTTGGGCTTCTGTTCATTTTATACATGCGTGTAGTGTATAGTTTGATTCTAATGACTTTAGTTATTATTTCCTCTTTCTTCGATAAGCGAGTGTCACATTCTTTGAATGTAGATTACTAATTCAATAATGAATGGTATGTAGCAGGTGCTTCGTGTGATTCTACGGAGCAGTCGTATGCTGGCCCCCCTCCCATTCACCCGAGGACACAACGAAGAGATCCTCCGCCACCCCCTCCACAAAGGACCAAGGCAAGTATACTCATATTCAAACGAAGGACGCCTTTTTTGGGTGCTCTATTGAACCACCCGTTTTTCATTGAAATCGGAATGTTGAACTACCCTAACAATAGTAGAGTTTACTGGTGAAAAATTCACTTACTACCCAGCTTCATGGTTTGTTTACCCAAATAAAACACCTAGTTTTCAATTAATTGTTGTGGACAACAAAGTCGCCCCACGTATGCTCATATTCCCCGTGCAGTTGTCCTGATTGCTAGAAAAGAATCATCCTTTTTTGCACCGATCTTTGAATTGACATCTGTTCCGATGGAAAAGACGGAGAGGGAGTCATTTGTGTAGACTATTCACACCTTACTGGTACAACTCCAAACGTAGTGCGAGTTTGTTAGATGGAACATTGATTCACCGCGTTTTTTTCCAATTGGAATTTAGAACTACTTCGTTTCAACAATTTCGAAAATGGCAGCCTTCACTGGTTCACATCGTTTTGTAGTTAGCTTTTGAATCATTTTCTATAGACCTCGACAGTAGTGATGTAGGGAATGTGCAAGGAATAGCGGAAATAACGTAGGGTGTTGCGCTCAGATATGCTCTCAGCCTCCAACAATCGAGAAGGAAATTAAAAGGGCTCATATTACTAAATTGATCAAAGTATTTCCAAATAACAACAGCTGCTCCATTCTCTGGTGATTTCCAGTTCACTATGAAGATTATTGAAAAATAGTGTCAGGAAAATAAAATAGAAATAGTCAACGTAAAGTATGGTTTTGGGCATAGTTTTGGTTCATATTTTCACGGCAAGCTGTTTTCAGGTGCAGCCAGCTGGTAATGAGAACGGAGCTCCTGTCCCCGGTGCGGCGCCGCGCATTCCCCCCAAAGTGCCGCCGAAGCCAGCGGTAAGTTCACGCACTATCCACCTGGGAAAGGAAAATCAACTCCTATCTTGCCGAAATCAGGGAAATTTGACAATTATTAAGGTGCGATCATGATGATTCATACAAATGGTGCATGTGGTAGAGTAGTCAGGTTTGCATTTATGTCTATCGCCAGTGGTCCAGAATATTGTTTTTCTCTCCGAGCTGAAACGTTGCCCTATCATCAGTTCTGGAATGTTTTGTTCGTTTCTGTCAGTGTCGCGGCTTTTCTGGTTCGCCTGATTCGTCGCCTTGTCGCATGGGTTGGGTGAAGTATGGCGGGAAGTCAGTGAATTTGTGTTGTATGTTGTTCATTTGAATCTGGTTTCGGAATTTGGTAGGATATTTTTGACGTCTCTCGTTCTCTCTCGCTCTCTCTCGCTCTTTCTCTCTCTCGCTCTTTCTCTCTCTCTCTCTCTCTCTCTCTGGTGCATAGTTTTCTCTGCAATGGAGATTTATAGGTTGTCACTAAATGTGACTGATCTGTCTAGAACAGGATAACACCAGATATTGTGAATTTGGCTTGAAAAAAACCGAGATAACGCTACAAACACAGCGGAAATAGAGCCACTCCTAGGTGATGGGCTGACTAATCTGACCGAGACACCGGAATGACCCCTACTTAGAACGGAGGCTCGAGTTGATGGAACGTGTTCCTCAACACACACATTTCTGCTGCATTAGATGCTCTCTCACTCACTGTTCAACACATTCTTCCGCCTAATTGGCTTCACACTATGGCAACCTAGTTATCGAACAGGTTTTATTCTAATCGACTGCCTCACTGTCTACTATGTCAATACATCTATTGAAATAGAGCAGTGAATACGGATTGAGGGGACATAGAAGGTTTACTATAGCAACCTGGACGAAATAGTTGTGTACATGTTATGTAGTAGAAAGTATAGTTTGAGTTTTTTGTCAGAAACTGGTCAATGTTTGGACGATGACTTGATGCTCTCGAATTTTTCATAGGAAACTATTAAGGCGTGCGGGAGGTGTTGTATATTTTAAACTAATATCACATCTTTCTATGTTCATTCAATATAATAGTTTGATTAATCGATGCTTAGTACTGCAAACTGCATGTATATTCCAAACATTGTTACGTCTACTTCAATGAATTGTGAGGTGTACGAAAACGGAAATCTCATAGCCACTCCATCAAATCCCACCGAGTGATCTGGAATGGTGACAGGTCTTTTGATGACAGTTTCACTGTTTTTAGCTTCTCATCGATAAGTTTCCTTCCCCCCAATTGATGTGATGTCGTAAATCAGTGAACATTTCGTCGGCACTTTTCACTTTCAAAACAGCTTGCCATCTATCTATCTATCCATTCATTCATCCATTTCGTTTCGATTACGAGACAAGCCGTAAGTCGACCTGTTATCACTGGCGCCCTCCTCTTCTGACACACTCTCTAGCCGTCGTCTGGCTGCCGCCGCGTTCTCCTTTTTAGCTATGTGCCTATAGCCTTGTAAGGGGGTTGTTTGGTTGTGTTGTGTGCAACCGGTCAGGTTGACGCCCCGCCCCCTTTTCGAGGAGCGACACCTGGCTAATCGTAGTCTCCGACCGTGCGACCGAGTCAGCTATTTGGCCTGCTATCACTTTCCGAGTTATTCCAAGCCGCGGCTGACCTTGATTTGCAGTATCTTCTACACCTCGCAAAGTGTGCGCGCGTACACGCCCTTTTAGGTGTTGATTTGGCGGTAGTAGCGCTGATACCCGCCATTTGTCGTTTCTAATTCGAATTCAACAGACTGTCGGTTACTGCGTCCTTGGTCGAAACATCTGGTAACAAAGCCATTGCCAGCTGACTGTATCCTGTCCTACCCCCCCCCCCCCAAATCTGTATAAAAGTTTTTGTCCCTATTCCGCTTTGAAACCCTTCTAGCCAAACTGTTATTCTCTAGCCGATATGTACGATTGGAACTGCACCCCGAAGCGCCTTAGCTTCTTTTCGCCATGGGGAATGTATATCAACCATATTGGCAACGAGCTACTGGTGAGCAATACTAGTTCTATAACACACCTCTAACACCTGCCTACTCTTTAAAAACCTCGTCAATGTTAAATATGAAGATTTCACTCCAATATCCTGAATTGAGTAGTACCTAATAGCTTTTTAGCTATTTGTTTTGTTCTGAGTAAGCATAGGGACAAGTCACAGCTGTAGATGTACGATAGTGTGTGGAAGTTTTCTAGTTCTTATCCACACGATATTGGGGCATAGGTCCTGTACTTCGAGAAGATATTTATAGCTATTTATGTAGTGTCGTTTTGTGTGTAAATGGGACTGATGTGTGTATGGTGACGAGTGTTTGTTTGTCTTTTCCCTTTCGTCGGAATCGCTTGACTGACCATTCTCCCAAAATGGGTGTAAATTTTTATCCACTACAAACTATTTGTTATTTTATGATTTCGTTTTACTTCGGGATAATTGCAAATAATTCTCTCAAATGAAAGCTTCATTGAGAAATTGATAGTATTTAGTTTAGCTGGGTGTTAAAATTTAGTGTATTATCAAGTCGTCAAGTACTAAGGAACTTTCAGCTCTTGGTTAGACTATAATCGTGCATGTTTATCATCACGTGTGTCTTCAAAATTGTGTCTGTTGCATGGGTATGGGTATCATGTTCATTTCCCGAGTTTTGCACGTTCATTTGAGACTGGTCCGTTTGCAAAAATTGTCAATGTCGCCTTAATTCTCCGTTCTAGAACACAGTGTAATTTTTCAATACGTAACAATTGTATTGTCAAGAGCACACTTTGTTGTGGAACAGAGCCAGGTCTCATTATTCCTCCCATTCGCACCCATGTGTGTTTCCCTTTCTCCCCTCAGCCTACCCGTGTTCTGTTCAGCATCTGAAGTCGTCTTCGACGGGTCATTTGTCGTGTCATTCGCCGTCGTCCCACTTCGGCTCGCAGACCAACTCTATCGGCCATTCCCTCTCCAACGGAAGTGTGGCCAGCAACGTCTCGTCGGACGCCGATCCCCTCTCCCTCTCCAATGTGAGAACACCCTTTCTATCCCCTTTAACGATTATGTGGACCAATCCCGACGTATCGATCCTTTAAACTGCAATAAACAAATGTATTGCAGTTTAAAGGATTGAAGCGTTGCGATTGCTCCACATAATCGGCATTCTCTAAGGTTTTTCCGTTTTCCAACTGTTTAATGTGAGAGGCCCGACCATTGCCAAGGCCCGACCATTGCAAATTTTAAAAGTGCCCTTATTTTTCTGCTCTCGAACAATGTGTCAGTCTGATAACACGGTTCTTGTTCGTAGTGGACATTCATGTATCGGGAACAGAAAGAGACGAGACTTTTACAACTTTCGTAATTGGCCGACTCCTATATATTTCCCGTCTTTCTCACTTTAGGTAGCGTTCATACTGCGCAGATATTTCCAAATCTGGGTGAAAGACCAGGCAGATCAAAGATACGCAGCACAATCGATAAATATGTTTCGCGCGGATTTCGTTTGCTGCCAAATATGACAATATTAAGTATCACCCCTGGCTTGCATCCTACCCCCATGTGTGACCCCTATCGGCATGTTGCAGCTCCTTTTTGAACGGTTCATCTTTTCCCGACATAACGAATCGACAGTAGGCACTGTGTTCAAAGTATGGTTTACGACCATGCTGTCAGCTGCTTAATCTATGCTAAAACGTAGTGAAACTTCTCAATCAGTAGTTATGCTGCCGTTTTTTGGTAGCGGGTGGGTTAGAGCTGCGTTTCATTCTAATCAATCAGAATGCCCAACTGTAGACTGAGGATTCATTTTTTTTGCAGTAGAGGAAAATATAATACGGATATCATACTGTGATTGTGGCATGTATCAAGGTTGTGCTGGAAAAGAATGCTACTTAATTATATGATAGTAATTGATTTCAGAAAGAGAACGCGGCTCAAATCGTTCCGGAGCAGCCGAAATGCACGGAGCCGGTGGAGCCCGTTCGAGTTCGCTCCCAACCAAAGGAGAAAATGACCGATGCTCAGGTACGGTCAATTACTCTATTTAGTTTTATTAATACTATACACTTATTTAAATAGATATTACTGAAACTAATATTATTTTAGTTCGAAAGCTTTATGTGTGCTTGTATTCTCTCTATATTCTGAGTCCTGATATAGAATACAAATATTTTCATCACTGCTTCATACATTCTGTTGAGACCATTGTATCATATGCTTCCGTTGCATGTATGTACTATGTTTAGGTATTGGATGAGTTGCGCTTGATAGTGAACCCAGGAAACCCGATGAAGCTCTACGAGACAAAGCGTCAGATTGGAGTCGGGTGCGTTGTTTAGCATCAATACTCATGGTATCATCGAATCTTCTATACTGCGTGGCTTTTTTAAGTTGAGTTTCTCGTTCGATGGTGTGATGTATTAGTGGGTTTAATTGCAAAGTTAGTGGAATGAGTAGTTCATCTATTAACAGATTCGAATGTTTCGGGTTTCCCTCTAATCCTGAATGTTTCTTGGTCTCCGTTTACTGTTTGAATTGCTGCGATGATCTTGGGCCTGCATTGCCCGATTGCCGTCTATTAAATAGGCCTCTTTCCCCTGTTTTTCCTTCCCATCAGTAGCTGGTTTTGCAAGCGGCTGGCTGACTTTTTTCGGCAGTTGCGCATGTTAGCGCAAGCTGGTGTGTACTTTGGATTAGAGGGATCAACTGTGTCACAAAAACACGGGGTGTTGGTACAAAACGAAGTGTAACCAATTCACTGTTTGAGTTGAGCACAGAACACTTGGTTATCGAGCTGAGTACAACGAAGCTATGTACAGTTTTAACTGGATTTGGGAATGGTTTAATAATGTAAACGGTTAAGGAAGGTTAACATTATGTTTGTGACGGGTTACTATAAAATCTTGGGAAATCTGTCGTTTCTATGTATATTTTCTGTAATAGATGCGCGTAGTTGGGAAAAATCATGTCTAATTAAATGATAGCAATGTTTCGGGTGAAAGTGTTGCAATCTTTACGGCGGTTTTTGATCGGCGAAACAAATAAGAAAAGTCTGGATTGTCCAGTCCCGCTAGTAAAGATTTCTCTTAACCAGGAGGTACTTTTGGAGAATATAAAGATTCATTTTCTACTATCGAAAAGTCACTTATGAAGGGAAAGAGTAGGAAAGGGGATGAGAAAACCCTGTGCTCTGAGCAACTTCTAGTTTGTCGATTAGATTGGAGATAGCCATTACACGGCAGCGGTTATGTCCTTGAATGAAAGTTCATAACCCTTTTTTATTGACTGCCTTCAGTTGACGGCCAAGTGATAGATGTGAGAAAGCTGTTTTTTCCACTGGCGGCTGTGTTCAGTCGATTTGATGGGGTACTTTCAGTTTTAGACAACGTTTGATAGGTCGAAAAGCGAACGAAATCCGTGCAGATGGAGTTAAGTGATTTGAGAGGAATTAGAGACAGGCTGGAGGCATGTTCCTTTGCATTCTGTACCTGTCGTTCAATTCCTTTTTCTCTGTCCAGAGAAAGAGAAAGTGGTTGCTGGCTGTTATAATTATGGTGTGGAGTACCACTTTCGAACCAATTATCTTTTGTGCGGTAGATCTACCAAAATAGTTAGTATTATTATTTGGTGAGTGAGGTGAGAGGGTGAACTGGGGTAGCTAAAAGTTGTGTTAGACGCACTTTTTGAACTATAACGTGCTGCCTACCATCTACCAGTGTTTTTTTGTGAATGTACGCGGTTCACTTTGGGTTTTGTATGCGTGTATAACAGAAAATTTGCTAGTGACATATATGGTCATGTTTTATGGTTAATCTGTTGATCTGGTTGCTTCGTATGATAAGAAGACTGGAGATTTATTTGTTGCGCGCAGTCTACAAACATGAATTGTTTCGTGTATATATATATATATATATATATATATATATATATATATATATATATATATATATATATATATATATATAATTCATACACGAATTAATTTCCTTACTAGCTTCTAACTAAAGTTCAGTGGAGTAGGGTACTATATAGTGTATATTTGGATGGAGGATTGAGTTATTGATTGCTCAGATTGGATTGAAGTTATTGATTATCAACAGGGATGTATGGATAAGCATATAGGTTGAGTCTGGATAAGAAGTATCCTCACCATCGTAATAGAAAATCGAAGTAATTTACGTCGTCTACCTAGCGTTTGGTTTTCTGCTATTGTCTATTGACAGCGTGGAGCAGTTATATGTCGTTTACAAGGTTGTGGTTGTAGATGCATGGCAAATATGGTTTGCGGGTCTAGCTAATTCGATTAGCACTTGTCAAGCGGTTTACTCGGAGATAAGTTTCCGAACCGATTCCCAACTGGTTTGCGACCATATTATGCCACGTATGCTGGTGTTCGCATTCCTTGAAAGGTGCCTTTTGTAGTGCGTCGGGGGTATTTCACGTGATTTCGCGGTCGCTTGAACATTTTCATTACTGTTATTTGCAGAGCTTCCGGTACAGTATTCGTGGCGAATAAGCTGGATTCTGATGAGGTAGTAGCCGTGAAGCGAATGGCCTTCAAAACTCAACCCAAGAAGGAGATGCTGCTCACGGAAATCAAAGTCATGAAGCAGTTTAGACACCCGGTTGGTTTTCAAAGTTTTTTGCATCGATAGGCTAATTGCAGAATTTGCAACCCATTTCATAGCGTTCAGATGCTTTTCTTCCTTTGTATCTTCCAAAATTCCGTAGTCCGTAAAATTCGGTTCATCGCATATTCTCAGCACCTGTAATCTTAAAATTCTGTCACTATCCGTCCATTTAGAATAACACATTTATCAGACTATGAAGTTAATTTTATATTCTACTAGTACATTCAGCAAGATAGTTCTGCACGATAATTAATTCTGTTCGTGAAATAAAATATTATATTAGCGAATGCTTAATAATTACAGTAATAAGTAACTGTTCTATTATTGGGATTTTCCAGAATTTGGTGAACTATTTGGATTCGTATCTGGTAGATGCCGATGATCTATGGGTAGTCATGGACTATTTGGAAGGTGGTAATTTGACTGATGTTGTGGTCAAAACCGAATTGGACGAGGGCCAAATCTCGGCTGTTCTCAAGGAATGCTTAAAGGCACTCAACTTCCTACACAGGTCAGACCATATCATATTGTTCGTTAATCGATCCAATTGTTTGTTGTTCTTTTCAATAGCATAGACAATCTCCGTATCAGTAGAGCTGCAACTTACCCTAGCTGATTTTTCTCTTTTTCGGACAATTCACAGATACAGTGATTGTGTGCTCGGTTTTCACTTTGAACACTGATATGAGTTTTCAAATTTCATGACCGGAATCTTCAAAAAAAGGTGTTAATAGTTCTGCATTGCATTGCTAGAACGCGTTTCGTGGCGTCAGTTTTTTGATCGGGCATGGCGCATTCTTTTTTGTTTCTGTAGTTCTTCTATCACCCAAGTATGAAATAAGCCACGAAACATTTGTTGTTTCAGTCATTCTATCGTGCATCGAGATATCAAGAGTGACAATGTTCTGTTGGGTATGAGTGGCGATGTGAAACTGACCGACATGGGCTTCTGTGCCCAGATTCAACCTGGATCCAAGCGGTACGTGACAGTCTCATGTTTAGGTCAGCTCGCACGAGTAACCAGTACAAAGCAGGAAACAGGACCTTGGCTTTTTTGTGTGATAAACAGTGTTTTTACGTAGTTTAGGTGAGATCCTTCTCTTAGAATGTACTGGGGTATGTATGGATATTCTGTTGTGTTCTCTCTCTTCAAAATACTATAATGGAATGGCAATTCTGCCTTTTTCATTCACTGTAGCAATTATATAATCAAAATTACTGATTATTTGTTTCATTAGTAGATGTTCGGTTTAGTTGATATTTAAATAATGAATTTGTAATATCTCTTGTTTCAGGGACACTGTAGTGGGAACGCCATACTGGATGTCGCCGGAAATATTGAATAAGAAGAAATACAATTATAAGGTTCGTTATTTGAAAACGAGTTCTATTCTCAGTTTGCATTGTTTCTTATTTTACAGAAATTAATAAAATGTCCAAGCTGGGTGGCCCTCCCGCCCCTATAGACCACTCACTCATTTTATCTGATACATTATTTGCTCATGTGTAAAACTGGCAAACCAGCGCGTGATTGACGAGAGATACAGTGAAATAATCATAACCTCGATCGGAATTCGGTTTTTGAAATTCAGCTCAAATAGCTTAATAAACGTATTGAGCACAGGAAAAGGACGACTGTAGAGTGTTGGTCGGCTTCTCTGAAATGTGTACATTGCAGGTAGACGTCTGGTCATTAGGTATCATGGCGTTGGAGATGATTGACGGTGAACCGCCCTATCTACACGAAACACCCCTCAAGGTACGTCTCTCTCATTTCTTATCGAGGGTTATCAAATTGAAGTTTTAGTTTGCTCTTGAAGGAGTGTATCAGCCCAATTTTTAAAATTTCGTACGGAACGCACTGGGTTGAAATTGACACTACAGTAGAACGAGCCAGTGCTGGCAACGTTCTATTCCAGTCACGTTTTGTGTTTTTTTGCCAACGTGAAGTGTTGTTCATTTTTCTGCGTTCACGCCGAATGCTAATTTGAGAGTTAAATTCACCTAGTTGAAAATCGCCAATAGCCAAAGTTTATGTAAACATGAGTTTCAACTAGCTGAATGTTTACTCTGATTTTCATATCACATTAGTCTACAGCTGAATACTGTATTCCGAGTGGACCTTCCCCCAACCTGCTAGTTTCCAGGCCATTTATCTGATTGCCCAGAACGGGAAGCCGGAGATCAAGAAGCGAAACGAGCTGTCTTCCGATTTCGTCCACTTCCTCGACCGATGTCTCGTTGTCGAACCAGATTCAAGGTGGGCATCATTTTTGTCTTTTCCAAGGGTCCCTTTAATACTGTTTTGTATGCGACATATACATTGAGCAAAGTATAGGTGTCAATCTTATTTACTGTATGTATATCACACACGATCACTTATCATACGTTGCTCCATGTATCTGCCGGACAAAAAAGTCTGCCAAAAGTTCACTGGAACACACACAGTTTTTGAACAAAAGCTTTACTGCCACCTTCGAAACCACAGCTCTGATGTTCGATCGCATTAGTAATCGATTGAATATATCTGATTACAAGGCAGGAATGAGGGGTCTTGTTAGCATTGGGATTATGTCAATTTGAGGGGTTGCACAATTGAACATCCCCTACACAAAAAAAGCTTACAGTTATAGCCCCCCCCCCCCCCCCCCTGGTAGTTGCCCAATAAATCCAGATCTGTTGGAAAAGTTACGGTCTTATTAGCTCAGTTAAAGGAAAGTTAAGAGCTCCTGGTCAGACAAACGGGGTAACGCACCTATGCTTGCACGCAGTCGAAGATGTATTCTAATTGTTGTGTGCTTTGAGGGCGGACACGCAAGAGCTTCTGGACCATCCGTTCATCGCGAGGAGTAAGCCTCTCTCCAGTCTCGTTCCCTACATCAAGGCAGTTAAGGATCTGAAGGACAAGGGAAAGTAGTCATGTAGTCTGTCTGTTCAACTGTTTCCTTGTTACCTATAGATTTTTATCATATTTTACATGTCATTTACTACGTGTTTGATTACCTACAATATTGTATGGGCTGTGTTGCCAGATACCTATCTCAATGTCATCTGCTTTTATTTAGTCCTTCCATCATCAACCTGTGATTTATCTGTTCATATTGTAACCGACAATGTCAGTTTAAGTTTCAGTTCTGTTTTATTCTTGTCATTGACAGTTTTCATGTACTATATTTGCCCCCACCCCTCTCAACGGTCCCGGTTGCTAGATATATCCTCGCGTCGCCCCCATGCTATATGAATGACTCATTTTGCATACCAGATGTTATCTAGATGTGTAGATACTGCTATTATGTCTCACTACTGAATTCAGTTATGATGAATTTTTTCTCTTGCCTACCTATCCACGGTATCGCTCTCATTTACTTATGCACTCTTCAATAGGGGGCTATATAGTATAGAATCAGAAGAAGGATGATATTGAACTTAATGTCCCAAATTGCTCAGCTAATGCATTGCTTTCTACATGTCACTTTCTTGTCTGTGTAATTTATTGTGTACACTGTTCAGTGAATTTTTACTCGTTTTCTTGAATCTTTGGAATCGAAAAATAGAAAAATAACACAGGGACTGTTACCCTTGTCGAATTCAACCTCTTCCGAAAATAAGCAAGCCGGAATTCCATGCCATGATGAACATTAAAATCAACGGAAAATGATTGGCTCAATAGGGCTGGACAGGCTCCGTATGTTTTGACTGTTTTCGCAATAAAACACTTGATGAGAAAAACGAAATATACCATGGAAACGAACAGTCAACAAAACCAAACAGCGGAA
Organism: Litoditis marina; assembly: GCA_964036275.1. Classification (NCBI taxonomy): domain Eukaryota; kingdom Metazoa; phylum Nematoda; class Chromadorea; order Rhabditida; family Rhabditidae; genus Litoditis; species Litoditis marina. Next base: position 23,791,290 of record OZ038436.1, on the reverse strand, counting down.
AATGGCCAAAATATAGAATCGTTGGCTACTCCTAAGCAGTTTGAAAGCATTTCATTCGCGGTCTAGTGACGACTTAGTTTCGATTCTGTTCTGTTTCTCCATTTTGTGTTTTCTTCTTGTTGTGACTTCATATTTTGCTGTTTTCTTTTTTGTTACCTCTCACTTTTCCACGGCCAATATAGAATGACACCTGTCTAAACGACACCCTTCGGACACCTTTTCCAAATGACACCTTTTATACATGAACACCCTCTCCAAATGACACCTTTTGAGCAAAATATGCTTCTAACAATCACTACATGACTTGGAGTGTTTTTTTCCGTAGACTTGTTGAGAACAGTTCTTCTGGTGAAATGAATAATGCGCAGTGAGCAATTAGAAAAAGTCATTGAAGAACAAAGATAAGTGACTGAAAAGTAAAAATCGGACAAACAGTCATTTTAAGTTGAGGAAGACTTTAATTTTTTATCTGGGTATTTTTCCCCCAGAATTTGACATGTAAAAGGCTTTTCTCACGTTCTGAAGCCCCTTCTACTGCTGACGTGCAAGTATACCAGTCCCCACTCAACCATCACACGATCCTATCAACAAATCTATGCTGGCACCAACAGTCAATTGATATTTTAAGTTGGCTGCGAACACAACCAAAGTAGCCGGCAATCGCCGTAGAACTAACCAAGCTCTTAAGCTTGGACATGCAAACAAGCCAAAGCACCGACCACTCTGAAGATTGCTCCAACAAGGCATAATAGCCCACAACCATAATTACATTTGTGGAGATCAAAAACACTTTATCAATCGACAATAAGAACCTATTCGAAATTACTCGATTGCACCTTTATGACCTTCTCGACGACATAGTATAGAGTTTACACCACAAAACAACATTATAGAGAAAGCCCTATGTCTCATATATAACCTACACAATATATTTCGAGATGAATAAAGGCTATGACACTACTTGTGCAAGTAATAATTGCCATAATTGTAATAACAACAGCTGTGATTGGAACAGAGATTAAAAAGAAAAGCTAAACTTCTAACCGAGAAATAAACCTTGACTCGACTACTATCTATCTATAAAACATACAATGAACAATGCACTACTTTTCGGAAACTTCTGCCTAAATCTTCTTTCCAATTATGAAAATATACAACATCACACATCTAAAACTTTTCACAAAACTCATCGAATATTGACAGCACAAAGAGGATCATATTTTTAGAATCTCACAAAAAGATAAGTAACTACATTCCCAGAAACTCAAGAATTAAAAAAGAATCCCAGGTCAAATAACTGAGTTCTCCAACCTACTGATAATCCATCAGTCTGCGGCACACTGTCTCATGTAGCACGCCTACACCAGTTGAATAGCTAAACTGATACTATGCTAATTTTTTTGGAAAAGAAGTTAATTTGAACCGGCACCTGCTACACTGGAAGCCAGTTGCCGCTGACAATGGATTAACAGAATAATACATACCACGATCTACAAAGTCTGATAGAACCAGACTAGCCTCTTACTCATCGCTTTTTCATGTCAGTTGTAAATGAGTAAACTATGCTTGGTGGAGTTTAAAAGCAAAATTTTGTCTATTATCATGTATTATTATAAAAACAGCCATCTCGGAACGAGGGTTTTCCAGGAAATCAAATGCTGCAATGTTTGCGAAGTGCAATAACTGTGATGAGAGGCTTGGAAACATTTGCCGAAAAGAGGCTAGTTTGACCACTTTCAAACTTAAAATAACATACCCACTCTAGTGAGAATAAATCAAGTCGTATTCAGTCACTTTTCCATCTTCAGAATTCGGCAGTCACGTGAAATCATTTTAGAAATGACGTACACATTGGAAGCGTTCACAGCGTCGTCGACGAAAACCCTGTAATGAATGAATAAACAAGAAGTTTTCAGATAAATCTACACATGGAACAAATTTCGGTGATACTTTGAAGACAATTTATCCGTGATTAAGGCTAAAGTTACCTGAAAACTAATCAAAAATTGAATGTAACAACTCCCATACAGTCAAATAAAACATTAGCTCTTAATTAGCTTTTGAGTAATAAAAAAGAACAACTATAGGCAAAATCAGGTAGCTCTGGCTCATTGTATAGAATTATATGAGCTTTCGATCAAATAGAGGTAACAAATAACAGTATAACAACAACACAACCATTAAACAAAGCAGAAAACCAAAGAAACAGCAGAAAAAGGAAAAAATTATATTTAGGAACTCAAACTTTTACCGAAACTCGTTACTGCGTATCGCTGCAGTGCTTTAGCGAGTTGATGCGCTGCCTGTGGTCCCAAAGCGATCCCAAGCTGGAGCCCGGGCATTTTGCCAGATCAAGCTGTCCTTTAATATTTTGATCTGTCAAAGTTCTCTTGGGATTTGTTTAATTTGTCGATTGCACAGTTTGTCTTATTTTCCAATTTCATAGTCTATTGTGCAAGGGTTTTATGAGTTTCAAGACAAGGTGGAGAGCATGAAATTGCAGTTTTTGCACGCTCTATCAACCTTCAATTGATATTCAACAATTTTACATGATTTCCCAGTCGGTTACTCCGCTCCCATTTTTGATTTCAATCTAGTCTTGATTAAATTCGATGTGAGGGACAGTTTCTCATTGTTTGTTGCTGAATTTGAGAGATGAAGGTCTGCGTAAAATATAAATTCTCCAATGGACATTTTGAGATTTGCCACGGAATAAAGTAATCATATATGTTCGTGCGGTTTCACTCTACATTTTGTACTGTTATCATAAGCTTTTATTCTATATTTATATATACGAAAACTTTATTCCGTGGAAAAGTGAGAGGTACCAAAATAAGGAAGCAGCAAAACAACTGTGATCTTTTTTTGTGAAGCTATTTCTTGGGTTGACGCGTTTGTTTAATATAGTCTTTCAAGATGTTTCGAGCGTTTGGTGTTATTCAATATAACAGCCAAACTATACAAGTTTATCTTGTACTATTACGAATTCATTCTGCTAGTCCCCCTATTAACCTGTAATGTCCTCTCTCTTTACATGAAATAGATTGATTAGGTTTTCAGGTTTCCCGGGAAGACCCTATTAGTGGCTCGTAGGCTGAACAAAGCCGTCTGCCGTCCGTCTGTCATCTTCTCAATAAAATATTAACTGGTGAGTAGTTGGTTTTCATTTATCGCGTTTTCAATTTTTTCTCCTGTGTTATTGTTTGTGTTGTAGGTGTGTTTTATGTCAGTCATAGTTCTTCAATCTTAGCTGAATAATGGAAACGATAATACAAGAAAACTGAGTCATTTTCTGCCGCGGATATGTTGAAGCATAGTATATATATATATGGTAATTAGTCAGATTTTCAACAGCTTCTGCATATGTTCAGGCATGTTCCAATTTTCGCGATGTGAAATGAAAATGGAAAATTCACCTTTCTCTTATTTCGTTTAAATTATCGCGATAATGGGAAATTCACCTTTCTCTCATTTCGTTTAAATTATCGCGATAATGGGAAATTCACCTTTCTCTCATTTTGGTTAAATTATCGCGATAATGGGAAATTCACCTTTCTCTCATTTTGGTTAAATTATCGCGATAATGGGAAGTTCACCTTTCTCTCATTTTGGTTAGATTACCTTTATAAACGTTATAAACTCCGAGTAGTTCAATTGTTCCACTCCAGTACTGGGTACTTCTAAGAAAGTTGCGTATACCTTCTCCTGTTCTGTATGTTTGATAATTTGTTTGCATTGTTGTGTTTATTTTCTACGCTTGCAGGGCTCCTACAGGAAAGGCGCGGGCGCTCACCAGAAAGACCATCACCCTTGAGGTCGAAGCCTCCGACGCCATGGAGAATGTCGAGGTCAAGATCCAAGACAAGGAAGGAATATCATCTTCGCTGGTGAGTTTGCTGGCTTTGCTTGTCGTGTATATCATTTCAATTTATAACTAGATAATATATAACTAGATTTGCAAGGCAAATCCTTGACTGATGTTTTGATAAATAGTTTATTTTGATGGGGTGTGTTGATTAAGTGTTTTCTAATGTAGTTTAGGCGTCTATAAGTGGGTTTTTTTCGTACTCCAATGACCGCTTACGCATGAAACTGGGTTTGGTTCGTTATCTCAACTGCTTACTACTAAATTGCGATAGCCATAATTACATTTGAATAATTACGTGATTCAGTCTGCTGTAGGTAGGCCGCTGCCCTAACTAGCGCATCTTTTTAAGAGGGGACAGAAAGGAAAGTTAATATGGAAGAGCGTATCAGGGGAAAACGAAGGTATACTTTTAATTCAAACTAACGAACCTAATTTGCTTCATACGTGAATAAGGCTCACATCAGGTCGAAAAAAGTAAGCATGAGTATCCCCAAAATGTAGGCATATGTCATTGAAAAACACGAATTTTTTTTTTAATTTTACCGAGAATCTGTGACATTACCCCAAAAAGTGAGCATGCCCCGGTCAGAATCGGGCAAAAGCGAGGATCAGTCAACATCAAAATAAGGGAGTATCTTTTGTATGATTTGCTTACGGTTGACATGTGTGTTTGCCTGTTTTGGCGCGCGCAACGTTATATTCAGGTACCCCAGAACACCGGGGTACCTTAAATAGTAACTTACCCAATGAAATCAACAATTCTAATATTAAGTCTAGTTACTTTACTTTGTGACTCATTAGACTGTTTTTATTGGCTTTGAGTAAGGGTGGCGGCCTACCGACCGCAATGGATGATTATTGAAATTCATTAAAGTTTTTCGGAATTTCGCTCAATATATACATTTGGAAAGAAAAAAACTCGGGTGAAGATATTACAATAAATGTAGCAAAATACTATCCATCCTTACAGTTTATTTTTGTTTTCATTCCCTCAATTTTCTAATGTCTCTTGTTTCTACCGGCATTTTGGAGTAGGTAAGGAACAAGTGTACGTTAAATGCTAAGGTTTTATATTTTTCGGCTGAAATTTTCTATTTTGTCTGCGTCTGATGATCAACTTTTCAGGATCGCCCGGAGTCAGTGCGCAGTCTTCCATTTTGAAGTATCTGATCTCGTCGTGAGGATGGGTGTCTGATGTCGGCAACAAGTTTGGTGAGTCTGTTCATTTGATCTTTTTTGTGGTCGCATTCTTGATAGTAAGCTGAAAATATTCCAAGGTTTGACCGAATCCATGACTGCTTCTGGTGGTGCTGGTGAACAATATCCCTTCCACTTGAGAACGACACAAAGGACGTTCTCATTTTAAATTAAGTGGTTTGTAGTGTAATTCTGTGCGCGGTAGTGTTCCGGTGTTTTCTCTGTATTTAGACAGTTATCCCGCTTAGCCCTTTCAACTCTCCTTTCCCTTTCAACTGTCGGTATATAATAGTAAACTTATACCACACTTCGCTAAACGTACACTTCGCTAAACGTCAAGAGCACGAACGTGCGTTGACGGAGTTCACTCAGGGTCACATTGGCTATGAACAAAGCAAGTTTCCGCCTCTGTGTTCGTGATTGTGAGGTTGAGTGTTCTCGTGACCTTTAGATTAAATTCTTTCAATCAAAATTCAAGTCAAAGCTGGAGACGCTCTCTGAGGTGTGGACGGGATTTAGTTTTTAGCAGCTTAGTCAATGTAAATGGTGTTAACAATACTTGATATGTTTCTGTTTCTCTTCCCTTGGTTTTTGTTTTTCTTCCCCTCGCGTTGTAATAAGTGGTCGTCATTTCAATGATGTATGACCAAAAGTATGAAATTCCAAATTCAGATTCTAACGAAGCTGGTTATACAAGGATATATAATGTTGTAGTTATCTACCTAGAGGCAGGAGGTTGTAATTTGTAATCATAACTGGCGGATCTTCCGGTGTATTTGGTTTCTAGTCCAATACTCGTTCAAATGTCAATGTGAAACTAGAGTTAGCCATTGAGAATACCGTGTGCTACTCTATTATCTACGTATCTAGAATACTCTATAATCAACAAAACATTTCAGATAATCGCTTCGTATCTGTCGCATCTTCTCGTCGATAAAATATTCTGATAGATTCACTGATGTTATTATATTTATTTACAGCAATTATGTATTGATCTGTATAATAGAGAATTTATATAAATTGTTTGTTTTCTTCCGGTTTTGAGAAAGTGGTTTGAACAGAAAGAGAAAATCCACCTGGTAATGTAGACTTATTTATTTGGTAATGTAAAGAATTAAAGACATATATTGGATAATTTGGGTAGTTCTCCTTAATCTCATTTTATCAACATCACAAAAAGTGCTGGTTGTCATTGCCAGTAGGAGATAAATGAGAAAAAGTCATTTGCGGTCCGTTACTTATGGCACCCTCGATTACTTTTGGCAGGGGGTTGGCCGTACTATCAAAACAACCAAGTCTGCAGCATCAAGTACGCGAAAACGATATTTTTTTCGAAAAGGTGTCATTTGGAGAGGGTGTTCATGTATAAAAGGTGTCATTTGGAAAAGGTGTGAGAAGGGTGTCGTTTAGACAGGTGTCATTCTATATTGGCCCTTTCACTGGAATAAAGTATTCATATAGACTTATTGTCGCTCACACATTACTGCCTCTTGACTTGGACAAGCGTCTTGACATGCAGAACAAACTTCGGTCCACTCTTCTGAGATAGCTGAACATCCATGAAAGATGACATAACCATGCAGGAATGAAAGCTGTAACTGCATTCTTGGTACCATAAACTGCACTAGGCGGTAACTTTTATTTTGCGATTTCCCTTTCACGTAGCTAATTCGCATAGTCTATGTAGCTATAGCCCAGGCAGGTCAACTTTCGAACCAAACTTGTGTCGAAATTGTGTTCAATCTGAGTGAACGGACTAGAGAAGGAAATACCATAGTTTCGCTGAATTATACTAAGCTGAGAGTTTCAGACCGAATTTTGGATTTTTCGCGAAGCGACTGGCAAGGTTTTTAGCTGAGCAAGTAAATACAAAGTGCGCTGTAATCACAATTTTCAGTAGAACTACGGTATTATCGATCGGTGAAATTCTTGTTTTAGTTTCAAAATGATGAGCTTTGCTTCGATCGTCGCAGCTTCGAAATTTTTTCATTGTTTGAATTTTTGAACTGTATGTTTGCATTGTTGTTCTACTCTATACAGATGTGAAACTTACCTTTGTGAATATCTGGTAACTTTGATCACTGAGATATTGATTGAAAAGGGTGAATTTGAAATATGTGTTAATTGTAGCGTAGTTTATTTCGCTCTATTACTCTAATCTATTCAGTACTTGAAGGCACGGACTGATATATATATGTTGTACTGGAGTAATTTCGTAGCTTCCTAGAACTAGCTACGTGACTTCATACTATCTACCCCTCCCCACACTTTCCGCCCCGTCGTATGCTGTCATTGTATGTTGACTGGACCAACCTCACTCTTTTTGGATATGTCGACATTGTTCTGGCTATTTAGCGACCGTATTGACCGAGTTTAATTATCTTTCTATGGCCACACGTCAGAAATAGTGTGTTATAAAGAGCGTACAGAGTAGAGCAGTGAGAAGCTCCCGTAACTCCGTGATAATGACCACAGTTCTCATTTCAGATTGACATTGGTATCCTGGGTCCTTGAGGAATTTCATCATGTTTTCTTACAATTCGGATGATGAAGATGGAGAAGAATCATTGATTCCGGTGAATCGTAACTACGCTCGTCCCTCCGTCGAACCTTCGATACCAAGGTACTTATTATTTTATGATATACAACTGAGCTCATTGAAAGAAAGAAAAGATGGTCGCCGGTTACTGGAGGTTTCTTTGCTCTCTCATTAATGGTTTCAAGACGGGAAGCAAGTTCCATACATGTTTATTTGTAAGTTCATTTTTATATAGAAGGATTCGCACTTGTGGACTAGGATTGATTTTGGTTAGTTGGTCAGTCTTTGGTCGGGCGCCCCTCATCTTAATGAAGAATAGGCCATGTCATAATCATAATGTGCTAATTCTTCGTAAAACTCTTCCGGTTCGCTTAACTTTGGTAGGTTTTTGTGGTAAAACTCCTTTGGTTATCTTGGGTGCAATACATCTTGACTTTTGATGAAACCCGTTCTCTATGTACAAAACGTGGTGGAATGGTGTAGTGGTTTAGGCGCCACCCCCCACTCAAAGGGTCACACGTTCGATCCCCATCACTGCCAAACCAAGGCATTCATCGATTCATCCCTTCGTGGGCGATAAATTGGTAGTAGAATGTCTACGGAAGTTGAAGCCTCCCCTGGTGCTCCGTGGCTGGATGGGGATGGTAGGCCAAATTCAGTGTGCCTTACAGAGTTTCCCTCTGAGTTGTCCCTTGCAAGTTCCGTAAGGAATTGAAGAACAGGGGTAACTTTAACTTTTTTTTTTTTAAATTATTTTATTTACAGCAGAACGGCGTCTTGTACCTCAGATGAAGATGAAAACTCTTTTCTAGAATCTGGCAAGGTTAGTTGATCAGTTAAAGTTCATTGGAGGATGGGTAGTGTGATCATAATTTGTGAAACCCTTTGAAAGAATGTGAAGTTGCATCTTGGGTGTTGATTACTTGGTTTGTACCCTCGCGATTTGAAAATAGGTTGACGCTTCATTTTTAATAACTTATCCAAAAACAATGTATGTATTTCTTTATCCCATTTTCAGACGAGTCCACCGAATTATTCTAGCTCTTTCTCCCACATTTCCTTTCTACATAAAAAGCCGACTTCAGCAGAAAATTCAACCATCGCAGAGCAAACGGTCATTGCTGCTGGTACGTTTTTCGTGTTTACTGTTGATAGGCCCCTACTATACCACAGATAATGGGAACTCTCAGATCTAACAATTAAATTAGTAAAATCAGGGAGAACGTAAGGAAAGAGTGGTACTCTTCCTCTCTACCTCAAAACTGTCTCAAAAACATTGAGAACGAGACACGGGTAGAAAAAATGCCGGATCCCAACTGCTTTCCAGCCAGCAGTAAGCACAAATTCAACCAAGGTTGAGTTCTCGGGAGAGGCACGGGGCAGTGGCGAGACAACTTTCGTTCTGAGTAATGAGGACGTCTGTTTGTTTCCTTTTTAACATAATGGTTTACTTTTCCGTTCAGGTTGCAGCGAGGCTGCGATCCATGCTGTGGAGAAGTTGTCTCTGTCTGACCTCTACGATGGTGTGGTAGAGGTTGGTCTATTCTTTTCTCAGCTGGTGCTTTGTGTGTCGATAACAAAACTAACAGAATACATAATTACATGTGCAAAGTGGAAAATATGAATATGCGATCGGTTAAAAGCCTACTTCTGATATAAGTTACTGATGTGTTACTTTGCGAGTTCGTTACTTATGGGGGTATTGGTTGCTGAGGCTTTTTTCGGCAACCTTACCTACCGGACAGCGGTAAGGGAAAAAATCAAATTTGCGTAGAACTGAGTGTATTTGGCTGTATTCTTCTCATCATGGTCGTTTTATATACGTTATTCTGTAACTCTTGGTAGATTCCACCTCCACTCCTAGACTTCGAGGCACGTAGCTGTGTTTGCTGAGATTCGTTCAACATTAATGGTTTTACTGTGTTGCAACAAATGTGCAATCATTAATCATCTGTCATTCTCAGATTTAGATTTGCTTCTTACAGTTGCCTCCGAAAGATGATTCTCTTCTAAATGATCAGTTAGAAAGAGATTCAGTAGTCAACTGGGATTCCACTTCCATTTATACAGGGCTGGGGGTCGACGAGAGTGGGAGGTACGTTTAGTTGTTTCTCCTATGTTTGAAACGTGTCTTCTTCTTACATGTGAAGACAGTCTTCTTACATGTGAACGTAGTCGGAAGTTCAGTTTTATATATTGGGATCCTGTTTTTATTCTTCTTAACGTTTTACTATAAAATCTACCCTATCAAAGTTCACGTCTTCAGTTCTTAGATAATCTACTAAAGAAAAGTGTATCTCGGAAAGTTTTACAGTAGTTTATCTGATGTACTCTATCCTTCGATCAAATAGATGGGTATGAAAAAGTTTGATGTCCAGATCTTCTGCACAAAGCTTGTGAAAGAGGGATTACTTGCAAACTTCCACAATACCTAATTTAGTTATACCGGACTATCACTAGTTCGTCTGAGTGAGCTGATGGCAAGCGTTAATAATCAGCTGTGTGTGATGCAAAGAGAAATGGGAAGACACAGGTATAGTTGTTTTTCTCCCACTGTTTCTAAAAAATCTTGTGTGTAATTCGAGATTCATCAAGCTTTCCGATAACAGAGTTTTTTTCTGTTTTCATGATAATATCGTCACAATAGAAGTTTCAGAATTGCAATAGAACAGTCGCAGAAGTCGGGTATGGCAAGGCAGCTGGGATTTGAGGTTAATTTGAATTAGGCTCCCAGTACTTAACAGCGTTGGCTGTATTTTATATTACACGAAACAGTCACTCTCAACGTTAAATGATATTTAGGCGTCACCGATTGTTGTTTAATTCAACAGTTTTTTTCTGTTCTCATGATAGTATTTTGCTTTACTCGAATTTCTATCAAGTATCAAAACTGTATAACGTAGAGCTGATTACCCATTAATTTCGTGTACAAGAACTTTTCAGGATAAAGGCAATCGCATGCAGTTGAACAGAATGTCTGCATCTACAGTCCGAGCATGCAATGGTTTAGCAGAGAATGTTATCAAGTTGAGGAACAGTATACAGGTGAATTCACTCAATTCCAATAGTTCTACTCGATTCTGAAAATCTACAACATGTAACGTAACAAGTTTGTGGTGTTCTTTTTTAAGATTGCTGATTAGACCATATATTTCTGACCAGAAAATAACGAATAATTGGTCTTTTGGGGTCACTAAACATTTGCCGTTCAGATAAATATCTTATTAAAAATGGTGTGATACATTGAAATTGTTTCAGGGAAAAGAAGTAGCAAGTTCATCTTTCGATTACGGTCAGATTGCTTTTGCAACTGTTACTATCTGCATCATTGCGTTATTAGGGAAATCCGTTGTTAAATTGTTATGATATCATAATCTATTGTTATCTATTATAGTTGTTTGCTATTGTTTATATTATTTTGTTATGGACATGAAAATTCAGTTTTGTATAAAATTTCATTTCATCAAAACTGATCACATAATATACGCACATGTTACTAAAAAAAAACGTATTGATCAACAATGAGAAAAAAGGCGATAACAATGTTTCTCCGAATCTCGTCCTTCAGGCGACCGATTCATTGGGAGTCAGCTCATCCAAAGTGTCTGCCAGTCTATCCATCCGGTTTCTCAGAGCATCTACTTCACATCCTCTGAAACATCAAACACGTTGTGTTCTATTCTCTATCCATGATAACTCGATAAAACTCCATCAAAGAAGGAAGATATACTGCAATATTGTGAAGAAACATATCAACTGACGTTCTGTTTATAGTGGCTGTGACAGCACTTCCAGATGGTTGGAAGGAGCGGGCGGGTCCCGACATGGCTCGATTCGCTTCTGCCACCCCGATGGACAACTGAAATTCCCATTCAGTCTGTGTACATCCATGTCAGAGTACTACGGTACAAACCAATAGAAAAGTATACTCAAACCAGTAATGGTAGAACTTATATAGTAGTATTTAACTAACTGCTTGTTCATATAACAATGGCTGAAAACAATTACCTGTGGAAGTTTGATCGAGTATGTGACTATTTGTCTCCTATACTCTTTCAGCGATGACAACATCTTACTCTCCTGACTGCTCAATGGAACTTTGCCCGCTAGACGATTTGCCAACTGCAAATAATACATTGTGAATGCAAGCATGAAGCTAGTATGAAATTTGAGCACATTTCTTGAAAACGAGTTTCTAAGGGAAGTTAACAACGACATTCCATGAACGTCAGCATTGAAAGTTGACTTTACTACCTCTACTATGTTACATTGAATTCAACCGACGAATAACATTGATATTGGGGCTTGCGAAGTATCACGAAATTGACTTACCGAATCAATTCTTGCGAGAAGGGTGACAAGAGACGAATGCTGCTGCTGGACTCGGTCCTTCATTCCCGAGAAAGAATCGAGTAGCTGAAAGTATAACATATATAAATTAAACAAACACGTTAGCAAAATCGTAGATATGGTGCTGGAAATTAATAAAACGAAGTTTCACTACAAAATACTGGAACAGAAAACTATCTGAATGTGGTTCACATTTGATAAAAAATTAGCATTCGGAAAACAAACCCACTCAAAAACACATCTGTTTACTTTATATTTGGTATGGTGATCGTTCGTAAAGAACTATTGTTATGAAAAATCTGGTCGAGAAACTCACACTCAAAACGCGTTGGTTGACAGCATCACGCCTGCTCTTGCACTCGTCAATTTTGTAAGGAACTTCCGACAAACTAGAAAGCTTAGGTCATATAACAAGACTACGTGACAGATCGAAGGTAGTTAACTGTTAATTGGCTAAGGTGAACAAAAGGACCAGTCTTGTCCATATTGACTACAAACTATATTTGTAAGAGTGAAGTGCATTCATATACGACAACTTGATGTTCCACGGGTTAGATTTCGTGAGGTGAGGTGCTCTCTGAACAGAGCTACAGTACCTGACTAGAGCCGCCTTGTAGGCATCTCGGGTGAGGCCCATATTGTGCATGAAATTCGTCGACCACTGATCCATCTCATTCAGAGTTTCCAGTTCAGATATGTTGGGGGAACCTCTGAAAACATCCGAATAGGTATGTAACAATGTGGAAAGACACAACTAGCTTTTCAACAAATATTTAAAGCTAGCGAGCGTTTCAACATATTTCAAGCATTATTTTGAAAAATTGGGATGCTGAGTGAGAGTGTTAAGTAATCACGAAGTGTAGATTGAGAGCATATAAGAGGCGTCCATTTAAATAGTTTTTCAAAATTGAAATATTATGCAAATCTCGTCGTTTTTTCTTGGAGCATGTTTCGATTTAATTTTGCACAATTCTGACCAGATCTTCGGTTTCTAGTCAGAAAACTTACTGACAACTGTCAGAAGTGAAAACGGGCTTTTTGACGCCGGCCAATTAATATTCTGGTTTTTTTGGCATTCGTCAATGAATTGCCTCCTTCATTCTGTGTAATTCTGACCACTGTCAGAATGTTCGCGGGATCGAACCTGCGGGCGCCAGGGCAAAAGGCAGACACACTGCCACTGCGCTACTGGGTCAGTAGTTCGGCTATCGACTGTCGCGGATATAACCTGCGCCAGCCGAATTGTACTGATCGCTCATATAACAAGACAGATTTAAATAATGAAATTTAATGAGAACGATGAATTAAATAAGACTCTAAGAAATTAACTGACCCTTGTCATTCATTTTGACGATAAAGTCTGCGAAACGAAACTGACCATATTCCAGGTTTCTCGGCAATAAATAAAAAATTGACCAGATTTGCAAAATATTTGAATTTCGAAAAACTATTTAAATGGATGCCTCTTATATTATGGCAGGACGTGGACTCTGCTGTACGATTCACGTGTTTCTAATTCGAATGAGAACGAACACGTTGCTAACCTGACACTCGGCAGAATGTGCTTCTTGCTGAGGATAGGATCAAGGACCGTCTCTTTGAAGGACGGTTCGAGGGACGCCGTTGCCGAATCATTCGAGCAGGAGGGTAGCATATCCCATCTGAAGAAAGGGCGTACACCAATACAAATGAGACCCGAAAGGTCACCAATAACAAAACTTCACTGATAGTGATAACTATGTATTTCTCAGACATCACGGCTATTTCGACTAGCTTACAACAAACATCTTGGATGGAAAATGTTGACTCCAGGCTGGACATAAAATTTTTAGTGTTTCAGAATTATTTCAAGTTTATTCATTCACGTCGCTTCTGTTAAGAGGCGGTGATCATGAAGCAGAATCGTAAAATGATGAAAGAACCTGAGGCACGAGATGGCGATGCGTGGCTGAGAGAATCGGGTGGCGAAGACGGAGACTTGTTCACCAGTATCAGAGGCACAGGAAACCACGGCCGTCTGTCCCAGAAAAGCGGCTGCAACACAATTACAGAGTCATTTAGGTAGAGAGAGGGGGGAGCACCGTGTTTGCTCTGAGAAAACAACTACACATTTCCACACAGTTTACTATCTAATAACCAAAGCAGAGAATATTTCTTGAAAAAACAACTCTACAAGAAGAATGTACCAATCTACCTTCTCGATATGATTAGAAGGGTGCTGAGTGTGTAGCAAATGTATAAGTGCAGCACATATTTTGTCTGCTGTCTCTCATATTCGAGACACGATGAGAAAAGGCTGACACTCACTCATTCTATCATTCTTCTCCGATAGGGCCACGATTAGAGAGTGAAGTCGACTGTCAGGCAAACTTGCACACGATGGCGAACTTCTGGGAAAAAAGATAATAGATGGTATTTGTTAGTATTACATTACTGAAATGTAGTTTGACTCGAATAGAAAGGTGGTTCGCTGGGAACGAATAGTCTGTTGTCAGGGGTGAATGAATTGAAGCGAACAGAAGCATACCCGACGAGTATCTGTCCATAGGATATAATCCAGGGTCTGATATCCATGAAGTAGAGTCTGTCGGAAGTTCCAACCAGATAGGAGCAGTCTCTATCGGAGGACAGAAGGCACACATATCTGGCGGGCGTCGGCAGGTTCAAGCGTTCTTGCACGGTCAGACTGCAATGACTAGTCTGGTTGTTGCTCATTTCAGATGGGAACTTATCGTAACATTACCTCCAGTTTATTAAACACAATATCTTGGCATATTTGAATTTATGAATTATTTATATTTGTTTACTGATATGCTCAACTATGACTATGAAAGACAAGGAGAACTGTCAAAAGCATACGTGTACAGAGGAACGATCTATTTCAATGTTTAACAAAAAAATAAGAGCGTTTGCACTGATAACATAAACCTACTCGAATCCTCCACTTTCTGTAGGAACCGCGATAACATGTGTTATGATTCCATTCTGAGATGGATTGAAGATCGCAAGAACAGCAAACACCTGCAACACAAATACCAAATGAATTTACTCACAAGAATTTCAAAATACAACAACTGTAACAAGGCCGGTTTCATAATTTTACGTCGACGCGTAGACAATGCTTTCCATGCGTATTGATTAAGCCCCGCGTTGAATGTCGACGTAATGTATTAATAGATCTCACATGAATTACCTCTTGAAACGGATGTGGCACGGTCATGATAGAGACGGGGTTACACGGGAGGCTCGGGGGCGAAATCAGGGGACGCACAGAGAACGAATCATCACCTGAACCAAATATGGATGTCATTATCGGGACATTGATAGTAATGGCTTCGTTGAGGGCAGCCGTTCTCTACCTAGAACATCCTCTTCATCCGCCCCAAACACCTATTTGACGCAGCGCTCCAAGCTTTTTTCTGACAATGACTAGGTCGGTTGTACTAGGTCTCCAAACTCTTATGTGTGTCACAAACAGTATTAAAATGCAGAAAATTGCAATGAAATGCGTTCAAGTGTGCGTGCACCGCCAATGCTCCTCAGGAAAAAGGGACAAGGGGGTGGCGCTGCCGAAACTTGTTGGCAATAGTAGGTTTCGCGGAATCAACAAAAAGAAGTTGAGAGTCCGAGATTTGAAAAGAAAAAGAAAAAAAAGGTATTTGGCGTCTTAGAGCCCTTCGGTCCCTCGGTGGTGTGAAATGGTCAAACACATTCAGACAATTCGTCTACTATGGACATCAACCATACTAGTGTTCTTCCTCGAAGGTCAAAGGTTTCAACTGGACAAAAAACAACAGACCGGTTATGAAAGCAGCATACATGTCCCCTTCAGAATCGATGGCTATGAGAGAGGGATGGCCATTCTCGCAACCAACAAAGTCAAACGAAACTGAAATAGAATAGTCAACAAAGTCTAATAACTGGGAACCAATCCCGTTTGGGCTGGCTAGGTTGGAATGAACCCCAAATGAGCTCAAAGACAGATGCGCCAGTCATACTCAAGCAAAGTTGTCCGAATAGTGAGAATCAAAAAAAAAAGAGAAAAGACGCGGGCTTTCTTCATTAAAAACGTCAAGCAAGAGGGTTCAAAATATGTGAGATAGCAACACGTATTTTTGCGGAAAATCTTCACTAATACACTACACATACACACGGCTTGAACCAGTAATTTGCACACGAATCAATGACAGTCATTCACAACATATTGAGTGCAGCCCACCTAAATTTTTGAACAATCCAAAACGATTGGATGAAGTTTTATCCGTGGATAGGAAAGGTGAGAAGTCGATGGTAATACAGTCCGAATAGTCATCCCGATCCAGTGCATATATACTGGAACAAAACAGATACAAACTATAGACGTAGACTGTGAATCGATAACTGTCGATTCCCCGCAATGGCATTACTAAATAGTGGATATCTATTGCAACGCTAGCAGAGAGTTTCCCACCTCACCACATGGTATCTACTATCTATATTATGAATATCAGATATGCCTGGAGCTTTCCTCTTACTTTTATCATTATTAATAAACCGGCACTTACCGAATGCAGGAATCAGAGAATAGGAAAGCAATGTGATTATGGAAGATTCCGTTAGAAGGTAGCCATCTCTCCATTAGCACAACTGTTCTTCGATTCTGCATCCATGCTCCGGATATAACAGAACACCTGAACGGTCATATGGGTAGGAGAAACATAAGGGTTCAGTTTTGTGGAGACTGTGGACGTCGCATTGAGGGAGCACTTCAAGACTGGTTTTTAAGAATCAGGAAGCAGACAATAACAAGTCTTAATCATCTCGATCTATGCATCTTTCTCTAACTACAATCAACCAGCTCGAAACTACACAACTCAATTACGTATCACAGAGCACAACAAGAACCAGTGGGTTCACATGCAACATGTTAGAAAGATTGCATTAACGTCGAACAATCATCAACGCTATTACTCGTTTGAACAACCGCGAATAGGTATTCACATCATGATTGGGACTCAGAACTCACTCGCAGAAATACTCTTTCTTTGAGCCTCTCAAAGAAATGATTTCGGGCAAGATCAGTACTAGATGAATTGATCGTTTCCCTATCAGGACAACTCTGAAACAGTATAAAAGTAAATGTCATATTCGAAATAAAAATATGTGAAAAACACATTCAAGGAACTTTTAACTTTTTTAAACAAAAATAAATGAACGTTCCATAACACGACAAATAGTTTCGTGAATACAGTGCAAACTGTACTTTGCCGCAAAAATCAAACTACAATAGTAATATCGATACGTTATTAGAGAAAGAGAGAGGGGGAATAGAGGGACAGAGAGATTCATGAAAAGCTTACCTGGAACAATCTTCTGAGACTGTGATCCTGTCCACTGTAGCGTTGGGTTGAATTGCAGGAGACAGGTTGATCTTCTGGAAACTCGTGAACATGGAAGTTCTCTTTCCGCAGATAATAAGCATGGTACGCACACGCAGCCAAACATTCTAATCCCTGTTTCATTGAAATAAAACATACACATCCTAAAATAGTTCATGTTTGATAGTATCGAGCCGTGTATGGACCTGGAAGCTTCCCTAAAACCTATACATGTCGAAACACTGTAAGGTAGTTTCTCAAACTCCTGAGACATTCTTGTTGCTCAACAACTCGTGCACGCATCGTGAACAGACCAAGCGCAATTGATCAAGTACATACTACATGAACTACGGTCAACAACTGCTACAAATAATAGGTTGCGGCAGTCCCGCGCAGCGCCCAAATCAGCCACAAAAGTTTGTTGAACGACCGCGAGTTGAGGAAAACTCTTTTTCTGACAAATGGTCGGGGTTGCGTAGTTGGGTAGGATTGTCGCCACTCCATGCGCGGGGACGAGTTGTCCGTAAACTATAAGTTCAAAACATGAAAAGGGTGATGGCGGTTCATCTAGCAAAATTGACTGTGATTGTTTCAAAACAACTAACCAGGTTTCCAGAGAACTCGAGTTTGTCCTGTGTCTGTTGTAGAGAAGACAGCAGGGACATGCTTCCCTCGGAATAGATGAGTATGCCTTTCTTCTTGAAGGCAGCCACGGCGAAATCATCAGCGAGGAATGAGGAGCAGAAGTGTTCCAGATCGAGCCGCATCTATTATCAACATTAAAGAAGGTAAAAACTTGTGAAGCAGCAATTCCGTGAGATCAGGTAGATAGTTTATACTACAAAACATGAAAAATTAAACCAAATGAGCAAATGAATAAATCGGGGCAATTAGAACCGCAACTGGAACTTAATGGTATTCACGAAACATTTTATTGTAGATAAGAAAGAAAAACATAAACATCTCACAAGATACTACGTTACTACTCAGTGGGATACAATGACATTTCATAAACGCATACATAAAAAAACTATAATGATAAGGTCAGTGTTATGAGCACACATGTAATAGACAAACAATAATGAAAGTTTTGATGCAAAAGAAATTCACAATTGCTAAGAAATTAGAAGTCGATACTGAGTGAAGTTAGTCATATGTTTCTATGAGATCAACTAGTTATGTAACAGGGATTTCTAGTTCCATTAACTTGCATTATTATTGTTGTTATTTATATTTCCAACTGCTCCTATGTGTTCTGGAAGTCGATGTGAAGATATGGTGACATTCACATCGGAGAGACCAGATGAGCATCGAACTTTTTTCGGAGTCTCCGTCCTGAAATTACAAACGAGGAAATGAGACCAGCGTCAGCCTATGAGGTGAAAGAAAACTGCGAGCGAGAAAACCCACGTCAGTCTAACTGTGAGAAGTGATCCAACGCATTAAGAGCACGAAACTTCTTGGAGCAAATAATAATAATTCATTCGTTCATATGTTTCAGAACAGACTTCAAACAAAAAACTATCTAATTATATGAACTCACGGAAAAGGGGAAAAAGAAAAGAGAATACACCAACACAAAATTTAGACATAAAACATTACAAAGCTAATAAAAATTACTGAAAGACTAATAGTAATAGTAACTGCCTCATAAAACATTAGGAAACAATCACACCTAGTAAAACCTTAAATATTAAAACAACAAACACAAAGCGCCAAATCTACTCGCATCCTCATTATAATTTGCAGCAACTAGAACCTAGCAAAACAGTTTGTAATTATGGTTTCGAAAGCTTATCGTGTTGAAATTATTTCACCAAGTCTTCAAAATGGGGCCAAACGTCTACGGCGTAATGAAATGAAAGTCGGATGAACTTGGGATCAAACTACAATAATAGGGCCGTTCATTCATACGATTATAAACTGATGGAGAGTATGAAAATGAGAGATTGAGACTATTTCGTAATGTCCGGCACAGAATTGTTCTTATAAGAAGGGCGAGAGACATTATAGGAAGAGATATAGATTTATGATTAGGAGTATAATAAGAGGAATGAAAAAAGTGGTAGTTTCTTTCGTTAAAAAATGACTAGTTGAACATACTTTACTCAACTCATCTTATTACAAATACAAAGGTATGTTAAAGAAAGAAATCGGAAATCTTCCGTTCAGTTTCATAGCAACCATGAAAACTAACCGTTTCGATGTGCTAGCTCTGAGAATGGAACCGGATGGTTGTATTTGTTGATCAACTTCAGAATTTGCAGCCTGGAACAATGTGAGTTCATTCAGTTCATTGTATTGGAATTATCAATTATGGACACACGTAGGGGACCTACTAATTACCGCACCCGCACCGGGAGAAATACCGCACCGTACCGCACCACCGCAAATTTGCGTATTTTTTTCAAAAATTCCAAAATCTTCCATTCTGCAAACAAAATAGTTTCTAAAGCATAAATCCTATCCTTTTCATCACTTTAGACACATCAAGTCTGAACATGATGTCTAATGACCGATCACAATGAGTTTATTCCCCTTATCTGCAATATTCGGTTAGTGTATTTGTTTAGAGATTCTATCAGTTCATTCTGCAAGTATGAGCTATTCAAACCTGAAGTATTTGGTGGATTTCGTTTTCTGCTTAAAATTGACAATACTCGTCAATGAAAAAACGAGCAAAAATCTTTAACTCTGTTATGGTAATCCTCCAACGGGTAAAAATATCATACCCTGGTAAGAATAAGTTGATCTTCAAGTTTCTGTACTCAACTGCGAATTGGTTACTATATTCATCGAACCCTGCACCTAAGAAATTTTTCGACTGTTTCCAGAAAGGTTTCTCAAATCTGTTGTCGTAGCAGCTAGGACTTCGTTAGGAGCAAACTATATGTCGAATGCAGAGATCCAGCTCTCATGAACAGAGATAAAAGAAAACATATTTACACGTTTAGAATCACCGTTCAGTTATTAAACGCGAGGTCACGTATACGTTCCATACTGTCTCGTACTTCACATTATTTGTACTGGATGGAAGGGTTATAACAACGGCTATTCAGAAACGGATCTAGAAATGAAAAAAACACACTATTGAGACAGGTGAAGTTGGCGATGAATAGTTTCACTGTATATCTGAATCGCGCGCAGCGCTGTGCGAGATTTGTCTTTGGTCCGGCTAATGCGCGCTTTCATTTTTTTTAGTTCACTCTCAAAAAGGTCCAATTGTGCAAATCAGAACTTTTTATGATTTGCTGATTTTCTATGGCACATTTTATGTTCGAAATTTGAACAAAATTGATTGAGTTTGAGCCGAGTTATGACGTTATGCGCTTCATGCAGACCGCCAACTTCCGCCGTGTTTCCTTCCGTCCTTCCGTCTGTGTTGGTGCGCACTCCTGGGAAATTTTTATGTGTGAACCGATTTGACTGAAAATTTGGGACACGATAGATATCCCACTCAAACCTTGGGGGCGCAAACTTTTTTTCGAAAAAATTTTTTTTTCATCAAGTTATAGGTCTTTGAAAATGTCTCTGCGTCTCTTCATTTCGTGCACTCTCTCGCCCTCTCTGTCGGGGTAAATCAAATTGCGTTATAACTCAGCTCAGTCCTAACCAATTCAAGTAAAATTTGAAGTATGATACCACCACATGAACTGACATCGATTTAGATGTAAGTCTTCTACTGATGACGTCATCGAGGATTCTGGAGCTCGGATGACGTCATTTTTGAAAAGTGCAAGGTTGACGTCACATTTATTTTCAAATGATGGTAATATCTTAGAAAGGGTCAATTAACGGTGAAACTCAATCTAAGAGTGACGTATTCTGGGATTCTGGAGACCAGATGACGTCATTATTGAAAAGTGCAAAGTTGACGTCACATATATTTTCAAATGCTGAAAATATCTTAAAAATGGTACATTAACGACGAAACTTTATCTAAATATGACTTATTCTGGAAATCAGAAGGCCAGATGACGTCAACTTTTAAAAAAATTGACGTGAAATATGTTTTCGAATGCTGAAAGTGGTCAATTCACGATGAAACTTCATTCAAACATGACGTATTCTGGAATTCTGAAAAGCAGAGGGCAGAAAGTAAGTTTTTAGAACTGCAATGTTGACGTCATATTTTTCTCAAATGATAGTAATACTTGGCAAGTGGTTCATTAAGAAAACAATTTAATCTGCACCGTCCAGATCAAACCACATACCTACGGCATGTATACAAAAAGAGAAAAAATCATGAAAAAGTGGGGGCTCAACGACTGTGAGATTTGTCTTCTGCTGTGCGCCCCTTAGACAACTACTCTCAAATGGAGCAGCTACTGCTACAAAAACCGAAAAATACTCATGTATAACTGTTAATTACAAACATACAAAAGTCGTAAAATATTTTCTCAAACCTGTAAACTAGAATCTACAAATCACAGATGTTAACTCAACGTAGTCAATTATAGAGTTCCTGGTTTTGTGCACAATGGTTGGTGTTTTTGATCATTACTTCAATTCTAGGTGCTATAACGTTTGGCATATTATTCAACAGTTGTTCTCTCTTTCGCAGCTGTGACTTGTAGATTCTAGTTTACAGGTTTGAGAAAATATTTTACGACTTTTGTATGTTTGTAATTAACAGTTATACATGAGTATTTTTCGGTTTTTGTAGCAGTAGCTGCTCCATTTGAGAGTAGTTGTCTAAGGGGCGCACAGCAGAAGACAAATCTCACAGTCGTTGGGCCCCCACTTTTTCATGAATTCTTGACATTGTTTTAAGTTTCTAGTGGAGCAAAAGCATCATGGGTATGGTACTCAGTGCTTCTCTTCTGCTGATGAGCAGCTTTTTCTATCCATTCGAATTCGATAACTCACGAAACACGAAAGTGACATAAAGGCATGAAATTTGAAGTTGCACAACAGAAAACGAAAATACAATACTGAGAGCGTATACATATGTTCTTCTAGTGAGAAAATTTCACAGAAAGTTTTCTCGAGATCACTATTTTTGTTTTAGATTAAAAAGGATAGGATTTATGCGTTGGAAAGTATTTTGATTGCAAAATTGGAGATTTCGAATTTTTCGAAAAAAAAAACGCAAATTTGCGGTGGTGCGGTACGGTGCGGTATTTTCAAATCGCGGTGCGGTAATTAGTAGGTCCCCACACGTAGGATAACATTGGTTTTTACTGGGGTATGCTGAACTTTTCATGATGGATGGTGCTCAATAAATCGTTCATGAGAATCATATCAGAACAGGTGATATGTCTCATTTTTCCGTAAGAGGATACCAATTTTACTTGAAACCCCAAATCGACACTACAATTAATCCCCTATGACCTGGCGAAATGAGCAAATTGTTCAAAGAGAATGTGATCTATTTTATTTCAAACCATCAACTTATTAGATCTCTTTTCGGGAGTCACCCAGAAAAAAATAATACCTGCTTCATGAAAAGCTCTCTCAGGGTTTCCTTCATCGCTTCTAGGTCATCTACCTTCATATCGATGGACGTCAGTGGACGTTTCAGCATATTCGAGTGATCTGAAAATGAACTTGATATTGAACACATAACAGCTACATCCACCATTATCTACTCTAACGAGAGTTGGAGTAGTATCTCCGGAGAGAAAAGTCGATACTTTGGTGTGTTGAAGATGAAGTATGAAAAATAAGCAGATAATCGAATAACACATAAATGAAGTCACTTTTAATCAGTAGAAAAGACAGTGGTGCTAACAGAAAGAACACAGCAAAATAAGAGTAGTTGGTGAGTGTGTGGTGAAGTTGTGCCCTTCCTTAATAATCGTTCGTTGTTGGTGCGGTGCGGTGGTAGGTGTAGTTGTATCCGTTTACGCCAACTACACCTCCGTGACGTCATGACATAAATACCATAGGAAATTTACCCGTGGGCTAAACATTCGCACCGTGAACTTACCTTTTATATACGCATATATAACATCCAAATTATAGAAATATTCAAATTATTCACAAATAAATATTCAAGTTCAAATTTGCGGTCGAGAAAGGTAACGTGCCCCAATGTCAAAATTCACCGCACAGTCCTTTAACCAAACGTTCGTTCGTTTCTGATTTAATTTTTTATAGGTATTTTATAAATATTATTAATATTGAGTGCTTTATTATTAATCAGTGTTATCGGTCGTTGTAAGTGTTATTCACATTCATGTTATTCAGAAGGTCACGCCAGCGGTACCTCTCGATGTCATTCAATAATCGATACAGTGGAACGAGAGGACCTCAAAACACGGTCAAAAAGTTCAAGGATGAAGAAGATGGGGAGGAATCCGAAGAAAAACCGATAAAAGAGATTAAAGAAGGTCAGATTCACTCAAACTGGTTCATTTCAAACTGCTGTTATTTCGAAGTCCAAAAGAGATTTCTCGTTTGTTCTTGTAAGAAACGGTGCTAAGCTTTTTGTTTTGATTATCTTCGATTACTGCTTCATTTACAAGATACTTTTTCTTACAGATGAATCGGTCCACGTGAATCGTGCGAAAGAGTATCATAAGGATGCTAAATTAAAACAGTGGCGTATGATTGTGAGGAACCTTCCTTTCAAGGTATGATTTTTGAAAACTTGAATATTTCTCATGTTGGTATCAGTTTAGAATACAGAAACGGTACTGCTAAATATGGAACTCGACCGGATACCGCAAAGTCGGATTGAATCTAAGAACGGTTGAGTATTTTTCGGTCATTTCTTGTTCAAAAACGATTTCCATTCGATAGCAGTTGTTTATTACTGTTGTGTTTCAGACCAAAAAGGATGATCTTCAAAACATCTGCAGTAAATTTGGAACGTTCACCGATATTGTGCTGCCGCCATCCAAAAAAATGCCAGGAAGGTTGGTTTGCACCGAAATTATGTTTTATTGGGAATTCAAAATTTTGCTTGATTTGTTCTTCATTGTTTGTATTTCAGCATCGCTGGGTTCGCTTTCATACAATTCAAAGAAGAGTCCAGCGCAGAGAAAGCTAAGGAATATTTTAACAGTAACAAGTTCAAGGTATGTCAAAAATCTTTTCTTTGGTTAATTTTTCATCCACTTTTCAGGTTTACTCTCATATGCACTTGAGGTCACTTTGGTCGAAAACGTTACAATTGACATTCTTCTCCAAAAAATAAGTCTGTGAACAATTTATCACGTCTTTCATTCCAGGGCAGGTCAGTTGCGGCTGATTGGGCTATTGCGAAGGATACGTTTGAAACGAAATCGTTCGAAGGTTTGTGAGGATTGAGAATTTGATGCGCGTGTGTGCTCAGTTTTAGTCTTTGTAGTTAGTTTTAGATATCATCTGTACAACATATCACTAATTATTCCTAATAGTGTCTTTTCTTTTCACTCCTTCGGCATTATCACACGCGTTAACAGCGTTGAGCATGGTATATGTTAAATTATTGTGTATATTATTTAAATACTATTCTCAGAGCGCGAAAAATTGAAGCAAAAGGTGAAATCGGAGAAGGAAGAAGAAAAGAAATGTGCAGTGAAAGAAGAGCATGCAGCTGATTCTTCGGAGGAAATGAGGTAGCGCTATTTTTCATGGAGCAGCGGATCTTATCGTAATCAATGATTCAGTTTCATTTAGAATTTTGTTTAAATACTGGAGTTCCTTCCAGCTGACTGCTGACAGCTGGTTGCTCAGTGATAAATTCGGAGGGTGTAACTACCTGTGGTATGTAAGAATGTCATTTCATCCATGTTACTCTTGTTTTAACTTCAAAAATGGTGACTTTATAGCGATGAAGAGGTAACGGATGTGAGTGACACTGATTCGGACGACAACAACGACGAGACAATGGAGGTAGACGAAGATGAGAAGAAAGACAGTGGAAAGAAAAATGGGAAGAGCAAGAGGAGTAACACGGACACTGCCGTCGAAGAGCAGAGGGTCGTTTTCCTCAGGTACCTAAACTGTCCTTGATAGGATCGCTCGACGCGATATTCTGTAATCAGTGTGAATGTTCCACATTTTGAACATAATGGTAGATACATATTGGGAGAGGATGATAAACATACTCCCTCAGGGAAACATGTCATTTGACGAAAGTTTGAGTAACGTGCTTCCTTTTGGAACAAATGCAATTCGGCAAAACTGGCATTTTTGAAAAAATATAAAAACATGCTCGAATCAGGTTACGTAATGTTTTTTTGATTGTTATATTTATTGGAACTCGAATGAATTCACACAAGCACAGTTTTAAATGCTCTCACGATCCCATTTCCCTTGTTGTAGTTCATCTCACACATAAGTCATTTTATTTGCAGGAACGTTTCTTTTGATACGGATGGGGATAAGCTCAAAGAATGTATGGGCGCGTACGGAGATGTTCAGCTCGCCGTTATTTGCAAGTTTCACGAAAGTGGTCATTCCAAAGGTGACTTTGCGTATTTTATGTGAATTATCTTCAGTTTCAACGTTGTCATGTGTGGAGTTGTATACTGTTATGAAGATTTACATTACTTCGACCCTCGGGCCACAGTCAAATAGCCACAACCTCAACCTATAAAAGTGGGATTCGTTTGTTCACCAGAAAACGAACTGTACCAAAATGCATTATCTTTCAATCGTCAAACTCATGTTTGAAAGAATTTCGACGGTTTTATTGACGAACTATGGAACTGATTCTGGTCATTATTATGGTTGTCTCACGATTATAACAAATAGCACTCAGCAAACCTACCGGTCAATGACGGTGCACCGACAGTCGGAGGGGTCCGACTTGTCGCGACAGAAATAGAAAATCACTCATTTACTACTTTAAATTGACAATAAATGAAGTAGGATAGACAATTTGAAGAAATTGATGGATATCATCATGTAGAATGTGAAAATATGTAGGTATTATTGAATTTATCCAATTTTGAGAAATTTACCGGTGAAAAGCAAATTTTCATAAAAAGGTCGAAAACTGAGAAAAATAACCTATTATCATGTTTATCGCGTTATAGTTGAAGATTACATTCAAAATAGTAGTAGAAATTATCTCCTTTTTCCGAAATGCACAAACTTTCTTCGGCCTTATCATATGAAACATGCAAAAATTTGAATAAATTTTGCCGCCGTCGCGACAAGTCGGTCCTGATTCAGGATTTCCGACAGTCGGCGCGGTTTTCGACTGTTTTCGCGATTTAGTCGGTTCCCGTCATTGACGCCAAAGTTACGGAGCAGTACGTTGCTGTTTTCGGGTTGCCTCAGAGTTAGCGAGTGTTGAAACCGTTCGCGCGAGTAAGTATCAAGATTTATTTTAGGAACCGCCTTTGTTCACTTTTCGTCTTCTGAAGAGGCGGCTGATTGTGTAGAAGCTTCGGAGCAGGGAGAAATAACGATAGGTATGTCTCTATACACGGCTGACATTGTTAGATTTGAACTATAAGTATTTTCTCCTGTCTGTAAAGAGCAATTTTAGTCGTGTTGTCTTGTTCCCTTTTTTCTTCGTCTGTACAATAAGAGGAAATGCGTTTGTGAGTATAATGAGGAACTGAATCTATTTGTGTGCTGCATGCTTCATTCAGTTGTCATTCTTCTCACTATTCAGATGATCGCGAGATAAATGCCACCCTTGCCATACAACGTGAAAAGGCGGGCGAAATGGAAAAGGAGAAGTTCACCAAGGTATATTGTTACACATGTATATCTTATTCTATATCTCAGTCGCTTCAAACTATTATGAATTAGTAAAAAGTGGGGGAACCAACAAATGTGTGAGTTGTGTTTGGTTCGACCTTGATATCAGCAAAAAGTGAACGATACGAATTGCTGTGATACTGTAGCAGAAGTATTCTGCAAAAATAGAACAATACAAATGTTGCACAATGGTTCACGAAGCCCGCATGATATTTCAGAAATTGCCGAAGGGTATTTCATGAGTACTTTGACGACATGCGTGCGTTGTGAACCATTGTGCAACATTTGTATTGTTCTATTTTTGCAGAATACTTCTGCTACAGTATCACAGCAATTCGTATCGTTCACTTTTTGCTGATATCAAGGTCGAACCAAACACAACTCACACATTTGTTGGTTCCCCCACTTTTTACTAATTGTCCTTTTTTTGCTAGTTGTACTCCTACAACTTCATATGTTGCCTATTCACAGAGTGGATCTTGTGAACTCATTATATTAATATGGGAATCTCAGTTTTGTTTGTGCACGAAGCCGAATGCAGACCATAAAATTGCTGGTGTTGTAATATAACGCAGGTTACTGGCTCTGTGACTATCAACAACTGAACAAAAACGTTCCGATTGACATGTACACCGCTTTTAGCGGCGATAAGCGATGGGGATTGGCGCCATTGACCAATCTACAATTAGAGACACCAACTCACTTACAATATAGCCATTATTTCCAATACCACATCAAAAACCTTCGTTGAAACTTTTTTTCATTCCTGCGTCAATTGACACACGAGTCTGGCGCCAGAACGAAACGAAATTTTCTAGGTTTTTCAGCTACCAGTACACACTACATGTGTCAATTACTGAATGGAGCAATATTCAAACTATTCGATTGTCAGTTTCGTGTTTTTTGTTTTGGCGCCATTTGGCGTCTGTTCCGAGCCAGACGATAAAATTCGATTTTGAATTTGTGGATCTTTATTTCACATTGGAATATTCAATATCTGTTAACTCGAAACAGTTTGATTAACAATAACTGATATTTTTCCAACTTTGGCGCCAATTGGCGAAAGCGCACAGTGCCAACAGAACTTTTTTTATTTTTAGATTGAGCATACTTGCCATGTGATAGTTATTTAGTGTACCGAATTTCAGACGATTCCATTGACGCTGTCGTGAGTTTGGGTTTTGGCGCCATCTGGCGCCTGGTTCGAGCGCCAGAAGAAAAATTTCAGTTTTGGAAAAAGACTTTCACACTTTTCACCAATTTATTCAATTTCTATTAGTGTTCAACATTTTAGTTGACGATAAATGGTGTTTTGCCGTTTTTGGCGCCTATTGGCGCCAGCGCCGGGCGCCAATGATGATGTATTCATCTCATATTTGGCGCGACGGGCTAACTTTTGCATTATAACTCATGTTTCAAATTTCAGCTAAATCGGTTCCTTAGTTTTTCCAATAGTGGTTTTTGGCGCCTATTGGCGCCCGCGCCCGGCGCCAATGAGGAGCTATACATCTCATATTTGGCGCGATGGGCTAAGTTTTGCATTAGAACTCATGTTTCAAATTTCAGCTGAATCGGTTAAATAGTTTTTCCAATAGTCGTTTTTGGCGCCTATTGGCGCCCGCGCCCGGCGCCAGAGATTACATATACATTTCATACTTGGCGCGACGAGCTAACTTTTGCCATAGAATAGATGTTTCAAATTTCAGCCAAATTGGTTCAGTAGTTTTTCCACTACGATGCGGACAGAATTCCGTGAGGGACGAGGGACGAGTGACGAGGGACGAATTACGGCGGAACTTTTCAACAACGACACGAAACCATAACTCAGGCGAAAATAATCCGATTTGGCTGAAATTTTCACACAATGTTCAATTCTTGATTCTCTAACGTTCTCTACTTTTAGTTTTCAAAAAAAGAATATGTTTGAAGATTTTTGTTAATTAAAAGGAAAAAACGAGTCCGCAATGGCCAAACCAAAGACAACTCACGCAGAGCGCTTCGCGCTCCGCGCGATATGTATAATTGTATTTACATCTTAATATCTATGTTTCTCAGACTCCTACCGATAAGAGAAATCTACGCCTTCTTCGCTTTGGTTTGATTCGAGAAGGGACTAGCGCCGCGAATGGAATGAGTGCCGAGGTTTTTACTAAATTATTTTAGAACTTCTCTCAGAAATGTACGGAAATAACTATTGTCTACTGACATAGGCGAGATTCAGGCAGTGATTTGATTTTCGGGCGACCGAAATAGTATTTTGCAAAAAATAGGAGCAGTAAAGATGAGTAATGTTCCCCAAAAACACGAGTAGACGCCTCCTATATTGGCAAGTTTATTCTTTTTGCATTATTTGTTTTCTTATATTAAGTTTCCATTTTGTTCAGGATGCAGCTAAGCGAGTACGGTTGACGGAAACCACAAAGAAGAAGCTGGAGAACCTCCACATGTTGGTCTAATTCTGTTTAGTCCTAGAATGCGTAATTATATCTTCTATTCATTTTTTATAATTCTGAATCGTCATATATGTGTAATGTGTTCCTTGCAGGTTCGTTTCGCCAGTTCGTCTACTAGTCCATAACTTGCCTCCCAGCATGACCAACGAGCGGTTGAAGATGATATGCAGGTACACATTTTATGTTCCATTGGCATGTTTGAAGGAACTTCTGACATTTTTGTGTTTAGAGTCTTCCCAGTATCACTAAGTTTAATTTTTCGATTACCAAAGCTAGGAGGTGGTGTTAATTGTAATGTCTCGGTGTTTGGTTATGTATTCTCAGAATTCACACATTTATTATATTTTCCATGTTTCGAAGTTTTGGAACTAATCATGGTTTCTATTCAGAGAGGCAGCTGGTCCACAAGCTTTTGTCAAGGAGTGCAGAATTTGGAAGGATACTCAACGAGTGAATGCCAAGGTGCCTTTCGAACTTAAAATTTGATATTTTTCCTGGTCTTGCATTTGCAGCCTTCCTTACTGTATACTTACCCATACTTACATTGATAATATATCAGTTTTCAGGGTGAAGCAAAGTCGAAAGGTTTTGCGTTCGTCGGATTCACAGATCACAAAGATGCAATGAAGTGTTTGGAAAAACTGAACAACAACCCCAAAACCTTCACCAATGAAAAACGACCGATTGTGGAATTTTCGGTGGAGAATCTTGCCGCTCTCCAAGCGAAGGTTGGTTTGAAGTGTTATTTTTCGTTTTCCCACCATGGCTTCGTTGTTGGGGTTCGGGTTGGATCATAGGTAAATAAATGGTCAAAATGCGTCGACCGGTGCAAGTTTTTGTCCGTTTTCTGGAAACACTCATTTCCACCAGCAAAACTGTTTAAAACGCAATGAACGAGAAAAAAACACTTCTGCCGGAGTATCATGCCTATTTTCCGAGTTACGCACGTTCATTGCAGTTGCACTGCCACTGAACTATTTTACCGATATCGTTGGTTCATTAATTGACTGTTTGATTCAGGAGCGACGTATGACGACTGCCAAGGGAGAGAAGGTGTCCTTCAAGGAAGTCAACGAGAAAGTCAGGAAACAGGTATGATACGTTGTTCAGATCGACTTAACACACCATTCGATCATTAAGATTAGTGTATCTGGTTCTATCGGCTGTCATTTCAAAACGAAAGGGGGTGGGTTGGTAGGTGAGTGAGTCGATGATTGTGTTCTACTAGAACTGAGGTGACTTCTGCTAACAACTTCTCGTTTTCCGTGTTGCTTTTATTTTTATGTTTCGAATAGACCTTAGATAATGAAATATACGAGTTAGCTCTGCTAGGCTTTGCCAGTCCAATATCAAGCGGAGAGCTTCGCGTGAGTAGTATTATATTATTTTTAGTATATATTTATTAACAGGTGCAAGAGTCGATTGGTCAAGTGCATGCAGCCGGTATGAAGTTCCTTCCCAAGTTCCTGGGAAAGAAGATGAGGCATAGAGACATGAGCAAGAGCAAGCAGAAGAAGATGGGAATCAACAAGGTATTGCTGTTTGTGACAGTTTCCTCTTGGGTGCTGTACAGTTTTATTGGTTTTATTATATTTTTATTTACATTCTTATGTTTTTATTCGAGGTTTCAACTAGGATTTCGATATTTTTCACGTTCTAGAACCTTTAGTGTTCTCATTATAGTTTTGTTGATTTTTTACTGCACTCGATTCGAGATTTGATTTTTATCACCCTCTTCCAGAATAAGAAAGACAAGCAATCAAGAGCGGTACCCAAAACTGCTCAGGCCGGAGTAACCAAGGGAGCTAAGAAGGGTGGAAAGAACAAGAAAGCCATGACTAAATATCTTGCTCTTTCATCGTAAATATTTCGTTATTTTCAGTTTGTTTTACCTTGCTCTATTAGAAAAGTTTAATTCATGTTGTTATGTTATGTTAATGATTGTGCGTTGATTGTTATTTGTTGGTCCATTGAAATGTTTTGGCAATGAACATTTCCATGTGTGTTGTTTGTTTGTCGTTATTTCTTCAATGGGTTATCGGCCCGCCTCATATTGATTTTCTTTCGTAATACTCTGTCCAGCGGGGTACCAACTAGTTCATTCGACAGCGCTCTCGTCTCGAGTTTCTATATTGTCTGATAGCTTATTGTATGGTTACCGAATTGTCTGAGCTTGAACCTTCCAATTATTTTATTTATCATACTTTATTTTCAATTTGAGACATTAGTCGTTTTGGTTAAGAGGCCTGTCAGGTACAGCTAGTTGTCAATATTATTTAAAGCTAGAGACAGCTGGCAACATGTGGAGACGACTGCACCCCTTTTTGGTTCAATTTATAGCAATAAAGGGAGAATTTATGAACTCTAATTGGTTTTTTGATGATATTTATTATCGTTGTGATTTGGTACCAGTTTCGATGATTCTCCGTTTCTGCCCTTCTGAGTTGGTTCGTGCTGATTTGTGTACAGATGCTTTCAGCGGCGTTATCCTCTTCTCGCCGTCTAATCCATTCCTCTTTCGTCGCCATGTCTGCCGCTTTCTACGAGTTCTCTGTCAAAGATGCCGATGGCAATCCCACCAAGTTGGGAGACAAGTACAAGTTGGTATTTATATTTATTTCTTCAAAGAATGTTCAAGCCCTCGGACAAATGCGATTTTATGGAGTAAACTTTGTGCACAATAGTCCATCCAATTTCACTTGTGACTATACGATATCGATTTATCGAAGGCGAAACTGTATTTGAAGCTCATTCGTAATCTGTATAATGCAATTATTTTTTTTACCGTAATTCTTTATTTCAGGGGAAAGGTGGTTATTGTGGTGAATGTTGCCTCACAGTGTGGCCTCACCAACTCCAACTACACACAGTTCAAGGTACAACTTTTCAAACCTTTCGGAGTTCTCTAGTTTTGAATATAAGATAAATTATAGTTGTTGTGATAGAGAACTTCATCATCATGTTGAATATGAATATCAGTTCAAAGTGCAGCCGTTAAAGCCAATTTCCCTCATATCGTATAACAATACACTTCTCTTTCCTCTTTCCCTCTCTCTCTCTGTCTCTGTCTCTCTCTCTCTCTCTCTTCATCTCTCTGACCTTTTTCTATTATTATATTTACAGGAACTTCTCGATAAATACAAGAGCCAAGGATTGGAAGTGGCCGCGTTTCCCTGCAATCAATTCGGAGGACAGGTAAACTCAATTCAAATATTCTTTAATTTTTTGTTTGAGCCCGGCTTTGTTGTAATATCTTACTTC
The DNA here is from genome assembly GCA_964036275.1 of Litoditis marina. NCBI lineage: Eukaryota > Metazoa > Nematoda > Chromadorea > Rhabditida > Rhabditidae > Litoditis > Litoditis marina. The sequence goes on along the minus strand of OZ038436.1, from coordinate 23,758,617 downwards.
CAATATATTTATCCGTAATTATGAGTTTGTTTTCAGGAACCCGCCTGTGAGATCGACATCAAGGGGTTCGTTCAAGACAAGTTCAGCTTCGAGCCAGACCTGTTCGGCAAAATAGATGTTAACGGAGACAAAGCCGATCCACTCTACAAGTTTCTCAAGAAGGAAAAGGTAGTTTTTATTCTGAATACCTTACTTTATCAGCAATATTAGTTTAACAATTGAGAAAAAACAACATTTCGGTGAAATTGTCTTTTCTTCAACGTTTTATTATTTAGGGCGGCATGCTGTTGGATGCTATCAAGTGGAATTTCACCAAGTTTCTGGTGGATAGAGACGGCAATGTAATCAAGAGATATGGTCAGTTGAGATTCGTGCAAAAGGGGATTCTATTCATTTACTGATCATTTTTCATCGCGATGTCGATCGAGCTCACTTCTTAAGTAATTAATGGCGGACTCGATATTATTTTTATGAATTTTCTGAACTTGCCTACTCTGATTTATGCTTATTTGATTAGCGTTCAAAGGTTTAAATTATATTTTTCTAATGAGCTATTCCATTTAGGTCCCACAGATGAGCCAAAAAAGATGGTAAAGGATATTGAAGCTGCTCTCGGGAAACCTGCTAAACTTTGATTTGTTTTGTTCTTATCAGTCATGTCCATCCATATAGTACTGTATTAGTCTTTGTTGAGCTTAATCATGTATACCCATATAGTCTTCCTTTTGTCTTTGTTAAGCTCTAGTTTGCATGTTAGTTTGTTTTTCTTACCTCTATGTACGGTGTGAATACGAAACGTGTCAATAATAAATGTACATTTTCAAAGTTTATTATGGTTTACGATTCGATTGCGGTGCAAATGTTTTTGTTTCCTTATAAGTATATTCGGAGAGGAACACAGCGGTTCAAAGCTGTAGTTGACAGCTCGGACGTTTGTTGTTATTTCCCGAAATATGGGTTTGGGAAAAGACCATGATTTTAGAAATAGTTAAATAGTTGAGGCATGTCCAAGTTTCAATTATGTTCCCACTTTGCCTCACATCAAAGTTGGTGCATGGAGCCGGATTCAAACTACAAACATCACAGACGGGTGCAACAAACACGTTCTTTCCCGCATTTTTCTAGTTTCTGGGTACTGGACAAAAGCTGTTACTTAGGTTGAAAAAAGCCCCGGTCACATGTAGAATCGTCCCAATGCTTCAGAATGCTACTGGAAGGTACGACGGTGGATCTGTTGCGGGGATTGTTCGAGAAGTGTGCGGAGGTGGAGGAGTTGCCCCATTCCTTCGATGACACACTGGTCGACAAGCTTATCGACCATATTTCTTTCACCGGTCAGTCGTTTATCTGAAAATAACCGAATCACTTCCTGTTATCAACTGTTTTTGTAGCTAGAGTGGTGTAATTTCGATAGATATTTGATACAAACACGCTGTTTGATCACAAATGAGTTCGTGTGTTTAGGTAAATGAGTCCACCTTCTATATTGTCACTGCTTGTTATCATGCGAGTTCTCTTGTTTCTCCATCCAAATATGATTGCTGCTTTCTTACAGTAACCTGACAATATAATAGTGCCAAACGACTATTTGCAGATCGTTTGGTAGCTCAGTTTCTTCTCAACTCTCTCCGAACATTGGCGTTAGAAGAACAATCGTCTGTATGTGTATCATTGTACATTCGATTGATGGAAAAGTACGTCAAAACGAACGTGAGTGTTGTTCAATTCAATGTTATGATGATCTGTACTTATTATTTCTGACGGCTGGTACTATGACAAATCTCGGGGGACTTAGCCGTGGAAAATCTGTGGCCGTATTCACCAAGATCCCGGGAAGGTAAAAAAGCTTCCCGCGCCTCTGGACCCTCCTCACCAGCACACTATTTTCGTGCTTTAACTTCCCGCTGGAAGGTATTTTAGCTTCCCGAGGATTGGTGAATACGGCCACTGGTACCAAGTCTTGCGGTAGCGAACTCCGGACTAAGTACCCCCTAAGTCCCATATTCTAAAAACCAAACTTCTCCATCTTTTAACAAAAGAAGAGGAAATATATGCATTTAGATCTAATTTTCTCTCTAATTTCAATTTTTTTCACTCAAAATTCTATTTTATCCACTCAAAACCGCACTTTTGCCGCGTTGAAGACTCAAAAACTGGCGCGTGGCATCGATTCTTCGAGCCACGCCTGACCCTATAAGCCACGCCCCTTTATTTCCCCCTGTAACTACCCCAGGTTCTGTCTGAGTAATTACGGCTGGCTCGAGTCCCTTTTCACAAATAACGATTATTGTGAATTGAACAATAATTACAGTTGCAAAACCGTGACTTCTAGCTGTGTTTTTCTGAAATGTATCCATACTGAATCTTGAGTTGGTATGCAAAAAATATATGAATGATAAGGTGATGAATGATGTTAGTTGCATCAACTTGTGACACGGTTTATTTATGGGTTTGTTCATCTTTTCCATTCTCGATTGCACCTCTAAAACAAAGTGACTTGTAAATCGCCAGGAAAATGAACTTGACAATTCAATAGACAAGGTTGTGCGATCGCATAACAATATCAGCAAGTTATATTGTGAAATGTGAAAAAAAAACACCCGATAAAGTGCATTGACAAGTTTTTTTTTTAAAGAAGTGGCCACTGACGAATGTACAAGTGGTTTTAGATACATCATTCACTAATGCTCATTTGGTGAATCTTATTCATTTGTAGGCGTGCATCGATGCCGCAGTCGTGCAAACCTTTCTGGCCAGCTCTGAGAGGTTGCTGGAACAAGATCGATCTCCTCGCGTGTTCTCCGATCTTCTCCACCTCTACGCCACGTGTTTCCATGCCAGGACTGACTGGTCTGGTTAGTTTTTCTGTCTTTAAAAGAACAATGACATATCTGTGCTGAAATATAAGCGTTTATCAGCTGAACTGTCTTTTTTTCGGCGATAATTGCAAACAAGTAGGTGTAGGTAGCACCGTATACTTTTCAACGGACAAGTCGCACTAGGATCAAATTAGGAGCTGAGCATTGATACTGCCCGCCTGCATGCGTCACATCAAGAAGTATGTGAATGAAAAGTCGAAGTTGCAGTTGTTTTGACGTGGGCCTTGGAAATCCTGCCAGACGAGTCGCTGAGTGTGTTCATCCGCAGGAAGTTGGAAGATTTCATTTGTCTATTCACAACAGATACAGCCAGAAGTTTCCTGCACAACATTGTTGACTTATTCAACGCAAACGTGAGTTCTAGTCAAATCCACTTGTATTTTGTAGATCATTGACGATTAACAGCGCACAGTTAAGCGACATTCATTCACAATTGTACTATAATACGGGTTTCAATAGGCGAACATAAATTCTGTGATTCATCGAAATTTTCCGATTTTCTTGCTCTCTGAAAATTGCTAAATTGACAAGAAATTTAAGTTATATACGCTACATTTCTTCATTCCTCGAGCAACGCCAACAAGTGAGCTAGATTGAAGGCATGTGTCCTTGTTCGTTTGTTCTCGGGTATGATTGTTGTTGCTACCTAGCTGTACATTTATGAAAATCCCAGAGTACTGAAATTAGCTGTTCCCTCCATAATGTTTGTGTTTGTTTACTTTTGACTATGTGCGCGCTATGCGCGGATTAGCAACTCAAGAGTCATCATTAGATAGAAGTGGTATGTATAATGGTCTTTTCCAGGATCTGGTGACTATTCGCAACGGACTATCTACTATTCTTCTCCACTTCTTCGAGATTCTTTCCGATACACAGAGGCATTCTCTGCTGTCTTCCATTCAACAGTCGACTGGCGTCGGACAAGCTGTCTACGAACTCGCAGGCAGAATAGCGTCAGTCAGGGCCACTATACTGTTTTCACGGCACGCATTTTCCGAAGCAATTGATCGTAAATAGTTGATCATATTAAATTTCTAGAAGGCACTGACACAAACAACACACTCTACACGAAGTGATACGCGATACAAAGTATCCTGTGTTGTATGTTGAGTGCAGTCATGTATCATGTCTTACAAATGATTTCAGACGTTTCACCCAGCTAGACGATGAGTTAAAGTCCAGTAAATGGAGCAGTCAGAATAGCCGAACGGAGGTTTTGATGACAATCATTCAGAGGTGGGAGCTCAAAAATGGAATTAAGAGGTAAAGTAAACTATTCAGGATTATGAGTTCCACTATGAATGTCTAAGAGTCCTACACGTATCCACGTTATGATGACATGTGTCACAATATTCCGCGACACGCCTCCATCCAATTTACTCCAACTGAGGAAAACTGTTGTATTCGACAACGGGGCAAAGGTTAACACAGTAGTTAGGACGATATGTTGCACCAGCCGCACGCGGGGACTAGTAATCCGTAATCGTTTCACTATTGCATCATTCCACCAAGTTTTCTGGCCATCTCTGTTCAACTTGGCGATGATAGTCACACTAGTCGTTTGTATGGTTCCCGTTGCTCGGTTCGATGTTTCCACCCAATAGCAGTTCTTCCTTCCAGCAACTCTTCCCACCCCCAATTCTCTCAGCTGGTAGACCACGTACTCTTGTCGCCAGCCGTCAAACTTCGCCACTTTGTACAGTTGCTGAACGCGCTGAGCGATGAGGTAACATCTACTGTTTCTGAATGAATATGTCCGTTCAACGAGGAACTGCGTACCTGGAGTTGTGCTTCGAGAACCTTTTCTCAACCAGGACCACTCCGTAACACAGCTTTATCCAAACAACACCGTTCATGAAACTTCAGAATAACATACCTGGGATCCTGTTAAGTAATTATCTCACTGCTTCATATATCAAATTCTGACTGGTTTTTCAAAAGTCGCTTCACTCTCGTGAAACAGAGTGTATAGTTATCTAAGCGTCTGAGTGAGTTTGTCCGGTTTTAATGTAAATTTCACGCATATTTTTTTCCAGCTCACTTGACTCGTAGCCGGGTGGTTCTTGTAATCGGTCATAGTGGGTGCTGAACAGTCGGACATAATTTCACGTCACTTTCAGCAAGTCAAGGAACATCTTCCATCCGCTGTTGCGTTATTGCGGAATCGACGAACTGCCCCGCTATCAGACGTGAAAAGGTACATCAATGACTCTCGGCATGTATCATATGTGTCGATATGAATCAATCTATCTCGTATGTGATATTCTTTGCAACTCTAACTACCCAGTTTTTCCTAGTGGAAGTGATGTCCGGTTTTCAGTAGAAACGTTCATTCACAATATTCGCAACAGTTAGAGGGTATCGTACCCAGTCTATCTCATTTCGAATACGTTCATTTCAGCTGCTAAGGATTCAGGTGAACTGTAGCGTGCTCCCCACGTACAGATGAATAGCCGAGTTTTGACTGCATTGCAAAGGAATCAAACTACAAACACAGTGGTCTAGAGCAGGATATCCGTACACCCAAATACCAAGGTTCAAAGAGAGTAAGACATGAAGTACATCTTATACATTTATTCAAAGGTCAATGATACCGCTCATTTAGTTTCCTGTCTGGATTGTGCTCACGATATCCCGTTGCCCAGGTTGTCTCTGTCATGGAAGCGCTGGAAGAACGGCTGTTGGTGGGTGGAAATAGGGGTATCACATCAAACATTGTAGTCCTATTCATTCCTACCTGCACTACAGTATGACTTGAACACCCAGTAAGCGATCTGATGTGATAGAGCTCTCGGAAGACTAGTTGTTTTGTATGGTCTTATACTTATAGTACATTATCGGTTCGAGAATATTCTCCCGTTGATCTCATTCTCTCCCCCCCCCTCTCTCTCTCTGTTGCTATTTATGAGTATCATTCGAGAAGGTTGTTGCAGGAGTCGCCTTGTCTATTGGAGCAGTTGTGCAACGCGTACGGCCAAACGTGTCTAGACGTACCGCCCATGCACAATATTAAGCGGAACTTGTTCGCGGCTCTCACCAAGGGTGAGTTTGTCTGTAATTCCGTGGTGTGCCACCTTCACTCCTTCACACAATGGTAATTGGACCGATCAGTCAGAGTTAAGTTGAAAGCGGCTCACCTGAATATTTCGTCGGAATCTATCCATTCTTCAATATAGACTATATAATTAAATGTATGCATAATTGAACAATGGTAGACTTCTTGAACAATAGGCAGACCGTAGCGGTGTATGGTCAAAACTTCGTTTAGATATATTTCTTTTGTATTTCTCGTCTTTCAGCAATCGCGGCAGATACTTGGGAGACGAGGGACACTGCTCTCGAAATAGCCACATCATTTCCCGCTCTTAGCGAGGCTCTAGGTGAGACACTGTCTTCTCTAACGTCTTGTGTATCTTAATTTTATCATGTCGAAGCCCTTAGTAAGGTAGATTCGAGAGAAGCCTGAGATACCGCACCTGCAACGTTGGAGCGGATGAACTTGTGATGTTCTTTCAGTTGTGCTGTCTTTCATATGGCTCGCTAAAACTGTACATGACGTGTTGTGCTGCTGGGTTTGTAGTTGAGTACCGTTCTATCGTTACTGGCCAATAAGTACTGGTGATTCGACTCAGTAGTGGTCATTCGCAATCGTCGTCTGTTTGCAGGCGACGTGACTCCCCTGGTGCGCAGCGACCCCTCGCCCTACGTTCGTTCGTCGGCCCTTCGTCTGCTTCTGAAACAGAAGGAGGCAGATGTTGGTCTGTGCCAGACGGTCATTCTATCGGATCACGACCCCGAACCGAGGTCAGTTTACGGGGGTCGTATGCATGAAACTCACGGAGCTCCGCGCTGATCTGGACTCTATTTTCGTGCTCTATCGTCTCGCATATTGTCAGAATACAACACTGAAGCCCTTTTTTCGTTTTGAAATCCAAAACTGTATTTGACCATAAAAGTATATACTTTGCAGATTGATTGCGATTCGTCATTTGTCTGCCAGTCTGCCGCACTCTCTCTCGGCGGGGTATCATATTCTGGAGAAGGCAATTGAGGATACAGACTACGATGTGAGACAGGAGATGCTCACCATCTGCGAGTATCTCATGAGAAGCCCCGAGTACGCAGATAGAACCAGACACGAGTTGCTCGACTGGAAAGAAGTACGTTGCGTTTCATCTTGAGATTCTCTACGATTCACGCGACTACCCGTTTTACGGATAGTCGCGTATTGGCTTTCATGAAATTTGGATGTAGTGGCGCAACCATGGTTTTGCGGAAGTTTTCGTTCGTATAACAATATAACAACGCATTCAGAACTATGTTCGTTTTCAACTAATGCGTGTCTGAATTGGAAAGCGGATACGCAGTGGTTTTCTGTTCGATCATCGCTATAGTCTAAATTTCTTTTATGAACATTATATTGATATGTTTCACAATGTATCTCAAAATGTCAGTATATTTCGATGTTTTACAACGTATACAAACTGCTTTCAATCCAATAAATGTTTGAAGGACGCGGAAATTGGAGTGCGAGTCCGCCGTCTGCTGGGAGAAGCCGAGATAGCGCCAGTCGATCCAACCCTTCGCATACTCTCCGATATGATCTCTGCTCTAAAAATCGATATCGAAGACACTATCGATTGTTATTGACCGAATACGATGTTGTACTTTCTAATTGTTTGTTGTTCATGTTGTGCAGTTTATGTTCACCCGTTCCACGTTGTTATTTTGTCATGTTCTGAATCTAAAGATATTTTTATTATATTATTCTATCTAGACAGTTTAAAATTGAAAAACAAAAAAAAAATGTGATCTAAATTCGGATTTTAGATATAGAAAGTTAATTCAGGTGTGCTACTGACAGCTGATTGGTGACTCACCTTTCAAACTTAAAAGACTTATGAAGAGGAACTGCTATGAATTTCTCTAGTCTCTACCTGAAGTCAAGTTCTCATTACAATGACGTGGTATGTTATGCTACAATGTAGCTTCAATGTCATCATCACATAAGTTTCATTCTCATTACGTACTTTGTACATATGAAACCGATAAGACCAGGACAAACAACTGCATTCGGTGCTATATAAACCATTCAATTTCTATGCTTGGCCAACATATTTGTATTTCTTCATGCTAAACTTAGACTGAATCCTTTTCCTTATCCCTCCTAATTTTTGGTGTAAACTCTACTGGTAAGGGGCAGAATAGTTAAAACCCAATAGAAAACTTTCTATATTTCACTGTTGAGAAATACATCTGTCTATAGGGTAGAATAGTCCTATGGTGTTTAACTGCTCTGAGTGACACCTACATTGTATTACGAATTCCACTATTGAAAGACGAACATATGCAGAATAAGTGTAAATATCGGTGAAAAGTCCGAAATTGGTTTGTTCACGAAGTGGAAATTTCAAGTTTGCTTCTTTTTTTTTGCTCCTGGCAGTCTGGAAAAACTGGTTCGAATATACTCAGACTAGCACAGAAAGAATCATTTCAGTTCTCCATTCAATTTGCGGTCTCTTTACTCTAACTATTTTCACAGTATGAAGAATAATTGCTCTCTCAGGTCGTAGCAGTTGCAGTCATCTACTTGCACTGAGGTGCTCATGGAAATTGATTTCTCTAGAGTTGTACAGTGAAAGAACGCTTGCTATTTCTGTTTTTCAATCATGATGTACCGAGACTGGAAACTATTCCTGTGACCGAATATCGAGTGTTTTAAGGTTCAGATAAACTTAGACTGGGCTTCCTTGACCTACCCGCACTCGAATGTTGGTAAATGGGTCCGCTGAAGAGAAAAGAGGATAAACCAAACTTAGCTTCTGTTACAGATTGCTGTGTGTAGTTTGAGTCCGATGAATTTTCACCGTAATTCGGAAATGTGTTTTATCGATGACGCGGATTCCGTTATTTTTCAAGCACAAGGTATAGCTTTCAGGAAGTTTTTCTATTCGTTGAACTATTCGAAATGGTCACTTCTTTCTACGAGTTCACTGTCAAAGATGCGGAGGGTAATCCGACCAAGCTGGGAGACAAGTACAAGTTAGTCATTCAGCAAAGACTACATATATAACTTCTTTCTCTGTTCCAGAGCGAAGTGTAAATTTCAGATTATAAAACGCTATATTTTTCGTATTAGAAAGTCACACTTTGTTCTAGAACATGGAAAACTTCCACTTTTACAATTTTTGAAACGGACAAGGCTCACATTCTGATTGATTTCCACTTCGGTTCGAGATGACAAACACTAAACCAATTGTAATAAAAGGAATATACAAATTTTATTTGTATTTCAGAGGAAAGGTGGTTATTGTGGTGAATGTTGCCTCACAGTGTGGCCTCACCAACTCCAACTACACACAGTTCAAGGTACAATTTTTCCACGAGTAAATATAGGGTACGCTTTTTCCAAAGTAGGCACCGTAGCAAAGTCAAGTTCAATCTGATGATCAGATCACATTCTAACCACATATCTGCCAACCTTTTCATGAGACTTTGCTATGGTGCCTGACCTACACTGGTGAATGTCGTCTTAACCTGTTGGGATTCTAATTTGATTCCGATGCTTTTCGGTATAAGTACCCGACTGTTTCGTGATCAAACTACAGAAATTGTCTCTATCCAAGCAAGTCTCATAGTGAAATTGACCGTCAAAAGTTGAAAACGACGACCAGGTTCAATGTCGAATTCATAAGCTGAATCTCAGATATCGTGTCGAAACATAAACATATACTACATACTTATTTCATAGTCACGTAAAGCTTGAGGAAACGTTCTCAAATACTTTTCATTGCTTTTAGTAAATAGAAAGCTTACGTTCCCCGGCACTTAGGATTCGACTATCAGCGCAAATGTGAGAGGGGTCAGTGTACTACTATCCAAGACTTCAATTATGCTATTTACAGGAACTTCTCGATAAATACAAGAGCCAAGGATTGGAAGTGGCCGCGTTTCCCTGCAATCAATTCGGAGGACAGGTAAACTTCATTCAGAGTGGTTTGCTTATCAGCTATAGGAGAGGACCAACTTTTCGGTGTAGGTGCATATCGACACATGACTCACCATTTCATGGTTGACGGCTGAAGTTAAGCCTGCCCCACTTGCTAAGGGTATTGATGACATTGATCATAATAGATCTAAAATCTTGTGAAGCCTAAAAAAAACTTCACATGTGTGCTTCCGGAAATTTGAACGATTTTCAGTCAACATCCATAATTATGTGTTTGTTTTCAGGAACCCGCCTGTGAGATCGACATCAAGGGGTTCGTTCAAGACAAGTTCAGCTTCGAGCCAGACCTGTTCGGCAAAATAGATGTTAACGGAGACAAAGCCGATCCACTCTACAAGTTTCTCAAGAAGGAGAAGGTACCTACCCGAAGAAAAGAGCAAATATAGCTGAGTTGTGGTCTGGAATTACGCCCAAACGCAACGGGATCAAAATACAAACACAGTAGGAGAGAAAGCATTTGTCGTTCCCTCTGATATCCTTACACGCTTACACTATCTTAGTGTAATGTGTTAAACTGTACAAGAGCAAGTGAAACGAATACTGACGTTTTTCATGAAAAAGCAATGTTTTACAGAACTAAATCCAAACTGCTAATATTTTATTTGAAATGTCTGTATCACATTTCCACAATGTTAACATTTTCGATATCGTACTAGGTTGGTTGAATAGTTCTCGTTTATACCATCGGGAACTCGGAGACACATCGTGTATCGTGCGGAGCGCGAAGCGCTCTGCGTGAGTTGTCTTTGGTTTGGCCATTGCGGACTCGTTTTTTCCTTTTGATTACCAAAAATCTTCAAACATATCCTTTTTTGAAAACTAAAAGGAGAGAACGTTAGAGAATCACGAATTGAACAATGTGTGAAAATTTCAGCCAAATCGGATTATTTTCGCCTGAGTTATGGTTTCGTGTCGTTGTTGAAAAGTTCCGCCGTAATCGCGCGGAGCGCGAAGCGCTCTGCGTGAGTTCGTCCCTCGTCCCTCCTCCCTCCTCCCTCACGGAATTCTGTCCGCATCGTAGTGGAAAAACTACTGAACCAATTTGGCTGAAATTTGGAATATCTATTCTATGCCAAAAGTTAGCTCGTCGCGCCAAGTATGAAATGTATATGTAATCTCTGGCGCCGGGCGCGGGCGCCAATAGGCGCCAAAAATGACTATTGGAAAAACTATCGAACCGATTTAGCTGAAATTTGAAACATCAGTTCCAATGCGAAATTTAGCATGTCGCGCCAAATATGAGATGTATAGCTCCTCATTGGCGCCGGGCGCGGGCACCAATAGGCGCCAAAACCACTATTGGAAAAACTACCGAACCGATTTAGCTGAAATTTGGAACATGAGTTATAATGCAGAAGTTAGCCCGTCGCGCCAAATATGAGATGAATACATCATCATTGGCGCCCGGCGCTGGCGCCAATAGGCGCCAAAAACGGCAAAACACTATTTATCATCAACTAAAATGTTGAACACTAATAGAAATTGAATAATTTGGTGAAAAGTGTGAAAGTCTTCTTCCAAAACTGAAATTTTTCTTCTGGCGCTCGAACCAGGCGCCAGATGGCGCCAAAACCCAAACTCACAACAGCGTCAATGGAATCGTCTGAAATTCGGTACACTAAATAACTATCACATGGCAAGTAAGATGCTCAATCTGAAAATCAAAAAAAGTTCTGTTGGCATTGTGCGCTGGCGCCAATTGGCGCCAAAGTTGGAAAAATATCAGTTATCGTCTATCAAACTGTTTCAAGTTAACAGATATTGAATATTCCAATGTGAAATATAGATCCACAAATTCAAAACCGAATTTTATCTTCTGGCTAGGAACAGACGCCAAATGGCGCCAAAACAAAAACACACGAACTGACAATTGAATAGTTTGAATATTACTCCATTCAGTAATTGACACATGTAGTGTGTGCTGGTAGCTCAACAACCTAGAGAATTTCGTTTCGTTCTGGCGCCAGACGCGTGTGCCAATTGGCGCTGGAACGAAAAACAAGAAAGTTTCAACATGAAGGTTTTTCATGTGGTATCGGAAATAATGGCTATATTGTAAGTGATTTGGTGTCTCTAATTGTAGATTGCTCAATGGCGCCAATCCCGTTCGCTTATCGACGCTAAAAGCGGTGTACATGTCAATCGGAACGTTTAGCGTTTTCGTTCAGTTGTTGATAGTCACAGAGCCAGTAACTTAGCGTTAAAATAGCGTTATATTACAGCACCAGCAATTTTATGGTCTGCATTTGGCTTCGTGCACACACAAAACTAAGATTTCCATAATAATATACTGAGTTTACAAGATCCACTCTGTGAATAGGCAACATAGGAAGTTGTAGGAGTACAACTAGCAAAAATAGAACAATTAATAAAAAGTGGGGGAACCAACAAATGTGTGAGTTGTGTTTGATTTGACCTCGATATCAGCAAAAAGTGAACGATACGGATTGCTGTGATACTGTAGCAGAAGTATTCTGCAAAAATAGAGCAATACAAATGTTGCACAATGGTTCACAACGCACGCATGTCGTCAAAGCACACATGAAATACCATTCGGCAATTTCTGAAATATCATGCGGGCTTCGTGAACCATTGTGCAACATTTGTATTGTTCTATTTTTGCAGAATACTTCTGCTACAGTATCACAGCAATTCGTATCGTTCACTTTTTGCTGATATCGAGGTCAAATCAAACATAACTCACACATTTGTTGGTTCCCCCACTTTTTACTAATCTCAATAGGGTTCGCTCGTTCCAAGGCATGTGTTGTCCCGACCCGTTGTCGTTTGTAGTTTCATCATTTCGCTTTCCTGTCACGAATTAGGGTGTGTGTCAAGATGGAACTACAAGGAAGATTTGATGATTTGCAGGGAGGAACCCTGTTCGACGCGATTAAATGGAACTTCACCAAGTTTCTGATCGACAGAGACGGAAAGATTGTGAAGCGATTCGGTACGAACTTCTTATTTTCTTTCCTCGATTCGGTATTCTTTCCAACCACATCGCCCTACTTTCTGATTTATTACGCATATGAAAGCGTGTAACGGAGAAAGAGAAGCGAATAAAGTTGGACAACAATGATCTCCTAAATAAGATCTGAACGTTTCTCAACTATGTCTAGAACTTCATCCCTCTGTTATTTCAAAAACAGAACGTTCCATGTATGTTTTTGCCATGGTGGCACTACACGATAATGTGCAAACAATTGTTTTGTCATTTCATACATTTTTCTATCATCTTACAATACGCGATTAGAATACCCGTACCAGATGACGTTCCATCTACATTGTGGATCATACATCATCGTGTGTTAGTAATTTCAGAAATATCATTTTAGTACAAACAATTGACTCACAGATGAACCCGTTGCGATGATGTTATAATTTAGAATAATGACAACACGATTTTGAGAGCAATTGATTAAGTTTGAAACGAATACTCTAGAATTTGGCGGCGAGTCGCCGGCGACATGGAGGGGTCGGCAGAGTGTCGCCGGCGGGTCGCCTGCGATTATTTTTTGGTCGTTGGTTCTGGATAAGATATATGTTAATCAGATACGTATACTGGTAGTTTTTAGGTGGGTGACATATTTATACATGAACTATGATGCCGTGAATCTCATCGTGTTCATTTCTGGCGACGATAAGTATATACAAAATTTTTATTAACTGTAAAATTACCAGTTCCGGTATCTGATTACAATATAGATCGTTTAGTGTGAGGGACCTAAAAATAATCGCAGGCGACCCGCCGGCGACACTCTGCCGACCCCTCCATGTCGCCGGCGAGTCGCCGCCAAATTCTAGAGTAGTTCAGGTCCCACGACGGAACCGAAGGAAATGGTCAAGTACGTTGAAGAGGCTCTCGGAAAGACAAGCAACTTGTAAATAAATATTCATATGTTCATTTGGAAATATTTTTGTTCTGTCTGACTGCAGACAGTTGTGACTGTCGTTTTATCTGAAAAATTAACACTAAACTATTATCTAGAAATAACCACCCTACTCTTCTACCTAGAAGTGTTCTACGCAGCGTGCTCTAGCAAAATAGCGATTCTTTGGAAACCTGATGAGATCAACTCATAAAAAACACCAACATCTGATGAGCGTTTTTCGGTTGATACCCCACAAGGAAAGTGGATCCTCTTTCAAAAGCTATTCAAGAATTGGCTATCAGAAAGATCATACTATAGGGAAACGCGAAATTGGTGAGTTCGTGAGGATTGTTGAGCTGTACTTCGGTCTCGCTGATCAATAAGACATATATTGAGTACCAATCTCCATGACAATTATCGGGGGACTTGCCGCGGGAGAATTGTTAAAAAGTGTTGCGTAAAAGGTAAAAACTTAGTGTTGACTCTCTTTTTCTAAGGTCCTGAAGTTCTCAACGAAACAGTAAGAAAAATACATCACGATCATCTGTTCTCTCTAGTTTTCGTTTTACACTCGAAATATATTTTTATCCTTTCATGTTCTGTCTGAGCTCGGATAGTAGTGTACATTTCATTTAGCCTATCTAGGCTGCAATGATAACTTGGACAATTCTCAATCAGTGGAGAGATAGTATTCATTTTTCACCACGAACATAAGTACTTGAATAAACAACTGATCACAAGAGAAAGGGAGGAATAATCCCAACAAAGACACCCGAAATGGCAAAGTATACGTGATTCGAATCTGACTGACGTTTCTCACATAAAATCATGACAACGGGACGGGAAACAAGGCATCCCCACAGATATTCCAACGAAAACCACAATAACCAACATATATTATTAAGTATTACAATATAAACCTCTATATGAAACTATTAATTGAGAGGGTGATGTAGAATGTACTTTGACATTAACACGCAACTTATTTTTCAAGTTGTATCTACCACATGTTTTCTCTACAGTTGTTCATTGATTTTCCAAAAGTGTGAAACCAAAGCCAATTTAAGGTTTTTCGCTGACAACTTAGTAACAACTTCGGGGATCTTGGAAAATAAGTTGCGTTAGTAGTTTAGAGTACAATCACAGGAATATCGCGGTAGCTGGATCCCACTCTGCGAGACTAGCAGTGATATATACTAGAAGTAAATTGAATAGTCACGTAAAGTTGGCATTAAAATAAGGAATCGTACACTTTGTCGTTGCACGTTCCTGAATTGTGCTGTGTTTAACATGTTTCACGTAGCTGTGCAATTGACTAACAGTATAGCCTAGGTCTGAGAAGACGTAGGTTCGTAACTCGCAACCGGGATAATCCTGACTACGGTACGTTTACGTGCCGCGTTTATTGTAGATCACAGACAGCACCCCCGAAAGTACTTTTCTTCGTAACCCCGAATATAACTTAGGGGATATATGTTAGTTATCCGGATAGATACATGTAAACAACAACAAATAGAATGAAGTCCGTTAATCCTTCTTGACTTCCGTCTTTTTCTCCCTCTTCACCAAATAGGCCTTATTGAAGAAACTGGAGAATAGAATGAGGAAGGACGCGTAGATGGCAAAGCATATGGCCAGGTTGTCGTACGACTGCTGACACAACTGGAAACACGCATATTACACTTGTTTTTCACATGCTAGTTTCACGTTTTTTCACGTTCGCATAGTTATGAGGCGGTGATACATGTCCCAGATTTTTTCTTACATAACTTTTTGTGAATACATCTCGGCTTCTTTCGTTTGTACGAAGACAACATGGTGAATAAATAGTCATAAATTTACCAACACGGACTTCAAACGGCTGGCGCGGTGATTTTTTTTCGGGCTGTTGAGCGAGTATGTAGATCATATATCGTACTATCCGGGGTAACAATACGCAAACTATGGTTTAATGTGAACATTTTATTTCTCTGTTCTGAGACGGGGTATGGTAGGTCCGGGATATTAGTGCACACGGCTTCAGATCATGAAAGTATACCTGGCCGTTGAGTTTCAAGAAGAGTACGACGACGGAAATGGCGACGCCGATCAGCATCTGCGCCGTCTGAAGGGCCGTTACTGTCCTGTAATAGAGGGTTCCATGCAATTCAGGCCTCATATAGTCCTCGCCAGCGGAAAGACGGGGGACACTGTATATATCTCTCTGGTCGCTGTGTACGCACGCATGTATTTCATTCCAAAGCTTGCCGTTCATGTTCTCTCATAGCGCAGTGGTTAGCGCCTAGCTAAGAATCTTCTGCTCACAGGCTCTATTCCAGTGAGAGACAGAAATTTATAAATTTGGCCGCACTGTACGGTGTATGTTGTCCTATTATCCCGCTGTGTTTGTAGTGATCTTATTGGGTTTTGGTCGAGATTCTTTTTTTGTTAAGTCTAACTACAACGAAGACTTGGGGCCTGGATCTCTGGGGGGCGTAAAAATAGGGCGGCCCACTTTTTAGGACGTAAAGTCCACTTTTTGGGGCGTAATGTCAACTTTTTGGGGCGAAAGTCCACTTTTCGTTACGGATGACGTATTTTCAGGGCGGAAGACGTAATTTTTGGGCGAAAGACGTATTTTTAGGACGTAGAGACCACTTTTGAAAAAAAATACCCGGAATTAACAAAAATTTCAAAGTTGATGGATTTGGATGAAATTGAGGACTTATAGGGTTTCGATCATCGCGATCACGAATATGGATGTTAAAATTAATTTCACGCACGTGACGCGACAACAATTTTCAAAGATGGTGTTTTTGAATTAAACTTTGGATATGTGGGTAATCGACTATGAGGATATCAGATACGGATACAAAAATAGGTAAAACGCACGCGCGCTGCGCGCGACGCGACAATAACTTGAAAATTGGTCAGTGGAGCTGATGTTTTGTGGACAGGGGTTTCGGATCATGAGAATTACGAAGAAAAAAAGAAAATACACGCCGTTAGGTGGTGAAGAACTAAAATATAAAATGTCAGCCTCAATGACCAATATTCAAGTTATTGTCGCGTCGCGCGCAGCGCGCGTGCGTTTTACCTATTTTTGTATCCATATCTGATATCCTCATAGTCGATTACCCACATATCCAAAGTTTAATTCAAAAACACCATCTTTGAAAATTGTTGTTGCGTCACGTGCGTGAAATTAATTTTAACATCCATATTCGGGATCGCGATGATCGAAACCCATATTCCATATTCGTCCTCAGTTTCAGCCAAATCCATCAACTTTGAAATTTTTGTTCATTCCGGGTAATTTTTTTCAAAAATGGTCTTTACGTCCTAAAAATACGTGTTTCGCCCTAAAATTACGTCTTCCGCCCTGAAAATACGTCATCCGTAACGAAAAGTGGACTTTCGCCCCAAAAAGTGGACTTTACGCCCTAAAAAGTGGGCCGCCCTATTTTTACGCCCCCCAGAGATCCAGGCCCTGTCATTCCCTAGAGCTTCGATATAGTCTTCGTTGGAAGGAAGACGACTGCATACTGTTTTTTTATCAATTTCCGAGAAAGCATATATTTTGTCAAGTTCATTTTGTCAAGTTTACTGTGTCGGAAGTTTGACCTGCCGAAAATCCGGCGAATACGTCAACGAGTCTTCAAATATGGCCATCGCCACTGTTTTTCTCCGATTTTCAATAATCGTCCGTTAGTTTCAAGTATTTTTGACCGTTGTTGCCAACATAATTCGATTATTTTGTCCTGGACCTGTTTATTTTCAAGCAGGAGTTGTGTTAATCAATGACAAACTCACATGGAGATGAACTTGGGAAGTCTGTATCCGAGAGAAACGATGGCGTAGTAGGTGTACATGATGGAATGTACAAAGTAGTTCATCATTATGAACCATCGTCCCGCCGCAGTTAGCTCCACAGCTGAAACTTTTACAATACAATTTTTTTTTAATTTTCAAGTTTTGATTTTCTTCGTATCAATGAGTGTTGTGTGATAAATTTATGGTTAAATGTGTTTAGGTATGGTATATTTTCAGAAGGGTGCGGAATTACGATATTTGATTCTTTAACCTAATTAAACGTAAGTTTGACCATTTATGTAGAGGTCTACAATTCTGTCCGAGCACAAAACCTGATAAATTTTGCTACGTAGTCTGACGGAAATGCGAAACTCGTGAAAATTGGTCGAAGAGAATAAATAGTTAGAGTCTTCGAGTAGGAAAGAAAGATTCAAGAGAGATATAGATTGAAATAGGGAAACTAGAGAACAAGAACTTTCGTTTTATTGGTTACATCGATGAATACTGCGAGGGATCGGCAATCAGAAGCTCACAATAACCAGATTATCATCATCATAATCTATCTCGATCTACTATATAGATCGAGAACGAACGTCATCCATACTTGTTCGCCATTCGGAATGCACTTCGCTCGTAATTTTACAATCTTTTTTGCCTTCAAACTCACATTAATAATGAAGATTCCATTCTATTCTATGCCCAAACTAGAGTGTAATTTGTAAATGTTAGTGGGTACAACCTAAGAACAGCTGTCCATTGCTCATCATCCCTCCAATTTGTATCAATTGCCTTCGGAATGTCTGTATTTCGGGTGGCGGAGCAGTGATCCGGGGAGAAAACACATGTTTCTTCCCCTGGGTGTCCGCCCGTCCGGCGACTCCCCTGTTCCCCCATTGTTTGAACAGACCGTTCGGTTAAGTCAACACTGAAGGTATCGACCCGACACGGCTATAAACTAGTCAGAGACGCCAATTTGGCCTGCAAACTGCCCATTTCCGACCATGTTGCCCGAAAAACATCTTTAGGAGAGAATAGAAACTTTTGTAATGGCATCGTTTACTTGCCTACGTGTTAAACATCATTTTGTGAACACAATGGGCATGGATCGACGAACAATTTCAGTTTACTTTATTACAGTTTCTATGGGAAGATTTTATGACAGAAATGTGAAAAATGTGATATATTCGAAGCAACTATGAGCCTACACGCCTACACTTCGCAAAAGTGCTTGAGTATTTGGTATACAGATTATTCGAAAAAGTACAATTCCCCCAACAGTCTTGTGAAATCTTCTAGAAACATCCGTGGAAGGCGTGTCAGGTTTAGCGGTTTGGCCTATCAATTTAGACAGTGTTATCATGCACTTTTCAATGACTCGATTCGTCGAATGAGACAGGTTGAAACTTTGATGGTCACTGAACCGCTGTCACTTGCAAGTTCACATGTTGCCACCTTTAATGGCACAGGCTGTGAATTTCTAGTTAATATATACTTGAAAGAAAGCAAAGTTTTTTGTTGAAAATTTAGAATATTGACTGCGAACTCTTTTGAATTCACGTTACAATTAACGTGACCTATGAGGTGACAACTGTTTTTAACGTGTCGCCTCACGTGACAATGTGACAATTAATTTACCACCCCCCCCCCCCCCCCCCCCCCAATAGTTGTCGATTCACTCACAGTGTGATGTCATAGAGAAAGAAAGAGTGTGTTTTCATTAGACTGATAAGACTACGTCACGTCATGGCTGCCACTTCTACCATCATCAAAATTCGTTTCGTCGCCCTTCCTTATTTCCTTCCTCTCTCTCTCTTCGTATATGAATATGAATGGAGGGAGAAAGGGAGAAGGATAGAGAGTGGAGGGAACGAAAAAGCAAAGAAAATGAAAGGAAGAACCATTCCCTCCTATCTCTCTCATCAAGACATCAAACTACAAGTCTGCATGTTCCGCTGTTCATGAACCTCGGCACAAACTACAAGTGTTCCCTTCTTCCACTGTACACCCCCTCGGCGGGATGATTCACCCGAAACTCATCATAGAACTGGCGCCCGCGTAATCTCCCAAAGGACAGGCAGAGAGTACAGTCTGTTCCAACTACAATCTATTCCACAGTTCGTCCTAAACTCAGTCACTATTCCATGAAGTATTCCGGTGGAGGTGGAACCAGCACACATGGCGAGAACATGCTCGCATCGTTTAATGAAAACACACTTAATCAATGTACTAGACTAAACGGTTCCAGCTACATTCTATTTCACAGTTTGTTCTAAACCTGTGCTCCTGAACTCAGATACAGAATCGAGTTTTCGTTCACGCAAAACTGGACACTCAAAAACGGAGAAAAATGTTCCACAAATACAACCGTTTTTACTGTTACACATGATTTATAATAAATAATCACATCAGAATTAGATTTATGTTCTTCACTTCTAATTCTTTCTTGTTCCAAAAAGCCCTGTTGCATTCACGCCCAGTATCTTTTTGGGAACAATCGTAATTCAGAGGAGTATGCTAGATAAGGGAAAGTCCTCTGGCTACCGCCATTTCGATAACAGTCGTACTTGCTATCTAATCAATACTGGGTTCGCATCGGACTATGGACCTACGAACTAACGCCAACTGGGCTACATCTAAAATCAGGCCAGCTTAAACGGGCCTATTTTTCTGGATAACTTGGGAAGAGAAATGAAGAGAGAGACAGGGAGAGGGAGAAACATAGAAAGAAAGAAAGAGAGAGAGAGAGAGAGAGAGAGAGAGTGAGAGAGGAGAGACCCCTTAGAACTGTCTCGCAGATTACCGGGACAGAGCCTACAGAGGCTAGCGTCGGGTTCAGACTACAACCAGCGCTGCCTGTAGTTTGGACCCGACTACACTGGTTGTCCCCCATGTGCCGTGCATAGTTTACTGCAACCCCGAACAGATGGTCGATTTCGGGTGATAAACACAAAACCGAAAAAGGACTGCAAACAATGACGAGCGGATGACGATGGGAACAACAATCAGGTTCTCTCTCCATAGATCAGACATCAAGGAATCAACTGAACTACTAGTACACGGGTCGATCACGTTTGACGTGGAAAATAGAAAAACGGTTTGAAACGTTTAACGTCACATTACATTTTACTAGTGAAAAGCTTTTTCGAAAATTAGTGAAAATCACGAACGTTTGCAGAAAAAGTAATGCTAGTCAGTTGCACAACCATCTGTAACTTATGCTGCACATCCGACCTCTAGAATGTGCAAAGACAGAGTTCGTGGGCTTTTTCCGCATTTCCGGGAACATCATATTTACCTTTCAGAAAAGCAAACTTCCTCATTGCTATTTATGTTGTAATCTTTATCTCAAACTATGCTGCCAGGGAAGCCTGCTCACTATCTCTCGTTTTCGACAATGTGGTGATGGATGTGGAGGCAGGGCCATTTATCTTATGGGAGGAGAGAGAGAGAGAGAAACAGAGAGGAAGAGAGAGAGAGAGAGGAAGGGGAAGACACACAGAGAGAGAATAATAAACAGAAATGGCGACAGAGAGAGAGAGAGAGAGAGAGAGAGAGAGAGAGAGAGAGAGAGAGAGAGAGAGAGGGCGAGAGGGAGAGAAAAGGGGAGAGGGAGAGGAAGGGAAAGACACGGAGAAAGAGAAAAATAAACAGAAATAGCAACAGAGATAGAACTAGAATGAGAGGAGAGAGGAAGAGAAGGACAGAGAGAGAGAGAGAGAGAGAGAGAGAGAGAGAGAGAGAGAGAGAGAGAGAGAGAGAGAGAGAGAGAGAGAGAGAGAGAGAGAGAGAGAGAGAGAGAGAGAGAGAGAGAGAGAGAGAGAGAGAGCGAGAGAAAAGAGAGAGAGGCGGGGAGAGATAAATAGAAGGAGAAAGAGAGATAATGTTCACCTGAGTGCCAGCTGAGCACAATGACGACTGCGTGGTGGTACCAATGGAGGAAAATGACCGGTCGTTTCCGGAGAATAAGGAAGAGGGTGTCCCCGAATTCGGCTATTTTCGAGAAGGAGAACAGACAGGCCCAGAAGGCCGCCGGACTCGTGGGGTCCACGGAGAAGCAGATCGAGTCGGTGAACGGCCTGGAATCGTAGTTTCATTGAATATAAATAGTTGTAGTTTGACCTCGAACTACGCTTTGATGTTCCATATTAGACCGAGGAACAACAGGATCAAACTACAAACACATCGGGATAGGGCAACATACACCGTATCGGTTTGCCTTGAGGCCAGCTAATCTATCACTTCACTCAGCCTCCCAAGTTTAGAATTATACTGTACTATTACTTCATCCACAAAAACAGTAAATTGAATGAAACCGTTCCCATACACTTTTCTGTTGGATGAGATGAGGTCATAAAACATTTCCACCGTACTAGTACTTCATTCAACATAACGATCAAACTACAAAAACGACAGCACTTTATTTTTTCACCTTCACTGGAACATCAATTCAAGTGCGATCCGATTACGCCGGCGCCACAAAGCACTTTTACCGGAGATATCAAATAGACAAGTATGAAAAACCAACATAAATCATATTTGATAAAACTTCATGAACCAGTTCTATCTAACCGGGTCTTTCGGTAACCGGTTATCTAGTGAGTTAGACTGCAACAAAGGTTTCTAAGACCCTCTTAGATTGCCAAGAAACCCAAACTCGGTTATATATAGAGTTCACCAACTCTGCGTCTGCTCACCTTTTGGTTAGTATGTGAAAGAATTCGATGCCAAATCGCCAGGTTCCTAATATGCTGAAGACAGCTAAGAAGCCGTTCCACACTAATAATAACCATCGCATGCTGAAAATGGATATGATACAAATATATCTTCCATGAGTAGGAATATCGTTTCTTACATTTCATATTCTATCGTACGCTTTTGCGCAGGAGTGTGAAACTTAATGCCGCACCAAGTATTATATTCCTAACAGAAAAAAAATTGCAGCATTTTATAGAATAAGTGCACATGTTGGGCGAATGCAAACAGCCGAACCTAAACGGTTTTCGATTCTCCATAAACTTCTGTAGAACATTGACGATGGCGATATATCCGAGGGCCAGCCAGATAGACGCGGTCCAATGTTTCACGAAGAACCCGTGTACTGCCCCCTCGTTCCAGTACGTCTCCGGCCAGACAATATCCCCGTAGTCGAAGGGGGAGTAGAGTATGTTCACCCCGTTACCCGACCACACCGCATGTCGCTCGCTCGGCATACTGAACACATTGAGTTTTGTTAAAGTAGGACGATTATGTGGACCAATCCCGTGTCAACGGTCCTTTAAACCGCAATTGAGAAATGTATTGCAGTTCAAAGGACTGAAGCGTTCGGATTGGACCACATAATCGTCCTTCTTTAATACAAATTAACTCAGATTGAATATAAAGAAGGTGTATTTCCAGAATACATAGCCGCACGGGCTTCAAACATATTTGCATAAAAGTCCACATCTCAAAGTGAAGTATAGTCCGCATCATTCCTATGTGCACTCCTACAGTATGCATTCCAGAGTCTAATGACTGATGAAAACGCTGAATATTTGAGAATTTACTGTAGGAGTCCGCGGGGATAGGAAATGAGCTATACTACTATCAATCGGAAATCCAACTTGTTTTAGCGAGACTCGCTCATTTTTAACGCAGCGTTATTATATAGCTACTTCAACTAATGACATGTACAATAGTTTGTATCTAGCTGTACTCGAGCAAAATCAACGTATGGAGAAGGTGGGACACCAAAAAGAAATTCACATTCCTCTGATCCACTAAAGGAGCTGAAAAAACGTAGTCTATGTCTAAAACTCTAAAACGTAGTAAATAGTAATCTGAAGAGTAGCCTTTTGCTTCAGATAGTAATAGATGGAGCAGCTTGAAAATTCGAAAACCATGGAAACGAAGTTGTATCTCTACGAACCTCGGGAGAGTGGTTTCTTTGTTATTCGCAGCAATGATCCGACAGGGATGAGACTGGGTTAATATAGGATGAATGAGAGAGAAGAAGTTATGAACAGGAAAAACATGACTACGCATGTATAATTGGGTGTTACATGTTGATTACTGATAAAGAAAACAAATAAATGTTTCGTCAAAGATATACACCTTGTTCACTTTTTTTCTCGGAGAAAAGAAAAGCCATAAAGTTATACTCAGTTGAGTTATAATCACAATTTCAAAAGGAATATTTGTATTTTCTCGACACAATTCACACAAAAACGGAAAATTTATGCAATCAGATTTTAGAGTACTTTTCAGTGTTTAGTTGAAGTACAAAGTCAACTTGTGGGGCTGATAAGACATTTTTCCATAGGAAACACCAGTTAACACGACAGTGAAGTTGTAGCAATGAATAACGAAAATGTCAAATGACAATTTCATCTTCAAACTGTTTTCATAGATTCAATATAGTCAAAATTATTGCAAAACGATGATGTGACCACGAAACTGTCTCGACTATGTGGCAACTGCAAGCAATAGAAACGCGGAGAGTTGAAAGGGAGATGAAAGAGAAAGAGGTATAGAAAGGGTAAAAGAAGGAGGAGGAAACAAATAGACTAGTAAAGGAATGGGAGAGATTCTCTCGTTCACATCCGTCGATACAGATCTCAAAGAGAGGAAGAAACACTGAAAGAGAGAACAGATAGAGAGGAGAGAGAAAGAGAGAGAGAGAGAGAGGGAGAGAGGGAGAGAGAGAGAGAGAGAGAGAGAGAGAGAGAGAGAGAGAGAGAGAGAGAGAGAGAGAGAGAGAGAGAGAGAGTCGACGTTTGCCTTTGACAATCGAGAGTCTGTGCTTTAGTTTGTCTTCACGGCTCCGCCCCTATGCTAATATCGATTCTATGGAAGCAATCACAGTTCTTTCTTCTGATGTGAAAACGAACACACGAATAACTTCTGAGACAAACACGAGTCCGTCCGAATCTCACCACTAAACGGTTCCTTGTGACCAGCTGAGAGTGGCCTACCAGTCTCAAACCAGTTCATCATATCACTGTTAACAGAGAGCGCGATCGGAGAGACCTAGATAAAAACTTGTGTATGTTTAGTATTGCTGATCGTGACCCAAGCGCAATCACTGAATTCCACTGTTTTACAACCTTTTCGCCAAACTCGAAGTAAACCGGTGAACCACTATAGCGTCAACTGCGGCGCCTGACCCCGACTCGGTGTCTGGTTACGGACAAGATTCGCACTTTTCAAAATGATCCCTCCTCGCTTCTGAACTTTTTTAAATTTATTATTCTGAGGCGATGAGCTCCGTCGATGCTCTTTATTATGAAGTAGCGGAAATTGTTCGTAGTGTATTAGCGAAAGAGCAGAGTGTACGAACCGCAGTGTATGGGAGTAATTATAAGGTGAGTAGTCGTGATTTGCTCTTTTATCGAGTATTTCTATCAATATTTCTAGTTTAGTTAAATTCAAGATCACATCATTGAGTTCATAAACGTTTCAAACATTTGTAAAACACACTAATTGCCTGGCAACCAGAATAAGTCATTCGAAATGAAAAGTCATTAAAGTAAAAGTCATTCAAATAAAAGTAAAAGTCATTAAGTACAGAAACAGTTGAGAATCAAAAATAAAATTTATGAAAATTTTCGTAATTTTCAAATCCTGACTGAAAGTGAATTAATGACTTTTACTTTTGAATGACTTTTACTTTAATGACTTTTAATTTCGAATGACTTATTCCTGGTACCTAATTGCCTCATGTTTTCCTTTGTTTGTTATTAATAGTATGAGAAGTGCTTCGCTAGGTTAGAAAATGGACAGACTGGATTATATGTGTATAGTTCTATGGCTACTCATAATCCTTTTTTATACACATGAGTCTGTGATTATGAACCAAAAAACTTTATCCAACCGTCTTTTGTTCTCCGGGTACCGACCGGGCTCACAAACGAAACGATTCTTTCTGCCAACAGTAAGTTCAGAAAATATAATTAAATACAATATTTTGATTTGTTTTCCTTCTGCCTTTTCCCACTGATAACAATAACAATTGATTGATCACCAGTTTGATATTGGTTGGAATCGCTCTTTTCTAGCCACATTGCTCTCTGAATCTGATCCACCCATTCATTTGTATTTGTTCTCGACCCTGTTCACATTCTATTCTGTCCTTGTGGTTAACACAGAAACTATCGTCTATCTCTCTCGATTCTCGAAGTTAAGGGTAAAATGGTGAATCCGTGTCCCGTGCCAGACGATGTTCCCAAATGTAACCCGTTTGGCACGCGGTTTCTCACGGACGAAAGTCGTGTGTTCGAGCACAATGCCTGGGACAACGTGGAGTGGAATTCTGAGATGGAGGAAGAGGCCCGTTGTGTGGTGGAGAAACAGAAGATGAACAGGGTGGAGGACACGAAGGCCGAGCAGCTGCTGACTGATCCCGTCAAGCAGTGGGACGATTTCTACTCGCAGCACACCAACAACTTCTTCAAGGATAGGAACTGGCTGCTCAAGGAATTCCACGAACTCGACATGACTTATCATCCCGGTGTGAGTGTTTTATCATCTTTTGAAAACTTAGTTTAATTATCTCGTGGAAAATAGTTCCATATGTGTTCTTTTTCTCAAAATCAGGAATAGACTACCTCCAATGTTGCTGAGATCCAATCATGGATGACTTGGAAGATGACTTAGAAAAAATTATACGTCGCCAGTAATGAGGTATTACTGATATAATATCTCAATATTAAGCCCTAACAGCTTGTTGTTTTCTTATTATATCACCCACCACTAGCTGATGATATATACTGACATAGTGGGTCAGGTTGTGTTATGTGTTATTATATTCTAGATTGATTTCGGTTGATTTCATGACAGTTGTTTCAGACTTCGACGGTACGCGTTCTGGAAGTTGGTTGTGGGGTGGGCAACACGAGTTATCCCCTGCTGCAATGGGATCAACATCGACGGATGTTCCTCTACACGAGTGACTACTCTTCCGTCGCTGTCGATGTACTGAAGGCGGACGAGAAGTACGACCCGGATAGGATGTCCGCCTTCCAGTGGGACATCACCCAACCGCCCCCGAAAGAGGCGCCCGAACCGGGGACCATCGACTACATCGTCTGCATCTACGTCCTCTCGGCCATCCATCCGTCGAAGGCCAAGAAAACCATCGATCAACTGGCTTCCTTGTTGAAACCCGGCGGAATGCTGCTGTTGAAGGACTACGGCAGGTTCGATCTGACGCAGTTGAGGTTCAAGAAGGATCGATTGATAGAGGACAACCTGTACTGTCGGGGGGACGGCACCCTTGTCTACTTCTTCAGTCAGGACGAGTTGCACGATCTGCTGGTCGGTTCGGGTCTGGAGAAGCGAGTGAACACGGTCGACAAACGACTCATCGTCAATCGGGCCAAACAAGTCAAGATGTATCGACAATGGCTGCAAGTCAAATACGTCAAACCCTCCTAGATATATATTTGTTGTCTGTTTTATTTGTTGTTCTCTCATGAAGTCTGTTTGATACCTGAGTCTGAATGCATATAATCCGGTCCTAGTCTGATAAAGTACCTTGAACTTATGGCATTAACATAGAACAAAAATGATTTCAGATTTTTACCTGCTGTCATTCATTATTGTGTTTTCAGAACAAAAAAACCCTCTTGAAGTTAACATGCGAGACGATGAAGTTCAAATCAGTTTTCGAAGCAATCTTGAAGGTGGGTTTACTAAACTTGCGTTGAGTTGCTTGGAACTTAGGCAAATTTTTTTCATCCCGTTTCAAACTTCAAGCGCTGGAATGAAAGTTTCATAGCTAAAGTTGTCATGTTTTGGTTGTGTGATGCGTGTTCATTGTATACGATTTCAGGATCCAGACTTGAAGACTGTTCTCTCAGATCCGATGGTCAACGGAAACGTCTACTTGGCCTACGTTCTGTTACATGAGTTCCTCGCTGGACCCGGATTGAATAGGGTCAGTAATTTTCTTTCCTATGTGCACCAACTCTTACTGCTTTACTTGACCTGTTGCTGTTATCTCAATTTTATTAGCATGGTTCATGGTAATGTGATTATGTGAAGAATACTTCCTTCAGTTTTCTCAAATGAGCCTTTCAAATGAGGTATTGAACATGAATTTGATTTGAAAATTGATGATGATTTTCGTTATGAAAACTCAATAAGAATTAAGAAAATATGTTATTACTAGGCAGCGTATAGTAGAATCGAAGTCATACTTGAAAAGTCAGATTTTTCGAATATTTATCATCTGTGTCTGTAAGGCTACTACTGTTACTGTACTAGATTTGAACACCGTTGTTTTCAGTATTCCATGTTTCAGGCTTCTCCGAAATTGAAAGCTGTAATTATGCGGAAAGGAAAAGAAATCAAAGATCAGGTAAATGTGTTGATATGTCATTTTATTTTTTAAATGTTCGTAAATGGATTGGTTGTTGCTTGTCTCTTTATATACAGTGCACAGAAGCACCACAGGTAGATTTTTCTTGCAGGAAAAGTTGCTCGCTGAAGAAGGAAAAGGTGTGCAAGCAATCCGAGAAGCTGAGAAAAACGCCACAAAGGTAGAATGTATTCACTCTCTTTGTTTTAAAACGAGAAAGTAGCTAAAGTTTCCATCATTGCGCTTGTATCTAGCTGTCTTCATGGTTGGTGTATTCTGTATTGGAGAGTTGAAGCAATACTTCTGCTCTGGTTGTTGGTCATAGGTTGCTCTATTTCCTTCGATATTGAAACTGATTTCTTTTCAGCCAGTTGCCATTCCAAGATATGCTCGAATAAACACATTGAAATGGACGAGGGAGGAGGCTTTGAAGGCACTCGAGGATGAGCAGTGGAAGGTAGATTATTTCTCGTATTACTATATATAGAGTCTTATTCTATAGGACTATAGGGTCGTAGGTCATTTATGAAGATGTAGTTAGAGCATTTCTAGCTTTGTTCGTGTCTATGTAAACATTTTAGACTGCGTTGTTGCGATGTAGTTTGCCTCATACCTCGGTACTGTTTTCATGCAGCTCGCTATCTTCATTATCGCATAATTAATTATACTCGGCGCGCGATATATTTTTCTTTTCTGTTTTTTCGTAACTTCTGGCTCTCTCCCACGGTTAATCGTGTGCTAGGGATATTATCTCATTTATAAATTGCGCTTCTACTCTTTTTCCCGTACTGTGTCAGTAGTATTCATTTCAGGTTGTGGAGTTACCATCTGACGTCAGTTTTTCCGATCGTTGTACAGGATTGGCCAATGATGAGGTGATTTTTTCTGTGTTCTTCGTATAGCCATCGTAATGTTTCACGGTAGAGCGGTGTTACTGAATACGAATAAAATATTCTCAGTTTCTAGTTGTGTTTCTAGTGATTAACAATAACAGTGTTGAATTTCTAGAAGTCTACTCCTTTAACTTCGCCTTAACGATTGTAGTTGTAGTCATTCTCATTAGTGTTATGAGCATTGAAGATTAGCGCTCATAACGTTTGTTGTAGGTTCTGATCGATCCTCATGTGGAGAACTTGCTAGTTTTCGCTGTCGCGCCAGACTTTCACACATACTGGATGGTCGAACAGCGGTACCTAATCTTACAAGATAAGGTTAGTTTTGTATTCCAAAGTGAAATAACAGAGGTTTTCTATGTTTCATAGTTTTTCATCCGCATCCCATAGAACCTGTTTGATGTATCCCGATAGTTTCGGTTCAAATAAGAAACCCAACATTATCCCGATGGAGTTGGTGATTTATATGGGACTGAGTTTGTTTTGTTCGTCTGTTGCGCTGTGCACACTAGGATTTTGTATGTTGCAAATTGTAATTGAACTATATATTACTTGCGTACCATTTGTTGTTCTGAGTATTATATTAGCGCATTTTATGAGATTCCACTGTTTCCAGGCGTCCTGTCTACCCGCGTTTCTCTTGTCCCCGCCCGAAAACTCACAAGTGTTCGACACATGTGCTGCTCCGGGGATGAAAACTAGCCATGTGGCAGCTATTATGAATGGCACAGGGTCAGTTTTCATTTTCAAGTGGATATTACTTTGTTTTTATGCAGCCAAAAATTGTGTGGTGCTCGAAAATAGCCCAAGTCTCCATGGCGTGATGCCAGACTTCATCAATAAAACTATTAGATTTTCCAAGAATTCTAAATCTTCATTGGTCGTTACTTTGATTATGGTAATTTGAAGATGATCAAGGTTCTCACCTTCGTGGAGAAATGTGTATATTTATCAGTTGTTTTTCGTTTCTTCTTCTTCATTCAATTAAATGTTATTCAGAAAAGTTTGGGCAATGGATCGAGCCGAGGATCGAGTAGAGACGATGCGTTCTCTATTGCAGTTGAGCGGTTGCACCTCTGCCAACGTATTCCACGGGGACTTCCTCAAGACCAATGTGAAGGACAAACAATTTGCAAAGGTTTGGTATCTCATATATGGTTTCATCTCTTTAGGGGAGACCAAACTTGCGTTGTCAAACATAGAGTACGTGTCTAGTTTGGCTGGAAATGAAATGCAGTTTAATCGAATTACGAACTCAGCTAGGCACAACACATTCACCGTCTACGGCCGCTTTGCCTTGAGAATACTCTATATATTTCTTTTCTCACCCTCCAGATTGGGAGACAGAGTAGTGAAATTACAAACTTTGATTATTAATTCATTCACCTTCACCGTTGCGTAGAGAAAGCATATTGAGTTTGTTTTCGTTTCCGTGCCTCTGCCTTTGACTGTGGTGGTTGAGGTAGACATGCTGTTTTAACTGTGGCTGTTCAGGTGAAGTATGCTATTGTGGATCCGCCCTGCTCCGGATCCGGTATAGTGAAGCGGATGGATGAACTAACTGGTGGCAATTCGGACCAGGGACGACTGGACAAATTGAAAAATCTTCAGGTACTACATATTATGCATGTTCTCCTCTGTGAATTATATACAGACGACATCGAAATTTACCAAGTGTGATATATAACTGGAAAGTCAGTTTAGTTGCCGATTTCAATTAGGAACGATTAGGGAGCTGATTTCAGCCCACGTCGATAGATGTTTAGTATATCTCGATCACATAATACATTTAACATTTTCAATCGGGTTTGTAGGGACCGCCTGTCGCGACAATTTGGTTCGCATCGGCTAAGTTGAGAGAATTTGCAAAATTAATTGACATCAATATTTACTGGTTTTTTGCACCTCACTTTTCGCAAATTTTTCATAATTTTCCATGACCATTTTTCGCGTTTGCAGGCCATGATTCTGAAACATGCGATGAAGTTACCTGCTCTCGAGAAAGTTGTCTACTCCACTTGCTCCATCCACGAGGAAGAAAATGAACAGGTTGTGGACGAGGTGGGTATTATTGTTATGATTAATGTTTTCTGCAGTCAATACTTTCCAGTAGGTTGCTGGCTAGCTGTCACTAGGCACTGCTGATTTTATATATCTCAGATAAGGGATTCTTGCTGGCAAATTACACATCAGGGTTAACTTTCGATCGATATAAAACAAAATAGCATATGTAGTGGGGTATGCTTTACTGCATGCAACTTCTGACAACTGTTCATACTAATGTTTTCAAGAAATTACACGCCAAGTACCTTTTTGTAGTTCTTATCACCAACCCTGCGTGTCATACCCCGTGTTATTGATGTAGTTGGTTCAGGTGCTTCTGGACACATATGTCCGTCGGAACTTCCGTCTCTGTCACAATGTGCTCCCATCGTGGACGCATCGGGGGGTGAAGTCGTACGCAGACGTGGGCGAACACTGTCTGAGGGCAGACCCCCGCGTCACCCTCACCAACGGATTCTTCGTCGCTGTCTTCGAAAGATTGGAGTCCGACGACGAATAAGTCACATTTTGTTGTTGTTTCAAGTTGTTCTGTTTCTGTTATCACCATTTACATCTTTGTTTATTTAATATTGTTCTTGTTATCTTTTCGCTGTTTTGTTGTTCCACTGATACGTTGCATCACAGTTTCCGTATTAAGCAATTGAATTCCAATCAAACTCGTCTTCTGATTCCTCTCCCTGAAATAAAATTTTGTAAACATCTTTAATTACTTTGAATTCTTGTTTTATAGAATCCATAAAATTCATCCAGAAGTTTGGGGGCAGATTTGAAATAGAGAAAATACATATATTCTGAGGCCGTACCAGACATTTCTATTCGCTACTAGGACGCCTCTGCTCAATATTAAGTATGAATTCATCTACAGTGGGAAAATTAAATGGATTTGATTTGACATATTTGATGAGACCAACCGTATCTTGCTGTGTATTAGTAGATTGCCGCGGTGAAGGGGTTAGTTCCGACATTTCTCTCGACATGACTGAAAATGGTATCGTTATTAGGTACAGATGAGCAAAGAGCGTTAGAAAGTGTTTTTCACATCAAAATGAATTTGCAACAGTTTGCTCTTTTTTCCTCATTTACATTTTCTATTATCGCCCAATTCCGTGACAGCTACGACAGAAAAAGTGTGCTACAGTACGCTATCACACACTCTTTCCATAACAACAATATGCCAATATGCGTTCAACTGTTCTGAATTGGGCTTACCTCTTGAAGGGTAAGTGCGTGGCGTGGACGTCTCCGAATTATTATCGGGAAAGCCGTTCAGAACATAGTCTAGAAATAATACCATAAAGTTAACTGAGATACGTATTATTACTGTAGGTAGGATATGGACGATTAAATTTGACCAAAGAAGGTTTTTATCTCAATTTTTGAAGTTGCAGAACAATGGGAAATAATGTATAAAATTACTACTATAACACTGCTAAAGTTCCACCGCGGGCAGTATGTAGAAGCTAGAACAAATTAATAGTGTGAACACGGTACCGCATTCAAATAGTCTTTAATAACGTGAATTCACGTTTCAGATGAATTGTACAGTATTTCCACTAGAACTGTTGTGTTACCGGAGAATCGATCCGTGTCAATGCTGAGTAGTTCTTCCTCGTTCCGATAGTCCAACCCGGCTGTCTCCAGTCCTATCTTCAACCAGTCTATTTGAGCTTCCTGAAATATTCCGGTGGTTACCGAGCTGGTTTCCGGTGTGTGGTCGACTATATAACTGAAGAATGAACTACCGGCGACCTACCGTTTCTCTGATATTTGAACCTATATGGATTTTCGAAATGTATCACCAAACGCAAATATTGATAACAACATTGCGGAAATTAGAATGAGGCATGACAGACAAAGATCGGTCTTATAGCCCCATGTGGTCCGATCTATAAGTATCGGTGAGTTATACATCTCTCCGGGTTCTTAAGTCACCAAATCTTTTTTTGGTAACCTCTTTCACCGGTTCTTCACTTTTACAGGTAACCGGTTGGTAATCTGAAATGAAAAACCGGTTACTTGTTTTTCTAACGCAAAATGTGATTTTTTTCCGTTGGTTTGAAATTTAGTTTTAGGTTACCTACCGGTTACCTGAGGTAACCTGAAAAACAGGGTGACCTAAAAACCCAGTTCGTTGTAGAACTAGTCTTAAGTATCGCTGCGCGTGACATCGAACCCTACACTTGTGGAGCAAGAGACCAACGCTATCCCCCAGAGGTCTCTTTGTGTATCGTTATGTGATGCACGTAGGGATGACTGGTACTATACCTTCTGTCTCCTATCATACTGTTTGTTGTGGTATACTTGGTCGTAGACCTTCTTGAACGAGGCCGATAGATCGTGAGATTCGAACAGATTCAGGTCGGTCACATCATCATCCTCGACCTCCATCTAGAAATAATAAATAATTTGTTTTACAAGGATGAAAACTACCAGCCTAAAACAGGCTAAATCCACGGAAATTCAGGAAAATCGAAATGGCTGGATGAGAACCGAATTAGGCTTGTCGGCACCTATTTTGGGCTTGTCGGCACCTAATTTAGCCTGGTAGACACCTATTTTAGGTCTGTCGTCACTTATTTCAGGCCTGTAGCCCCTATTTTGAACTGGAATTAACCTACTTTGGGCTTGTAACACGCACAAATTATTTTTTTCGCGAATGCCTGAAATAGGTGGCTACAAGCCTAAAAAGGTTGAATCCAGTTCAAAATAGGGGCTACAGGCCTGAAATAGGTGACGACAAACCTAAAATAGGTGTCTACCAAGCTAAATTAGGTGCCGACAAGCCTAATTTGGTTCTAATCCAGCCATTTATATTTTCCTAAACTTTCCTGGATTTAGCCTATTTTAGGCTTGTAACTTTCACCTGAGTAGTTAAAAAGATGAATCAACACATTGAATTTCGTTGCTATATTTAGTACTACACATATTTCGTTCATTGAAAAGGAGTTTTTTTTATTTTTCTCAAGACTTTCCAATCAAATCAAACTACCAGCTGTTATCTCGAATCATGTACTCGAAATTCGAACCAAAGTGACATAAACAATAAACTAGGAATAACCATCGGTAATTTTAACCACTATCGTTGCACTTTTTCATATTCTGATGTGTTTTATAAGGATAGATAAAATGCCACTGAATGTCTGCGCAAACAGCAGAACTGCAGTGTTATGCTGATGCTCAGCGGAATCAGACTACAAACACAGCAGAGTCGTTTCTGAGACACCCATATGCGCGACGACCGCTACATATTCGACTAGCAACTCGCCTGAGAACTGCTGGTGTTTTGAGCGGCCTGATGGTTGAATAATGTAATATCGGCGGGATTAATTGGTTCAGTTGGAAACATTGATTGGCACGGAATTTGGTTATGTTCATACGGAGAAGTTGTGATGTTGTGGTTGACAATAGCGTTTCGTTCTGCAAATAGAAAGAGTACGTAGCATAAGTCGAAGAACTTGAAATAATATATAGAAGTTGCTCAGACGGATGAATTTCACTTGGTTTCTACCTATGATAGACCTGTAGTCTGATACATCAGAAATTTTGAATTACATCAATTAGATTAAACTACAAACACATAAGACCACTAGATGAATACTGATTTTAATTGTAGTTATGGATATTTAAATGTTACCCTTTCTGTACATCTTCTGAACCATCGGATTTATTCTGGGAGGAGATCCCTCAACCGATTTCGGCTTCTTTTCCGGCACATTCGAGCACACCCAAAAGGATCCTGAAATCCCACACAAATACTACTATTAGGTATAAGGATGGTTTTTCCAAAGCAAGTTTTCAGCCTATATAGTGTATCTTGTCCTATCACTCTGTGTTTGTAGTTTGCTCCCGTTGCTGTTCGCTCGAAATCTCTCGAAATACCCCGTGCATCGAGATTACAACCAAACACGTTGAAGTTTCCATGTGAAAATCGTCAAAACAAGTCAAACTTCTCGTATAAGGTTGTTCACAAACTTCTCGTATAAGGTTGTTCAATCTTCACAATACGAAACTCTGGTGGAGAAAATTTGTGTGCAGTAACGTCTGGTGTTGGAAACTTATTTTTTTCCCAAGCATGAGGACCCTTGGAACAAACTGTTGTGTTTGGGTAAAGTTGGTCGAATCTTTCCAAAATAGGTCAATAGGGTGTACCCATCCCGCTTTGTTTGTAGTTTGATCCCGCTTTACGGTCAGAACTCGAAATCCATTGCGTGTATTGAGATCAAACTACAACTCAGATTAGTGCCTCTCCTATACCATACCCTTGTCCCCTTCTCTCTTCTCTAACCGATGAAACTGCTTGTTCAGTGATAAGTTGTGTCGAATGGAGTTCTGCAAATAGTCACTCTTGGAATTATCACTAATGAAACATCCAAATGTTTGAAAATGCACTCTGAGGAACCCAACTTGTTTTCATAATCTCACCGAAAATAAAAATTGTTTTTCAAGCTATACCGTATACAATGAAACTCACATTTCAAGCTAAAATCCCACTCGACTCAATTTCAAGTTCGGAGTCAAGTTTCGAGTTAGACTCTAAAAAACTCTAATTTTCAAAGTGAGAAACTCTAGTAGGCGATAAAATCAAGATAATCAAATAAATTCTAATTAGTTTGGTATAATTGTGCAATGAATTTGAATATTATCATTTATATTGTTTTTTTCCGAATCGTAGTATGAAACTTACCCTCCAACTAGAGCTGCGGTTCTCCTTGTAATATACGAAATTATCCGATATGAACTGATAAATACCGTTCAGAGTACACCTAAACAGATTAATGATAATTAGCCTATTCAGTATAATACATATCATTGTAGGAACAGAAAAAGATAGAAGTATCGCATTTTTAGGATAAACCTGTTAATGAACTAAAGAGTGGTTAAAAATGAGTTCACTCCCTTCTATGTGGTTATATAGAGGGAGGGGTCTTGTAATGTATGGCTCCATGATTTGCTTCTAATCCAAGAAGGAACTCCCACCAAATGAAGCCTTTTAGAATAACGCAACAGTTACCGGACTCTCGAGAAGAACCGTATTTTGTTTCCTGTTAACAGTAATTGAAACTGTCTCGTATTACTAGTTATGATGCCAATAGAAACCTTTGTTGCGGACTCTGTTCGATGGCCATCCGAATGAGTTGCGAGTATGAGTAGGGGGGCTTGTCCTCATCTCGGATCCGCGGCGAACACGACGCCTTTCCAGGGGCAACCTCCTGCAACATAAACCATGGGTTTTGCTCCACGGAATGTACATCTACACAGAACTAGGAATTTGAAAGTTCTACATGTATTGTGGTACAGAGTAAGGTGAATATAGATAGTTCTAGTTAAAATTGGGTTTTGCTCTACGGAATGTGCATAAACTGAAAATTCAACTGTTTTGATTGGTTTTCTATTTGATCCCTGTGTCTTTTTGTTCGCAAGTTCTGATGTGTTCAACGGATCATTGTCTTTCCCTACTTACCTCCCCCACCGATTGGCCGCCTTTGGCCAGCAGCCAATTGAGCTGGCACAGACTGGAATTCAGTTCCGTCATCCACACGTCAAAGAAGGTGGTTTCACTAGAAAAATGTCATAGGAAGATTCTAATGTGTTCTGTGAGAGTTTCATCATTAATGATGCGGCTAATTGCTAATAGACGGTTTAGACTATAGCACTACTAGGAATTCATCGAGATTATATTTTATTGCCTGATATAAAATGAATCTTAAATTTTCACATATATTGTTGCTGGTACAGAATAAGGTGAATGTAGATAGTTCTAGTTGAAATTGACTCATTTAACTATAAAAATCGATGTTTCGATATAGCATGTTGTGAACACTCTCTCTCTAGTTACTATATATTCGTGTTGAATAGTTACAATAGAGCTTAAACTATGAAAAAGTCGGTAACGGATTACCTTAGGAATAGAGAACATGATCCGTCGCTTAGCCTGAATAGTGTCTAATATGGCCGCCTTCTTTCACCTGCTGTTATCGATCTGCAGCTACCTGGCAAAATTCTCTCAAATTAATAATAAGCATTGTCGGAGAAGCACGTAGCAGACGAGGTTTAATAACTGCATATCAGTTAATAGCTTGTGAAAGTGGGCTCTGTGAATGTACAGAACATAATGAGTATCTCTCTGAGAGAGAACATCCAGGTTAATGGACCATAAAAATAATAGTAGCAAGGATATTTCTAATAATTTCTAAAACATCCTAATCGTGCTCGAATAGATTTCTATCACCTAAAAAAGGAACGTGGATGTCTCTAAAACAACATCTTAATCATAGTATATGTGTTTTATAGCCCTTCTTATCTTGTTTTTACTTTTTTTTTTCTGCCTCCTAGAGGCGTTCAAAAATTGCGTATGCCACCCATGTTTCAGGGGACATCGCGGGCAATTGGGAAAAGTTTTCAACCAGCAATAAAAGCACCTCGGCAAAGCCTCATTGGTCACTTTACCGCCACTGCGCAAAGCTAATGACTGAGAACACCGAGTAGGCGCGTCTGGCGGTGCGCCGTATCTAGTATAGGCTGTTTTATGACGCCACTGTCTGGCCGCCCCATACTCTAGCCTCTCTACTCTCTCGCCAGAGCTAGTTTTTCTACTGGCTGGGGCAATATAACGCGGTGTGAGTGTGTAGTAAGACAGAAAGATAAGTAAAACATAGAAATTGTTACCCGCGAAGAGAAGTATTTTATGAAATGGGACTTTAATTAGAAATTGATTGGAAATATCACTCAAGAATATTTCGAATACAGATAGACATGTGCATATTGTTTAACTAGGTTAAGTAAATAGTATAATTTTCAAATTGGGCAACTGTTTTGTAGTTCTTGAAAGTTTTACGATTATCCGGATCTTTAATTTGTATCCGTCTAACATCTATCACATTTATCTCGCTCACTGCGTATTTCGAGTAAAAGTCTCGATGATTAAGCTACAAAATATACGGTGAATTCTATATCTAACCGGGTTTTTAGGTAACCTAACCCTTTTTTGGTAACCTATTATTTAGGTTACCTCAGTAGGTAACCGGTTGGTAACCTAAAATGAAAAACCGGTTACCTCTTTTTCTAACGCAAAACTTGGTTTTTGTGTGAAATTGTGTGCTTCCGTATGCCGTAAAGTACCGGATTACCTGTGAGATCTAATAGGCGGGGTGACTATAACAAAGTTGTTGTGTGATCCGCGTATACATCAGGGATCGTATATCATAACTGGAACATTCGGAAATCAAACTACACATACAGCAGATCAGCCCGCA
The DNA here is from genome assembly GCA_964036275.1 of Litoditis marina. Classification (NCBI taxonomy): domain Eukaryota; kingdom Metazoa; phylum Nematoda; class Chromadorea; order Rhabditida; family Rhabditidae; genus Litoditis; species Litoditis marina. The sequence goes on along the minus strand of OZ038436.1, from coordinate 23,720,513 downwards.
CAGTTTCGACCAGCCTTCTACTGAACGACCTTGTTTTACTGAATACCGTGTTACTGCCTGCAACATGTTTTGTTTCTCAAAGTAGAATAGAATAGAATAGAATAGAAAATACATTTCTTTGTTATATGCAAGCTTGAGCACTCTTACAACCATATTCGCAAAGGGAAATTGTTTAACCCCATACCCCACCATTCAGTTTTAGCTAGTTTCCTAGGTATACGTCTTCTTCAAACTTCGTGGAGCTCTCCGAGCAATGAACTTCCGTAGTGAATAACTATCGTTTCCGAACTAAATTATTCAAACACAGTTGTAGATAGTTTCATCATAGTCTAGCTAGTTCCAATTACCCTTCTTTCGGAGGCTATGACTCTTTGTTCTTGTTTCAAACTGGATAGGCCACCAAGATGTGAGAAGATGATAGGAGCAGGCGACTGGATTATTTCCCCCTGCACCACCATTCCTCTGATCCTCTTTCACGTTTTCCAATTCACGATTAGAACAACGAAATGAATAACGATAACAGTGGAAAGGTTTTATCAGGTAGAAATCTTCGATTGACGTCATGAGATCCCAATATCTCCTCAATCAGAGATGATAGTCCATCGGTAATTGACATCCAACAATGTGGAAAGTCACATGGTAAATCGCGAATAAATAAATCTATCTATCAACTGTCGATGATAACTTTCTTGGCAAGTAGTTTATGCGTTCATTATAAACTTTTCCCAAGAAACATCGTGTGGACTTCTAACGAGGTTATAGGGACTGCTACCGCGTGCGGAAGATAATGTGTCGGCACACCGATCGAACACTCATTTGTTGCACGTTTCGTATCGCAGTTTTGTCACCTTTTATTAGTTTTTCTATTGTTTCCCAGTTCATTTTCATTGCATCTTCATAGTAGTAACAGTGTTTTACTCTGCCCTGAACAGAGAGTGCAATCATTATTGAACTGTCATGTCCTTTCCATCCAAAAACCGACAGCATCCGCTATAAACTGCATGTATGAACTTGCACAAAACCACTCAAATTTCAACCACTCTTCTCAAAAATTGAAACTCTGATATGAAACTCTGATACTGTAATTTTTGTACACGATCAAGAACCCTACACAGCACACTTGCCAATTTGTATACCTTCTCGTTCAGTAGCACACCTTCCATAGTAGATCAATTACATATGTATTCCCCTTGAACTACAGTTGTTGAAGGATGTCATTGGACAGTAGCCAGCTGGCAGCCGTGACGCGAGTACGCGCCGCGGCTGGCGGAGACGGACACCCGTACTGTATGCACGATTACAACGTACATCGATGGATAGTTGCATGGGAGAACGAAGAGGACGCGGCAAAGGTACATTTCAATATCATTTGACTACAAAAGTAAGTGTAGTGCGATCTGCCAACAGCCTGCTTTTGAAGCATCACCAAAACGTGGTGGCACCAAACTACAACCCCAGCAGAACAGAACAATACTTCTCTGCCTGCCATCAATAATGACACTACAGATGATCTTGAAAAGGCTTTAATCCTAGCTTTTCGAACAATCCGCGAATGACCTAGCTGTAGTTACGCGAACTATGTGTTCTGATTGGAAGATTGCAGTAGTGCTCAATACAAAAGTAAGGACCGTAAAGGACCGTAAAGTCAGGATCATTATATTATGATTCACATATATTATTATAGTATTAAACTTTAATCGTACTTTTGTCAGTTGAATATGGCGATTGATTCAGAATCTTCGTCGACATTTGAATATTCGGGAAGTGATGCCCCTTCCTCCTGAGATGGATGAAGTCGCAGTGGAGATGGAGACATACGCTCCGGTTACTGTATTGGGACGGAATAGGGAAGAGGATAACATGGTGGGTGGGGGGGGGGGGGAAGAGAGATAGAGAGAGGGGATAGGATAAAGAAGATGAAGAAAGAAGAGGAAGAGAGTGAGAAACTGGAAAGAGAGAGATGGGACCGTCTTCTGTTTTATAACATTTTTCTACTTCAGGTTCTTCTTCTCGAGCAGACAGGTCTAATCGATATTGCTAGTTTGGTGGACAACATCATGGTAAGTCGGTTTTTCTGAGATTCTCCAACTACACAATTTGTCAATTTTCGTTGGACCAGTGTCGTTAGCGATACGATGTGTGTTCCTTTCAAGCAACAAAGTTCGAAAAGCCTCCAGAACAACATTTTCATAGTGATCTGACTAGTTTTTGCGAGTGACAGCTCAAAATTCATTTAGTGGCACTTCTTACTACTCTTTCCTCCCTTTCTATATATATTACTCTCTCAAGCTCATCCACTGTCTCTCTCTCTCTTTTTCTCTCTCTACTGTTATACACCAATGGCCAATTACACAAGCAACCGGGTTGCATGCAACCAGAATGCAACTCGGTTGCATGTGTACAAAAATACTCTGCTTTCAAATGCAACCAGGTTACCTCTCAAATGCGCCCGAAATCACATTACATAACCAAAATACCTCCCTGTAGACAAATTTGGTTGCATTCGAGATGTAACCCGGTTGCATTTGGAAGCAACCAATAGTTTCGTACACATGCAACCTGGGTGCATGTGTAAACCGCCCCATACACTGTAACAAGCTCGTCATTTCAGCTCACGGCTTTCATGAAGAATAAATTTCGCATGATGGAAAACTTGCAACAGAGAGTTCAAAAAGAAGAAGAGAGATTAGAGAAGCAGAGCGGAGGGGTGCTGATCATGGACCTCAAGGGGATCCACTTCAGCACTTCACTCATATCTATTATCGCAGGTAAGAGTTCATTTATCTTGAAACGTTGCGAGTGAAGAATAAAAAAAAGTTTGTTCTGTACTCACTGGATATTCACATACACTGGTGGTCGTCCTCTCAAAACTTGTTTTTACCCTACCTACCGGGATCATTTACAATCCTCGAGTAGAAAAACTGTTTTTGGATACCGCCAAACTTAGGACTACTTTTGATAAATTATCCCACGTGAGAGAACCTGAGAACCAACCAAACTTATCTGTTCCAAAAGTTTTGAAAAAATGGTTTCGGCTCATGGTTACTAGTTCCTCGACCCCACGTCGCAGCAACATATTGACGCAAGGTGCGGCAAAAGTCGCAGAAGTTTCCCACATAACTCTGTAAATGCCGTGTCCCCCGCCTAGAATAGGTGGCATATTCGTGTTTACCGAGTTCGATTTTAAATACGAAATCTCCCTGCTCTGTAAGCAAATACACTTCCAGGTCCCTACCGTATCATGTGGGGAACGTTATTCGATCAATATCCGCAATTGATCCAGCAAATAATTGTGATCAATGCTCCAGCGTTCGTGAATATGCTGTATCAAGCATGTGTACCATTCATCCCCAACGACTACAAGGTACAAACATTAATTTCGAGTCAAATGACTTCAGGAACAGGAAAACAACTGACCTTGTGCTTGATAACGCGTAGTTTATTAACAGTACATAGAACACTGTTCTTCCACGAAGCGTCACTTTTCATTGAAATATAGTGTCTGAAATTTAAAAAAAACTTGAAGCGCAAAAAAGTAGAACTCGGCTTTGCGAAACTCGAAATGAGCCCAATTCAGGAGAAGATAATAATTTGTTCTGGAGACGCGAACAAAGCTCTTCTCAAGCACATAGACATCTCGTGTCTGCCCGTGGAGTACGGGGGATCCTACGATATGACCACTTCCGGCGAATTCGAAATGTGTACTATTCAGGTGAGACAGCATATCAGACTTCAATCTGACGAAAAACTTGGATTTTCTCGTCAGTTTGAACGCGAACCGAATTTCGTTTACAGGTTACTTTTCGGTTACCTCCTACTTAGGTAACCGAAAAACCGGTGAGATATAGATCCGGCACGAATCCGAACTCGTTGTACTGAGAAAAATAGTTGACAAGTGAACATGCGGTGTAACTCCAAGCCCTGAACTGGAGAGTACTACATAAAAAACACAAACAAACTATTTCTCGGCTATCATTTGTGTTTGTTCTTATCATTCGTTCAGTACCTTCACATTTTAAATACACTAATTTAGCATATTTCAGACTCCAGTCTCGCCTGTACCAAAAATCAAACCTCACGACGTGGAGCTCAGCCCGATCAGCATATCTGCCGGTCAGAAACCATTTTGAATAATTACCTAATGAAGAAAAGTGGTTGGAATTCGGCCAGAAAAAATACTTGAATAGTTCTGAAATTCGCAACCTACGACTTTCAGGGTCACTGCTAGTGCACAAGCACAAATGGAACGCCGGAGACCAATTAGAGTTTTATCTACAAACCGAACAAGAATTTACATATTTCATCTTCCATTGTCATGAAGACACGGTAAGGACAATCACGAATATTTATCTCTGATCAAAGGTGTAAGTGAACTGGGGGATGTACGGAATAGCTGTGAATTGTGTGAATAGAATATATTTCAGAGAGAAGATAATAAATGGAGAGAAATATATTCTGGCTGCGAAAGACCGGCTCTCAAACAGTGTGACAAATGGCTGTGGACCGCTCCTCATGATGGGTAAGCATTGAGCTACTAGATAAACAAGTCAGAGACAAAACATCAGATGAAGATTACTAATGTTACTTACTATAACAATTGCTACCAATTTCAGGTACTACTTTATTCGGTATGGAAATGAGAAAGCGTGGCTGTTCTCTGTGACGATTAACTGCAGAATCAACCGGATAAATGGATCACAGAAAGAAACAATTTCACCTATAGATACATTTAAGATATAGTTGAAACGAAATAAACAAATGTCGAGCTAATAGCTGATAACCCATGCAACTTATCCGAGCGTAAACAGCTTAGAGCAGCCTCAACTTACAGATCCTTCTTCGACTCATCGCCCCCTGCACAGCATGATTGTTCGGACGGCTTCTCATCTGAAAGAACACCGAATTATAATTATGAAATACACATTTTCAATCGATATTCGATAATTCAAAATTACAGCAGACTATCATCAAACATGGCATACATTACGATACGTTCCGATACCTTCGACAAGTGACTTCTAAACAAAAACCAGCTCCTTAACTGTGATCGACTTCCCCGCGCGCATTAGCATTATTTTAATTGTTTTATTCAACTGCTTTTCATCATAGGTAAAATAGTTCAATGCCAGTGCAATAAACGTGCGTAACCTCGAAAACGGGCTAGATACACTGCAAATGTGACTATTTCTCCCGTTAAGCGCATTTCAAACAGTTTTCGCTTCTAAAAAAAAGTTCGAGAAACAGAGCAAGAATGAGCATAGGTCAGCGCCACTTCGACGGGGAATTTTACCTATGCTGTTTTAAAATTATGTTTTCCCATACGAACAGGAAGGAAAGAATGTTCTAAACAAAACTTTATCGGTAGTTGGTGTGTGGTACGTCTTCACTATTTGTTTTCACTTCTTCTACTATCTATGTAAATGTTCTGAAGAGGGGCGAACAAAAAAGATTCGGTGTAATGTAAATGCAATACTAGAAAACCACATGAGCTACTGGATAAGAGCGAAGCAAATCAGAAGCATAGGTAAAATACCCCCTTATTTTGATGTCGACTGATGCTCACTTTTGGGCCAATTCTACAACTAACCGGGTTTTCAGGTAACCTAACCCTTTTTTGGTAACCTTTTTTTCAGGTTACCTTAGTAGGTAACCTGGAAGTAACCTAAAACTAAAATCCGGTTACCGGTAAAACTAACGGTAAAAACAACATTTTGCGTTAGAAAAACATGTAACCGGTTTTTCATTTTAGGTTACCATCCGGTTACCTACTGAGGTAACCTAAAAAATAGGTTACCAAAAAAGGGTTAGGTTACCTAAAAACCCGGTTACATATAGAATTCACCTCACTTTTGCCCGATTTTGACCGGGGTATGCTCACTTTTTGCCTTTTTTTTGGGGTAATGTTACAGATTCTCGTTAAAATTAGAAAAAAATCGTGTTTTCAATGACATATGCTTATTTTTTGGAGATGCTCATGCTCACTTTTTTTAGACCTGATATGAACCTGTTTTCATAAGACCAGAAGAATGGTATATGCCAAAAGTGAATCTTGGTATAGGGGTCGTAATGTTGTATAGTCATATGTACAATGGGTTGTAGTGTAACACTACCGAAACACCGGAGCTTCTCAGTTTTCGTCTGCTTGAAATATGTAACGCATAACGCATTTTCTGATTGAAATTCATTTGAGTTTCGAAATATTCTGTCGGCAACTTGTCATTGGTGATAATTGCAGAAGTGCTAAATAGTGATGATCGAATACATACCTGAGGTTGCTTCCTTTTTATCTGCAAAAGGTGCTGGTGGCTTGGCGGGACATGTTGGGTAGAGAATGGGGTCCAAGAAATTCACCCATCGCTCCGGTAGAAACCTGAAACACGATTATAAGATGAATTTATGCTCAAGTGGCACCATCAGAGCAGTAAACGGAACTACCATTTTCGAAATATCATATTCAGAGTTGAAACCGATTGTAAATCCCTTCAGAACAGAACATATCTAATAAATCGCTCACCTTAGAATGAATGGCTGAATAAACTTCAGATAGATAGCCAAAACCACAGGGAGTATGATGCAAGGAAGACAGACCATATTTTCGACCTGAAAGAAATGAAATAAATTGAGATAAGGTGAGGGACGGAAGTATGAGAATGTTTTATTTAAAAAAGAAATAAGGAAGGAATAGGGACGACAGTAATGTTCGCTTATTTAACGGTATTATCAAGTTTTCCATACAATCTTTTATAGTTAATACAGAGGTACTGGATATAACTTCAACCAGTAACAAGATAACTAACTTGAACTTCCTAACTTGAACATTTCGAAAACTCAAAATGTGAAAAAGTCAAAAAGTGAAAAGTGTCAATGTTGTGACTTTGAAAGGTACGGTGTTCGATGGAGCACGTTTGCTGAACATCCCTTGAAACAGACGTGAAATAAGGAATGTAACGAAAACAATGGCGTACTTGTTGACTTCAGTTTGTGAATAAGTTCAAATCAAGATTATTGAGTCAAGTTGATCAAGTATCGAGTTTGAAGTAAATCAAGTACCTAGTAAGAAAATGACCAAAACGCGAGAAAGAAAAATGCTTACATATTATGTTTTTTTAATCTTTCATCTCATCACGCTTCATGTGTAAACGTAAATGAATACTATCTCCCAGAATGTTCACAATGATGAGCTGAGATGAAATAAAATGTTTTTACGGGTATTAGTGTATCGAGGCAATCAAACACAATGTGTAAGAAACACATTTACATACAATACCAAGTTCTGAAATGAATATTCGTTTGAGGGAAATGTGAAAATAATCAATTTCCATAATGAAAAGATAGCGGACAACTAACGCCTCATCTCATAGAACTAGAAATATTCATGGATTTGAATTCTGGTAATATTCCAACTGGCGTGGTGGAAAAATTGTAATGTCCAGCTGGTTGGTTGGTGGATGAGTGCCTCCAAGAAAGGCTGCTGGCTGGCTATAACGGTCAATCGTTCTCGTTCTGCTCTATTTATAGTTTGGTCTCGGTGGAACCTACGAATAATTCACGTTCACTAACTACACGTTCACTAAGTACAGCTTCTATCCGAGTATTTTTTTCCCAGCATTTTCGAATATTGAAGTTCACAGTTTTTAGTGAGCTAGCTTAGTTTTGCTGCAGACAGTGTTTAACCGTTCAGAACAGATGGGTAGGGTTATCTAGCATTTTCACTCTAACTCCCCCCCCCCCCATTGGGTTGGTTCGGTACTGAACGAAGTCGTAAAACTGACTCGTTAAATCATTCTTTCTTCCCTTTCTTCTGTTGAGATATTTCTCGGCAAGTTGTCTATCCATCTCTATTCATAGTAATGCGCACCCTCTCCCTGTCTATTCTACCCAACTCATATTACACCGATTCACCCTCCAGCTGTCCATACTAAAACAGTCGACCCCACTTTTCTAGTTTGCATTTTACATCATTCAAAGTTTTTTATTGTAATCTGTTTAAATCCACAACAGGCTAGTGTTGAACTAGAAAGTTCGACATGGGGTGAGATTTCTTTTATTGAAAAAAACAAGGGATGTATCTTGTATCTCCCCCTTCCGTAATAATAGTTTCAGCGAGAATATATCTTTCTAAGTCAGAAACAGGTTCTTCAATAGTTGAACTGCTCGTTTTTAGGTAGCGGAAACGATCATATGTTTGACAAAAGTCATAATTATAACATCATGAATGTGGGTCAGATTCGGGGACTAACCGTTCGCTATTTATCGGTCTCGCCATTCACTTTCCAACAGAGATACGTTGAAACTTTGTGGAATGTTCACACCCATCGATTGATATGGATCCTTTCCCATTCATTTCGTTCTCTTATCTCTTTTTTTGTTTGATTCTTGATCGTGGGAGAGTTAGTAGTATAGAGAGAGAAGAGAGAGAGAGAGAATGAGAGAAAGAGAGAAAGCTAGAAAGCGAGAGAGAAGAAAGAGACAGAGAGAGAGAGAGACAGAGAGAGAGATAGGGAGAGAGAAAGAGAGAGAGAACTTTACTTCTCAATGTCCACAATTTCCCTATCCCCTCAAGTTGTATTTGCTAGAGTTTATAATCTCGCCGGTTCTTATTTGACTACCTACTTATTTCCCGTCTTTCCAAAGGGCAGTCCACATTCTACTTCTGTTTCTTCATTCTTTCATGCCAATCTAACATTTCATAATCTCTTCGAAATCAGATGTTGTAAAATATAATCATTACAAACTAAGTATACACCAAGATGCGGAAGGTTCATATACAGTAGTACATGAATAAATAACTAATAGTATACTCAAGAACTATGAGGAATATATAAACAATACTGACTTCATCCCTCTGAGAAGTGAGCAAAACAATAATACTGTAATTGAACAGTAGCATACACCGTGTAAACACAACATTCCTTCCAAGTATAACATGATGAAAAGAACTGGATGTTTCCGAATCTTTTATGTGTCTGGTTTACTTGAAGCATGACATAACATAAATCATCAACAGAAAATAGGTCAATCGCAATTTGATCACAAGTTTTATGAGTGAAATGTCGAATAACATCGAATCAGATTCGAAATTACCTTCAGGGCGTTTGTAGTGTTTTATATTCATTCCTTATCTTATACTTGTACTCGAATGAATGCATCATTAAGATCGAGCTCAAACCTAACCTTATACCAAGCGAAATAGAGATTTGTGGATTCTTCAAGAAAAAAAACTATATTGTGTACTAAAAACACCAACACTCTCGGGACTAGGTCCAATTTTTCAAATATTACAACTGACCCTAAAGATAAACTCATCGTGATCATATTCCACTTTTCAACTTTTCTGTCAGTTTCCAAAAAGTGCAACTCTGTTTCTATACAGATAATATAATGCGAACGGAACATTGTATGAACAATAATGAAAGAGAATAGAACATAAATCATTGGTGATGACTCATGATAGATGATTAACCATTGCCGCCAGTTCCACGAATTGTTTCTCAAGGAATGCACTATGAAAAATGTGACTACCATTTGAAGTTTAACAAGACCGGATGAGTGTTTATATGTTTTTCAATTATTATATAATTTCCGCTCCATCCTCCCCCTCTCTCTGCTTCTTTCCTTCTTTCTCGCTCTCTCCCTCCCTCACTCACTCTCCTGCTCTCTCGCCACCAGGATAAATTTGCATGTACACGAGACTAGTTGAAAGGTCCAGTTCACATTGGTTGTTCATGATGTCCGCGAGAAAGTACTAATACATGCGATCATAGAGAGTCACATAGGTATATTTATAATATTTATACTCATAAATACAAAGTATCAAAATATAGGTGAATTTGTATGTATGAAGAACTGCCAGAGCATTCAGTTTTTTTGTCGATTTCAGAGATTTTTTCCTTGTTAAAAAAGACAGGGAGTGTACGAATTCAACTTTTCGCCATGCATCAAAATTAGCGATCACCTGTAAATTACATCAAAAACCTGTAAATTACGCCATATTTACCGAGCATCCGTTTTTTCTGCTGTGTTTATCGAGTTTCACGCGAATTATTCTTTGTCTACGATATGTACACAGATGACTCACACGTCCGTCCTCGTAAAATTCCCGCATTTTTCTCAAAATGAACCTCTTAAATTTTTAGTCAGTCGAACTTCGCGTTTTATAACCAAGAAATAGACCTGTTCAATTGAAACTACATGAAAACCAAAACACTTTTTTAGAGATTTCTCTATTTTGATTATCGTTTACTTGATATCTTTCTATGTATTATTATTATTAATATTTATACATGTTTTTGTGTTGCTGCGTGAGTGTTCGAGCATAGTTTATTTTTGTTTGGAAGCACCAAAAGTAGTGTGAGCGATATGCTTTGCTGATCGCTACGGAGAATTCCTATTTGTTCATAACGTCAACAAGCACTATTTCTTATCAAAACCTGTTCGCTGTTCTTTTGTCCTTCACTGATAAGTTTACGAAGTAACATTCAAATTCAACTTGATTTTCAACGTTGGCCCTGAAGCTGGTATTAAAGAAGGACGATTATGTGGACCAATCCTGTGTCAACGGTCCTTTAAACTGCAATTGAAAAATGTATTGCAGTTTAAAGGACTGAAGCGTTGCGATTGGACCACATAATCGCCCTTCTATAAGCTGGAAAACAACTTGCTTTTGAAAAAGTCATCCTTTAAATTGGAACAAAATATGGTTGTGCGTCCCAAAAATGTGTTTTCTTTTAACACCAAAAATGTGATTAACGAACCAATTCGCCCAATTAAGAAGTCTTTCAGGGGATCTATGATTCAATCGGAAACAAAAGCTGAATGTAAAGAAAAACTAAATAAGTACACAAACATGATAGCATATTTTTCCTTCAAATATTTCTGGGGAAAAGTGTACAATCCCCCCCCCCCCCCCATAACCTAACAATCACCCCGCCCCTCGCAGTACTATCATCCCCACCTAATACAAATCCTGGGAAAATCGCGTGAAGGGCGATTGTACTACCGGCCCTTCTCAACCTCTTTTGGAAGAAAATGGTACATTACTCCCCATCTCTCATCTCGCAGGTTCCGGGAAGATATAGGGAGTGACCAAATCTTTGTTGTAGTGCGATCTCGATAAACACTGTGCCTCTCGAATTTCGCCCCAAAGTAACAGGATGAAACTACAATCGGAAAAGACGACAAACACCGTATAGACTTGCTTTAGAAAACGCGGACCCTATAGTCCCCAGGAGATATTGCGGGTTGAATTTACTACGTCGCCTGGTCCCCACTCCTTCTTTTATTATTCTATCATTCGAGCAACACAAAACATTGTGCGCCATTTTCGCAGCCAAATTTTGTAATCTCAGCGGCGAGAGATAATATGATTGTAGGAGGTGTTAGAGATGGTAGAGTGATAGGTGTAATGCTGGAAAAGAGGAACCGAGCAGCAGTAGTCCTCTCAAACCGAGGGCCATGAGCTACCTATCACCCCTTCCCCACTACCCCTCGCCCAGGTAAGTTACTAAACACAGAAAAAATAGGCACCACCGCATACAGTGGCATAGTGCGCAAAAATACCTCCAACTTTGGTGTTTGAGAAAACATCTAAACAATGAGGTTTAGTGCGCTTTTTGATTGTTCAAACGTAGAGTGAGTTCCAATTTACCTGTGCAATACTTTAAATACTAATCTATCTATATAACTTTCCATACCCGAAAGTGGTACAAGACAGCAATGGTATACAGTGTTATTTTCTTGACTGTGTTTTAACTGCTCTATTTGTGTTAATCCATTTTGTCAAACATTGTTTACCAAATTGTGCCTGAACTTCTCTGAGAATGTGTTCATAATACATGCTGTCCATCCAGTGTAATACTTGCTTTCATCCATTTTTCCAACTCAGCCGCACTCTATCTATTGATCACACTATAGCCAATGAAACTGGATGAATAAAAGATTCTCAAGATCCATTTAATTCAGATTTGGGGATTTGGGAAAAACTTCGCAAAAGTTTTCGTATTTCAAAAAAAATCCAAGCTGCACATTTTATGAAAGCGTGGAACGGAAATATGGTCATAGAATCGAAATCTCTGAGTGGTTGATATTTTCTGGTTGTGTGCTTCCAAAATTTGTCTTATGGCTTGGCAAGTACAGAATCATTGTCTCTCATGAAGTTCTTCACTGCTTCTGAATTTACAAACTTGTATTATTTTAGTACACGTTCATGATCAAAAGTTCAACCATAGTTGTCAGAACAAGTTTCTCCAGTCATTTTGCAAGATCTGTTGAATATCATTATTTCTGAGCTCGAAAGTGTGGTAAAACAAAGGAATGGGCACCACAACCTGACCAAAAGTTTTACCCCGTGGGCCGGCTTAAAATTAAATACGAAATGTGGAACGTTACCATTTTCCGATATATGATCAACAAAATCTTTATTATCATTATTATTTTCATGATTTTGACGATTACTATTTATACGTTTTCCGCTTGCAGGCTAGCCCGTGCCCGTTCCTGGTCTCATCTGGATTCGGCGGTTGACTACTCTTCTCAATGGGACCCCCGCCACCGCCTCCTCCACCCCCTGTACTCCAACCCGTGAGTCAATCTCATGAGAACTCCCCGGGAGCTTTCGCATGAGAAGTTCATAGAATAAAGGTTTTGAGAAGTTCATTAAGAAGAGCTAATCAACAAACTGAGAACTTCACGTTACCTCGACCATTGCTATTCGAACCCGTGAGTGAATTTCATGAAAAGTTCGCGATTGTACCCGTCCTGAGAGATCTCTACTACGGCGTCAGAGAACGGTTTCAAGGAAACAAAGAGCAGAGTTTTGACCCTTCCACTAAGAGTTTCTCAAACTTGAACTAATTTAAAAATTATATTTCATTTACATTTCAGTCAGCGCCACTACCATCTGGCGGCTGGAAGACAGCGAATGCACCACGACGTGACAACAATGCCGTATCTGGTTAGTTCATACGGTTATTAGACCATCTTCATAGCTTTTTCTCATTGGCAGATCCATAGAGCGTGGTGATCATTACTTGTGTGCGATACGTTCGATGTCGTGGACTACCTAAGTATGATGGGAGCCTTATACTCCGTTTTATCCGAACATCTACGGTTACCATTCAATCAATGTAAACGTACCCTAAATAATTAAAAAGTATAATCCCGAAAAAGAGTCAAATATTCCGAAAATATTGTTTTCTAAAGTTGATGATGGTTATTTCAGCGCCGCCCGTCTCGTCCCGTCCCCGTGTGGACAGTGCGGCATTACAGGTTGGTTTGTTTATGTACAAACAAAGACAGCAAACGATCATCAGAACAACAGAAAGGAACTTTTGTTGTCAACAAAGGCAGCAAATGACCAAATAGATGACGCAATGGAGGACTAGCTGTGATTGATCATGAGCAAGCTGACTAGAAAATGTTTAGATCAAAAGTAGAAAGCGCTTATCGAGGACATGTGCACCCCTCTTTACCTAATTCACGGTTCGGTGTCCACATCGGTTTGGTCACGCCTACAGGGGACTGAATCTCATGTAGAACAACATCACACCGCCAAAATATGCAATATTAATTCAAAAATTCTGATGTGACACCAATAACCATCGTACTTGCGCGTTCACCAATGTTTTCGCAGTTTGTAGTATATATCAACTCGCATGGAATTTTCGATGTGGTTTAGAGACAACTAGGATAAAAAGTATGAGAATAGAAAAAAGTCTAGAACGAACATTTTCAGCACGCAGCCGCTCGTCTGCGCAAGACCGGCTACAACGAACAGATACGAGGTGGGTGCTGGTTTGATACGGAAAACTACTATTTCAAAGACTGGATGAGGATTCGGTTAATAAAAATCCGATTATTCGTCTCAATCCAAAAAGAAAACAGTGCTACTAAAAAATTTGAATTTGAATACAACCCACTGCTGTGCTTAGGTCTGTCAAGCCCTTTTATTCTCTGTCCGTCGTACTAAAATACGTTTCGTTTTCTTGAGGCCATAACATAAATTATGCCAACCAAGATTTTCACAACTACATTAATAACAACTCAATAACAAAAACGAACATCACAGGGTCATGAGTGTTGGCAAGACGCTTCAACTCAACAATAAGTGAATACACGGGAGATTCACGTGAACTGTACTTGTAAATGTACCAGTCATCTATTTTCCAGGTGACGTCCCGAATCTATCCGATGGACGAGTGGACCGACCGAATCAACACGTGTCTGTCGGAGATCGGCCGAACCGCTCGCAGCAGCAACAGCTGGACATCAATCAAGCCGGAGAACAGGTACTACACACGTGACACGTGAATGAGTACTGCACACGTGAATACGCACAGCACAAATGAAGAAGTACTGAACACATTACCAGGAACTGCCCACGTGTCTGGGTACTACACATGTGACACGTGAATACGTACTACAAAACTAAAGATACTTGTGCAGCATACATGACAAAGTAGCAATTACTGCTCAGGTGAATAGACTCGTTCAGGTACTGTACACATGATGCAGCAACAGTTACGCACGTGAACAGGTCCGAATGAAAATGGTTAACAAAATGTATCTAGAAGTATTATTGACTTATAATATTGTATAATTGCAGGTTCATGCTGCGACCCCTCGTTCCTACCACACTGATTCGCTCAGCCACGTTCATCGATATCCCAATCAGATAAACAATACCACTGTAAGTAGATCATTACGCTAGCAGTAAACAATCAAACACGTGAAACGTGAAAAATGCACAATTGGGAACATGTGTCCAATCAGAAATGGTGTATATTGTGGAAAAAAACGAACACAACAAAAGTGTAACACATTTTCGTGATTCAGCATGTGAATTTATTTCAACAACTTCCTTTTTTAGCCGGTGAAGACGATCCAGTTACATCAGGATGTATTTTTCACCGAAACGATAACTTACCTAGAACTTCTTTCAAAATTGGTCTGTTAAGGTTGGAAAACATAGTGAATGCTGGTTCTGACGTGCGCTTTCTTTCAGGTGTCCCCACCATTGTCTACAAACTCTTTTGATAGTACTCCTAAAAACCTCTATAAAACCTTCAACAACCCCTCTTCTAATACATATATTGAGAAAACCCTGGAGAGCCCCCAAAAAGTGCCCTATTCTTCATATTCTTCTGTACCACAGTCCTCTCCGCTATCGTCTCACAATAACTCATATTCTCAGCTACGCGAAACGACCACGACACGAACTACTACAGTACCCTCTCATCCTACAGTAAGCCCTTATTCTACAGTACCCCCTCCTTCTACCGTACTCCCTTATTCTACAGTACCCCCTCCTTCCACCGTACCCCCTTCTTCTACAGTACCCCCTCAAGTTGCTGCTCCATCTAACAACTATTCATCGTCAAGTTACACACGTACCGACTCTACGTACAACACACCCAGGGAGACGAGTTACGAATGGACTAGTCCGTATCAGCAAACGTGAGTTATTTATCGAATCTCAATTAATAAGTGGTCATGAAAAACTATTCGAAATGTATTCAATTGGAAACTGTAGGAGGTCACGTAGCAACAAAAAGAACTCACTCGATCATGATTACAGCGAATACTAAGTTTTATTACGAATATTTATTATTACTAAAAGTGCCAAAATGTATTGGACAAAGTTTTCGATTTCGATTATGTGTAGGAGTCCCAGTACGAATGGAGTCGATCATAGGGTTGGCTCTTTCCAAGCCAAGCCTATTTGGTGTATGCTGTCTCCGTAGTTCGATCCCTTCTACCTCTCAGTGGAACGTCAGTTCGGTGCGCATCGAGTTCAGAGTACAACGCATATTTGTATCCTATAGTCAGTACCAAATTCATAAATGTTCGTCTCTAGCCGGGATCGAACCTGCGAGCAAAACGTTCGTAGGTGGGAGCTAGCCACTGCGCTACGAGCTGTAAAATCGAAGACATGTGTCCGTACACAGCGAACATTGAGATATACAGTAACCTCCCGCCTTTCCATTGGCGACGACTGTATACATTCCAGCCGACAACCGGTGCAACCCGTCCTCCCGTCGCAGCCGATTCTCGACCCGAGGTCCCGAATCCACGAGTTCGCCACCCGCAACTTCGTCAACGACGAGTCGTCCCAGCAGTACAGTCCCGTGCAGACCAAAGTTCAAACTACGAACACGAAGAACACGAACTCGCTGGCACGCGAGATCAGAGATCAAGGTACAGATAGAGAGAGACTGCGGAGGAATATTGTTATCTAACAGAAGGGTCATGAAAGTTAGTTGGACTTTTGAAACGAACTGTTACTCAACAACGAACTTCTATGTTCGAAACAATCTAGAAAGGAAACTACAAGAATATTTGTTGGGTGAAGATCTTTGTAAAAACTTGTTTTCCAGGTCTGACGTCCTCACAGAAGCAAGCAAACCAGTTCCAACAGTCACAGAAGCGAAACGACGGTCTTCCATTTGATGTCAACGACATCTACAAGGTAGGTCCAATAGAGCATCAACTTGATGGAGAGGAAACTTTTTATTTGTTGTTTGCACAATTGAACAAACCCATTGATTCAAAACTAATGATCTCCTTTTGATCTATAGAAGTTCTATGTCTGAGATGGTTTGGTCTTCATAGTAAAGACTTGGCTCAACCGGATGGAGGAAAAACATATCTGGTTTCAGTTTGCTCTACACACAACAGGAACTGTCAATTCTCCCTTTTTATATTTGTTTCTATCTCATTCTCTTTTTCCTTCTTCCCCGTTCTCGCTCCTTTTCCCTCTCCCTCTCTCATTTCTCTCTCTCCTTCTGTTTCCTCTCTCCCTCTTTCTCTCTCTCTCTCCCCTCTCTCTGTCTTCTCTCTATCATTAATCTCATCTCTTCTCTAATTCCAATGTCCAATCATCCCCCATTTGTTTATCCAATTTATTCTTCCAACTCGAAGACGTCATCATTTCCACAAATTTATTTTCCAGTATCCACGTCAACCTAGGTTATATTTCCTAAGGGCACATTTTTTATTCAAAAATAGTTAAGACGAATATAATCTACCAAGTGATCCTGTATAAATGTTTTGGTTTCAAGAATGAATTAGCTGGAACTTGTCAATAACTACTTTTTATATTGAACTACCGTAATCCTTTCAAAATTTGACCTACTTATCTCGTAAAATGTAAACTAGTCGCTTTTTTGATTAGTTGTTACATTTTCTGCCGAATTTCCATGCAATAGTTTTCGGGCAAGCTGATCGTTTTTTCCATTTTTCCAGTAACAATCCTGGAATGTAATCCAATTGTGCGATGCATAGTTAATAAGAAGGCTATGCTGCTAATAATTATGCATATCTAAGAAAGAGACCTCGATGAGCCGATATTTCCATATATTTTCCACAACTTTCGTAGATAGTTTTCCTTATTCTCAGTTCAATAATTCATTTTGTAACAATTTTATTGTAGTTAACCTTATTCAATTGTCAGTTTATTTAAATGCATGATTGGTGTCGGCACCAGCTTTGTCCGAAAATGAGCAGCTTCTATTGATTATGGGGGGTGACAAGGCACTTGCAAGTATATACCCCTCGGCTCATTACACTTGTCACCTTTCCAATCTTATTCCAAATACGACTCTCCACTCATATGATTTACAGTCAAACACAAATTCACGAAACCATGCACCAGAAGTGAATGAACGAGTAACATAGAAAACACGAGTTAGCGACTTTTTCTCGCACGTTTTTAAAATGGTTCTCATGAAACGTTTGTCACCACTTTGCTATTAGTTTAATCTCAAATTTGTACTCTACCTTTATATAGTTTATAAATCACTCCCAATTTCGGATGAAACATAGTGCTTCTGGCGTGGATGAAAACTCTCTCGCGAAAGCCTGCAAGATTGCTTGTGAAATGTGAAAACATGAGATCTACGCGATACTTCGGGATCTGCACTTCTTCTGAGAGCGTCTCACGAGTTATCTGGACATTTCTAGTGCGACGAATAACACTACTTTCAACAAACCTGTCGGTTAGATTGAAATACGAGCCAAGATTACTAGAACAACATGAAAATACGCCTGTAGCGATCTAAGTTTTCACCAACACTTTCATCTACGAAAGTCATCTACAATGGGTGTGCGATTTCGATTGAAGTCTGTACAACATACGGCTAACCTAGTAAAAATAGATTTATCTATATTGAAACAATATGTTCAATATACTTTTCGAGTTTGCCTTTCGCTGTTACATAATGCCTAATTCAGTTCGTTTAGTAGTTCTGATTCATTCATCAATCGAGACGGAAAACATATTTTACGCCTTTTCTTTCTATGAATACATCCATCTTTTGAGAGAACACTTACGGGAACCCGATTGAAATGAGAAATATTATATTAAATTGGTGGTTAGGCTATGTTTCTACTGCTTCTTTACCCTTTTCATTCCACAATGAAAACTGGCCTCCTTTTGTTTTCGAAAACATACAATTAGGCTATTATTTATAGCCATCCAGTTGACAGCTGATGTGGTGATTTGGTTCCCGTTCACGTTGTTGACAAGAAAATGAGTATATATATATATATATATATATATATATATATATATATATATATATATATATATATATATATATATATATATATATATATATATATATATAATATAATAAAATAAAATGTATATTGATTCACAAGTGAGTTCAAAAGGTGAACACGAGAAGAAAACGAAAAGATTCCAAAGTCAGTAGATGTAACTGAAATATTCACGTTCAAAGGACAAATAACATGATCGTGTGTGTTATATTATTGCACGTAAATACGTCAGCGAAACATACTCGGAGATTTGGGAACAGAATGTTTTGATTACTTCTGGGTACCAACTGAACTAGTTTTTGAAACCTGCTTCACAAAATTTACCGTAATTAACCCAATATTTGAATTCTTAGTTGAATTCTTAATAAAAAAACACTCAGATTGAAGCGAACTAGTGACATTCTCATCTGAAAGTCCACAAAATCGACGTGTTCATCATTAATTTAAGAACTATTGAGTTCCTCTTTCTATTGTTATGTTGCGTCAGGCGAACACGAAATCCAATAAGTTTCCAATTTCTATATGTTTATGTTCTGTATGATCATCTCATTCAGCAAACACGGTTTTTGAAAGATTGCGTAAAAAGGTTTATGGTTAATTTTCTTGTTTGAAGAAATCGTACCGCGGTGACGAGGTGGACCAGTTGGTTACCCAGATGCAGACGAATCTCCAGAATGGACAGAGAACCAACGTCATGCAACGATCAAGTGGGTTTCCGTTGTCCTAGTCCCACCAAGAGGCAGAGTAGTAGGTAGTAGGCACAGCAGAATTTTGTCCCTTCTTCCACTTCAAAATGGACATATTTGTAAGCAGTTCTTTATTTCTGCTGCTACGACTGACCACAATTGTCGGTAACTACTTTTTTCAATGGAAAAGTGTGTGTTTTTGAGTTGAACGGTTAGTTCGCATCACTGGCGTCAGAGAGGTGGAACCGAGTAACTCCAAGTGTTTCCAAGACGTAATTCGACTTTTATATAATTCTCGGAGAGTGGAAAAAAATGTTCTGGTTTTTTCCACTAGCTGCACAGGTTTCTCGACACTATGAACTTTGAGAGGGCACCACAACGATAGATACCAGATCCTACAGTTGTCCTCAACAAACTCAAGTCTTGATGATGTCTTATCAATTGAGAGAGTCCTCAAAAAGCGTACACATTTCATCCGTCAGTCATACTTTCGATTGTTCCCGGGAACTTTTCCATCACTCGATCTGTTTTAAAATAAGATTGTCCCGAATGCGGGAGGGGGGGGGGGGGGGGGCTAGAATCAATTGTAAGAAAAGGGTTATAGTCGTGGACCACGGATAATCGGGTGAAAAGACGGTGTTATTAGTTGACCGGGTGTTAGCAGGGGCGCGCAGATGGCATCAATCAATACCATTTTTTGGAAATTGTCAAGCCATATCAAAGATATTAAAAAAAAAGAAATATGTGAATGGGAGGCTTTTTTTCATGAAGCATTTTCAAAAAGTTGAAGGTTGGACAAATGTTTCAACTACTCCATTATTTTTGTATTTTTTTATCTTGAAACGTTTTAAATCTACCGTATATCTTTACTGACTAGAAACTCTTTCTTTAATTCAATATCTAGAGTTGTTCACATATCTATCCTTCCCGAGCATTGCAGCGGTTGGCCCTCTTAGCGCAGTGACAGTGGCGGTACTACAATCCTACTGGCCGCGGGTACGATTCCCGTGAAAATAATTTTTTGTCAAAAATTTACGCGCTGTGTACTCCTCTCATTTGAAATGGTCTACCACTATAGTTTAATTTTTCCCTCAGTTGATCTGTTCTGAATTATGATTTGTCCCGAAAAGCGTACATCTCTCATTCGTCAGTCCTACTTTCGATTGTAGTCACGTTGCTTTAATTTGTGGGGCAGAATTGGATAAACACCGGCTGACTGCCAACGAAACGAGACATTGCCCGGAGTCACCCCTCGCACTTGAACACTATAGGAAAAGACCGAGTTTCAATTGTAGTTTCAACTCGACAAACGTTAGTCACGAATTTCGACAGAAGTAATACACGTTGTAGAGTAGTAATACACTCTTTGGTGAAGACGAACCCTATAACTAACATGAAAACGAATGCAATTAAAAGCATTGAAAGCGCAAAGTATTAATCGGCTTTGCTTCCCCTATCAAATTGGAGGAACACTTGGAACTGCGGAACTGAGTGTTATCATGAGATCAGCCTATCTCGGGACTGCTAATCTAGCCAAAGTGTCACAGTTCACACATTCTTCTCTGACTCACCTATAAAAACGTTCAATATCTTGGTTAATAAATACTTTGAGAATATTTTATGAGAAGTAACCACGTATGTGTTGTAGTTTCATCTCCACCCACTCCACCTATTTTGAGTTTTACTCAGAAATCAACGGCAACAAAACTACAAACACAGGGATACAACATACACAACATAGGCCACAAGAGTCAACCTTATGATAAAATATAACTGTGAAATCTTTGTTTACTCAAGAAAACCCTCAAAATTCAGCTGCGTTATTGGCAAAATTGAATAAAATTCAATCTTTAATTTGAAACGAAACTATAGCCAAGATTCTCTGGTATATATATACCGGTCGCCTATACCTTTACCTTACTGAAAATATGAATTTTTGGACTTTTCTAGTAATATTAGGAATCTGTGCTGATATAAAATCTGTTTCGTCAACATTTCAACCACAATATACATTCGTATTCTTTGGTTTGTTTGTTTAGCAGCCTATATTTGTTTTTTTTCTGACCAAATCTATTGTTGTCGCCTAGATTGTAAGTGATACGAGGAAAATCAACAACCGTAGAACAAAACAATACTCTTTACTTTGATCTCAATTTCTAGACAATCAAAGTTATTGTTTTCCAATGGTTTTTATTAACTCCAAAATGTGTTTTTACAAAGTTGTTCCCAAAAATAAGTTTCAGTCCTCAGAAAATAGTTGCATATTAGATTTTCAGGTCTGTCCAAATTGTTAAGTCCCTGCTTTTCTAATTAGCCTTTTGTGTCCAATTGGAGGAGAACATCTTATTGTTCATTCATAGAAAATGAGGAGGACATGAAGGACTACTTCAATGTATGAACGGGTGGCAACAACCCATGAACAATGAAGAGCGTTTCGAGTGATGACAAAAGTGCACATTGAGAACGAAAACTTAATTTAACTTAGTTATAGTGTAAAAGAATGGTTGGGAGAAAAATAAAAGTGGCACGTCAGGGCTATGCCCACACCTTATGTCAAAAGAACCAGATAAAGATGCAGCTCAACCTTCCAAAACTCCTGAAGGCCGTGGTGCATGCAACTGGGCATGAAAGTACGCAGGCCAAGCGACTTGTAGTTTTAGTTTGACATCCAAACACAAACAATAGGAATAACCGAGTTTGTCTTCTTGCTGCGTAACTTTGTGTCAACATTCGGATCCTGTGAAAAGTCCTTTCTTCATTAGAAGCCAATAACAAGTCGGGAGAAGCTGAGTTTAGGTTTTGGAGCTCTCAACAGCTTCGGATGGGCTGGGTGAAGTTTGTACAGAATTTACTTGTTAAGTGGTCCGCTCAACCGTTTCTCTATTCTTTCTCGCTGAACTTAAGACGGTTTTCGAAGCCAACATTACCAGTTTGTAGTACTGAACATGGGGATTGAAGCAGACTGCCACCCACCAGTTCCTATTTACCTCCCCCTCTTCTTTGATGTGTTTGTTTCGCAGTGAACCGGAGACAGCTGATGTTTCGACTACTGATTGAGCTTCGATTGAAGCAGTTGTTTTGTGTCTCTTTTCTCTTTTCTTTCCTGCAGTGGGCGAATCGCCCCGCCCACTTTTCCCATTGAAGCCCCGCCCCCGAAATAACACCCTTTTCCTCACCAACCACAATGGCCGAACAAGAAGGTATACATTACTATAAAGTAAACAATTATCAAGTATATTCAATAAACGAACTAGTCACGTCGAACGTGAAGACGCGTTAGAGTACTTTGACTTCACGTTCTCGAACTCGATGTGTCTCACACATTAGACGTGGTTATGTATTTCACTCATTGTATCTTCTTATGGTCAGTATTAATACAACCTAAGTGAGCTAGCTACAGAATGGATAATAAACAGTGAGATAGGAAAATGTGTTTTTTCTCTCATTTGCTCCCGATTCTCAATTTCAAAAATTGTTCAGTAAATCACTTTGACGAAGTTGACTTTTCCATTAGAAAACTGTAATCGAAAAGTTCAATAATGTACTGTAGGAGTCTTGGTGGGAATGACGTGGACTGTAGTACTCTCTCGGCTATTAGTGAATGGATGGTGGTGCGAGCATGTTGAATCAACAGCGGGGCACCGCTATCCCCTCGTAGAGCAGGTTGAGATGATACTTCAGATGATTACCTTTTGTTTTCCTCAAAGATTTGGCACTTGGTAGTACATGTTTTATGCCTGAAAACTCATAGTATGTGTTTGAAATTTTCGTTGCACAATTTGTTGTGAGGTCTCAAGTTTTCCATGTCTGTTTTTCTGTTCGCTCATATGTTACCAATTTGGATCCATTTGAATTATTTTGTAAAATACTGCAGTTTGAAAAGTTCATTTTCGTAAATTTTTGAAAATTGCTTTTCAAACCTCACGAGAGCATTCCATCGCGTCATTTCATATAGAATTACCACATAAAAAAATAGTTCGAGCTGGCTCCGCCAAACAGTTGTTTTCTTTTTCGTCTGCAACAAAACGCAACAGATCGATAATAGAGTCGTTGTGTCTCTCATAATTCTGATTATTATTATGATTAAGGGATGTGTCATAACACGTGCCAGCGAATCATTGATTTATATCGACCGAATTAGCAAACTATGCTTCTTGTTTAGTTTAGAAAACCACGCGCCCAAACACAATCGGGGAGAAACTCGGGTGGAAATAGCTAAATATCTTGACAATTGACAGGAATTCTAAGTAATGAGTACTGTAGCTAGGTTAGATGTATACTACGTTCGTCCATCTGTACCATCTTTCTCTCGAAATTTCGAATGATTTTTCAATCACAGGAAGTTTATGAGTTTATAGAGTGCAGGAATATAACTCACTACCTGCAGTCGGAAAGCTTTCCGATAACAATAATATTTCAAAAATCTGCCTAGTTCTTCGAATGACCTGTGATGAAGGATATACAATACTCCTACTTCACATATAATTCTGAGTGTTTATTCAAGTTATAACCACATTGTTTCACGTTATGCCGCTTTGTACATTGCTTGTAACAGTTTGCACCGAGAGAATGATTCACATGTTATATTTAATGTTTCACCCAGTGAATTATGTACACTAACTATTTTCGAACTTGCTGAATGAGAGCTTTGTTCGTTGCTTGAATGGAATGGAATTGAAAAAAACCTGGTTAACTATTATGTTGGAGAGGTGTTTAACTCGATCACTGCATTACTTTTTGTTTACCCCCCTGGGCAGGGGTCGTGGGAGGCAAACTCACCGACCGAAAGCATTGCCAAGAACGGTGAAACTAGTCTTGGTTATATTGATTTTGAATGAAGTAACACACGGCTGAAATAGTTGCCGTAAAAAATATTATTATTAACACTCAGACACATAGCTTTTGAGACAAATGTTGATTCATCTTTTTGCGACTTATACCTTGCTGTATTCTCGTACAAAAAGCGTGAATAATTCCTCAAAAACATCGAGTATGCCTAAATAAAGTCCAGATCTCAAGCGCAATTTCTCTTCGAGGCAGTATACTTAACTTTTACCTTTCTCCAGTTTCACAGGGAAAGCTAAATAATTCCTCAAAAACATTGAGTATGTATACTGTTGTGATTGAACATTTCTCAGGCGCAATTTTTCTGCGGAGCAGTAGGTTATCTGTTTTTCCACTGTGAGTGAGGGAATTGGGCTTTCGGTCCTGTGCTATAGGAGATTTATAGAGTAGAGTATATCCCACGGGGAGTTAACTGACTCTAATTTATGAGCAGAGACAAGTATGGAGACAATTGCACAACAGAGCTAGGTCTCCGAGATGGAATGAATATTAGAATTCTTTGCTGTGCCTCATGAATAAGTCTCTGCTTCGACAAGCAAGAGAAAGAGAGAAAGAGAAAAAGAAAGAGAGAGAGAATTAAAGAAGAGATAAAATACAACTGTTCGTTGCAGATATCTGCGTAGCCTGTCACAGTGAGATCACCGCCGACAAACCGGGATGTACCGCTCTCGATCAGGTAATATTAGTTAAAGAAGGACTACTATGTGGTCCACTCGCAACGCTTCAGTCCTTCAAACCGCAATACATTTTTCAACTGCAGTTTACAGGACCGATGTCACGGGATTGGTCCACATAATCGTCCTTTTTTAAATTGTACTCATAAATGCCATTTTCTCGCTTCAGTACTCTCAGAATATATTTAACCAACAACAATCATCAGGTGCTTCTCAGTACGTACGCTAAAATACCGGTAATCTGATCCCAACCTGCATCTCTCGATTGTCGTACTATTTCGCGACCCTCGTCTCTCGGCGAGATGTGAGGGGACAGAAAGAGCGTATATTTGAGGAGACGCAGGTTGGGATTGACAGGTCGAGATGTACGTGGTACGGCCTCTGATAGTCAGCTATACCCGGAAATCACGTTTTGTGAGGTTTTGCAAGATACTTTTCTCAGGGTGTTTTTGGAACTTAGAAAACGAAAACGAACGATTGAGAAAGTCAAGATCACATAGGTGTTTTCTTCCACTGCTATATATAGTTGGCTCAGTCGTTGCAACTTTGAGATAGTCAATAGTTATGCAATATATGGCTGCCGTTGCTGGGTAAACTGAATAACAATTCTTAATCAGGGGTCTTTTTTTAAATCCTCACTTGTAAAAATAGTAACTTTTTAAAAACAAATACATTTCTTTTCTGAAGTTCTCGCTAGGTTATTCATAAAATAAGAGTGAGGATATGCATCAAAATAGTCATTGAGAGTACTGAACAAAAAACAGAAAAATAGTGAAGGTTCGAAGTAAATGTAATGCCAGAAACGCCACTATCCTCAGAAAGTCGACATCACGTAATACATGTTAAGAACATAAGAGTAAACAACATAGGTAATGTGTACATTCGCACATGTTTCTCTTTTCACTTCAAACTCATTAACTAATTTCTCATTCGGCGAAATGTGTTTCTCTCTTTCACGGTACCAGGAAAAAGTCATTAGACATTCAAAGTGAAATTGAAAAGTCATTCCTCTTTTTCATCGCATTTATGTACGTTCACTTCTTAATGACCTTTCTCTCAATGAGTTTCACCTTTGAATGACTCCTTTTGGTTTGCCTTCTTTCACTCTGCGGGAAGTGTTATCTTTCCCCTTCTCCGTTCAATATTTGCATTTCGTCGAAGCAGTGTTGCGAGAGAATTGTGTCATACTCAAACAGATTACTCCTTCCAAAAGTATTCCAATTGGCTCGGGGACATTATATTTATCAGAATGTGCTCAGTAAAGGATATACTCAAAATGGTGTTGACCTTGATTCGAGATGAAGCCATTTTCATATCTTGATGCAGTTTTGGAATCAGTAAACGTTTGGAGTTTTGTCTCAGCATTTTCATAAAAGTGTCGTGCAACCGAAACATCACATAGTTGTAGTTTGACACTGTGTATTCAATGTAAGAGGACGAAATTTTTTTATTATTTGTGTTTACTAACAAGTTCGAACGAGTTGTGGGGGAATATTTCCAATTTTACACCTCATTACATTTGGTCAGTATGTAGGGAAATGTCATGATGTAGAACCGGTTGTGGGTAATATGTATTGCGCACATGATCCTTTCTTTTCTTTCTTGCTCTCCGTTTCTCTTTCTTTCTCTCTCTCTCTCTCTCCTTCTCTCTCTCTCTCTCTCTCTCTCTCTCTCTCTCTCTCTCTCTCTCTCTCTCTCTCTCTCTTCATTTCTATCTCCCTCCAAAGTGCCATTGCCATCATAGAGAGATCAGACTCGAATTCGAATTGTTAATGTTACTGAACGAGAATTAATGGACGAACGAACAAATCATTTTGGAATAGGAAAATGAACTCAAAAGAAAAATATGATAACTCTAAAAAAACACTAATCCCAAATGTAACCGGAAGGATGAGGGCTGGAGTGGTCAAGTGGTTAGCCGTCAGCGTTCGGCTGTCACTCCACATGATTCGATCCCCGTTCTCCGTAGTATCTGTCTGGCGAACCACATGGACTGCTAACAAGGCCCGCTGTGTCTGTAGTTTTATCCCGCTACTTTCCGATCGAAACTCTCTGATAACGCTGATTTTCGACGAGTTCAAACTACAAGGGTGATTCGGTCACTCCCTATAAGATTCTCTCTTCTCTGCAGGTATTCCACGTGGCCTGTTTCAACTGTAAACGGTGTGGCAAGGTGCTGGCTGGAACCTCCTTCTACAACATCGAGAACGACCCCATCTGTGAGAACTGCTATCAGGTAAGACTCAATCAATCGCCTCAACGAAGATCAATCAAACGAAACATTGTAGATCAAATCGATACATATATGTGCTGAACGTCCGTACTGTCCGTAGACTTCGTAGAGATGACACAAATATAGTTCTGGTCATTGTTACCCCTACAAAAAAGGCATCTGAAAATCATGGCACGATGCCAAAGGGGCTCAGACGGAATGAAACGAACTATATAAATCTAACCTACGCTAACGGATCAAACTAAAATTCCAAAATTCAGAGTAGTCTGTGTAGGACAGACCAACCTCCTACACAATATTTCTGCCACCATGGCCTAAGAAAAGGGTATCGGGAGCACATCCAATACTTCGCACCTGCTATCGCTCTATCGACACTCTAGCCAACTTTCCTATTGTAGCAGCTCAGAAAATCTAATATCTCAAAAGAGACCTTTATTGTGTTTTTGCTGCTCCGGCGATGCCAACAATCTGAGTCTGATTCTCATATCATTGCCGTCGAGGTTTTCATTGCTGATTCTGGCGTTCGCCGGCGTCATAGGATACTCAGGGAAGCTCCCAGGGGAATTTACGCAGCCAAAGTCATTTGGAACATGCATGGAAACATATGAGCCCGGTTCATGAACATTTGGGAGCGGGGCCTATAAATAGAGCGGTGGGGGACTGATTGGGAATGTAGTATTGTTGCTCAGGAAGCAATAGAGGCTGGTGCGACGGCTGAAAAGAAACCTAATCACATGAAAAACATGCACTAACAAAGTGTTCTCCGATAGAAAGCTCAATTTCGTATTCACTAGACTGCTAAAGTCTGAGTTTCATCTAACAAACACAGCAGAATCTTCGAACACAGCAAAGTGTAGAATTGTTTCCAGTCTTGTTCAGTCGAGTGTTTTGTCTTTTCAATTTGTTTTTGTTCAACTAAGCCACCACATGAATTTGTGAAGACAGGCGCCACTGGGAATTCAACGTAAACATATAGTTGAGCGTGTAAAAACACTCGAGGGATTGTGAATCATTCATATAAATTGAAACTAAATACATGTAATTTTAATAAAAATGACATAGAACTAGAATAGCATGAATATTCAGGCATATTCAGGCAGAATAGCATGAATATTCAGGCAGGAGGTATTCAGGCTTTATCAGTTGAACCTTGCTTCAGAAATTCCAAATTAACTTTTAAATTATTATTGCTCTCGTCATTCTCACGGATGTACGACATCGAAGTGTTTCTGTTTCCTCATACAAAACTGCTATTTAAAAATTTTCTCGCAGTAAGTTGAAATTGAACGATGTTGACAATCTTACCTGGAGAGATTTCTATCTCAAATAGGCAAGTCATGCGTAAAATGGTTGATCATGAAACATGGCAGTCATATTAGAAGACCACTTTTTATGTTTAGAAAAACCCAATTGAAAACGAGTATTTCAGGATTCGTTGGACAAATGCACCAAATGTGGCAAGACCATCAACGATAAGGTTCGTTCCCAACTTCAATCGCACTTTGACCACGAAGTTCAGATTTAGTTGTAGTTTGATCTGCACACACAACACAGATTTCGAACTACTAGAAAAGTACAATGGATCAAACTACAAAAAATCAGACTGGATCTACCATGTTAGACTGCCGTTTTCTACGAGTGGCTAACACATACACGTTCCATGTGTACAACATATGTTTCTTCGCTCATGAGCAGTCGAAAAAGTGTGATAACTCCCCGAGACATGAGAACAAATGTGAAAACAAACGAACAGTTGAAATTTTTTGAACTTTTTTCTCACTTATTTGGATTCACAAAGTTCAAAAACTACCGAAAAGACATGTCTTTCTACCACTCAAGAACTGAAAATTCAAAACAGACAGTTTGAATCAAATGTTCCAGTCATGATTAAATACTTTTCTTTTCGCCCACTTTCGAACAGATTTTCACGTGCTCCCGTGTTTTCAGCTGCTGCGAGCGTGTGGCGGCACTTTCCACGTGGACTGTTTCACGTGTGTTTCGTGTCGAAAGAATCTGGACGGAATTCCGTTCACGGTTGATTCGGAGAACCAAGTACACTGCGTTCCCTGCTTCCACGAGTTAGTTATTTTCCACTTTTCAAATTCTAGAATATTTTTGTTTTTCAAATCGGAACTTTGCCAAATACAACAAAGTCTTGGACGTATTCGCAACCGAGCTGACAATATGGAAATCCTCATTGTAGTACAAGAGTTACTACTTTTAATACGTAAAACTCTGAAAGAAAATCCCCTATGTCTGCTGAACAACTTCACTGAAATTGCTTTTTTGCATGCTCTCTAAAAGTTTTTTGAATGGTATAGGCTAATGGTATAGGGAATGGATCACCGCCTCGAAACGATGCGGAGTGAAACAATAAATATGTAGATATGTGAATAGGCGATACTTCGGAGTCTCAGAGCAACGCTAGGAATGGATTTCATTCAAACTACAATCATTACAAAACTGTACACAATGACTTCGTGTTGTATGTATTATTAGTAGAAATAATATGATAAAACTAGTTGTTTCAGGAAGTTCGCCCCTCGCTGTGCCATTTGTTCAAAGGCGATCATCCCGGTGGAGGGGGAGAAGGAGAGTGTTCGGGTAGTCGCCATGGACAAGTCCTTCCACGTCGAATGCTATCGGTGCGAGGACTGCGGACTACAACTATCGAGCAAGGTGAGCCTATAGTCGTCGCCCACGGAAAGGCGAGAGGGTACTGTATATATCACTTTCCGCTGTGTACGTACACATGTCTTTGATTCCAAAGCTTGCCAGTTATGTGCTCTAATAACACAGTGGTTACCCCCTGCTACGAAACTTTTGCTCGCAGGTCCGATCCCGGCCAGAGACAGAAATTTATAAATTTGGCACTCACTATATAGGGAGAGTGACCAATTATTCGTTGTAGTTTGGAAGCGGCGGCGCGGAGATGCATTCGATATGTTGCGATCGAGCCTCTCTACCTGTATGTTCAATTGATATTCATAGTTTGCACCTCCGCGAAACGTTCTACCAGTCTGAGGGTCGAAGTAGGACCACAGCTATAACTGTCGAGATGAGTAAATAGTATCTAGGAGGCGTAGCTCATAAGAGACTGAGCACAATACAGATTGCTGCCACGTCTACTATTGATTTGTTATCAATCGATACTTCAGATCGAAGGCCAAGGTTGTTATCCGCTCGACTCGCATCTCTACTGCAAGACGTGCAATTCCAACCGACTACGTATGCTGTCCGCCGCCTAACTATAATGGACTTCATCCTGCCGCAGAGCAGACGCTGCATCTCGCCTATTGACGTAGTCTCTGCCTGTTCTCTAACCACTTTGGTAGCTGACGTGATCCATATTGCTGTAATGTCAACTATACCATTTCCCAATATTCCAACCCTATCGTGTTGTACGTACATAGACGATGAGCAGCAGTAGATTTCTACTAACATTTTGCTTCCTGGGAACTTGTTCTCTTCTTGCATTACCCAACCCCCGCCGTACTATGTATGCGTTGTCAAGAGTAGCTAACGAGAGATTTTATGTTTATTTGTGCTAATAAAGTTAATTGCTTGTAGGTCATGTACTATATTGGATAGACTTGAACAGGCGTGATCATGGGAGATATACGAAAAGGAAACAAATCCTCAGAACGTGGTTTCATTCATTCGTTTAACTCCTCTTTCTGAACAGTCAATGAAGTAACCTTCTAAATTTTCTCCATATAGTCAAATCAACAATATGATGAGTGTGTTTGTCTTCTGCATTTTGCACCATCCGCTCAGCAGAAAACAATTTCGTGTTTTAAAGATATGTTTGCATTACAAGTTGAAACGAGATAAATGCGGGCATGAAACTCCCAGGAGGAAATGGATAAAAACGGACGAGATTGAAGGTCCATGATTGAAAGAGCAATCAAATTCACGAATAGAGGCGCAATCATGCCCATTTAGAGAGGTATTCGAACACATGTCAAGAGAATGGGGAACTTCATATGTTATCTGGAAATTGATTTTCGTCAAACGTGTTAGGTATGGTATGATCGACCGTGAAGTGGTTATGAACGGTCCCTTACACTGAACCAAATTTGTCGGTTAATTTACCGAAAATGGAAACAATCAGAACGTGCCGAGAACTCAGGAATGTTATATTTGTTGCAAATTATCTGTACAGTTTGGGTTCAATAAGTTTTCCAAACTTCCCCTCATTCTACATCCGGTTACCGAACCCCAGTTGTGTTACCACAAAACCGGTTAGATGAACAATTGGTCTGAAAACTCTCTTCTGCGTTTCGAAGTGTCTAACATAATTTTTTAAGCCTTATATTCTGTTATCCTCTTCCAATTCAATGCCATGCATGATCAATTAATATCATCCCGCCCCTACTGGAGCCAAGTTGACAAGATCGCTCTTCAGAGACCAGTAAGACACAAAATCACTAGAAACTGTTTGAATTGATACGAACGATATCCTTTGTTTCTACTGGATGGTGGATCTATAACACTCAGCAATTTGAATATGTTTGTGTTACCGCCGAAACATTACATTTACTTGCCCCATTGGACTACAGTACCTTGATGTTGCGATGGGGCACGAATGCGCTCAATTAATGCACATTCGATTTTTTAATCCCAAAACGTATTATTTTTCTGCTGCTCCGGGTATTATGTAACATAAGTTTTTATCTTTAACACATCTTAGTGCTTGAGCTTTTTCAGTTTTTTCTCTTCATCCGCGCTGGATGTGTGTGGTGAAGGGTAGACTCATTGTCTCGCCTTTTGTTTTATTGGTGGATAAGTTATAACATCGTAGAAACGTGAATGAATGAAACGTATGTAAAGGGTCCCCACGCCACACTCGCACTTGCTCAAGAAAGAAGTATATTCTATCTTACAATACAATTATTTTCCGAGTATAAATTGTCGGCTGTTACTTACATCATACACTTCCCATATGTGTGCTGCTCCTCGGCTTACGGCTCGCATAGGCTATAGGCATTGCTTCTCATTCTCACGTTGTTCTGTTATTTTTGCTCATTTGCCTGTTTTAATTTTGTCGAGCTCTATGGGTTTTTGTATGAATGGAAATTCAACTCCAGAAATATTTGTTTCAGTAGGATGGACGATGCGCCACCTCCGCTCGAAGCTGCGGTCCCGAGCAATAACAATCAATCAGTGAGTAGTAGATACGCTGTTATATTTATCCTGTCATTGATCTGATCTTTCCATCTGGTTGTTGTTCAGTTCTCATAAAGAACGTTTCTCTAATTCGGTTTCGTGGTAAGGACTTAGTAGGGAAGTTTTCCAACAGTCGGAGATGTATTTCGCTTGTTTTCCAGGATGAAAGTAACGATTTCCATCAGTTACCGCCACAGCAGATACAGTTCAGACCCGGAATGAATTTACAACAACAACAATATATACAGCAAATGGGGGTACGTGAACTATCTTCCTACTATCAGACTGTGATATCATTTGTGCTGAAGTATTTTCGTCGTATGCTGATTATTTAGCTAAACCCTTTTTTAACACTTAAGTTTTAATAATAGTGTTTCGCTGTCACGTTAAGCAGTATGTTATTGAAAATTCGTCTTAGATTTCCTCACAGAAAACCAAAACTCGGAAGATATGCGTTGATAAATATCATTTGCCGAACCTCACTGACAAACATACCATATTAAGCATAAAGTATAAAGGGTTAAATCTTAAATCAAGTTTAGGATAAGTACATGTTCAGACATTGAATTGAATCGAGACTCACATCACTGTTTGTAGTTTATTATAATGTATTTGTTTCGTGACGATGGTTGCCTAGCAACATAGGAATTAGGTAATGAATGGACAAGTGTAGTAAATTATAACCTATTTGCACCGCCGTACATTGAGTTTCTATTCGTGAATCGCTGCTCGCAGCATTTCTATTTACTTCGTATATTTATTTCATGATCGACAAACGACAATTGTACAGTTTTTGTCATCACGATGGTTTCAGCATTCAGTTTGTCGTGTACGCAGTTAATGATAGAATGCCATCTGATCTTTACCGTCTGAACAGTTATTGCTTTTTCCCAGAAGTTAATTCTTGATTGTGCCTTTGTACATGAGTCTGTCTACATAAAATAGGGTCATGAAGTAACACACGGCCGAAATAGTTGCCGAAAAATATTATTATTATAAATTTGTTTTTATTGCAGCAGCAGTTCTACGCCGCGCAGCAACTGCAACAAATGAACAACGGAGCTCCCCTCCGCAACATCGCGCCCCGTATGTCCTGTTCGAATGACGTCATGCGCCAACGTATGTTCGCTATTTTATTATTCTGGTTCTCCTTTCTAATCTACACACAATAGTTCCAAAGTTAAGCTGTGAAGTGGGGTTCGGGAATATTAGGACAATCACATGTATGCATGTGTCATTTGCATGGACTCACATTCACACATTATCATGTTGTTTGCGTTCGATTTGCAGTTATTTCGTATTATTGTTATGTGCAGGCGTCGCCCCAATTTGGGATACCCACACAGGGATTATTTTAAAAAAAATCATAGTCACTCACAATCCCGAATCCCCCTTGCGGTACTGACTGAAACCTCCATATACCATATAATAGGGCTGGGTGAGTGGTCATCCCTACTTAGATTTCTCACAATGTTTTATTGGTGTGATGGAAACCTATTTGCTCCCATCTGGTTATGGTACGGTTCTAGATGCCACTCAACAGGCTCAGGCTCAAATTCGCGGACCTTTCATAATGCCACAGCAGGTGCTTCTTCGACAGGTTCGTTCGACTTCTATCTGAACTAATTCGAGTTTTCATGGTTGTTAGTTATTTTCAAAATAAGTACCATTTATAAAACTATAAATTACATTTTCACCGTTTCCTGTTAGGTCAATTTGATGTAACCGTGCATTATAATCTGATTCATTACGCTTATATCAGCGTGAAAAAAAACAGTTGTGTACTTCCAGGGTCAACAGATGCCCATGATTATCAATGGAAAAGGTTAGTAAATTTAAGCAGTTCATATGTTCACAGGGGATTATTGCTCTTATTTCATTCTGAAATAGGTGGATTAGGATTTCTCTAAACTCCCTTCACTATATTCATCTTTCCCGGGCGGAAAATTGACACAATAATCAAGGATAAAATAGTTGAAATACTCAAATTACTGTAGTTTTTTGTTATATAGTTTTTTTTCAGTTATCAATTTGACTGGTTTACTATTTCTCAAAAGCTCGACTCATTTCTCGACTACCTTCACGTAATTCCTTCAGGTCCGACGAACCTGATCCCGGTGGGGAATCAAATGATGCAACTGCAGCAGCGACCAGATGGGACAACCTTCATGACTTCTGTACAGTCCGGTTAGTTTGTGTATGGCGGAAAGATGATTAATAGGTAAACTAGGTTGGGCTACATCGAGAGGATTCGGGTTGCTCGACGTTGCACTGAAAACTGAAACATACTCTTTGCATCGCTACAGCGACAACCCTTCAGTCGACGGGGGCTACTTGCCAGAATTGAAACACAATATAAGTATTTCAGTTTAATATAAATAAGATATTATGGTTCGAGGAGAGTTCTGTAAGAAGTAGAATTATAGAATTGAAACGCTGGAATTTTGGGCGAATTCTTTATTTAACCCAGTATTTCGTTAACCCTAACAGTTAAACATTAACCGGGTTACGTAGTAAACCCTTTTGTTAACCAAATTCTCCCAGTTTCTTTCATCTGGTCCCCATTTGAGTCAAGTGCTCGATTGATACATGAAGACGGCAACCTACCTGCTCATATAACCATAATTCTGTGTCCATGACGGATTATTATTAATATCTCAAAAACTTACTAACTACTTATGATAATTTTGATTATCTGTTGTTATTTTAGCTCCCCAGTTGATGCCGGTACCTGGTGGAGTATACACCATAAACGGACAGCAGATAATGGTTCATGGTAGGTCTCAATCTCTCAATCAGAACTTCTCGGAGATAGAGCTTCTTAACTACGATTTGATGAAGCATTTGACTGGTTTTCAAGCCTAAGTGTGGGATTGTAAGAGGGTGGTCTGAGGGCGAGTTATCATATCATAGGAGCCCTTAGGCTTTGTCGGCTCTTCCCTGAAACATTGAAGAAACATATTTCATTTTGTTGCACTGCTGTACTGTTGATTATTTTAACCTTTATTTTCCAGGGAATCCAATAATGTCACTGCCTCAAGGAGTGACCCTCGTTTCGCAGCAGCACCAGCAACAACAGAATCAGCCTGTTCAACAACATCAGCACCAACAACAGAATGTACAAGTGGGTTTTCGAGATTTACCAGAAACAATGCGATGGCTGAACGCATAGGGGCGATACCCCGGTAAACTAACTGTGGGATCCATAACTTTTCCTTAAACTGGGTTAGGTGTGACCCATAACTTTTTCAATATTTCTGGGTTCATTGGGTAATTACCTAAGGGGGACCACTAACTTTTCGCTTTTCATGTGGAGGGGATATTTAACTGTTCAAACCCTCGAATCGACGCTATCCCATCTGTGGCTGAACGCGGGCGGCGTGTAAGCTTGTGATTGTGTAGAAACAGCAAGCAACTTTTAGTTCGCTCCAGGTACAGCCTATTTTGACATGGTTAAATTGGAGCTTTAGAAAAAAGACAGGGTGCTCTTTTTGCCTATTGTTATAACAACAAACCGTTTTGCGATCGAAATAGGGCAAGTTTCCTAGTTTTGCATGAATCATTTCTATGTTTTTGCAAAAAAAGAACACAGTTGTTTATTTTCTTGTGCTTATCAGTCATATTTTCGGCAGCGTATAGTGACATTGTTTCAGAAGATGAGTTCCGTTCAACCGACCCAGGGAGGGGATGATCAAAGACCAGACATCTCGATGACATCCACCGATGAGGCACCGCCGTCACTCGATAGAGGTTGGTAGTAGTTATTAATTACCGAAGTTTCACCTTTTCAAAGCTGAAATTTGGTTCAGTTCTGGAACGAACCACCTGGTTCGG
Organism: Litoditis marina; assembly: GCA_964036275.1. Classification (NCBI taxonomy): domain Eukaryota; kingdom Metazoa; phylum Nematoda; class Chromadorea; order Rhabditida; family Rhabditidae; genus Litoditis; species Litoditis marina. The sequence goes on along the minus strand of OZ038436.1, from coordinate 23,684,517 downwards.
GAACAATCGATTCAATTTTGGGTCGGGAAAAGTCTGTCCGGGAAGAAATTTACTATCGATACTGAACACAATTTATCGATCGCCGGAAGGTTTTGCTTCTGAGTAGAATACGATTATTTTCCCTCTTGAAAGCAGTACCTTATCTGTTTATTGACGGATTGATTTGATCGATTTTTTTCTCATTTTCAGTGATTGATGAGGAGGAGGAAAGAGTGAAGGACAGTCAAGAAAAAACAGATATCGTACTCGAATCTCTATTTCTCAAGGTAACATGAGTTTCACTTGTTTTTTTGAGGTGACCTGACATATGCATGCAATTTTTAAAATTGATGGAAACATTTTTCCGCTTCTAATTGTTTGTTTCTATAATTAGTAGTTACACGTTAAAACAAGTCAAACAATGGCAGTTTATAGTGTGAAAATACCGTTATCTTCAAATTATTCTGTGTTTTCTTTTTTCAGGAGGCTGAAAGATTCCGACGACAAACGGAGAATCAGCATATTATTTATCACAATGTTGATGGAATCGTTATAGAAGTAAGTTCAAGTTTGTTTAGTGTGAGACTATGTTACTCCGAATTTCTTATGGAAAGCGTATACTTACGCTGAAAGAGTAATAACAGAGACATGCATAATCGTTGAACTTTTTTGGACGTAATCTGAAGAGTGGCTATTGCAAAGCAAGTCTAGATTATTTGAGGTATTTCAGTGTAAACATTTTTTTAGATAAAAGTCTGACCTTATGTGTTTAATGTTTATTAAACAGGAGAGTTCGGAACCCCTCCCGCTCGACCAGTTCGCAGCCGTTGCTTCGTTGACGGAACCAGATTCCGTAGAGGACATGGTACCTCCGGTGGCCGCCGCCAAACGAGGTAACCATAGTTATTTATTTGAAAATGTAAAATACAGTAAAAAAAAATTTAATGTATTTTTGAAGAGTATCTAGGAGTGGTACAAATCATCCATCAATTGCCCAAAGGGGAGTGGTATCGATTCAGATTCTCGTGCATATTTTACTGCTGCTACTATAGTTATTGCTGTCCAGCAAACTTATCAAAACCGTGAAAAAGCTGGATATATTTCCGATAGTATTGGAAAAAATTTGCCTATTTTCCCTTCAAAGGCGTGTACTTGCACGTATTTCAATCGAAAAACGAATTTCAATGCATAGAATAGTTACAACTCACGGATGTATGGACTATTTCTATTTCTATCTGACTATTTCTGTGTTGATTCCACTGAAGAAGTGGAGAATACATTTTAACGAGAACATATAAAGAGGTTCGAACAGTATTATCATTTTCTGTCAAGTAGAAGATATTCATTGGATATTATATTATGTCAAAGAGAGAAGTATATTATGGATATTATGTCAAAGAGAGAAGTAGAGGATTTATAAGAAATGTATATCGAAACAGAATAAGATTGAACAGTGAATCCTTCGCAAGTCGTGACAGCCCCAACACTGGTTTCCTTTTATCTTCCACTTTATGTTTCATTCTTCGTTCTTTCTTTTTCGCAGTCTCACAAACTGAAAAGTTATCAAACTTTCAAGAGCTACACCCTTATAACTTACTCTCTGAACAAATAAATATATGAAATACTGAAACTCTATGACACCACCCACTAAACAACTCTCTCTCTCTCATGAACAGCTACGCTTCCAGGAAAACGAACGCGTGAAATTGTGGACGAACAAAAGAAGTCACCGAGGAAAGCGGGCGTGGAACCGGAGACGAGCGAGAAGGAAACGGATCAGGATGACCAGGTATGTTTCAAATGAAGTTATTTCCTGATCTTCCGTCGCTGTACTGATGCTCAGCATACACTGCTAACAATCCATTTATCGGTAGACTTACCTTCAACTCGTATGAACACTTTAAAACGTTTGATGTTGGTCTGCGAGCTTTCTTTTTCGCAAGGCTCCAGTAACTAGTGGATCTTTTCGTGACGTTTTGTGTCTCAGGGATTTTTGAAACCCGTATGATTTTAGTCTCAGCTAGAAACGCGTCCACGTCGCAAGAATAACGAACTCTCGCAGCTGCTCAATATGGATTTCGGACCAAAATCTGGATCTCGAATTGTGGATGAGCCAAAAAGAAGAAGTTTACAGGTAACTAATTCACTAAAATGATATTTTATCTTTTATCATTCAGCATATTTTGAGAACATCTGTAACATTCCGTTTTCATCCCGCTTTACCATGTTTCCGCAAAACTTTCAGGCACAGTGGTATCTGCAACATTTGACCCATTTAGTCAAGCTGTAATAGTGTAATACATTGCTTTTGTTGCAGCAAGAAAAGGAAGAGAAGGAAGAACGTCAGAGAACTCGTCCAAAAAGGCGCAGTCGCGGTTCGGTCGAGGGACAGAAAGAAGGTGGGGTTGTTAACAGTGTCAATCAGGTGGAAAAGACAGTTTCGAGACGAACTAGAACTTTCGAAAATATTGAATTTCGAGTTCGTTTCGAGTCGAGTTGGAGATTAGCAACACTGAAAGAAGGTGAGCAATGAATTTGAAAAACATATTGAATTGTTTCGTGATAATTCAGCAACCGGATAGACCGCAATATTCACTTGATTGTATCTAAAAATATTCCACGGCGTAATTCCACTATTTTGGTCTCCCCATTTTCATCAATCTCGAAATGACGGTTAACCTCGCTCATACTTTCTAAGGACAATGACGAAAAAACGCGCGTATTAAGTTACATGGCGTAAAAAGTCAATATAATCGATTTACATTACATATCTTGGTTTACGCCAACGCACAACAAAGATGTAACGTATGCGTGCCTTCAATATCTATAGCTAAAGCCCCGTTCGCTGTTTTCGTTAGTTTCGCTCGAATAATGAGGGAAGCTTCTTCAGAGGTAAATGAGGATGATGAGCCTCTCTCAAAGATGGCGTCTTCGTCCGCTTCTTCTGTGACGCAAGACAAGGATGTCGATGACTTTGACCCCTCCGCCGATGAGAAGTGTGTTCAGTGCGGAACGTCGCTCAACAAGGTATTCATTTGATTAAAACGAAACAATAAGGGTTAATAGGTGATATCATAAGGAGGGAACTAAGTTTTATAAATAAGATCAATGAATGGAGTGAAAAGTGACATTTCATTATCTAGAAAGTGATAATAAGTAATGAGATGAGACATTCGAGTCGTTTCCGTCTATCATAGTACTTAGCGTTCACGTCTGTCTTTTTGATTGAACAGTTATAACATTAGTTTTAGGTGACATTTATTCTCCATATTTTACTCGTTGTTGAGTTACTTCGAACTTCGAAATATGGCTCATTCAAAAAGTCCATTTAATTTGTTCAGAAGGGTCGCAGTCGCCGACGTCCTCAATACTGTTCGAAGGAGTGTCGCGTCAATTACTTGCGACGGGCCAGCGTTGATCGATGTAAGTCGCATTATCAAAAAAATTCATATTTGCAAAGTATTATTAACGCGGTGGGCAGTGGGCACTATTGCATGTGAAAAGTCGTTTTGCAAGTCTAGGGATGACTTTGCCTAAATGTTTCATAGTTTCGGATCCATTATTGTCTCTGTAGGACATATTTTGTTTCCTTTCAGCCGATTCTCAGAGTTTAAATGCTTCTAGCTGCTCTACTCCGTCCGGCGGACAGTGTGAAGGTAGGTCACGAAATGGAGATAGACTGGCCAATATATTGACACATATAGCTTATTTGATAACCTAAAATGTTTTTGGTTAAAAAATAATTCTTTCTAGAAGGAATCTGATCATGTCCTCTTTCCGCTCCGTGATGTTTGTAGCAAAAGCATCAAATAGTCAATATTAATGCTTTGAAAGACTTCGGAAAACAGTCGTGGACTGTTTTCAAGAGCTGTCAGCAGCGTAGTTAAAAATAGCATCGGCTGGGAGGTAATCCATTTCACATGAAACCTGATCACTTGGTTTTCAGATGTGGAAACGAAATCCCCCAAGAAGGGCGAATCGAAAAAGGCGGCTAGTCCTCTCAAGACTATCAAACTTCCCACGCAGGTTCGGACCTTTCAAGATTTATTTATTTATAGCATCAATATCGAAACTAGACTTTCTTTCAACAAGTTTCTGGTAAGTATCAATCTTCTCTTTTCAATTCATTTAAAATCTGTGGGTAAATGGAAGGCTCTGACCCACATTTGTATTTTCTCATCAATAACTTTATTCGCTCTCGCTCTATTGGTGCATTTTTCATTATCAGTTAAAGATTTGTTGATTGTTGGTTTGCAGCCCCCTCCCCTGCCCAGTTCATCCACCGCCATTCCCGCCTCAAAGAGTGTCTCCATCCCGATTCGAGCCAAGGAAGAGTCTCCCGTCCCCTCACCAACTGCCGATCCAATCCTCGTGAAACCGGAGATTGGAGACAGTCCGGTGGACGAGCAGCTGGCAATACCCAGAGGCCATCCAGACACATGGGCGGTGAGACGAGAGATTGTTTTCAAGATTATACAAGAATGGTTCTAGATAGAATCAGGTTTACGTTGGATAGAATATTATGACTACGTCTACTGTGTACACAGTTTTAATTTTTGGTTACGTCAGCTGAAGAATGTTTTTCTCATTCATCAGATGTTGGTCTCACGACTCACGTTTCACGGCCTCCTATAGGTACCAAGTACAGTAGATGAAAAGTTTCTGTTTCAGCGATTTCTTGAAGTCGTTCAGAATAGATATAAAAGAACTGTGATGAAACATTTCAAGTACCCCATTTCAGGTATCGGATGTGCATTCGTTGGTGGTTTCAGTGTGTGGCCAAGAAGCAGCAGACAAGTTGCGCGCAGAAGAGATAGACGGGCCGGTTCTGCTGTGGCTGTCGTCCGAGCTGCGCTCCGCCCCACTCAGTCTCAAGTAGGTCACTGGGGAAAACATTCCTCTTTTTTCTTTCTATTAAAGGGGTGAGGTGGGTTTGATTGATTTATTTACATGCAATCATGTGATATACAAGAGGAGAAATAACAATATGACAGTGGGATACACACACATTCGAAAGCGGAAAGGGTCGGGTGGTTTTCATTAGAAGTAGTAATTCGTATGATGGTTAACATTGGAAAACATATCACGCCAGTAGAAAATGCGAGAAATTTATCAAATATTTGTTTCAATGGTGGTGCAGGCAATATACAATTGTAAGAATTTCATGTTTGAATATTGAGTGCACGTTGTATATTTCCAGGTTTGGTCCCGCTCGGAAGATAGACCACTGCTTGGACAGGGTTCGGGCCGAATGGGGAATTCCCAAGTAAGTTGTATAGTGTAGTTTGTAGTTTTGGTGTAGTTCATCACATTTGAATAAAACTACAATCACATCAGGTGAAAGCAACATTGTCTTGTTCAAGTTCACCCTTCCCCACGATTGCTTCGTGCTGAATGTTCTCTATTCCTCAGCTTTCTCAACCAGGATTGATTAGTTAATGTAATTAATGTACTCTTAATATTTTATGTTCTTCCAGGAAACAAGAGCTGGATTTTGCTGCTCCCGGAACACTAAATACAGTACGTTTACATTATAAATTGGCTCAATAGGATATAAATGCATGTGGAACATTATACATACTCATATTTCAAATAGTATATTGGAAGTGAATTTCTGATCTAAATAAAACATGCCTTTTTACCACATTTTTACAAAAGATATTTTTTCGCGACAAACATAAGTGATTGCAGGAAGACGATGTGCATGCCTGGGTGACCTCTGTCTGCAAATCTTCTGACTTGGCTGACATGTTACGAAACGAGCAGGTGGATGGCTACATCCTCAAGACGGAAAAGTGGCAAGACCTGAAAGATCTCTTCCCAATGGATCTCAAGTAAGTTTCCGAATGGAGACTAATTTTACTGCGTATTCCGGCAATTTTCCTGCGTATTCGTTTGTTCTGGTAGATAGTTCATCTACCTCGTGAAAATGGTATTTCACACAAGTAACCTCCGACTATTCGACAAAAAAGTTCCGTTTTTGGACACGTGAATGCATCGAAAATAGTCTATGTAGCGAAGTAGCCCGGCTATTCAGACAACCTTACATGGTGCATGAAAACAACACCCTTCTGTGCAGTGTCAAATTTCGATTCAGACTGGGTCCTCAGAAAAAGTTGGAGCGATTGGAGCAGAGCTTCGAACGACTCCATGCTCTTTGGAACGCCACCAAGTGATCATATTTGTGTTTGTGTTTACGTGTGCTATGCTCTCGATAATAAAAATAAAATATACATCATACATCTATTACCAAATTTATTATTAACACAAGAATCAGTTACACTTACATGAAAGAGCGACGTACACAAGACGATTATAATGATCTTTGGTTTGGCTACAAAAGGGCCCAAAACGTAAAAAGCATAGCTCAGTAAAATGTGAGCATTCAAAAATTTTAAAATAGAAAAGTAAAATATATATAAAGTCGAGGGGAAAAAGACTAGCAGCCTGACATGATACACAGCAATCACAATAGACGAGGATGAAGACCGACCCGTATTGTACGGGGGCAACATACATAACTAAAGAAGTGACTAAATTGAACTTGAAGGGATGAAATAGAGAAGAAGCATATGATAAAAAACCATTAAGTAACTTCCGACTCTTTTTATAAAAGTAACTATATGCTTCTTCTCGACAACTTAAATTTAGCAATGAAACGTGCAAATTTCAAATATGAAACGTGCTACAAAAAAGAGGGTGGCGCTGGTGAACTGGTCACAAAGAGTCTTGTTCATTGTTCATAACATTGAGAATAGTAATAATTAACCTTGGTTACCAGATCACCAAGCTCCAAAATAGGCACTATCTATGCGTCATGGGGCAGTGCTTCTAGAAATAAAACACCGCGATTCAGACCTTATTAAAATATATCATCTACTTCATAAGGAGAAAAGCTGAAATATCAATTGAAAAATACAACGCCCACATTGAAAATGAGAAAGAACGAAGGAAGTGTATCAAATTGATGAATGAGTGCTTCTACCGCATGCTATTGAATAGATTCAACTTGCTGCGCACTGCCGGCTGTTGACCCGTCTTGCTGAACACGTGCCAGAAGCGAAGAGTCTCATCTCCAGCACCAGTCACGATTGCCTCGCCGTCCGGGGACATGGCCTGCAAAATTAACACTTTACGTTATAATATTGTTTCTCAACGACGAACGATGTTTAAACTGTTCTACACCTGAATCTAAACGACAGCCATTAGCCCTTAGGAGACCAAACCGAATCACGGCAAAACACATGCAGAACATTTTACCCGATCAAGTCTTTTCAAGTCGAGCTCAACAAAAACAAGGAATCAATTTCTGTAACAGACTACAGACTCAATCAAAATAGAAGTGAATACAAGCCCCAACCCAGTGATGCAATCGGTTGCCGGAGGTGATTCCCTTACTTACTATGTACGGATAGTAATGAGAAACTAACCAGATACAAGACTCGGTATTGGTGTCCTGTGAGCTTGGTCACCGGCTGAAGGCTGGGGTACTTCCAAATGATAACCTGAAAACCGAAACTTTTCAAAAACGAAAGCAGAAACTGCAGAAACACCCATCAACAAAGGATGAAAAATACAAAAATTATGTACTATTACTTTATAATGTAATAGGGAGTAAGTCAGTTGAGTAATGCAAGCCAACAATCGAAGAATTGACATATAATATTAAAACTTTGGAAGACATACCTGATTGTACGAATATCCGTGAGTAGAAACCAGTTCGCTGCTGTGCTTCGACCAAGCTACATTACACACCTGAAATATCAGATCATTTCATTTTTCTCAACGTACGCAAGACATTCTCTGACAGATACTACTCGCTTCTGCATTAGGCAGGGTTCAGACTTTTTGCGCGATACAATGATACACGATACATGCGCGCTCCAATCATGTGTATCGATTGCATTTTTGTAGCGGCGACAGATACATGCGTCACGCGATGTATATTTCGTGTTCATACTTTTTCTACCGCATCTCGGTGTCAGATACATAATTTTAAATCGACGATACACTATTTTTGAAGATTGCGGCCGGCATTCTACACTTCCCTCATATTGTGGATACATCAAGGTTTTCGGATTATAACCCACAAAAAAGTGATTTTTGTGAAATTTTTCCAATTGATAGAATGTTTCCCCACACAAAACAGATTGGGATCCGCAAAAAAATTTGATTTTTGCGCGCGACGCGCGCACGCGACGCGTCAAAATGAGAAAATATGCAGATTTGGGTCAAATTTGTGAACTGTGATTATCGATCATGGAAATTGCGAATGTGGATATCAATTTTTTTACCACGCACGCGACGCGTGCACGCACCGCGACAAAAATTAAAAAGCCCGTAGAATGGTATAAAACTTGGGACTAGACGCCTGCGGCGCCTAGCAGTTGTAAATTTTGTAGATTACTAAATTTTGCGAAAAAAATGATACCAAACGCGCCTATAATACACACTATCTATAAGGGCTGCCAAATGATTTACGTTATGGTGGGGCCTGCCAGCGAATGTTGTAGTGCAAAAGATGTTCACGTAATGGTGAGGCCTGCCAACGTATGTTAGCCTGCAAAAGATGTTCATGTATTTGTAAGGCATGCCAACGTGTGGTGCTCTGTAAAAAAATTTCCACGTAAGTGTAAGGCCTGCTAACGTATGTCAGCCTGCAAAAGATGTTCACGTATTTGTAAGGCCTGCCAACATATGTTGCAAAAGATGTTCACGTAAGTATAAGGCCTGCCAACGTATGTTAGCCTGCGAAATATGTTCACGTAAGTGTAAGGGCTGCGAAAAATGTTTACGTAAGTTAAAGGCCTGCCAACGTATGTTGCAAAAGATGTTTACGTGAGTATAAGGCCTGCCAACGTATGTTAGCCTGCAATAGATGTTCACGTAAGTGTAAGGCCTGCAAAAGATGTTCACGTAATTGTAAGGCCTGCCAACGTGTGGTGTTCTGTAAAACATGTTCACATACGTGAAAGGCCTGTCAATGTACTTTGTTGAGAAAAACGCGTGTCATTGTACTGTTTAAAAACATTTCACGTAAGTGTAAGGCAATTTAACGGGTGTTAACTTACTGCTAAAGAGTTTCACGTTTTTCTAAGATCTGCCAACGTAATTTGTTAGTACAAACGCGTGGCAATGTACTGACGGCGAGTTTCACGTAATCGTGAGACCTTTCACCATATCTCGTTTAATTTAAAGCGTGCCAACATACTGTCAAATAGTTTTACGTTCTTGCAAGGCTTGCCAACGTATTTTGTTGAAACAAACGCGTGGAATTGTACTGTCAATAAGTTTCACGTAATTGTGAGGCCTGTCACCACATTTTGTGGAATTTAATGCGGCCATCTTACTGCCAAAGAGTTTCACAAACCATGTATGTCGTACCAATTGTAATTTCTAATTAAGCTGACCCCATTGCCAATGACACAGTAAACGCCCGCTTAGCACACCTACTTTTGGTTATGCGCCCAGTTTTGACAATTTTGATAAGCTCGTCATGTTTCTATCAAATTTCACAAAAACATACACAACAATTTTTACTACCACTTGATATCCAATTTGTTGTAGTTGAGTTAGAACTGTCTAGTGCAGTTCGGCTTAAACAACCACGCACGCGACGCGTGCACGCGCCGCGACAAAAATCTAAAAGCCCGTAGAATTGTATAAAACTTGGGAACTAGAGGTAATAGATTATTCTGAACTCAGATGTAAGCTTGGTGAAGACTTGGGTGAAGCACGCGCGCGCAGCACGCGACGCGACAAAGAATTCAACTTTAGTGTACGATGACGAAATTGGGAGGGTGATTGGCCATGCTGATTCAATTTAAATTAAGCATATATACATATATCTATATTCCGAATGAAGGACTACCCCACTTTGACCAAAATCATATAAATAAACTCTTTTTGATATTTCTGCCGCGTCGCGTGCGCGCGATTCGCATGGATGAAATTGAAACTGGCATAGGAATCGTATCGATCATCAGCGCGTAGCATGTTTGTTTCTCCCGATGTCCGAAGTTCATCAAAATCCATTAATTTGCACATTTTTTCGCGTTGCGTGCGCGCGCCGCGTGCAATGAGATAGATCTACTTCTAAGGATACCTGTAATTATCTATAAAGTCGAGATATTGAAATTTTTGAATGTGTTTTGAAATATAAATTATTGAAGTCGAAAAAAATGTATCCTGGAGCGTTCATACTTTTCTGATACGTTGGCGCCATGATACGGATACTAAATGTGACGATACAAATAATTGCAAGTTGAATCGTGTATCTGTATCGTGTATTGCGCAAAAAGCCAAAAAGTCTGAACCTGTTAAACACAAGATGCAGAACATCTCTTACCAGTTGATGATATTCATTGAATTGATAAACATCAACAGCAAACGAGCGCTTACCTGACTTCCGGTGTCAATGCACTGCATCGGCTGTCCTGTCAGTGTATTCCAGAAACGGAGGCATCTATCGGCTGTTCCCCCTCCAGACACCAACAGACCATGATGGTGCGGAGACCAGGCGAGCGCCTTCACCGCCGCATTGTGCTCCGTGTACACCTGCAACAATCACGTATATTTCAAATTTTCACAAACTCGAAGATAAATTTAGACTATATTTTCACTTCAATGGTATCATTAATGAGGGAAAATGAACACAAAATTTGATATTATGGAAATTTTAAGAGGAAAACTATGATTAAACACAAACAACGTGAGTGATAGTGATAGAGACATGTGAGTGATAGTGGTTGTCAACTCAATATGGTTGAGATACGAAGTTTTCTTATATATATAGTTCGGAATGTGAGGCTCACCTGCACTGGCTGATCTCTCCTGTGACACCAGACGAGCAGTTGATTGTCATTTCCACCGGACGCCAGAAACTGCTTGTCGGGCGACCACTTCAGGCCACACACCTGTAAAACAGCAAGTTGGATTACATTCAAAACACTTCCTGATTTTGAAATTGATAATTATAACATGAGAAAAATCGGTTGGGTTGGTTGAGTGAACCACAACTTATGTTTATCAACTAACCTCTTGTCTGTGATAGTTGAGCTTTCTCTCCAGTGAATTGGGTTGACGAATGTCTCGTTGAAGGATATTCCTATCTCTGAAACACGAGACAGGTTAACTATGCATACATAAGATCATCGAAAGCATGATTCCTTATTATTATTTACTAGGAAAAATTAACTTTGTAGGGAAACAGTTCAACTAACTATGTAAAGCTAGAAATACATTTAATTTCGACAAACCTGCTTCCGGAACAAATTTGATCTCCATTCCAGGCGAGGCATCCAATACGGGATGTGTGACCACTCAGCTCCAACGTTTTCTTCTGAGTGTGTACGTCCCATATCTAGAAAACATTACAGATAACCACATTCACAATATCGAATACTCGAAGTATTGAGTATACCAGAATATCACGTTACACGCAACTCGAATGAAATACATAGTTTAGAAAGCAACTTTTCTCTTTTTAAGCAAAGAGCAAAGGTACAGCGCGGCCTCCGGCGGAAAAATATGCAGTTATTCACTTCAATGTAACTGTAATAAAGATATCAACAAAAGTAACCTGGACAATTCCGCGGTTTGTTCCGACGGCGAGAAGATCTCCTTTGTCAGCCCACTGGACAGAGGTCACTGTGTCCTGCTCCGACGCCAGATCACACAGTTTTATCACCTGCAACCACGAGAAAAATCAATCAACAATGATACTGAGAATTAGAGAATATAACATTAGTACCGACTGATTAATTATAGGCCTAATCCGAAGTTTAATATAATCTTTATTTACATTTTTAAGTTTCAAGTATGTCTTATTTGCCGATTTCAAATGATAATGATATTCACATACCTGACTATTACACGCACTCCACAGATATACACATGTATTCAGTCCAACAGATAGCATGTTTTGCGAAGACCAGTCGACCAGGTTCAAATAGAAATCATCCTGCAGTTCAGGAGCATCCAAGACCTTAGAAAGATACAATAATATCAGCTAATAGATAATATATAACAATATAACACAACTCACAACTTTGGCTTACAATGGCAGAAACCATGGCCCCGTGTTCCGGAAGAGAAGGACTACGCAAAGCTAGGAAACGTTTATGCGTCACTTTATCTCGCAGTGTACCTTTCACAGGGAGCGGTACAACGTCGATATTAATCTTCACATGCCCGAGTGAGATAGGCGTTCAGAAACTGTCAGAAGACGAAATTGCGAATATGATATGTGTTCAAGCTCAACTATTTTCTGCAAGAGAGCAATACTGCTTGGTAATATCCGAATCTAATCCAACTCACCTTGTAGGGATTCTTGGGTACTTTCCTCTGAGGCTTTCGGGGACTTTTCAGAAGCCTCTGACTGTCCTCACTTAGGGGTCCGCCAAATGGAGACCTAAAACAAAAGGAACAATAAACATGTACAATACAAACGAAGAACGGTGTCGGGTGTACAAACTGATTTAAATATGTTCTCTCATCACGCCATGATTCTAATTGTGGCTTGGCCAAAACAACTTTGAAACAGTTTCGTTTATTCCGTAATATCTGAGATATTGATTTATTGTTCAGAAAATAGAGTCCCATGAACAAAATAAAGAAAACAGAACTCCAACCATATACTCACGATTTCACCAACGTAAGGCTCATTTACTATCGTTAGTGTGCCCAGGCAACAAAATAAAAAGTTATTGACACAAACGGGAACACCGTTTACAAAAAAAACATATAAATCATGTTTCTAACAAAATCTAAAATACCACCTTCTCATGAAAGAAAGAACACTAAAAAATGAGGAAATAGCGTCACATTGACACTGTCCGTAAAATGCGTAACTCACTTGACTGCGCTTCTACTGGTGCTAGCTGCTCCGTACTTCGTGGGCGTCTTCTGTCCATAGGAAAACAGCCCCCCAGCCGGACTTTGCAGAACCCTCTCTCCGTCAGTTTCCTTCAGCGATTGTAGGGTCTGAACAACGTCTACACATTGAACACGTTTTCCGAATTCAAAATATTGGCAAAAATAAAGATTCCGCGACAACTCGTCCCCGCGCGTCGCGTGTGCGACAACTCGTCCCCAATGTTTTATCACAAAACAAGCTAAAAACGAAGTTTCAAAGTGAAATGACACTTTGTAAAGTTTCCTACTTCATATTGAATACAAATTGACTATAAATAAATACATTCGAAAAATTGAGTAAGGCGTCATTTATTTGAGAGAAAACGACAAATTTATGAAAATTGTGATAATTGTAGCATAGTAAGATTTATATTGGTTATTTTCAATTCTTTCTTATCTCCAAGGTTGCCTACAGCTTTTAGTATGAAATTAAATCCATTCACTATTTTAATTTGTAAGTTTCAAGCTAATTTGAGCATTTTTTGAGCTGGGGACGAATTGTCGCATCTTCGGGGACGAGTTGTCGCACGCAACGCGGGGACGAGTTGTCCGTAAACGCACGCAACGCGGGGACGAGTTGTCCGTAAACGCACGCAACGCGGGGACGAGTTGTCCGTAAACGAAAATAAACGCTAATCAGAAAACTGCCTGCTTATCTTCCAAACTTTGTTTTGTTACTTTTAATGCAAAATCATCAATTACGCTGTATTTCAAAATTTCTATTGAAAAATTAATTCCTTTACAAATAAGAGTTACACTCACTATCACTGGCATATGAGTATTTAAACAATTTATGTAGTATAACAATGAACAATCGAAACTGACCCTAATATCGTCGATGTTGTCATTGAGAAGCTCATTTCTCAGAAGGGCTCTCACTACCAGCTGATCCTGACGAGACTCCTCCACTTGAGGCTGAAACACAGCTGATTATTACACTAGTCCATTACACGCACTCACGACTATACATTGAAAAAATAGTGGAGTAATCAGATAAATTCTCGAAACAGGTTAGCTTTTGGTTTTGGACAAACTGAAGCCAAAAACTTATTTTAGAATTTAGAAAATGATGGGTATTTTAGCGAAAAGCAATATTTGCTTATGAAGAAAGTTTCTAGCTCCCCATATGATGTCATGTGAACTGCTATCCGTATGTGATTAAATTCCTTACATGATTGGTATTGGTGTTATTGGGACTGCCCCCACTGCTGGACTGTGCTGGATTCCCACCAGCGGTAGCACGGGTAGCAGAAGAAGGCCTCTTGAACTGATTCGGTGGCTGAAATAAACACCCAAATAAAATAAATGTAAACAAAAGTACCTGTTTGGGGGTACTCTGGTTTTGTTTAGATTCGTCGCATGAATTAAAGTTAAAGCTACCACTTTTATTCAAAATATATAATGATACTTTAGTAGTTAAACCATTCGTACGATGAAATGCACTTCACTTGGTTCATATAGATATAATTGAATATACCGCATTCAGCCTTTTTATGAATTTCCTTTATTTCATTAATCGTAATCGATGCCCGGTATGCTAATCTGTCTGCGCATAACCAGGGAGGGGGCCAATTAATCAAAGGAGATCCGGTCAGTGTGTCAGTCAAGGTCACCTTGCAAGTGGATGGCACCTCTACGACCCCGCTTTCAGCCACAGAGGTCAGCCAACAGGAAAATGTCATTAGGGACACACAAACCATATGGACAGACAACAAATTGCTACCACTTAGATTATAGTTGGCACTATTGGCAGTAAGACATGATAGGTGTTATAGGGTCCGTGGTTTTAAAGAATAAGGAATCCCAGAGCAATTCGGTCGTACATGTGATTTTCAACAAAAGTATGTTTGAATTTCCATTTTAATTCGAGAAATTTTAGAGCTCATGGATTCGCATGAGATTCTTACTAAAAAGCTCCACTCTTTTTGTTTATAGCAATTGGTAGTTGTTAAGGTAACAGGATGCGTTTTTTTGCGTTTGAAACGAACTTACATTGAGGTCATTGTTGACGAGAGCGTTATACCGTGTAGACCACTGTTCGCTCGGCTGTCGGAGTGGAATGAAACGATCCCCGTGATTCTTCGTCGGTGTGACACGCGGGGAGAAGTTCTAGAAAGTCACCATCTTAGATAAAAACGTGAACAAATGACTTTTTACGAGGGAAAACTTCCAAACACACAAAACAATTGACAGGGGCGATACAATTTTTTCGACTTATTCATCTCTGAGTCTGTCTGTAAGCCTTTTTTTTTCCGCGAAACTGGTATGAAATAAAATCTTCTGACCATACCCTAAATGCCTCAGAGTTGTGACTTTTTCAAACAGGGGGGTTTCGCTCTCCCCCTCAGCCATTATAAGGGGGTTTTGCCTTTAATTTAGAAAATCGCTAAATCAGACAATTTTTGAGGGGGGGGGGGGGGGGGGGGGTTTGCCCAAATCTTCGGACCAAAAACAGGGAGGTTTTTCTCAAAACGCTGAGCATTTAGGGTATGCTTCTGACTTGTTTTTTGATTGTGGAAACGGGTTTGTTTCGGAGAACAGTCGCCACATTTACCTTAGTGCGCAACGCTGTAAGATCGAAACCAAAAAAAACATTCTAACTCTCTCAAACAACTCACCGACTTGCCGAAGTTCCGTACAGGTGACACGCCCGGATTATGCTGTCCAAACAGCCGCCGCTCGTAGTCATTGTTAGGCATCATACCTATAACACAGGCTAATATAACAAGTTGCAGAAGAGCACAGACAATGTATATAATAATAAAATTGAAACGCAGAAAGTGAAGTAGACAAAATGATTGATGCAGTAAGCTGAACGATCTGATGAACGAAAAAAGCTTAAAAGTCGAAAATATGATTAGTTTTCCCCAAAGATAAAACTAATAAACAGCTTATTACATTCCAGGTTCCAGGTAAATGGTAAAAACAGTCACTGATATAGGCCACAGCAGCTACTATACAGTTGTAAATGATTTGTTTGACCTGATAAGCTGGAGGTTAGACAAACAATAGAAAGAATGATGAGAGTGAACGACTAGTGATAAGGGGGCTGAGACCAAAGCAAACAAAGAATACATAAATTTGTGTACTAGTACTACTATGGAATGCATCTAACGATTTGACTGACAAAGTGACAAGTAAATTAGATTATCTGATCAACCAAGATCCAAGAACCAAAAGCAAAACAATTACGCCAAACGCCTTCACCGGTAAGAGGAGTCGTTTTCTGTACGCAAAACCCAAAACCTCTTACCATGCTCGAAAGTCGAGGCTTTCGAATTTAAAAAAAAAAGAAAGTGCCTTCGAAATTCAATTTATCTTATCATTGTGGCAATAGTATCGCGTAGTAGGTGGAATCGTGAAATGCCAAGTGCCGACTTATAAAGATAGAAGTAATCAGCAACGTATCAACATATGTGATTGGGTCGAAAGAACAACGAACTATACAAACTACCCGCTTTTGCCTCAAATCGCTCACACAACGGAGAAATTCTACCTATTAAGAAAAAAATAGTATCGGTAAAGATGGAGTAAAGTAAAGAGTAAATGGTCCGCTTGTTGACGATATCTCTTCTACACAGAACTTATTAGATTCATAATCTTCTAATACTGTCATATAGGCGCCCAAAACTAGACTTTATAAAAACCGACTTCACATAAATCAGCTTCAAAAGATTTTAGGTTGCTTACCATTCGAACGTTCATTTACTTAGGAACCAACTAAAAATCGCGGTCATACGCCTTCACATGTAAGTTGACCCGTTTTTCGAAATTCGAATAACGTCGATTTGTTTCCTTATCGTTCGTGATTTCGTATGTGGAAATATACTAATGAAGACGTCTGCCGCAAACAAGGGATATATCGCTCAGTTGGACGCACTAAATTATTACACCCGTCTATAGCCAGATAAGAGAGCGGTAGCGCGATCAATATGAAAATCAAACTGCGACAATATCACACAACGGGGACGGGTAGCTTGGACGGAGATATCGATCAGCAGTGGTGAATTCATCACGCGAGAGACAGACACCCGCGAGCGGTCGCGTTGCGGCTGCCGCGAATTTCAAATATCTCCGATTGGGGCGCCCTTTTCCCACAGTTCATAAAAGTTCTCACAATTATAATTTGATTAAAAAAAAACGGACTCATGGAAATGGTAAGATTTTTCATAATAATCAACACGTTCATCTGCAGTCAACTTCAAGGTTCTCACATGTTTTGAAAAATCCATCTAGAATTCTTTTTTATATAGTTTGAACCGCAGAAAAAATCATCTTCTTTACTAATTCAGATTTACTAATTCAGATATATTTGCACATTCATCTTACTCTCGCTGCAAGAGGACACTCCAGGGTCTCATTTTAAGTTTCTCACCAAAACATAAAGTCTTGAAATCTTATAGTGAGCCGTGCGAGAAAATCTACAGTATGTAATGGTAATGGTCAATGCATGCTGGGTACCAACTGTACCGGAATATTTTTTTTTCGTAAAAGAGCTCAAGATGAGAAAAGCTGCTTAGTGAACGAATCATTTTTTGGAAGAACAATCTTCAGATTACCTCGGAATGTAGTACGTTTTTGGTAACCTAAACCAAATAGTCGAGCTTGACAAGGTGAGTTCGGGTACCATTTAGCAATTAACCTGAATATTTCACAAAAAATAGGTTACCTGTAGAGTTTGGCGGGGTTTACAACATGTAAATTGCAAATGCAGTTGGTGGCGCAAATTACATGATGCATCTATGACTATTGCAGCCATTCATCGCCCCCTTTTCATGCTATTCAACCAGAGAAATTGGTATCCACAGAGTTCGTACCATTGTATCAATGACTCGAATGACTTTGACTTCCGTTCGAATGACTGCTAACATATTTTGTTGCATAGGGTTCGCTCTTCGAAAAGCAGACAATACGGTGTTTGTTGCCCTATTCCGCTGTGTTTGTAGTTTGATCCCGTTGATTTTCGGTTCAAATTTGTAAGTTATAGATAGCGTTCATCAACAACACACAACAACGAAGATTTAGTCACTCTCTGTACACAGACTGCCGTGAAGTATCAAATAACATAAATTCAGAATATTCAATAACACTTACACCGTAAAATACAATGACTAGCAAATAGTTTCGTCCGTGAAACAGTGGATCACATGGGGCGATTCGTGTTTTTCATTGACATATCCACCTGGATATTTCCTTCTGACTCCTCTTTGAAGCCATGGAAACACCGACATCTGAAACAGAAACATTCGAAGCATAGCCTGATTTTAGTTTGATTCAAGTTCATTTCAAACAAGTCTGAACTTAAGTATACTTTATTTCATATGATTGCAAACTCTTATTGAAGTGTGAAACTTAGTTTGTAGTGCGCGTTTAGCTAGGTTGGAGTTTAGGAAAAACTCCAAATGTGATGTCAAACTACTACCTACTTGCCCTTCGGCAAAAAATGCTTTAAAAAATGCACCCGAACAGCACGCACATTGCATAGCTGGTATACTCCGTTCCACTCATCCGTATACTTACAGTAATTCACTGAACTGAGTACGGACTGTTTTACTGGGAAACATCTATGATCTATCCCATTGAAAACTGCTTTACCTTCTGTGATGATAACGGAGAGGTTTTTTTGTATCCAACGTCCTAGATAATGGTTGCAAGCATAAAACAATTTCTGCGCCTATGTAGTTTCATAATTGATTCGAAACTATCGGTATATTTAATAAAATAAATGTTCACCTGTAAATGTGTTGCTCGTTTTTGAGGACTGCATCCAAGTGTTTGATGTACCGTATTGCCAACCGCAAAGTGTCAACTTTCGAGATTCGCTTGTCACTGAAAAAATAATAGATTTCTTATAATGAAAGATTATATTCTAACAATTTAAGTATCACATCAAACGTGTAAAACACATCGGTGGCGGTATTTTCTAAGCATAAAAAATTCTATACCTTAATTCTGCTTGAGGAAAACTTAGGCAATTGCCATACTAGCAACTTTTGTAGTCGCCTAGACGAGGTCGTGTAGGTCAACCAGTAACATGTCTTAGCCTGTCCGCAGCCTCTTAATTGATGTACACACTCTCACATTTGTAGTTGGTAAATCGTGGAAAACTAGCGATTACGTTTCTGAGGATCATTGATTGTACTCTGGCTCACCACGCCCAGGTTCGCTAGTTTCGCCCACACGCCAACTAGTTGTTAGAACAAGATAATCCATAGAACGCTATTTAAAGTTGAGCTCGCAAAATACGACCTTAGCTGTTCGTTCACGTTTTACGTGGTTACTTCGTTCTATTTTAGAATGAGCACGATAAGACAACGTACCCATCGGAAATGGGTAGAGATCTTCTCAACTTCTCGTAGCCATCGTTAACACATCTGACTCGGAACCGTTCCCGCTCATTTCTCTTCCAAACAGACGTACTGAATGGTCTGAAATACAAATCTGTCAACGACTATTTTTACTAGATACACATCTTTTTCCCAAAACAACCACATGAGTTCCTTTACGTGAAACGTGTTCACTCTGTCAACTTCTTGAAAAAGCACGACAAAACAACGTAGGGTCTGGAATATATTCTCTTAAAGACTATTTTTAATGGATACACGGCTTTTTCCAACCCAAGTGAAATTAAATAAGCAAAAATAGTTGAAACACAACTCTTTGAAGCATCGTCAAAATACATTAGCTAGAGCTCGACAAGCGAGTTATGTCGAAACTACCGTAATATTTCAAGAATTGAACTGATTACTCCGATGTGAGGAAATCATAATACTGTAGTTGTAAGCGAAAGCGTGAAATGGACTATATTGGATACGTTTTAGAAGAAAAGAAAGCCTGGTTGAGACTGTCCGCTTACCCGAAGTTATCATCCAATTGGAATGGCATGGGTACGGTGGCCTCGGGGTCAAACGGGTCAACCACCTTCTTCCCCGCGGAGTTCACTTGAAGTGGTAATATTGATTGAAACGGCAAAAAACTAGAAATATTCAAATATTTAAAGAGTTCTCTGGTGTCAAAGCGTCAAGCCTGTTGTTTCTGTTGTTTGTTTGCGTGATTTTGGTCGAGCTCTAAAGTTATGACATGTATCGACTTCTCACTTCAATTCAGTTATGCAATGTGTACCTTTGCCTCTAGCTCATGAGTTATATCCCCTGATAGTTTAACCCCCTTTCTCGAAATGGAAGTTTGCCATCAACTAACACCTCTAATTGATTTGAAGTTCGACTAACCTGCCGCATCCTGTTGATGTGCAGCTGGTAACGAGAGAACATTCGGGTACAGGGTGAAGGTTGGCGGCAAAAACGACATATCACTCAAGTATCGTCGTTCTGTAAAATAAAAAATAGTTGATAAAATTAACAGTTAATGAAACAATACCGAAGAAAATAAGTACAGTTTAGCTCAAAATAACTTAGCTTCTGCAGGAGTCACAACTATCGGAGAGGAAAATATTTATAGTCGTAGTCAACCCTACGTCAACTTCGACAGTGTGGAACAATATCGCATGAAAAAGATTCTCTCAATACTCGGTTGGCTCTAAAAACAGTAGAGCCTATTCCCTACTGTAAATAGTAAAAGGTTTGATTGTGAGCGATGCGTAATATGAGAGGGAGGAAAGTGGGCGAAAGAAAGAAGATCATACAAATGACTGAATGAGGGAAGTGATATGAGGTGTGCATCTGCTAGTGTTATTACCAGGTGTGGACTGTCAGTAGTTGTGATGGATGCCTCCCCATAGACGGGCTGCTACCGTACTCCAAGCTGAGTCAACAACTCGGCTCATCCCAAAGCCCGCGATTCACATTACATGCACTGTTTATGGCTGTCAAGTACTCTTTCACATACAATAGGCCGGCCGCTTACCGCATGTTCGATTGGAAACAGATAAAGAATACATATAAAGTTCTATTTAAATAGAGTTACTGATGAGGTTGTTGTACTTTCATTGAAGAAACGAATACAGTGTTGTTCCAACGGAACAGAACAGGTTATGGAACTTTTAGCTCGTTTTCTGAACCGTTTTTAGTGCATACTCACCGCATACTTATTACAACGGATCGCTATCCAGTCAGAGTCTAGTTGATACTCACTAGTTATTCGTACGCGGACTGTCGTGTACAAATTTTCATCCGAAAAAAAACTGTTTTCAATGAGGTAATGAGCATCACCCAATGAATTTTGGCTGTGTGTCGTGAGGCCGTATGCATGAAACACCCCGGGCCGAGTTGGGATGTTATCCCGAGCTCGATTGGCCGGTGATGTGTACAAAAGTACCGCGAAAGTTCTAACTCAGTGTGAAAGCCTACAAGTAATCAAGTTTTGAGACACATAACACACACGTACAGTAAGAAAATTCGACACGTTAATAGAAAATGACATTATCTCAAATACAAAAAATTATCCAAAAGAGAAGTAGAAGATAGACTAGCCGGTCCCGCGGCTAACGCCGCGGGCCCGTCTAGCGTGCATGTTAGCTATGTTTTGCAACTTGTTGTTACCACGTTTCTTACTTTTTTTGAAAGTTTCAAACTGCTTCGAGTAGTTTGACGACTTGACGTCTTCTGACCTTCAGAATCTTATCTGACGTGATCGTCACTCCGTGAAACAAAGTGATCGTAACATTCTTTGGACTCTTTCCTACTCGTTCTGAGAGTTTCAGATAATTTGAACGAAGTCCATTTTTGACGTCTTCTGACATTCTGAATATTACTCGTCGTTGCTTAGGATTCATGAAGTCTTCACGTATGAGTATGATCTACGGTTTGCAATAACTTGGAGCCCGGAAAAAACTATTTCAAAGAACTCGACTTTTTTGCTAGTGAAGTGCTTGGTATGTGACATCATCAATTGATAGTTTGAGCTCAAAACATAAGAATTATTGTAACTTTGTTGTAAATCAATCAATAATTCAATCAATCAAAATATTCTATCTGGTCACGTTGTTTGGTAATTGTAAAGAAGAAAATGACTCCTCTGTACAAATAAAATGTAGTAAACATGTTTGTCTGTGACGTCATCACATGCATGATACTCAGGTTGTTTACTTGATTTCGAATTGAAAGAGAGCGTGCCCGTCTAGCGTGCATGTTAGCTGTGTTTGGAACTTTATTTAAAGTTGTTACCACGTTTCTTACTTTTTTTCTGAACGTTTCAAACTGCTTCGAGTAGTTTGCCGACTGGACGTCTTCTGGCCTCCAAAATCTTTTTTGACGTGATCGTCACCTCGTGAAATAATGCAATCTTAACATTTTTGGACTCTTTCCTACTTGTTCTGAGAGTTTCAGAAAGTTGGAACGTAGTTCATTTTTGACGTAATCTGACATTCTGAATATTACTCGTCGTTGCTTAGGATTCATGAAGTCTTCACGTATGAGTATGATCTACGGTTTGCAATAACTTGGAGCCCGGAAAAAACTATTTCAAAGAACTTGACTTTTTTGCTAGTGAAATGCTTGGTATGTGACGTCATCAATTGATGGTTTGATCTTGAAGTTAAAAACTACTGTAACTTGGTTCGTTTTTTTCCGATGTGCCTCGTGTTTTAATTTCTGAGTTGTTCATGAGTAGTGGAATACAATGACACTAAGCTTGTGAACCTATCTATTTCCATATCGATTTCAGCTCAAAATCATATTTATTGCGCTAAAAAATTCAATAGTTGACCTTTGACCTTAATTTTTTGGCATTGCATTCTTTTTCTAATATTGGTCCTACCCTATGAGTTTCAAGTCGTGGCTATCATTTAGACGATCAGGAGAGGCGTGGGAAAATGCCGCGTCCGGGGTAGCTTAAAAGTGAACCTATTTGCGCCGTATCTAGTACGGGTTGGACTTTTAAAACTTGAATAACTCGAGAACGGCTGAATGGTTTTGCTCAATTTTCCGTACACTTTGCCGGTCCATTGATCTTCGTTTATGTTCACAATTTGGGATTTACTGCATGAGTTTGGCTGTTTCACTTTTTTCTAAAAAAGATATTTAAAAAATTATTTTCGAGAAATTCCAAAATCCGTTACCAACAAATTGTTTCAATTCTGTATGCACATCTTTTGCACAAATCTCAAAAACTCAATCACATTTTGAACATGTGCCCCACCGAAATGAATGAAATTTTTGTTGAGTTTTATCAACGCTTACAGAGCACTCGTCATCTGAGATGTAGTTTTCACGTGTACGAAATATAGTACCTGACAATTAACTCTATACTATATTCTAATTAACAAATAGCAAACTGCACGTTAACAATAGGAAATCGATCCAAATAAAAGGTATCCCTTTTTCAACTTTTGTGTACTAAAAATCGGGTATTGAATTTGAGGTGTTTATGTTTAGGTGTAATAATATACTGGTCCTGAGTGATCTCCAACTTTAATAAATTGCAACGTTTTCTCATTTTAAAATTTTTCAAAAGTGCAAAAAATTTCTTCGAAAATTTCTATCTCGAAAACTATTACGAAGTTTCAATCGATATTTGGTCGGTAGTACTTGCTCATGGTACACTTGTGCTGTGCCAAGTTTCAGCAGGCTCCATTCAAATTACGAGGTAAGAGAAACAAAAATAGATAAAAAATTTGACATTTTTCATGATCTATAAAAAAAAGTTCAGAAGAGTCCGGCAAGGGGGGCACTTAGAATGAGTAGGACTACTAAAGTAGAGCACGCTGGTAGAGCGGCGGCGTTTTTTTACCCTTTTTTACGTTAGCGTAACTTTACGTTAAGGCCCTAACTCAAAAATGTACTCGGGCCGATTGCATTTATTTGATGGCCTCTAAGTACTGTTAGAGTTAGGGAGCAATCGTAACAACTTTTCGACAAAATCTTCACATGGTATATAGGTGGGGTGAATTCGGAAAGCCACCTGTAGACATTTTTGTACATCAGCAAACGATAATGCGTTGAAAAGTGAATCCGCTGAACAAATTCGCTCCAACTAGTTTCTTGTTTTTCAGTTGCTGCTGTTTGTACAATTTTGGGGAGAAAAATTTGAATGAAAACAAGTTTTCTCATTCAAACCACTCTCTCATCGAAAGTATTCCCCGATGCGTAGTTCTAACATTATATTTTTAGATGATCCTAGTTCATCAAATCGATACAGGAATACGATGTATTTCTCCTTTCCTGGGCTCCCAAGAAGACGTTTTTGAAGGAAAATTGTTCCATACAATACATGTTTATCATAGCAAGTATGGAAAAAGATACAAATACAACACTTTATTTCTTTCTGTCCTTTCCGAAGCAGTCTCCCCCCACACCGGCCAATGTCTGATAATTGGGGTCCTGGGTAGCAGCCTTGGCTCCCTGAACAGAAAGAAACTAATAAGTATAACAATAGTGTGGACTAATCATATGTTTCGGTGAATGGTTTTCATCACGACTGTTTCTATTGCACTACAACCTGGACTATTTATGCCAATTCTTCTTAAATCACTCCAATGTTTCACCTGATTGGTGGGGGCCTTGGGTTTGCCTCCCGCTCCCCCGTCCTTTCTGTCTTTTCCAAACACATCTCCCCCCACTCCAGCCAAAGTTTGGTAGTTAGGGTCCTGCGTTGCAGCCTTGGCTCCCTGAATTACATGAATTGCAAGAAAGACAAACAACATTTCAAGCGAACCGTGTCTATAGTCCGTTTCAGATGTTCATGTCCTATTACAGTGAGATAGTAAAACTTCAAGGCGGCTCACTGCCTTTACCACAAAACTTCTGGCTTTCAGCTTTTACCACTACAAAGTTTAAATAACATTAAAGTATACAATTCTTCCTAACAATGAGAAAGATTGGGTGAAACTGGGTATACCTGATTGGCGGGTGCCTGTGGTTTCCCCCCAGCAGCCCCAGCTTTCTTGTCAGCCCCAAACACATCTCCCCCCACCCCAGCGAGGGTCTGGTAGTTCGGATCGTGGGTAGCTGCCTTTGCACCCTGTAGAACACCACTTACTTGTCATCGATGCGTATATATCTTCATCTAATTGCGATAACTGATATTGTACATTTCCACTACAATTCTCGAGTTCTAATAATTACCTGGTTGGTAGGTGCCTGTGGTTTGCTGCCACCCCCACCAGCTGCTGCTTTCTTGTCAGCGCCGAAAACATCTCCTCCAACTCCCGCCAGAGTCTGATAGTTCGGATCGTGAGTTCCAGCTTTGGCTCCCTTCAAAAGAGACATTAGGTTAGTTATGCAAAACATAGTCTTCGTCATTTCTATGTGTTATCACGTATATTATATTGCTTCCTGTCACCATCGTTAATTCTCTCTTTGCGGTCTGTCTATTTTTCACGGGATAACTGACAAAACTATCTTGCTTACTGAGAACAAACTTCGGGCCACTTAAATGTGAATGAAAACCTGGTGGTTTGAAAACAAAACTTCATCTGTTTCTAGCTGTCCTTAACTGTAACTGATCATTAGGAATACACATGCGTGGAAAAACAGTGCTTTTTCATACCATGTTCTCTGGGTTTTTGGGTCCTGCAGCTCCTCCAGCAGCTCCAGCACCTCCCTTCTTGTCCGCTCCAAAGCAGTCTCCTCCAACTCCAGCGAGAGTCTGATAGTTGGGATCGTGAGTTCCAGCCATAGCTGCACCAGCTGCTTTGGGAGCAGGAGCAGCACCTTCTTTCTTATCTGCTCCAAAACAATCTCCACCAACTCCGGCCAATGTCTGGTAATTGGGATCGTGGGTGCCTGAAACATCATCATTTTTTTCTTTCTCCCAATCAATACAGTACTTTCTTCTCCAAATGCGAATGAATACAGGAGAAAATTGTACAATTGCCTCCCCCCTCCCTCCTCTCTCACCTTTCGCCCCGGACCTGTTTACCAATCGCCCTCCACTCAATCCAAACCTGCAGTAAAGAAGGATGTTGTACAATCACCCCCCCCAATGGGGGTGGGGGAGAAGGGGGTGATTGTACTACGGGTCGGTCAGATTCCAACCTATTTCGGGGGGACAATTGTACAATTTACTCGAATACAGTGTTCGGGAACATTGACTTTTTATCCCCCACCTTTCAGAAATTGTATAGCGTTTGGGGAATTGTAGTATCACCCAGTTCAGCCCCCCCCCCCCACTCGTTGAAGTTCGACCCCCCACCATTGAAGTTCTACCCCCGCCGACCCGGGGGGGGGGGGGGGGTAAATAGTAAATATCGAAGTTGATTTTTGACCCTACCCCCCCCCCTCTCCTAGATTTTCAGGTTTTAGCTTGGGTGGGGGGTTGAAGTGCTACGGGGGGACTCAACTAAAGAGGGGGGCGATACCTCAATTTTCCCCAGTGTTCTGTCCCTACCTGCCATAGCTGCCCCAGTCGCTTTTGGGGCCGCCGGTGCGGCTGCCCCACCACCCGCCTTGTCCGCCCCAAAACAGTCGCCCTTCACACCCGCCAACGTCTGGTAGTTAGGGTCGTGGGTTCCTGGAAACACACCTACCTACTATAAGGCATATATTATAATTTGTGTCATTGAAATAAGTCAACATGAGTATGAGTCCCAACCTGCCATGGGAGGAGCAGCTGCAGCCGGTTTCTTCGCTTCATCTGCAAACACCAGAACTCAGAATGGCATCGAGAGATAACACGTTCTCTATAGGATGAGAACCATTGAGCAGTATTTAGCTAAACGCGTAGTATCTAGTTCACTATATCTAGTTGGTCAGCTATGTTTTTAGTTGGTAGCTGTTCTGAGTATAGTGTACGATTCAGAGAAAACGAGAGCGAAATAGGATAAAACCTTGAGGAAAGATGGAAGAAAAGCAAAGCGAAAAAAGGAATAAGACAAGATGAGAGTAAGAGAGGGATGTCTACCTGCGGCGGGAGCAGGAGCATCGTTGGTGGACGCCGCAGCGGATGGGGCGGCAGACTGGCCGGCAGGGGCGGCTCCCGGGGGCTGATCGTCGGCACTAGACGCCGCAGACTTGTCGGTTTTCTGGAACAAAAAAGTATTCCGCTTCATTCAAGGCCAACATTCATTCTCGCGGTACTTAATCATTCCATCCAAAATGAGAAGTTTATCTGATGATCTCTTGAGCAAAAACAGAAGAGAAATCTGATGAGAAGCTCGTAAGATATACCCAGGCAACTCTCATGAGATCAGGGAGACAGAGCGAGCAAAACATTACAACAAATCCTGAAACTGAAAATACGTTGTTATTCCCTTTGAAAAACGATAGAGCTACGACTTGGCATGGTAACTGTTCTAAGGTTTCTTAGTCTCAGAATAGTCAACAGTGTTCGAATTTAGCCTAACAATATCAAACTACAAACATAGTAGAGCGGAGCTCACCTTGCCTCCCCCGCAACCGAAAATACTGGCCGTAATCAACAGAACGGGTGCCATTTGAAGTAGCATAGCTGCTGTTTCTGTCAACATGGAGAATTCCATTTTTCCGCACACCTGCTGCTGGATCAAAGATAGATGAAATGAAAGAAAGGAAGAAGGCAGACTGACGGGAAACCAACTTCTGACACGGAATTCCGAGGCGGTAAACGGAACACGTTTCCGAACGTCTGGGAAGATTCTCCGTGAAAACAGTGGGAAACATGTACAATTGCTTTCTGCCCCTCCACAGCTCGCCACCAACAGAGAGGCTGGGCTTCTAGAACTGGAAAAAATGCCCTCGAACTCGGATAATTCGAGACTTGGAATGGGCCGCAAAACAATATTATTGTATTCATTCCCCCAGAGCGAGGTTAAAGGGACCGTACCTCTATAATGTGCAATGTAGGTAATTTTTGAAAAATGAAAAAAGTCATTCTTTCTGATTTGAGATGAAAGTTTATACCTTACGTACAGAAAGTTCAAAAAATCACATTTTTACGAAGCACAATAGAAGCCAACAGGATTTGGGTTACTGTAATGCAGCCATCCTTAATCTATCACTGCTTTGTAGTTTTCATGAGATTTAGAAATCTTTTTCACAGATATCATATGGGTGGGTATATACGGCCATGTTTCGAATATGGTTCCGTAATTTTATGGACATTTTGAAAATTTTGTACATAGGTGAACTCGGCGGTGTATATACGTGCGCGTGGTCGCGCCACATTTTCGAGAACACGGAGTAAGACAGGAAGTTGACACATATATGAATGATTTTGGTTTTTAATGTGAACAACATCGACTGATCAGCTCGAACCCCCAAATTAGAGAGGAACGGTCCCTTTAATGGATGTTTAGGTATAGCCTTCCTGCCCTCACCAAAATTCGAACATCTGGGAGTTTGAGAAAAAAGATTGTCGGGCAAGGAACAAGCTTTTTCTATTCCTCCCCGAGTTTATTCATGTTGTAAATTTCAATCTCAACCCATATGTGACGCTCACCCTCCGAAATGCGCAGAATCCTTCAAATTTTAAACATTATCCTCCATACACACTTTGTCAAAATATTTTCGAGCTATTGTAATAGAGAGCCGGAAACAAATATGGAAACTTGTAAATTTTTCTGTAAGATTGACGTAATTGAAAAAAAAGGAAAACGTCATCATCATGTCTTACAAAAATATTTTAATCTCGGATGTTCAGTCTGTCACTCCGGTTATTTCAGAATACCAGCTAGCGCAGGAATGAAGAAGTATTAGTAAAAAGTGGGGGAACCAACAAATGTGTGAGTTGTGTTTGATTCGACCTCGATATCAGCAAAAAGTGAACGATACGAGTTGCTGTGATACTGTAGCAGAAGTACTCTGCAAAAATAGAACAATACAAATTTTGCACAATGGTTCACGAAGCCCGCATGATATTTCAGAAATTGCCGAAGGGTATTTCATGTGTACTTTGACGACATGCGTGCGTTGTGAACCATTGTGCAAAATTTGTATTGTTCTATTTTTGCAGAGTACTTCTGCTACAGTATCACAGCAACTCGTATCGTTCACTTTTTGCTGATATCGAGGTCGAACCAAACACAACTCACACATTTGCTGGTTCCCCCACTTTTTACTAATTGTTCTCTTTTTGCTAGTTGTACTCCTACAACATCTTATATTGCCTATTCACAGAGTGGATCTTGTGAACTCAATATATTATTATGTAAGTCTCAGTTTTGTGTGTGCACTAAGCCGAATGCAGACCATAAAATTGCTGGTGTTGTAATATACCGCAAGTTACTGGCTCTGTGTGTGACTATCAACAACTTGACAAAACTGCTAAACGTTCCGATTGACATGTACACCGCTTTTAGCGGCGATAAGCGATGGGGATTGGCGCCATTGACAAATCTACAATTAGAGACACCAACTCACTTACAATATAGCCATTATTTCCAATACCACATCAGAAACCTTCGTTGAAACTTTTTTTCATTCCTGCGTCAATTGACACACGCGTCTGGCGCGAGAACGAAACGAAATTTTCTAGGTTTTTGAGCTACCAGTACACACTACATGTGTCAATTACTGATTGGAGCAATATTCAAACTATTCAATTGTCAGGTTATTTTATTTGAACAAAATATAATTGTGTCACTAGGACTTTTGGATGGTGGTATGATTAGGTTAATGTGCTCAGTAAGAGATGTACTCAAAACCGTTTCGACCCTGATTCAAGACGGTTTTGGGTTTTCTCAGAGGGTTGGGTCATCATCAGTTGAACCCCTCTGAGAAAATGAAAACAGGACGAAACAGGAAAATGAAAACAGGACGAAGGACAGAATTTGCCATGCGATAGTTATTTAGTGTACCGAATTTCAGACGATTCCATTGACGCTGTCGTGAGTTTGGGTTTTGGCGCCATCTGGCGCCCGGTTCGAGCGCCAGAAGAAAAATTTCAGTTTTGAAAAAGACTTTCACACTTTCCACCAAATTATTCAATTTCTATCAGTGTTCAACATTTTAGTTGACGATAAATAGTGTTTTGCCGTTTTTGGCGCCAGCGCCGGGCACCAATGAGGAGCTATACATTTCATATTTGGCGCGACGGGCTAAATTTTGCATTAGAACTCATGTTTCAAATTTCAGCTAAATCGGCTCGGTAGTTTTTCCAATAGTGGTTTTTGGGCGCCCGCGCCCGGCGCCAGAGAGCATATATACATTTCATACTTGGCGCGACGAGCTAACTTTTGCCAAAGAATAGACGTTTTGATTCCCAAGCTTACCGGTTATGTGTTCTAATAGCGCAGTGGTTAGCGCCCTGCTACAAATCTTTTGGTCGCAGGTTAGATTCCGGCGAGAGACAGAAATTAATAAATTTGGCACTGACTATACTTCAATTTGCACCAGTCGTCGTGGTTACAGCCTCTCTACTCTCGTGTGGAGGTCCCAAAAAGGTCAGTTCACATTCCAACAAGGGTTGTTCATCGACTGAAGAATTTCGACCGGAACTGAAAAAGCAGAAACAAGTTTTGAGTTTGATTGATCTAATTGGTGACTCAGATGTATCACCAGTTGTATTTTGATCTACTGATTAACCGATATTTAAGTCCTACTTCTAGGCTTCGCTACTCTTCACTTTAGTCTGAGTAGCTTTTAGAGCTTCTGAGAATGTTTTACTTGTAATTTCGTGAGATTCAGTTCAACTCAACCACTGATTTAGTACAATGTTTTATCAACTGAGTTGTTATATTTGCAGGAGCGGCCAAGCAACCGGCTGGAGCACCTCCTCCCATGGCAGGTTGGCATGTAACATACTGTCTTTCCAGTAACCCACGACCCTAACTACCAGACGTTGGCGGGTGTGAAGGGCGACTGTTTTGGGGCAGACAAGGCGGGTGGGGCAGCTGGGGCAGCTGGGGCAGCGCCCCCAAAGGCGGCTGGGGCAGCTATGGCAGGTAGGGACAGAATACCGTTTTGGTTTGGATATATGGGGGGGGGGGAAAGAACTGTGAGGATTGAAATAAAAATGAAAAAATGAATGAGTTAAATGATGCTGTTTCAGGTATATTGGGTCGAGATCTAAGTGAGAACGACAAGAACTTTGAACATCCTACAGTCCTATAGTCGATATGGGGGGGGGGGAGAGAGAGAGAGAGAGAGAGAGAGAGAGAGAGAGAGAGAGAGAGAGAGAGAGAGAGAGAGAGATAGAGAGAGAGAGAGGGGGGGGGAGACAGAACGAGAGAGAGAGAGAGAGAGAGAGAGAGAGAGAGAGAGAGAGAGAGAGAGAAGCTCGAGATAGGAGCGAAGCGTTTGAAAGAGAGAGAGAGAAAGAGAGAAAGAGAGAGAGAGAGAGAGAGAGAGAGAGAGAGAGAGAGAGAGAGAGAGAGAGAGAGAAACGAAATATACGTATTTTCCCGGTAACTCAACAACTTCAAAATAGAACCAAAACATATTTTGTAAATCAAGCAAGGTCGGATTGACCTGTGGTGTATCGGGCTCTACTTTATACTTCATAATACAGAGAACAGAGTGCAATCCCAAATGGTTTATTCAAAAGGCGGGATCATTCAATCAAAACGCAATCGAAAATATTACTGAGTAATTCGAACTGATACTTCTGCACGAAACCTTGCCCAACCAAAACGCATATCAAAACAAGCGCGTTTGCGCCACAACTAGTATTCGTTGAGCCTTCTTCCTTGCATAGTCAGGCTCCTGCAAATGAACATTATACAGTATGAAGCGAAAACCGTACCAACACTACGTAATCTTGATTAAAAAGGGACTAGACATTAGATGTAGACACACTCTCTCATTCTCTAATAACGATCGAGGTGAAGGTGAAACTAAACAACTCAACACCACTCACGTTTCTCTCTCTCGTTCTCTCTCTCCCTCTCTCTCTCATTTTTCCGTCCTTACTTCCTATTGTCTCCACTCCCTCCATTTTACTTCCTTCCACCGAGAAACAACCTTAAAAGTGATGAAAGAAAATGCCATTTTCGAAGAGCTCATGGCAGAACACAGGATTCAAACAGACATAGCAACATCACAGGACAAAATCATGCGAATAACACATATCATGCATGCAACAGTAATTGCACCCCATCAGTGCGCAGGGTTCCTACCTTTTTCCTTTTCTCCCTCGTCCATCCCTGTTCTTTTTTACATTCTTCCTCCCTTTTACTTCCTTCCATCATCACCACCTTCCTCATTTCCTTTCCGTATCTTCCCCTTCACCAATCTTGTTTATCTCTCCTTTTCCCTTTCTCTCTTTCCCTTTTCCCAATAGCTTCTCTCTTTTAATCTCTCTCTCTCAAAATAAATACAACCGTCGGTTAATATCCAGCTGATGTCCTCCAGTTTCTCGACAGGATCGCGAAGATGTTCAGGAGGGCCGAGTACACGAGTCAACCGGCCATCAACCTAAGTGAACAGACATATAGGAACAAAACAAGAAACAACGATACAAAATGCATATATATGAACATTATAGGTTATCCAAACAAACGCAGACCACTGTTTCAATATGAAATTACGTTCTAGAAACTAGAACGTTCTAGAAATATAAATATTCTATTTGTTTCAGAAAAACTCGATAAACTATGTATTGATTAGTATAAAAAACGGGTGTAAAGAGAAAGTAAAGATTAGTTTTGGATTGAAACGAGTACAAGAAATATGAAAGAAGTCCAAAAAAAATATTTTGAGGAAAAGGCTAATCTCGCTCGATTAAAAATTTCAGAAAAAAAATAATACCGCGTTTTTTGTTACGGAAAAGACAACTTCTGACTGCGACTCACAATGATCTAGCTTACACTCTGTTTTTTTTCAAGAAAAGCGAGATTAGCCTTTTCCTCAAAATATTTTTATTGGACTTCTTTCATATTTCTTGTACACGTTTCAATCCAAAACTAATCTTTACTTTCCAAATTCCAATCCGCCATTCAGACATGTGAATAGGAGTGAAAACCAAGCTATACCCGCCTGTCATGAGTTCTTCATTGGAAAACGTCTTCCTACTACACGTCAAACTCTTCTTTCATTTTTATTTTCACGAAACCGGTCTATCCATGATTTTTTGCGAGACCATTTTCGGCCCTCTCACACGTAATATTCAAATTGCAGACATACTTGAAAAATACGTATACCTCAACTTTTTTATATCTTTTCAGCAATGTAAGAATTTTTGGAATAAGTTGGAGCGAAACTAAGCCGAGATTTGAGGAGGTGGACACTTTTGTCGCCGCCGCCGCCGCCTCGCACGGAAGCCATTTTTGCGAGACGTTGGGCCCTCTAACTCCTCTCAACAAACTTCACTTAGAACGTGAACTTAATGTGTTGTAGACGTATTGCTTTTTCAGTGATTCATGCAAATATCTAATAAAATGGTCGACGTACTTTGAAGAAAAATGTAATAAACTGTTTTGGAATGTCTGCAGACCTCTGAACAAAAACTAATCTGCGCAGCGCTCCGCGCTGCGCCCGATTCTACTTATTGATAAACGGTTTAATTCTTATGTCACTAAGTAATTTAATGGATGTTCTTGAACCCACCATCTGATGTTGAGAAGAGGACGGAACTCGGTGCAGCTGGCAATGGGGGGTGCAGCTGGCGACAGCCGATCCCACTGCAGCTCATCGCGGTCGACTGGTATCTGAATCACGCATTGTAAAGCTAATATCTGAGTGAACTACAGCTACATCAAAAAATAAAATATGTGGAAAGCTCAATCAAATTAAGTAAACAAAAAGTTATGAACAGTACACACTAATGATACGAAAGAATATTCCTCTAACGTTCACCATTTCACAAAAAAGGTTGTTCTTGAACCAACCATCTGATGTTGAGAAGAGGACGAAACTCGGTGGGGCTGGCAATTGGTTGCAGCTGGCAGAAATTAATCAGACTGCAGTTCATCGCAGCTGGCGGGTATCTGAACTAAAACCATATTAACTGGACCTAGTCTTAGCGGGGATGTTGCGGGTACACATTAGAGGCTAGATGGGTCCCGCTGCATTCTAAAGACAAAATTTCTCACATTTCTACTGAAATAAGTCAAAATAGGAAGAGGGGGTCACATTGAAGGTTCTACTAGAAAAATCTGAACCAAACTGGAATAAATGGAAATAATCTTTCGAATGGCATCTTGTAGACAATTCCACTACAATACTCCAACACGTGGGGAACTTCTTGAAGTGTGTATAATATAATATGAGCTATCAATTACCATCACAAACTTCCCTTCCGTATTGGACACTACAAACAATCGCCATAAGCACTTATATACTAGTACATTACTGAATTCCCTACCCCGTAGTTCTAGCCAGTTGCGTGTAGGCGTGCCTAGGTGCGTGGGAGAGCGCATCGAGCATAGACGGTGTCTCGTCTGATCAACGGCTGCAAGTTATCTGGAATGATCAATATAGAATGAAATAGAGTAGAATATTTATTGAACCAAACATTGAAAAGAAGCAGGTATTAATACAGAAAACATGCTAAACCCAACTGAGACGCCGAAAGAACCCAGGAAGTGCCCTATGCAAAACAATACGGAAGGTCAAATTGCAAACGGGGAGTACTTTCACTATGCAGCCTAGGTCAATTATATTTATAATACATTCAAAAGTGTTTAAAAGCATGTGGAGATCGATTGATAGATCTGAACCTACCATACAAACGAGGCAAGTTGAAAACAAGTGAGTTATGTATCGGAGCACTCTCATATGCCATGAATGCGCCGCGTTTTAGCACGTTTCAGCACCTTTTCCCGCTTTTCGCGTTCCCTGCGCATCAAAAAGTGTTTACAATTGATTCTCAATAACGACTAACTGATGAGCTGATTGATCAACCAACCCTTACCATCCGATGTAACGTTGTAGGCGGTCCTCAGGTTCTCCCGTGGATCGGCTGTCGCCTTCTAACATGCTGCCAGCCTGCAGCCTCCTACTGACGAGCAGAGTGCTGAGGTTCCCACCTTAACAGCAGCATTTCCCTGAAATGCAACCAAAGTTCCAATCGAGCATCAAACATTTTACACACAAAAACACATTTCACGTACACTGTTAATAAAAAAATTTGCCATGAGACATACGTTAAAAGTTTGTGCCGTGATTGCCAACCAAACTACATCGCAGCGATCTTTCTGTCTAAACTTAGATTTATAGCGCTAAAAATGATATTCCGGTTGACTATATCTGAAGCATTTGAAAGTGTAAAGATCTGAAATCTCTGAAAATATCTGCTAACCAAGTTTTACCAAGCCTACAACACGGTGAAAAGAGCTTTGAAATTGATTGGTACGTTGTAAAATTCTCAGTGGGAATGGCGAGAGCTATACCTCGTATCCATTTGTTATAAATAATAATGGGGGGCCGAGTGGTCGAATGGTTAGCGTCCGGCTGTCGCTCCACAGACCTGGGTTCGATCCCCGCTCGCCGCGGTATCTGTCTGGCGGACTGCATGAGCTTGTAACTAAGCTCACCCATGCACTACGGACAGTCCTTCTACGGTTGATACATGATTTGTGTGTGAAATTGTAATTCTCTCAATAAAGTAATACACGGCTGAAATAGTTGCCGTAAAAGTCACAGCGGGAAGCTTAAAGTAAACTCTGGACCTGCGGCTATTACCCCAGATCCGGCGTTCTAGTGTCGGCGACTGTTCCCTTGCGGTACTAAGAGTATATCCTCCACCCAAACCCTCGTTGCTTAACCCGCGTCTAGCTTGTGACTTGCATCACAGCGGGAAGCTTGAAGTGAACTCTGGACCTGCGGCTATTACCCCAGATCCGGCGTTCTAGTGTCGGCGACTGTTCCCTTGCGGTACTAAGAGTATATCCTCCACCCAAACCCTCGTTGCTTAACCCGCGTCTAGCTTGTGACTTGCATCACAGCGGGAAGCTTGAAGTAAACTGTGGACCTGCGGCTATTACCCCAGATCCGGCGTTCTAGTGTCGGCGACTGTTCCCTTGCGGTACTAAGAGTATATCCTCCACCCAAACCCTCGTTGCTTAACCCGCGTCTAGCTTGTGACTTGCATCACAGCGGGAAGCTTGAAGTAAACTGTGGACCTGCGGCTATTACCCCAGATCCGGCGTTCTAGTGTCGGCGACTGTTCCCTTGCGGTACTAAGAGTATATCCTCCACCCAAACCCTCGTTGCTTAACCCGCGTCTAGCTTGTGACTTGCATCACAGCGGGAAGCTTGAAGTGAACTCTGGACCTGCGGCTATTACCCCAGATCCAGCGTTCTAGTGTCGGCGACTGTTCCCTTGCGGTACTAAGAGTATATCCTCCACCCAAACACTCGTTGCTTAACCCGCGTCTAGCTTGTGACTTGCATCACAGCGGGAAGCTTGAAGTAAACTGTGGACCTGCGGCTATTACCCCAGATCCGGCGTTCTAGTGTCGGCGACTGTTCCCTTGCGGTACTAAGAGTATATCCTCCACCCAAACACTCGTTGCTTAACCCGCGTCTAGCTCGTGACTTGCATCACAGCGGGAAGCTTGAAGTAAACTCTGGACCTGCGGCTATTACCCCAGATCCGGCGTTCTAGTGTCGGCGACTGTTCCCTTGCGGTACTAAGAGTATATCCTCCACCCAAACACTCGTTGCTTAACCCGCGTCTAGCTTGTGACTTGCATCACAGCGGGAAGCTTGAAGTGAACTCTGGACCTGCGTCTATTACCCCAGATCCGGCGTTCTAGTGTCGGCGACTGTTCCCTTGCGGTACTAAGAGTATATCCTCCACCCAAACACTCGTTGCTTAACCCGCGTCTAGCTCGTGACTTGCATCACAGCGGGAAGCTTGAAGTAAACTCTGGACCTGCGGCTATTACCCCAGATCCGGCGTTCTAGTGTCGGCGACTGTTCCCTTGCGGTACTAAGAGTATATCCTCCACCCAAACACTCGTTGCTTAACCCGCGTCTAGCTCGTGACTTGCATCACAGCGGGAAGCTTGAAGTAAATTGTGGACCTGCGGCTATTACCCCAGATCCGGCGTTCTAGTGTCGGCGACTGTTCCCTTGCGGTACTAAGAGTATATCCTCCACCCAAACACTCGTTGCTTAACCCGCGTCTAGCTCGTGACTTGCATCACAGCGGGAAGCTTGAAGTAAACTGTGGACCTGCGGCTATTACCCCAGATCCGGCGTTCTAGTGTCGGCGACTGTTCCCTTGCGGTACTAAGAGTATATCCTCCACCCAAACACTCGTTGCTTAACCCGCGTCTAGCTCGTGACATGCATCACAGCGGGAAGCTTGAAGTAAACTGTGGACCTGCGGCTATTACCCCAGATCCGGCGTTCTAGTGTCGGCGACTGTTCCCTTGCGGTACTAAGAGTATATCCTCCACCCAAACACTCGTTGCTTAACCCGCGTCTAGCTCGTGACTTCCATCACAGCGGGAAGCTTGAAGTGAACTCTGGACCTGCGGCTATTACCCCAGATCCGGCGTTCTAGTGTCGGCGACTGTTCCCTTGCGGTACTAAGAGTATATCCTCCACCCAAACACTTGTTGCTTAACCCGCGTCTAGCTCGTGACTTGCATCACAGCGGGAAGCTTGAAGTAAATTGTGGACCTGCGGCTATTACCCCAGATCCGGCGTTCTAGTGTCGTCGACTGTTCCCTTGCGGTACTAAGAGTATATCCTCCACCCAAACACTCGTTGCTTAACCCGCGTCTAGCTCATGACTTGCGTCACAGCGGGAAGCTTGAAGTAAACTGTGGACCTGCGGCTATTACCCCAGATCCGGCGTTCTAGTGTCGGCGACTGTTCCCTTGCGGTACTAAGAGTATATCCTCCACCCAAACACTCGTTGCTTAACCCGCGTCTAGCTCGTGACTTGCATCACAGCGGGAAGCTTGAAGTAAACTGTGGACCTGCGGCTATTACCCCAGATCCGGCGTTCTAGTGTCGGCGACTGTTCCCTTGCGGTACTAAGAGTATATCCTCCACCCAAACACTCGTTGCTTAACCCGCGTCTAGCTCGTGACTTCCATCACAGCGGGAAGCTTGAAGTGAACTCTGGACCTGCGGCTATTACCCCAGATCCGGCGTTCTAGTGTCGGCGACTGTTCCCTTGCGGTACTAAGAGTATATCCTCCACCCAAACACTCGTTGCTTAACCCGCGTCTAGCTCGTGACTTGCATCACAGCGGGAAGCTTGAAGTAAACTGTGGACCTGCGGCTATTACCCCAGATCCGGCGTTCTAGTGTCGGCGACTGTTCCCTTGCGGTACTAAGAGTATATCCTCCACCCAAACACTCGTTGCTTAACCCGCGTCTAGCTCGTGACTTGCATCACAGCGGGAAGCTTGAAGTAAACTGTGGACCTGCGGCTATTACCCCAGATCCGGCGTTCTAGTGTCGGCGACTGTTCCCTTGCGGTACTAAGAGTATATCCTCCACCCAAACACTCGTTGCTTAACCCGCGTCTAGCTCGTGACTTCCATCACAGCGGGAAGCTTGAAGTGAACTCTGGACCTGCGGCTATTACCCCAGATCCGGCGTTCTAGTGTCGGCGACTGTTCCCTTGCGGTACTAAGAGTATATCCTCCACCCAAACACTCGTTGCTTAACCCGCGTCTAGCTCGTGACTTGCATCACAGCGGGAAGCTTGAAGTAAATTGTGGACCTGCGGCTATTACCCCAGATCCGGCGTTCTAGTGTCGGCGACTGTTCCCTTGCGGTA
Source organism: Litoditis marina (assembly GCA_964036275.1). Classification (NCBI taxonomy): domain Eukaryota; kingdom Metazoa; phylum Nematoda; class Chromadorea; order Rhabditida; family Rhabditidae; genus Litoditis; species Litoditis marina. Next base: position 23,646,126 of record OZ038436.1, on the reverse strand, counting down.
CTAAGAGTATATCCTCCACCCAAACACTCGTTGCTTAACCCGCGTCTAGCTCGTGACTTCCATCACAGCGGGAAGCTTGAAGTGAACTCTGGACCTGCGGCTATTACCCCAGATCCGGCGTTCTAGTGTCGGCGACTGTTCCCTTGCGGTACTAAGAGTATATCCTCCACCCAAACACTCGTTGCTTAACCCGCGTCTAGCTCGTGACTTGCATCACAGCGGGAAGCTTGAAGTAAATTGTGGACCTGCGGCTATTACCCCAGATCCGGCGTTCTAGTGTCGGCGACTGTTCCTTTGCGGTACTAAGAGTATATCCTCCACCCAAACACTCGTTGCTTAACCCGCGTCTAGCTCGTGACTTGCATCACAGCGGGAAGCTTGAAGTAAATTGTGGACCTGCGGCTATTACCCCAGATCCGGCGTTCTAGTGTCGGCGACTGTTCCCTTGCGGTACTAAGAGTATATCCTCCACCCAAACACTCGTTGCTTAACCCGCGTCTAGCTCGTGACTTCCATCACAGCGGGAAGCTTGAAGTGAACTCTGGACCTGCGGCTATTACCCCAGATCCGGCGTTCTAGTGTCGGCGACTGTTCCCTTGCGGTACTAAGAGTATATCCTCCACCCAAACACTTGTTGCTTAACCCGCGTCTAGCTCGTGACTTCCATCACAGCGGGAAGCTTGAAGTGAACTCTGGACCTGCGGCTATTACCCCAGATCCGGCGTTCTAGTGTCGGCGACTGTTCCCTTGCGGTACTAAGAGTATTGAATTTGTTCGAAAATGTGAAAATAAAATATAATGTATTAATATAAATCTGTCAGTTAGAAAATACAGCTTTTCTTTATTGATTACTAAGTGTTATTGTTATAGCAGTCCAGAAAACATGAGTAGAACGAGAGAGTAGGAGTGTAAGAAGAGGAAAATTATGAAATTTATGTGAAAGATTACAGTTGTAATCAGTAAATTGCAAAATGGCATTTCGGGGAATTATAGGTTCTATATGCCAGTGGGAACCCCTCGTCAGTAGACTAACCCACCAAATAAACCTACTATTTTTGTTCAAAATTTATCTCTATTTGGAATACAAGATGTAAGAGAGAAAAGGTAGATAAAAGAAATTAGTCCAGTAAGATAGACAGTCCACTAATATTATCCATACTGGCATAGAAATGATAAATTCTGCAGAAGTTGACTTTTATTTGGTTGCGTCGTCTGCTATAAAACATATACGTGAGCATTCGGTGTGTCACTCCTACCGTATCAAAAATGTTCAATTGAGTATCACCAGCAAGAAATAATTTTCTTTATGATTGAAGTTGGAACAGTCTTTGTTATTCCATATTTTCTTTTGATAATGGGATTATTTTTAATAATCTTAAATACGCGTTTAATAACAAGTGTTAACGGCCAATTGTTCAGTTTGTAAAAACTAACCAGTTGTATTATTCTGGTTTCGAAGTCAACAAATCTACAGCACGTTCTGGAGAATCTTATTATTTCTCCTGCGATTGTGTTAAGTCCTAGTTTAGTGTCTATGTTGGAGTGATAGTTAGGATATCTAAGTACATTGAAATTATATAAATCAGTTTTGTTGAACAGAGAAGTATAAATTTGTTGATTTTCTATTCTTATTTCTAGGTCTAGGAAGTCGCATTTGTCTTCCATATCTGCGGTTGGTTCTAACGTGAGAGCTGGATTATATATATTGTATATATTAGATTTAAAATCCTCACAATGGTGTGATACATGTAATATATCATCTATATATCGGTAGCTATTATTAAATTTTCTTGCTGCAATGTTGCCTAGATTTGACATTATTGTATTCATGAAGTTATATTCCATATATGATAGACATAAATCCGCTATTTGTGGTGAGCAGTTAGCTCCTTGTGGAATACCGAATTTCTGTTGATATACTTCACCACTGTAGGTGACAAAACTGTTGTCTAATAGAGAATTCAACATATAGAAGACTTCATTTATAGTATAGTACGCTCCTTTTCCATTATGTGTTGCAGAATAACCACAGTATGTACCATTAACATTTACATATTTATGATTTTTCATACAAATATTTAGTAGACTATATAAATTGGATTTGACTATCCCATGTGGTAGATTGGTGAAGAGACTAGTGAAATCTGCTGAAAATATTTTTGTATCATCTTTAATTTTAATTCTTGTAACGTTTTCAACTACTGTCTGACTATTATCTATAGCCCAGAACATTTTCACACCTGTTCTCACAAAAATAACGTTGCATAGATTTTTGAAATGCGATCTTATATGTTTCAATATAATTTGCAGAGTAACGCTTACCTTTTTTAAACTACTCTGCTTAGCTCCACTTATAAATCTGAACTTTATCGGCTCTATCCTCCACCCAAACACTCGTTGCTTAACCCGCGTCTAGCTCGTGACTTCCATCACAGCGGGAAGTTTGAAGTGAACTCTGGACCTGCGGCTATTACCCCAGATCCGGCGTTCTAGTGTCGGCGACTGTTCCCTTGCGGTACTAAGAGTATATCCTCCACCCAAACACTCGTTGCTTAACCCGCGTCTAGCTCGTGACTTGCATCACAGCGGGAAGCTTGAAGTAAATTGTGGACCTGCGGCTATTACCCCAGATCCGGCGTTCTAGTGTCGGCGACTGTTCCCTTGCGGTACTAAGAGTATATCCTCCACCCAAACACTCGTTGCTTAACCCGCGTCTAGCTCGTGACTTGCATCACAGCGGGAAGCTTGAAGTAAATTGTGGACCTGCGGCTATTACCCCAGATCCGGCGTTCTAGTGTCGGCGACTGTTCCCTTGCGGTACTAAGAGTATATCCTCCACCCAAACACTCGTTGCTTAACCCGCGTCTAGCTCGTGACTTCCATCACAGCGGGAAGCTTGAAGTGAATTCTGGACCTGCGGCTATTACCCCAGATCCGGCGTTCTAGTGTCGGCGACTGTTCCCTTGCGGTACTAAGAGTATATCCTCCACCCAAACACTCGTTGCTTAACCCGCGTCTAGCTCGTGACTTGCATCACAGCGGGAAGCTTGAAGTAAATTGTGGACCTGCGGCTATTACCCCAGATCCGGCGTTCTAGTGTCGGCGACTGTTCCCTTGCGGTACTAAGAGTATATCTTCCACCCAAACACTCGTTGCTTAACCCGCGTCTAGCTCGTGACTTCCATCACAGCGGGAAGCTTGAAGTGAACTCTGGACCTGCGGCTATTACCCCAGATCCGGCGTTCTAGTGTCGGCGACTGTTCCCTTGCGGTACTAAGAGTATATCCTCCACCCAAACACTCGTTGCTTAACCCGCGTCTAGCTCGTGACTTGCATCACAGCGGGAAGCTTGAAGTAAATTGTGGACCTGCGGCTATTACCCCAGATCCGGCGTTCTAGTGTCGGCGACTGTTCCCTTGCGGTACTAAGAGTATATCCTCCACCCAAACACTCGTTGCTTAACCCGCGTCTAGCTCGTGACTTGCATCACAGCGGGAAGCTTGAAGTAAATTGTGGACCTGCGGCTATTACCCCAGATCCGGCGTTCTAGTGTCGGCGACTGTTCCCTTGCGGTACTAAGAGTATATCCTCCACCCAAACACTCGTTGCTTAACCCGCGTCTAGCTCGTGACTTGCATCACAGCGGGAAGCTTGAAGTAAATTGTGGACCTGCGGCTATTACCCCAGATCCGGCGTTCTAGTGTCGGCGACTGTTCCCTTGCGGTACTAAGAGTATATCTTCCACCCAAACACTCGTTGCTTAACCCGCGTCTAGCTCGTGACTTCCATCACAGCGGGAAGCTTGAAGTGAACTCTGGACCTGCGGCTATTACCCCAGATCCGGCGTTCTAGTGTCGGCGACTGTTCCCTTGCGGTACTAAGAGTATATCCTCCACCCAAACACTCGTTGCTTAACCCGCGTCTAGCTCGTGACTTGCATCACAGCGGGAAGCTTGAAGTAAATTGTGGACCTGCGGCTATTACCCCAGATCCGGCGTTCTAGTGTCGGCGACTGTTCCCTTGCGGTACTAAGAGTATATCCTCCACCCAAACACTTGTTGCTTAACCCGCGTCTAGCTCGTGACTTCCATCACAGCGGGAAGCTTGAAGTGAATTCTGGACCTGCGGCTATTACCCCAGATCCGGCGTTCTAGTGTCGGCGACTGTTCCCTTGCGGTACTAAGAGTATATCCTCCACCCAAACACTCGTTGCTTAACCCGCGTCTAGCTCGTGACTTCCATCACAGCGGGAAGCTTGAAGTGAACTCTGGACCTGCGGCTATTACCCCAGATCCGGCGTTCTAGTGTCGGCGACTGTTCCCTTGCGGTACTAAGAGTATATCCTCCACCCAAACACTCGTTGCTTAACCCGCGTCTAGCTCGTGACTTGCATCACAGCGGGAAGCTTGAAGTAAATTGTGGACCTGCGGCTATTACCCCAGATCCGGCGTTCTAGTGTCGGCGACTGTTCCCTTGCGGTACTAAGAGTATATCCTCCACCCAAACACTCGTTGCTTAACCCGCGTCTAGCTCGTGACTTCCATCACAGCGGGAAGCTTGAAGTGAACTCTGGACCTGCGGCTATTACCCCAGATCCGGCGTTCTAGTGTCGGCGACTGTTCCCTTGCGGTACTAAGAGTATATCCTCCACCCAAACACTCGTTGCTTAACCCGCGTCTAGCTCGTGACTTGCATCACAGCGGGAAGCTTGAAGTAAATTGTGGACCTGCGGCTATTACCCCAGATCCGGCGTTCTAGTGTCGGCGACTGTTCCCTTGCGGTACTAAGAGTATATCCTCCACCCAAACACTCGTTGCTTAACCCGCGTCTAGCTCGTGACTTCCATCACAGCGGGAAGCTTGAAGTGAACTCTGGACCTGCGGCTATTACCCCAGATCCGGCGTTCTAGTGTCGGCGACTGTTCCCTTGCGGTACTAAGAGTATATCCTCCACCCAAACACTCGTTGCTTAACCCGCGTCTAGCTCGTGACTTGCATCACAGCGGGAAGCTTGAAGTAAATTGTGGACCTGCGGCTATTACCCCAGATCCGGCGTTCTAGTGTCGGCGACTGTTCCCTTGCGGTACTAAGAGTATATCCTCCACCCAAACACTTGTTGCTTAACCCGCGTCTAGCTCGTGACTTCCATCACAGCGGTAAGCTTGAAGTGAACTCTGGACCTGCGGCTATTACCCCAGATCCGGCGTTCTAGTGTCGGCGACTGTTCCCTTGCGGTACTAAGAGTATATCCTCCACCCAAACACTCGTTGCTTAACCCGCGTCTAGCTCGTGACTTCCATCACAGCGGGAAGCTTGAAGTGAACTCTGGACCTGCGGCTATTACCCCAGATCCGGCGTTCTAGTGTCGGCGACTGTTCCCTTGCGGTACTAAGAGTATATCCTCCACCCAAACACTCGTTGCTTAACCCGCGTCTAGCTCGTGACTTGCATCACAGCGGGAAGCTTGAAGTAAATTGTAGACCTGCGGCTATTACCCCAGATCCGGCGTTCTAGTGTCGGCGACTGTTCCCTTGCGGTACTAAGAGTATATCCTCCACCCAAACACTCGTTGCTTAACCCGCGTCTAGCTCGTGACTTCCATCACAGCGGGAAGCTTGAAGTGAACTCTGGACCTGCGGCTATTACCCCAGATCCGGCGTTCTAGTGTCGGCGACTGTTCCCTTGCGGTACTAAGAGTATATCCTCCACCCAAACACTCGTTGCTTAACCCGCGTCTAGCTCGTGACTTGCATCACAGCGGGAAGCTTGAAATAAATTGTGGACCTGCGGCTATTACCCCAGATCCGGCGTTCTAGTGTCGGCGACTGTTCCCTTGCGGTACTAAGAGTATATCCTCCACCCAAACACTTGTTGCTTAACCCGCGTCTAGCTCGTGACTTCCATCACAGCGGGAAGCTTGAAGTGAACTCTGGACCTGCGGCTATTACCCCAGATCCGGCGTTCTAGTGTCGGCGACTGTTCCCTTGCGGTACTAAGAGTATATCCTCCACCCAAACACTCGTTGCTTAACCCGCGTCTAGCTCGTGACTTGCATCACAGCGGGAAGCTTGAAGTGAACTCTGGACCTGCGGCTATTACCCCAGATCCGGCGTTCTAGTGTCGGCGACTGTTCCCTTGCGGTACTAAGAGTATATCCTCCACCCAAACACTCGTTGCTTAACCCGCGTCTAGCTCGTGACTTGCATCACAGCGGGAAGCTTGAAGTAAATTGTGGACCTGCGGCTATTACCCCAGATCCGGCGTTCTAGTGTCGGCGACTGTTCCCTTGCGGTACTAAGAGTATATCCTCCACCCAAACACTCGTTGCTTAACCCGCGTCTAGCTCGTGACTTGCATCACAGCGGGAAGCTTGGAGTGAACTCTGGACCTGCGGCTATTACCCCAGATCCGGCGTTCTAGTGTCGGCGACTGTTCCCTTGCGGTACTAAGAGTATATCCTCCACCCAAACACTCGTTGCTTAACCCGCGTCTAGCTCGTGACTTGCATCACAGCGGGAAGCTTGAAGTAAATTGTGGACCTGCGGCTATTACCCCAAATCCGGCGTTCTAGTGTCGGCGACTGTTCCCTTGCGGTACTAAGAGTATATCCTCCACCCAAACACTCGTTGCTTAACCCGCGTCTAGCTCGTGACTTGCATCACAGCGGGAAGCTTGAAGTAAATTGTAGACCTGCGGCTATTACCCCAGATCCGGCGTTCTAGTGTCGGCGACTGTTCCCTTGCGGTACTAAGAGTATATCCTCCACCCAAACACTCGTTGCTTAACCCGCGTCTAGCTCGTGACTTCCATCACAGCGGGAAGCTTGAAGTGAACTCTGGACCTGCGGCTATTACCCCAGATCCGGCGTTCTAGTGTCGGCGACTGTTCCCTTGCGGTACTAAGAGTATATCCTCCACCCAAACACTCGTTGCTTAACCCGCGTCTAGCTCGTGACTTGCATCACAGCGGGAAGCTTGAAGTAAATTGTGGACCTGCGGCTATTACCCCAGATCCGGCGTTCTAGTGTCGGCGACTGTTCCCTTGCGGTACTAAGAGTATATCCTCCACCCAAACACTTGTTGCTTAACCCGCGTCTAGCTCGTGACTTCCATCACAGCGGTAAGCTTGAAGTGAACTCTGGACCTGCGGCTATTACCCCAGATCCGGCGTTCTAGTGTCGGCGACTGTTCCCTTGCGGTACTAAGAGTATATCCTCCACCCAAACACTCGTTGCTTAACCCGCGTCTAGCTCGTGACTTCCATCACAGCGGGAAGCTTGAAGTGAACTCTGGACCTGCGGCTATTACCCCAGATCCGGCGTTCTAGTGTCGGCGACTGTTCCCTTGCGGTACTAAGAGTATATCCTCCACCCAAACACTCGTTGCTTAACCCGCGTCTAGCTCGTGACTTGCATCACAGCGGGAAGCTTGAAGTAAATTGTAGACCTGCGGCTATTACCCCAGATCCGGCGTTCTAGTGTCGGCGACTGTTCCCTTGCGGTACTAAGAGTATATCCTCCACCCAAACACTCGTTGCTTAACCCGCGTCTAGCTCGTGACTTCCATCACAGCGGGAAGCTTGAAGTGAACTCTGGACCTGCGGCTATTACCCCAGATCCGGCGTTCTAGTGTCGGCGACTGTTCCCTTGCGGTACTAAGAGTATATCCTCCACCCAAACACTCGTTGCTTAACCCGCGTCTAGCTCGTGACTTGCATCACAGCGGGAAGCTTGAAATAAATTGTGGACCTGCGGCTATTACCCCAGATCCGGCGTTCTAGTGTCGGCGACTGTTCCCTTGCGGTACTAAGAGTATATCCTCCACCCAAACACTTGTTGCTTAACCCGCGTCTAGCTCGTGACTTCCATCACAGCGGGAAGCTTGAAGTGAACTCTGGACCTGCGGCTATTACCCCAGATCCGGCGTTCTAGTGTCGGCGACTGTTCCCTTGCGGTACTAAGAGTATATCCTCCACCCAAACACTCGTTGCTTAACCCGCGTCTAGCTCGTGACTTGCATCACAGCGGGAAGCTTGAAGTGAACTCTGGACCTGCGGCTATTACCCCAGATCCGGCGTTCTAGTGTCGGCGACTGTTCCCTTGCGGTACTAAGAGTATATCCTCCACCCAAACACTCGTTGCTTAACCCGCGTCTAGCTCGTGACTTGCATCACAGCGGGAAGCTTGAAGTAAATTGTGGACCTGCGGCTATTACCCCAGATCCGGCGTTCTAGTGTCGGCGACTGTTCCCTTGCGGTACTAAGAGTATATCCTCCACCCAAACACTCGTTGCTTAACCCGCGTCTAGCTCGTGACTTGCATCACAGCGGGAAGCTTGGAGTGAACTCTGGACCTGCGGCTATTACCCCAGATCCGGCGTTCTAGTGTCGGCGACTGTTCCCTTGCGGTACTAAGAGTATATCCTCCACCCAAACACTCGTTGCTTAACCCGCGTCTAGCTCGTGACTTGCATCACAGCGGGAAGCTTGAAGTAAATTGTGGACCTGCGGCTATTACCCCAAATCCGGCGTTCTAGTGTCGGCGACTGTTCCCTTGCGGTACTAAGAGTATATCCTCCACCCAAACACTCGTTGCTTAACCCGCGTCTAGCTCGTGACTTGCATCACAGCGGGAAGCTTGAAGTAAATTGTAGACCTGCGGCTATTACCCCAGATCCGGCGTTCTAGTGTCGGCGACTGTTCCCTTGCGGTACTAAGAGTATATCCTCCACCCAAACACTCGTTGCTTAACCCGCGTCTAGCTCGTGACTTCCATCACAGCGGGAAGCTTGAAGTGAACTCTGGACCTGCGGCTATTACCCCAGATCCGGCGTTCTAGTGTCGGCGACTGTTCCCTTGCGGTACTAAGAGTATATCCTCCACCCAAACACTCGTTGCTTAACCCGCGTCTAGCTCGTGACTTGCATCACAGCGGGAAGCTTGAAATAAATTGTGGACCTGCGGCTATTACCCCAGATCCGGCGTTCTAGTGTCGGCGACTGTTCCCTTGCGGTACTAAGAGTATATCCTCCACCCAAACACTTGTTGCTTAACCCGCGTCTAGCTCGTGACTTCCATCACAGCGGGAAGCTTGAAGTGAACTCTGGACCTGCGGCTATTACCCCAGATCCGGCTTTCTAGTGTCGGCGACTGTTCCCTTGCGGTACTAAGAGTATATCCTCCACCCAAACACTCGTTGCTTAACCCGCGTCTAGCTCGTGACTTGCATCACAGCGGGAAGCTTGAAGTGAACTCTGGACCTGCGGCTATTACCCCAGATCCGGCGTTCTAGTGTCGGCGACTGTTCCCTTGCGGTACTAAGAGTATATCCTCCACCCAAACACTCGTTGCTTAACCCGCGTCTAGCTCGTGACTTGCATCACAGCGGGAAGCTTGAAGTAAATTGTGGACCTGCGGCTATTACCCCAGATCCGGCGTTCTAGTGTCGGCGACTGTTCCCTTGCGGTACTAAGAGTATATCCTCCACCCAAACACTCGTTGCTTAACCCGCGTCTAGCTCGTGACTTGCATCACAGCGGGAAGCTTGGAGTGAACTCTGGACCTGCGGCTATTACCCCAGATCCGGCGTTCTAGTGTCGGCGACTGTTCCCTTGCGGTACTAAGAGTATATCCTCCACCCAAACACTCGTTGCTTAACCCGCGTCTAGCTCGTGACTTGCATCACAGCGGGAAGCTTGAAGTAAATTGTGGACCTGCGGCTATTACCCCAAATCCGGCGTTCTAGTGTCGGCGACTGTTCCCTTGCGGTACTAAGAGTATATCCTCCACCCAAACACTCGTTGCTTAACCCGCGTCTAGCTCGTGACTTCCATCACAGCGGGAAGCTTGAAGTGAACTCTGGACCTGCGGCTATTACCCCAGATCCGGCGTTCTAGTGTCGGCGACTGTTCCCTTGCGGTACTAAGAGTATATCCTCCACCCAAACACTCGTTGCTTAACCCGCGTCTAGCTTGTGACTTGCATCACAGCGGGAAGCTTGAAGTGAACTCTGGACCTGCGGCTATTACCCCAGATCCGGCGTTCTAGTGTCGGCGACTGTTCCCTTGCGGTACTAAGAGTATATCCTCCACCCAAACACTCGTTGCTTAACCCGCGTCTAGCTCGTGACTTGCATCACAGCGGGAAGCTTGAAGTAAATTGTGGACCTGCGGCTATTACCCCAGATCCGGCGTTCTAGTGTCGGCGACTGTTCCCTTGCGGTACTAAGAGTATATCCTCCACCCAAACACTCGTTGCTTAACCCGCGTCTAGCTCGTGACTTCCATCACAGCGGGAAGCTTGAAGTGAACTCTGGACCTGCGGCTATTACCCCAGATCCGGCGTTCTAGTGTCGGCGACTGTTCCCTTGCGGTACTAAGAGTATATCCTCCACCCAAACACTCGTTGCTTAACCCGCGTCTAGCTTGTGACTTGCATCACAGCGGGAAGCTTGAAGTGAACTCTGGACCTGCGGCTATTACCCCAGATCCGGCGTTCTAGTGTCGGCGACTGTTCCCTTGCGGTACTAAGAGTATATCCTCCACCCAAACACTCGTTGCTTAACCCGCGTCTAGCTCGTGACTTGCATCACAGCGGGAAGCTTGAAGTAAATTGTGGACCTGCGGCTATTACCCCAGATCCGGCGTTCTAGTGTCGGCGACTGTTCCCTTGCGGTACTAAGAGTATATCCTCCACCCAAACACTCGTTGCTTAACCCGCGTCTAGCTCGTGACTTGCATCACAGCGGGAAGCTTGAAGTGAACCCTGGACCTGCGGCTATTACCCCAGATCCGGCGTTCTAGTGTCGGCGACTGTTCCCTTGCGGTACTAAGAGTATATCCTCCACCCAAACACTCGTTGCTTAACCCGCGTCTAGCTTGTGACTTGCATCACAGCGGGAAGCTTGAAGTGAACTCTGGACCTGCGGCTATTACCCCAGATCCGGCGTTCTAGTGTCGGCGACTGTTCCCTTGCGGTACTAAGAGTATATCCTCCACCCAAACACTCGTTGCTTAACCCGCGTCTAGCTCGTGACTTGCATCACAGCGGGAAGCTTGAAGTAAATTGTGGACCTGCGGCTATTACCCCAGATCCGGCGTTCTAGTGTCGGCGACTGTTCCCTTGCGGTACTAAGAGTATATCCTCCACCCAAACACTCGTTGCTTAACCCGCGTCTAGCTTGTGACTTGCATCACAGCGGGAAGCTTGAAGTAAACTCTGGACCTGCGGCTATTACCCCAGATCCGGTGTTCTACTGTCGGCGACTGTTCCCTTGCGGTACTAAGAGTATATCCTCCACCCAAACACTCGTTGCTTAACCCGCGTCTAGCTTGTGACTTGCATCACAGCGGGAAGCTTGAAGTAAACTGTGGACCTGCGGCTATTACCCCTCGATCCATAATTATAAGGTTCTATGTATTCAAATACAAAACACATCCGTAAACCTATCGAGAGTGAGGATGATTATTGTGAGTGCATTTAAATTTGTGCGAATTTTCTAGTTACTCTAAAATGAACGAAGTGCCTCGACATGTCAGAGAGATGTGATACTTCTACAAAAAGCAACAGATTTTCCAATTCAACTACGTAAAACATTCCGAGTAAGCAACAAAAAATTACAAATTCTTCCGGTTTTGGCGAAAGGCGAGCCACCAATTGTTTGGCAACCGGGAAAAATGTACTGACCATACAGACATCTAAAACAAAATAATGTACCTTCTTTTGCATTTCTCCTGATGCCACAATCGTCCAAGAAGTTTTGTTCCCAGGCCTTCCGCTACCGTAACCGATGAAAACCGAATGAGCCACATCATTGTGAGGCTGGAAGGAGGAAAAGTTAGAAAATTGCTGAATACGGTTGAACAACAACGAAAACAAAAACAGAAGACAGAGAGAGGAGAGAGAGAGAGAGTGAAGAAAGAGAGAGAGATGGTGAAGAGAGACAGAGCAAGAGAGATAATTTAGAGAGAACCAACTTTTCTTTAGTCAACCAATCAATAAGACAATTCAAGCAAGAAAGGTAGAAATGAACAGCGAATGGCCGGCAGTGCGGCCTCACATGATCAACGTACAAACATGTAGTTTGGTCACCAGATAAATGGATTCAAAATAATTCAAATAATAGGGTTTTTTCCTTCTTACGGACCTTCGAAAATTATTTGGAAAATGAAGTACACAAAGAAGTCGAGCGCAGATACAAGTAGAACGGAGAGCGAGTTGAAAAGTGAGAGAAAGAGAGAATACAACACTACTAGTCAACGGTTGCACACAATGACCTTCATGTCAGATGTGGTCTTACGTTACCAATGGGGGCGGGGCGAAAGGGGGCTGAGGACAATCGATAGCCAATGGGAGAACGTCTAATGGTCGTCATCAAAGAACACAAATTGTTGTAACTTTGAATTTATACTAGATTTGCATGAAAGTATTGGAGAATCGCTGTAACTACAGTTGAGTTCAATGGCAGATACAACGTTGAAAATAGATTGCCTAGGAAGCTTTAGCACGTATGGAACCAATTATCTATGTTTTACTAGTAACCTATTCGATGTGTATGGAATTTGAGAACAATTTGATTATAAACTAAAACTTCGCGTACTGCAGAGCCAGTGGTATGCAATCATACTTTTTTTTAAATAACCAGAATGTTCAGCGAACGGGCTATAGGGGAGAAATCTTTCTCTCTGTAGCTGTATTTCTTTCTCTATACCTCTCTCTCTCTCTCTCTCTCTCTCTCTCTCTCTCTCTCTCTCTCTCTCTCTCTCTCTCTCTCTCTCTCTCTCTCTCTCTCTCTCTCTCTCTCTCTCTCTCTCTCTCTCTCTCTCTCTCTCTCTCTCTCTCTCTCTCTCTCTCTCTTGGAGTTTTATAATCTCTTCTAATCGAGGTATAGTGCAAAACTGTCATTATTTTGTTCTGAATATCAGAGTTCACCCAAATTGTTGTTTCCCACGCGCACCCCCCCCCCCCCCCCCCCCGCAACATTCCCAATGGCAACTGTAGAAAAGGGGTCAAACAAACAACAAATTACGGGATACACAGCTCGATCCACGAATCGCTAAGTGGACTTTTTTGTAGATGGCGCGGCGCTCTCTTTTAATTGCGTGGATGGCGCGGGGCTGTCTCGAAAATCTGTGGATGGCGCGGCGCACTCTCTTAATTGCGTGGATGGCGCGGCAGAGTCTTCAAAGATTGTGGATGGAGCTGCACTCTACCTTTAAAACTTACGTATATTTATATATAAAGTGTGGAAGACAAAAAATTTATGAGATAGTGTATTTTGAGATAATAGTTGAGAGTTGAAAATACTTTGTAACGGTTTGATATTGTCTTTGACTCACTTTCCGATCTTGGTAATACAAGTTAGAAATATGAGTTATGAACAAAAACAGGAGAAACCTACACTGATAGTTCTACACATGAACGAGCCAGTTACCTGAAGTGGAACGAGCCAGTACCCTAAGGTGCAACGAGCTACTCTAGGAACGATGACTAACCTAAGCCTAAGCCTTTCGAACAGACAAACTAAATTCGAAAAAATAGTATGTAGAAAAGTTGATTGGGAAAACAAGTACTATCACCAAGTATCAGCTGCTAAAACCTTGTGATAATATGCTCCATCCACGCTTTCTCTGTCATTTGAGAGTGGTGACCCAGTTCACCAGAAAAGTGCGGCTGGATCCACAGATTTTTGGCTCGCTCGCCACTAATTGCTTTTTAGGGTGGCTCTCTCAAAAATTCGTGGATGGAGCGCATCTCCCCAAATTACGCACCTAAAGTCCATATAGCATTGCTCATTCATTCGACACACAAACCGCGTCTCTTCTTAGTAGTATTCCTTAATAAATGTGAAAATATCAAGCTATTTTGTTAGTTTTATTTTTTCATTTTCCGATTAGTTTACTTTACTAAGTAACGTTTTCTGTTTTAACTTTTCTCGTTGCTACATGTTTTTGCCAAAAACACTGTCCTCTGTCACTTTCTGATTCGGTTCAGTGACGGTTTCGGCCTATCTACCCCGAGCGTCGTCCGTCCTTCCTGGTTCTCCTTTGGTGTGGTCCCGAAGCCTACCTATACCCCCGGTAGCTGCGAGCTGGGTTCCATAGAGGTTCGTCTAATTCTGCATTATAAATGTTTCAGTGTCACAGAAAAGAAGCTTTTTTAGAGTTCTTGTTTTGCATTCGACGAATTTTGTCACAGTAACGACGTGTTTCCACTTAAAGTTCCGTTTCTCTGATTCTACATTTCTACCACTTACTCACGTTGTGTAGTTACGTTTTCTTTTCATTTATTCACGTTACGGGTTTCAGAATCAACGTTCGTCGATGCTCGCGGCTCGTCGTTCAGATTTTTTGGTGAATTCTATATGTAACCGGGTTTTTATGTAACTTAACCCTTTTTTGGTAACCTATTTTTCAGGTTACCTCAGTAGGTAACCGGATGGTAACCTAAACTGAAAAACCGGTAACCTGTTTTTCTAACGCTAAGTGTGGTTTATACCGTTAGTTTTACCGGTAACCGGATTTTAGTTTTAGTTTACTTCCAGGTTACCTACTAAGGTAACCTGAAAATAGGTCACCAAAAAAGGGTTAGGTTACCTGAAATCCCGGTTAGTTGTAGAAATGGCCGAGTTTTTTTCCCGGTGCCCCCTCCCTTGTGTGTTGCCAGCTGGTCACCACATGCTGCCACCCGAACTGAATTGAGGTTAGACTAATACTTCAGTATACTTGTCGAAATATAGTCAAAAAATTAAATGGACGAATTCCTTTTTGGCTAATATTGGAGAAATTGTCCGATTTTTAACGTATTTGATTTTACTTTTTTTCTGATTTTGCATAGGGAATGTTTGTTTTAATCTGGTTTTACAGCAAAGCAGCTTGTTTCAAATAATGCTTTGGCAAAGTTTTTTTCAATATTTGTGTAGTAATTCACCATTTCTATAGTAAAAAATGATAACGTTCAGAGTAGTAATATGTAACTTGTTAGCCTCTTCTTTCTCCAGATTCTACCTCTCTATTTGTTTCACGTTCACGTCCTATCTATTCCCTGTTCAAATATATTCCCTAAATCGGGAATAGATTGGAACAGTGTTCAACTTGCTTTCCATCGAAGAGGGAGCCATAGGAAGAGCACACTGAATACAATTTTGAATAAAGTTTCTCTCATCACTGAAGCAAAAAACTAAAACATATATAAATTAAAAACAATTTATTATTTAGGTGATATCTTATTCTCGCACAATCGGGAAAACGAAGCAAAAAAAGAAACAGAAAGCCAGAAGTTTTGTGGTAAAGGCAGTGAGCCGCCTGGAAGTTTTACTATCTCACTGTAATAGGACATGAACATGTGAAACGGACTATAGACACGGTTCGCTTGAAATGTTGTTTGTCTTTCTTGCAATTTATGTAATTCAGGGAGCCAAGGCTGCAACGCAGGACCCTAACTACCAAACTTTGGCTGGAGTGGGGGGGAAGATGTGTTTGGAAAGGACAGAAAGGACGGGGGAGCGGGAGGCAAACCCAAGGCCCCCACCAATCAGGTGAAACATTGGAGTGATTTAAGAAGAATTGGCATAAATAGTCCAGGTTGTAGTGCAATTATAGACAGTCGTAATGAAAGCCATTTACCGAAACATATTGATTAGTTTATACTATCCTAATACTTATTGACTGATTTCTTTCCAGGGTGCCAAGGCTGCCACAGCTGATCCTAACTACCAGACATTGGCCGGTGAGGGCGGAGACTGTTTCGGAAAGGACAGAAAGAAATGAGAATTTCATTCCTCTGTAAATAATATTCCTTTCTCCTACTCCTGTAAACTTCGTGAATAAAAGATTCGAATAGTGTTTAAACGTAGAACACAATTCATTCACAGCATTAACGAAATCATGTTCATTTCACAAAAATGAAGGATTGATGATGACTGAATAACGCTCAAAGTACAAAGAACTGACGCAGCGTAGTTTCTAGGTTCAAAAAGTGTTTAACTATTTAAATTATTCTACTTATCTTTTTTTGAACCGAACCGGTATTGCGTCTCTCTGCCGACCCCTCCATGTCGCCGGCGACTCGCCATCGCCACCAAATAGAGAAAAATGGCAGATTTGTTTTTAAATGGACAGTTGATCTTCCCTCTTTTTCAAAAGTGGACCCATTATTAACTCGTGCTTGGTTCAACAAATGAGGTAAATAATCAGTATAAACAACCTCTAGTTACTGGCTTTTTCATGAAATCAAAAAACAGAAAGAACAAGAAAACATTTATTCGAATCCGCAGAACAGTCGCTATTTATTGACATCTTTCGCCTGGAAATTTATTATTTAAAAGGATATTCCGCCAAACTTGTTCAGTGTTTCCTAATTCAACATTTTAAAACGATCATTAAAATTATTAAAAAACGAACTACCTGGTTACCAACTAACCACGATGTTATCACAAACTCTATGGTTGATCAACTATGTGATTGATGTTAGGGGTGATTGGATTACGTCATTTTAACACTTATAACACTTAGGAACGGTGTCTGATGTTCAGAATACGGATCCCGACACCTCTATCCCATCCTGCGTCTCCTCAAACACGTTATTTCTCTGCTCTACCATCGGGCCGGCAAACACGTGACGCGAAACAGTGAGGCAAAGCGAGAGACGCAGGATGGCAAAGAAGTTCCGGGATGTTCTACAACGTACTTCAACCACATAAAAACAGATGACGGAGCCTGGTTTCAAAAATAATCTGAACTATCACCTTATTTTTGCCGTCTGCATCTGACTTCTGATCCGTTTTCTCATGTTTTTCCTTCTCTTCTATTGTTTTGTCGAAATCACTGCCTTCCATGTACTTATTCCATGTTTTATAGTCTCCTTCATTCTGCGCCTTACAGCCATTTGCCTGGAAATACAGTACACTTCATTCGAAAGAAGTGAAAACCACAAAAACTTCCACTCTCGAACTACGTCACTAGTAGCTCTGCAGGAAGTTTGGAAATTCAAATACTCTGTAATCTTAGTGTTTTAAACAGTTTAAATACTAAATTTCCAGTGGATAATATAAGTCACAGTTTTTGAATTCACTTACATGAGTTCTGGTGAGTCTGATATAGTCTAATTCTACTAGTTTTACTTCCGGATGACTTCTAGTGGGATACCAATCCTTCAAAAACCTCTTGAGATACGTCATGAGCAATATATCACGAAAGTCCGACGATATTCCATTGATTTCTATGCTACAACATGGGAAGTTTACCAGTAGCCCATGAGGTGTTCATGAGGTTCTCAGGGGAAAATCACCAAACGTTCTTGTGGGATTGAAGGGTTTTCCACGTCGTCTGGGTATTTCGATCTCTTCCCAAGTTATAGGATTTGTCAAACCGTCGTACCATCGAATTTGTAAGGGGCAGGGTTTGGCGAGGGGCCAGCCAGTCTGCGTATCATTGATCTACACACACTCTCAACCGCTGGCAAATGATCAACGACCGCTCGCCTCGCATCGCTCAATCAATCGAACCATCTGCTGTCTTTATGGGGAAAATGGCAACTATAGTTTCAGAGTAGGAGTACTGTAATATCTGTCCCTTGTCTCACCTCTTTCGCCCTTTTACATTCTTCTTTTCTCGGTTGAAGTTTGTCGAATGAGTCCTCCTGTCTCTCCTTTTCCTGCCCTTTCTGATCAACCAACGAGTTGACTGTAAATACAAACTACAAACTGGGGAGCATTGACTTTTTGTCCCCCACCCTTCTGAGTTTGTATTGGTTTCGAGGAATTGTAGTAGGACCCCCTCGCGGGGGGTGGAACTACAATTCCTCACCTGTAATGCGAAATTTGAGGGTGGGGGTGAAAAGTAAACAATTCCGGGTATTGAAGTTCAGCCCCCCACACGTTGAAGTTTGACCCCCCACACGTTGAAGTTTGACCCCCCATCATTGAAGTACGACCCCCTGCCGATCCAGGCGGGGGTTAAATAGTAAATGTCGAAGTTAAATTTCGCCCCACCCCCCTCTCACAGATTTTCAAGGTGGGGGGTTGAAGTGCTACGGGGGGATCAAACTTCGGTGGGGGGTAATACTTCAATTTTCCCCAAAACTGTTCTAAGATCAACTCCGTTGGATGAGGTAAGAAGGTTCCATAGTCAGATGTGAACACTCATTTGATGCGCATCTAGGATAAATTATAGATTTCCCTATTGTATTGGACAGTTCGACTACTTGAAAACGGAATTTTCTGAAAGATCTAACAGTTCTGCTGCATACATAAAAACTGAGAGTCGAAAATGTAGGAAAATGAAGATACTTGACTTGACTCGATGTTACCTGAGGATATTTCGCTTGACTTGTCTCTTGAGCCAGGTACAGGAGAACGAGTGGGCGGAGCGGCCGACGCAGGAATCTCCGATTGTGATTGCTGGAAAGAATCTTTCAATCAATACGCGGAATAGTCGGTGTAGAAATTGTAAAATCCCATTTTACACTACCCTCTCCCTCCCACACACTTTTCGAGATTTCAATCGAAAGGGGGATAGCGTGAATAGTACCGCGACCAGAAGGGAATGGAGTTCACACTGTTAGTCAATTGCACAGTCACGGGAAACATGGTAAACACAGCAGAACTCAGACACATGCAATGACAAAGTGCATGATGCTTCATTTGAATGCTACTTTTACGTGACTATTCAATTGACTTATGGTGTACCCAATCCTCTACAAACAGTGAATACCCACACTACTAGGTTTGGCTGAGGCGCCCGGGCCGGAAGACTTCTGGAGATCAGACGGAGCTTTCTTCTTTTTTCCACCACAGAAGATCAAAGAGCAGAGAACACAGATGGTAACCGGGAAGGTACTGGAAACATAGTATGAAGGAAGTTTTTCGAGCAATCAGTTCGCACTGGTTAGAAACTAAATCTGCCTACATAACGTGATGGAATGATCGCTAAATCAAACTTAATATTCATTAGTATTTATTCAATTTAAGTTCTTTTAGTGTTTTGAGTATTTGTTTCGTTGAATGTGGATCCTTCCGGAATTGTCAGCGTTTCTGTTTACTCACTTAGGACACTTAGTTACTTAGGGCACCAAAATCGAAGCTACATTTCACCTGAGAATATTGGAGAATTGACCAAAGAGAAGGACGTTTTCAATTAAGTATTTGACTTGGAGTATCATTTCAGTACGATTGCAGCCGTCGCTAGCCAAGTTGGATAAAAAATATCATCCAAAGAATGCACACTTTCATCTTAGCCAGGAATAACATGTCAGTCGGTTAGCCTGTTTGAGATTTCCAGTGAAAACCGGGAAGAAAACCCGTTTTTCACGTTTTCAGGACGAATCTCGCGTTTCCTCAGAACTTTTCTTATTTTGTATTTGGAAACACTTCTGGACGGCTGAAAGTTGGTTTTTTCTCCATCATAATCTTATTTCTGTTTCATGAATTCAGCCTCTTTTTGGCATTTAGACGGTTTCTTCCGATCGAAAACGATCAGAACATTCTGTTAAAGAAGGACGATTATGTGGTCCAATCGCGACGGTTCAGTCCTTTAAACTGCAATACATTTTTCAATTGCAGTTTAAAGGAACGTTGACACGGGATTGGTCCACATAATCGTCCTTCTTTAACTACACACCTTCAGCAGAGAAAAGCTGCTGGAAACTCGAACAGAGCACTGTAATTAGATTAACATCGTTGGGACGTTAGGTGAAATGAAGCTGTCTAAAGTGATGATACTTTGGTAGCGATCTCACGATTGGCAATTGATATTGACTGATTTGATATTGATTGAATTTATATTGACAATTGATTGAAAATATTTTGTTGTATCTATGATGTACTAATTTGGTTGTTACAGGGCTATTTGGAAATATGGGTAGTCGTACTCCATACAACTCTGTATACTATGAAATACAGGCGAGTTGCTACTTTTCCACTGTTCACCCAACTCGTACTTCTTCAAATCAAATCACTATCTGGAATGGACAAAATTCAACCGCTCCCCCCAAACTTAGTTTTTGATACTATCGGCCGTTCTTCAAATAGGGACTGAGAAATGAAAACAAATTCCAATTTTTTTTCTTTCCATTTCGTTCCTTTTTCATTCATTCCAATCAATTCCATTCATTCAATTCCAATTCCATTCATTCCAAAATCCATTCAATTCCATTCACACATTAACAAAAATCCATTCAATTCCAAAATTCCAAAAACAAGAGAAAACAAACTCAAAATTCCAAACTGGGGTCGAAAGAAAACGTTCTTTTGATTAGTATAAAGCATGCTGCAGATTATTTCACTTAAAGAAGAACGATTATGTGGTCCAATCGCAACGGTTCAGTCCTTTAAACTGCAATACATTTTTCAATTGCAGTTTAAAGGATCGTTGACACGAGATTGGTCTACGTAATCGTCCTGCTTTAACAACCAACATACATCCTCTACCAACCACCAACCACTTTTTCATATTTCTTTGATTCAATTCACTTTGTTTTCCAGAAAGGTGTTGAACGCAAAGAAGACGTAGTTTGCTGTGTGCACGGTGTACCTTGTGATGAAGGAAAAACTAAAGAAAAAGGTAGAGTTATTCCCGAAAACTGTAGTTTGAGCGAGAAATTCATATTCCAAGAATTTGCCCGCATGCTTACTCATAGAAGAACGGCCGTGTTTCGTGTTCCTGAGAGCTGATGAGCATATCTCAGGTATCCTCAGGGAACGGATCTACTCGTGCACTTCTTGAGAAACAGTTCCACTGACGGCCCTTCATGCAGATTCTTTTCAGAATCATTAACACCAATTTCCTGCGAATGGCCGCTGCAAACGCAAAAAAGCATGCAGGCCAGCAGTCTGTGTGTCTTTGACCTGCACACTCTCTCGTCGAGGCCGCTACAAAAGGGGCTAGCCAATTCTCGGAACGCGCTCTGTTAATTACAAATCCGCGTTTGGTCGAAACAGTATTGCCACAAATCTAGAGATATAGTGTGCCCCTAAGATATGGCTGGGAATCGTCTCAGTTCTGAGCCCCACCCCTTGAACTGTGCTGCCGACCAACGAAATTGACAAAATGGCGTGCATTGAGATGAAACTACAGCGGAAGTTTGATCACTACCCAATTGGCAATTTCAAATGTTTTTCTAAGTATTGTGATGATAAGATTTCCTGTTATATATTCTTTCTTGTTGTTTCTCAGATGAAGATGCCAACTATGAGGACCTCTGTGTCCCGCGATCTAAGAAGAAGGAGAAAACTAGAAGAGCGACTACGCAGAAACACGAAAAATCTCTGACTGAGCTCTATGGAAAACTCAAGTTGGTTTTAAAAACTTCCGAAACCGATAAAATTGTATGTTAACACAAAAGAATTCTTATTGTAAAACTGTGTGCGAGTTGTTCTACGCATTTGGAACTCTTTCGAATTTTCAAACTAGATTTCAAACATGGAATAGAGCCAGAAGTTTTCAGCAAGTTTCAGTCTTTTAGTACATCACTGTATCCATATCACTTTGGTTTACATAGAAAACATTCAAGTCATTGTGATGTTGTTATTTGTGATGTTCAATGTTTTTATTAGAGAAAAATTGATTACAGATTTTAGAGAGATAAATTGATGATTTCATCAGAAAACATTCGTTTTAGTATATAGCTGTGTACTGTAGAGGGTTACGCATAGGCAAAGTAGAACGAATTCATCGAGTAGCAACTTTGGAACAAAATCAAGTATGGGGAACATTCTGAATTTGTATTGCGTTCGGGGAATTATAGTTTGACCCCCCCCCCCCACCGGGGGGTGATAGTTCAATACAGAAGTTTGCAATACAAAAGTTTGAGGGTGGGGGGCAAAAAGTAAACATTTCCGGTATTGAAGTTCAGCCCCCCCCCCCACTCGTTGAAGTTTGACCCCCCGCCGACCCACGTGGGGGGTAAATAGTAAATGTCGAAGTTGAATTTTGCCCTCTCCTAGATTTACAGGTTTCAGCTTGGATGGGGGGTTGAAGTGCTACGGAGGGGGGGGGGGGGGGGGACTTAACTAAAGTGGGGGGGGGGGGGCGATACTTCAATTTTCCCGGAGTATGTTACCGCACCCTGTTCGTAGTTTGATGTGGCAGATCAACCTACAACAATGATTCGGTCACCTCCTATAAAACCATTCTTTCAGAAATCTGAAAACGGAAAGATCGAAGAAAAAGGCCAAAGTGTCGAAGAAGCAGTACAGGGTCGTGGACGATTGTGACGAACTGAAGATCGAAATCAACTCGAATAGTGAGAAGGAAAAGAACAGGGACGATTCGGATGATTCGGAGGCTGAGCAACGGTCAGTCACGCGCTTTTCAATAGAATAGAAGCCGAAGTTGTAGTTTGATCTGTGTATAGATGATAGGCGAAGGATCCAATAGCCTTATCAAACTACGAGCAGTAGCTTGAAATGCGGTCGGTTTTTGAACTGACAAGAAACGCTATACTGCTAGTCAGTTGCAGAGTCACGTGAAACATGTTAAACACAGCAGAAACGGGCAATTACAAAGTGCGTGTTGCCTGATTAGAATGCTAACTTTACGTAACTATTCAGTTTACTTCTAGTATATGCGAAAACAAGAAGTGAAGTACGACGGGATAGGTTCCGTCGAAATATTGATTATTATAAGTAGTGCAATTAGTATTATAAGAAGTAATAAGTTGTTCAAGTTACAAAGTTTGTTGTTGTTCGTCGATTGTTTAAGAGAAAACCTAATGGTTTTATAATGTATTTTTTAGCTATGACAATGTGTTTGTGGAGTCGCGGCCGCCGAGAGAAGATTCGAGCAAGAGGAGAAGAGAGAAGAAGAGACAGGAGAGAAAGAGTCAAGAGAAAAAGAGGGCAGAGAGGAAAGAGATGGAGAGAAAGAGAGAGGAGAGGATGGAGAGAGAGCGGAAGAACCAGCAGAGATCCATGAGAGAGAAGAGTGAGAAGAGCGAGAAAAAGAAGAAACGAGAGGAGAGAAGATCCCGTGCGGTCAAGGTATAGTATTGCTTTTATACACAAGTACAGAAAACGACCTAACAAATAACGCAAGGAGAGATCGGTCGTTTGTCGATTGTCGCCAACAGAGGCGAGATAGTGTTTAGATCAAGGATGCGCAGATGTACAGTGCTCTCTACTAGAAAGTGATATAATAGTTCTTACACAAAATCTCCACATTTTACGATACTTCAAATTGTTTCCCAAAACCTTATACTTATGTTTATATACAAGTTTGTACTTTGTTGCACTGGCTGATTTCAGGTCAGTGGAAACCCATTTGAGAAGGACGAAGAGGACGATAAAATGGTGGTCAGGTCAGTCTTCAGGGGTTCACTTCGATATCTGGGTTATCTTGGTTGTATTATAATCCAAACTGAACCTGTATGAACTTGTATCAGACTAGTTGGCAGAATATGAGAATGAGACATTGTATTTACTGGTTTCTACAAATGTGGTGTATATATTGCGAAGACGCTTTTTAACCTCAAAATTGGACTGATACTCATAACTAGTTAAGTTGGTTCGAACCAGCACATTTTTCCGTATAATAATTTGAATTCTTCCATCGAATTGAATTGAATTGAATTGAATTGAATTGAAGTTTCCATAAGACTAATTGTATTTCAGAAACATCTACATTGGCGTTTGTAACTTTGAGAAGGCCGAGCAAAAAGTGATGAAGAAGGGCGAATTCCGTCTCTATCATCAGGTGATCAAACAGATCATTTCGCTATAACCTCTAAATGTATTTTCCAACATTATTTTAGCACGATCTACTTCTCACAATTCCATATTCTATTTATCCTAAAGATGATCCATTCATTGCAACACAAAGTCACAAAACTCAACATAGTTCTTAGTACGTAAGTTTTAGGAAATATTGACTAAAATTGATCTAGTGCTGTGCAAAGTGAAATCGATTCATTTAAACTCAAATATTCAGTTTTTTCTAACCTGGAATTACGTGAATTATACAGATTATTTTGAATTTGCTGTGAACACTTTGTATATTTCCTTATTGTTCCAGCTCTCGCAAAGAATCGATTTGGATGAGCTGGTCCAGGATGTTCCGTTGATGATCTGCTACAAGACTACAAACGGATCATACAGGTTTGAATCATACATTGCTTATTATTCTTGAGCTTCCGAGTTTGGTGAAATATAGAATTTTCAAGTCTCGAAAAAAAATTTTTGGAGGGGTCGTTCAGGGAAGGAAAGACCAAAACGGTATTGATTCCCTCCACGCGCTATTCTTGTAGTTTGATCTCAACATAAACTGTGTTCGGAGTTCATATACACCCTTTCAGACACTATCCTATCCGGGTCCGCCGTTCGGGTGAGAAGGAGCTGTTCTATGTCGATTATGGAGATCCAACTGTAGATGCTCATAGCAGTCTGGCTCAATTGGTCCGCTATTATCAGGTAAAATGCAACTACATGGAAATGTTGAGGGACGGTTGAACAAAGATGAGCTACTGTGACCAACGCTCCGTTGTAGCTTGTTCTCGATGTCGAGCAAATGTTTAAAAATGTTGAACGACAGGCAACGGAATTAAACATCGAACACCGGCATAGGGTATCATTCACCGTACAGATTGGCATTTGAAAAAAGCGAACCCAACACAGGTGTACTTTCGCCAATACTGATGGGTTTTCCACGTTTCCCGAAACTATGCATTTCACTAGTAATAGAATGGTATGAGCACTCTCTCTCTCTTAGAAAATCTGCATTCGTGTAAGTCAATTCTGGCCCTCAAATGCATTGACTTTGCTGTTCACACGTGCTAAAACACAAAGAATATGTTATTTTCCATTCTACAGCATACTATGAAAACACGTGAACATTTTGTCTAACTGGAACCATTTCCAGATAAATGCGCAGCTGCATCCCCGCAATGTGTGCTATGCCGATTCCTTCCCCTGGTGGGAGAAAGAAATGTTTTGAATGACTCTTGGCCAATAAATGCTCAGATTTATTTGTTCTTCACTCGATTTGCATGCCTCATTCTTCTCATCATTCTGTGGTTGAAACTAAAGACTTTGTGAATTGTTGCTGGACAATCGAAAATTTGTAAGTTCCAATCGGGAAAGTGTGAACCGGAAAAGATTGGCAAACAGGAAAAGGAGAGAACTTCTTCTGGTTTTTCAGGCATGGTTTATGCTATTTTGTGAATTAAAGGTTGGAATTGCAAGGGAAAAAGTAAAGGAGAAGTGCTCGACATAGTGAAGATCCAGAGTTTATCAGCGACAACAATAAAGTCGAAAGTTGTTTCCATCGCGAGAACGTGTTAGTTTCATAGTTCTACCATCAAAGCAGGACGATTATGTGGACCAATCCCGAGACATCGGTCCTTTGAACTGCAATTGAAAAATGTATTGCAGCTTGAAGGACTGAAGCGGGATTGGTCCACATAATCGTCCTTCTTTAAATGATGAAGTGAATTTATAAGCAAAGTTAGAACATGCAGCTAAACAAAGAAACTGTCGTCTTCTATTCCATACTACTAGTTTTGTAAACGGTAGCCAGTTGATTTATGAACACGAATCGCTTTTTTATGAATTTCCAACCACGCCGTTGAAATCACACAACAAACTACAAACACAGCAGAAGAGAAACAAATGTGGTCGGTTCCGGCAAACGATGGAATCTAATCCTTTATTCAGGAACAAATGATAGCCAGTCTTTATTGAATACTCTATCTTTATCAATACATATCTATATCACTGTTTTCTGTCCTTTCCAAAGCAGTCTCCCCCCACACCGGCCAATGTCTGGTAGTTAGGATCAGCTGTGGCAGCCTTGGCACCCTGGAAAGAAATCAATCAACAGGTATTAGGATAGTATTAACTAATCATTACGTTTCAGAAAAAATTTTTCCTATTTCAGTGGAACATATGATAATGTTACTCCAATGTTTCACCTGGTTGGTGGGGGCCTTGGGTTTGCCTCCCGCTCCCCCGTCCTTTCTGTCCTTTCCAAACACATCTCCCCCCACTCCAGCCAGAGTCTGGTAGTTAGGGTCCTGCGTCGCAGCCTTGGCTCCCTGGACGGAAATAAATCAAAACGTACAGTGTTACTATGAATTTTAAATGTGTGTTGTTTCTATTGCAGCTCAACCTACAACGTGTTTTCCACTCTCCATACTTTCACCACCCACCCGTAAACGCTAGAAAAGGGTGCCTCTGCCCCTAAATGCTTGAATGTAAGAAAGAGTGGGGGTTGGAGTCTAATGTGGATATTGAACCATCACTCCCCATTCACGTAAATGAAGGGGGGGGGGGGTTATACTTGGACACCTTTCAATTTTCAACAATCAACTTTAAAACGGCACATTTCTCAGCTAGAATAAAAGTGAAATAAGTGAAATTTCACAGTGAAAATAAAAGTGAAATAAGTGAATCACAGTGAAAATGTGAAAGTGAAATAATTCCCAAAGTGACTGCAATGTTTCACCTGATTGGTGGGGGCCTTGGGTTTGCCTCCCGCTCCCCCGTCCTTTCTGTCCTTTCCAAACACATCTCCCCCCACTCCAGCCAAAGTCTGGTAATTGGGGTCCTGCGTTGCAGCCTTGGCTCCCTGAATTACAAATATCATAAGAACATCAATCAGTGATTCCATCAAACTGGGTATTATCAAATCACAGTTTTTTATTGGAGCTTATGCGATTAAAGGTGGTACAATTAGAATGAAAAACGTTCAAAATTTGTTTTTATCCCCCTCTCCTATTTTACCTCTAGAGGAATAATCTATAGAGGGATTTCGTCCGTATACTGTACCTGATTGGCGGGTGCCTGTGGTTTCCCCCCAGCAGCCCCAGCTTTCTTGTCAGCCCCAAACACATCTCCCCCCACCCCAGCGAGGGTCTGGTAGTTCGGATCGTGGGTAGCTGCCTTCGCGCCCTGTAAGTACAACTATCTTCTTCTTTCGACGGGGATGTGGAATCAGCATCAATTTACCTCTCTAAGATTAGAAGAAGTACATTGTCATAATCATCCACTACCTACACTCAGGTTTACTTCCGAAGTAATTCGATACGTAACGTTCATCAGAGTTGTTCTGTGGTGTTATTTTGTCACTAGGGTACTAAAATTAACAACTTTTTGTGATGTGATGTTTCCGCATTACGCAGTATACAGCGATTTTGCTTTTTCTAGACTGATTTACAAGGAATGCGTATAGTTTTTAGTTTCAACTGAGGCTCCTACACTACGATTACAAGACTATAGTATGAACGTGTGGGTCTTCGTAGGAATGGAGACATAATGTATGTAACCTGGTTGCACTAGGTTACTCATCTATCTAGAACCTATATCTGTAGTACTGTAATAACTGGTTACCCGTTTACCTTGTGCCTAGAAATATACCTGATTGGTAGGTGCTTGTGGTTTGCCGGCACCACCCGCATCACTTTTCTTGTCGAAGCAGTCTACTCCAACTCCAGCGAGAGTCTGATAGTTCGGGTCATGAGTTCCAGCCATAGCTCCGCCAGCCGGTTTGGGAGCAGGAGCAGCGCCCTCTTTCTTGTCCGCTCCGAAACAATCCCCACCAACTCCGGCCAGTGTCTGGTAATTAGGATCGTGTGTACCTGAAACAGTATCGTTCAACTCAGTATTTTGTTCATTTCACATTTCATTGTTCGCTTGAAACAATACAGTGCTCAAGAGCTTGCCTTCGTTCCATGGTCTACAGGCAGAGTAAGAGAGGGAAAGGGAAAGGGAAAGAGAGACAGGAGAGAGAGAGAAGGAAAGGGAAAGAGAGAGATAGAGAGAGAGATGGAGAGAAACATAATCAGCTCCCACCTGCCATAGCTGCCCCAGCCGCTTTTGGGGGCGCTGCCCCAGCTGCCCCAGCTGCCCCACCACCCGCCTTGTCCGCCCCAAAACAGTCGCCCTTCACACCCGCCAACGTCTGGTAGTTAGGGTCGTGGGTTCCTGGAAATTGTTGTTGGTAGACTTGAACAATATTTCATAAACATAAACAGAACTTAACAACTGTTATGGATCACTATTGTCAATTGAATTTGAGGAAGAAATAAAGAGAGAATATGAGAAATATATTAGGGAAAGAAAAGTAAATAGATATAAACTACAGAGAGAGAGAGAGAGAGAGAGAGAGAGAGAGAGAGAGAGAGAGAGAGAGAGAGAGAGAGAGAGAGAGAGAGAGAGAGAGAGATGATGATGAAGAGAAACAGAAGAAGAGATAAAGGCCGACAGAGCAAGGAGGAAGAAGGTTCGGCTCCTACCAGCCATAGCTGCTCCAGCCTGTGCGGGTTGCGGTGCTCCAGCTCCCGCTTTGTCCGCTCCGAAACAGCCCCCCTGAACATTGGCCATCGTCTGATAGTTTGGGTCATGAACAGCTGAAATACATAAATCAGATTGGTGTGTATTCTTCAATTCGAAATTAGATTAAACAGCTTGGATATTTCGAACCCTACTCTGGTGAACCATTGTGCTTATCTAGATCAAACTACACCGGATTGGTTTCTCCCTCTATAGTCTTTTTCATTTCTACTAAGACTCCTACAATATGATTACGAAACTTCTGATGCGTTTGAAAAGTTCTATTACGAAGAGTTTTTGAGAAGTATATCGACAAAGTTGAAGTTCTAACTGGGAGCATCATTGGGAAAATTCGAATGTATACTGTATGAGTGTGAGTAGGAATGGTGGGGACTATACCTGCCATGGCCGGAGCTGCCCCGGGCGGTCTATCCGACTCGGCTTTAGACGTGTCCCGCACGGAACAGCCAGATTTCTCCGTCGCGTCCATGTCATGGTCTTTCTGAAAATGTATTCATGGAAATATGTTGTATATGAATATTTAATGGAATCATAAGTAGTTAATCGAGCCCCTCCTAGTTTCTTGCGTTTCTAACAGGAGCTATCAGAAACTCTATACATTTCTGCATCAGTATTGTTACAATTCTCAAAACAATCTTTTATGAGACAAGGAGCTCCGATATTGTTGACCCGCTTCTAACAAAGAAATGAGAGATGATAACCGTCCATAGAGTCTAGGTAAATTGAGCCAGAACAAAAACCAGTTTGGCACAAACTTTTGCTTGAAAAAGTGTACATTTAGTGGAAATAGGAACTACCGGTACCTCCAGGTAGGTTGATAAGAAAATATTAAACTGACTTTGCCTCCACATTGCGAGAGAGTTACCAGTAGAACTGAACAGAAAGTGGCCAAATGCAGCACCAACAGTAGGAGAGCAGGCAACATGACAGAAACACAACCGTTCGGCTAGACCTCGCGGATGATAACTACCTCTGGTTCTCCATGAATTCGGCACGACACGTGAGCACGTGTCCTGAGAAGAAAAGTACTGGGCGAAACGCGTGGGAAACCGAAGAAAAAGCGAGACAGTGTGTAAACTATGGAGACGCAGAATGTCTGCGACTCATTTAAGTGCACACTCTCTCCGCTAACACTCCAGAGTTCTGAAATGAACGTTTAATGGCGTAAAAACCGTCTGGAATCAGGAAACAGGGAATTCCTGTAAACATCAACGGATGATGAATTTCGCAATACTACAATGATCCGGGGTGTTGGAACATTTAGCATGTAAATAACAAAGAAACCCACATCACGTTGTTACCCAAAATAGGTATAAAATGAATAGGCGAGTTTTTTTTTATTTAACCGGGGTTCTCGTTAACTATTATCACTCATCAATTGGGAAACTGGTTAATTAACACGGAGCGGTTTTGGGTTCTGTTAACAATTAACCACTCGGCAACCCCATATTTCTCTCGAGAATCGGTTCCAAAGTGGTTACTAGAAAAACGATTGACTGGATCGTCCAACAGCAGACTGTCTTCTTTCTGTCTAAATAATGTTCGCTATTTTTATAATCATCACAATCGCATCACATAAAAATGGAATAAAATAGTAACGGAATGTGTGGTTTCAAGTATCAAAAACAAGTTTATTTTGAAAACAAACAGTTGGTGAAACAAAACATAGAAATGATTGAAAACAGTTCTACCTACAGTTATCGTATTCGATACTACTATTCTTTCAAGAAGTTAAAGCTATTCGAGTGGGCGATAGAAAAGGAGAGGATAGAAATGGGACATGTATGTTTTGGAGAGACCACATTGTGCTCTTGCTTGGTTTTCAACAAAACACCTTGATTAATAGACCTGTATGTGAAACTCTCGACATTCATTTTGAGAAAAACAGACAACTTTGAGAAAAAATTTTCAAGATTACTTTCTTGGAAATAATTTCCGAAACTTTCCACCACGGCTGAGATACGGAA
This sequence comes from Litoditis marina, assembly GCA_964036275.1. NCBI lineage: Eukaryota > Metazoa > Nematoda > Chromadorea > Rhabditida > Rhabditidae > Litoditis > Litoditis marina. Next base: position 23,615,884 of record OZ038436.1, on the reverse strand, counting down.
TTAAGTGGTCTCTGTTTGTTCAGATTATGGCGTGAATTGAGTTCGAAACTCAAAATTACAAGTTTTATGACTTTTGAGAATTACAGTTTTTCAGTTTGGCGCCCGGGTCGAAGATAATAGAAATGACAATAGTTCAGAGTCTCATGGTCCTCGATATGATTTGCAGTATGGGGTCGGCCTGTCTGGTGTCTAGTTGTCGGCAAGATGCGGGAAGCTCTCCGTCTCTCCCGGTGACGGTATGCCAATCCACTATGTCGGCAGCATGCCACTCGACCAGGGTGCGCACCAGGGACACCGCGCGACCAGCCAGCGCGCGCGAGCACACCTGCAACAATGAGCTACGTGACAGCTGACAGAGTATAATTTGTAGTTTGACCTGCGTGAATTGCATCTGAAAGACAGGGAAATCAAACTGCAAACACAGCAGATAAACCTTTTCTTCAGCGATCCCTTATCCGAGCGAATTGACTCGAAAAAACTTTTGAATTTTTCATAACTCACTATCTCTCCTAGTCTTTCCTAGGGTTTTGCTCCAAATGATTACCTCCATGACGATTGACTCCATGCATTTCATGTAACACGACTGGAAGGAGCAAAGAACATCCAGTTCCGACTCGTAGTTGTCCAAGTCATCGGAAGTGAACACCTGGGTATAAGTAGACTGAATGAAACATTGAGATGAGATAAGAGGGAGTGAAGTCTGTACCACAAACTTGAACGTTCCGTTCACGTGCCACTTCACTACTTTTGTTGAGGGTTTAGCCATTATTCAGGTTTTTGCATATACTCGATTTAATCGATCTTTTAGTGATAATAACAATGAGGTATATTTCATTATCACTCCACCTCGACTTATTGATCTATGTTCTGTAATATCTAAATGTGTCCCTTCTTATCACAATCTTCACTTGCATCATGGATTCTTTCATTGATACCTGATTTGGATCAGTTTCTACTGTTTTCTTCTTCTTTTCTATCTGATTTTGGCAAGTTTGGTCACACTTGAGAAATGTGATAGGCTCCGCTTCGGCCAGACACGGGCGCACCTGGAACAAACCCCAAAGTAGACAAAGGGACAATAGCCATTTCGATAACACGTCAGATGGTTCAAACTACATTTATACAACAGATTACAACTTTATTCACTATATGAACAATTTGTCTAGGGGGGTATTCACCAGTCACGTCAGTGGAACAAAAGGAGACCAAAACTAAAACGTACAGTTGCAGTTTGCATTTGAGGAATATTGCTTGTGATATATGACAAAATTTGGAAAGCTTCCATTTGAGGAACGCTTCCCTTCCTCAAGTTTGCATTTGACTACCGAGAACTGTGGTGTTTCCGTGATCGAACTACAAGTCAATATTGTAAACCCCCGAATGCACTTGCCTCGGTGAATTGAGCTCTCTTGAAGTTGCACATGAAGTTTGAGGGTGAAAATACGGTATCGGCCATCTAAAAAAATAGCATGGAGAGTTCACAATGAAACGTAGCTCAGCCCAAAATGAGACAGAAACAAATGTGAACTACATCCAAGAAGAATATATTGTTGATGCAGCCATTAACAATAGTTCTATGCAGTTACTTCTTTCTGGGTCTGGTTAACTTGTGTCGATAACGGTTTTGGAATTCAAAACTAAACCAGGGTGATTTGGCTAGGAAGCTGGTTGCAAGTGTCACTGGCAATATTCTTGAAACTACCAATAATAATAATAATTGTAATACTGACGATGATAATAATGAAATTGGGAACCTACCAAATCAGCGCACTGTTGTTGATAGCAGATAGTTCGCTGCTCCGCGAGTTTGCAGTACAACAAATAGGTGGAATGATCGAGAACCAGCGGATGGAAGGGGAAATCGTAGAAGTCCGCGGAACTCATGTTGAAACTGAACTCGAAGTCGTGGCGATACTTATCGTTGCATTGCTGAAAAAATAAATGAGATTATAGTCCAGAGCGAAACAAGGCGGAAGTATACGGTATATGTCATATTCTGATGTGTACGCCAGGTATTCGAATGAACCACTACAACATTCAATAGTGCGCGGTGATTTCAAACTAAGATAACCGCTTCGTAGGCAGTATTATCAGTATAGATTACAGATGAACAATTTGATTGTTTGTTCACAGTAAAGCATTGGAGTAAGATTTTTGCGTACTTTTTATGTCAAGAATCTTCATGGAGAGTTAGCGTAGTTTCAGTTTGTTGCTATGCTTTGATTATACTTTTTATGTTCTCGGTGGCAACTATATTCAAGAAGCCAGAAAACGTTTATAGATCATACGAAAAGAGAGGCGTAGATATTTTCTATATGCCTTGAAATCCACATAGAAGTGATAATAAGTGTATACCTGGAAGCAATCGCTGTCCGTGCTATTTTCATCTGCCATGTACATGAAATCTCGTTTGTATCGAGTTTGTAAGGAGATGCAATATGTGATTGAAAGTAGAGCGAAGAGAAAGAATAACCGCAGAATCATCTAGAATTGATAATTTTAGAACAGACAATACATGTTGAAATTTGCTGGCTCTTTTATGTGTAACAGTTATGGATAAAATGTGGTGAGACAGTGGAAGAGTTATCTCTGAGAAACACCAATTTTTGTCCAAAAAATGAATGATTTTCATGAATCTCTACATTACCGGAGGACGGGGAACTATAAAAAAAATAATTAGTTAATGTGTTTTAGAATGATAGAGGTATAAAAGTGAGAAGAAAGGAAATGAGAGACGCTTTAGATGGATGGACAGGAATGTCGACTGAATGGTCAGGATTTATGACGTCACAAGTGATAGGATAAAATGGATGACACATCCCGTATCCGAATGAGATATCAATCAGTCGGAAAAGTGTTCATTGGAGATACACAATGCATCTCTATGGCTATGATCTACTATCAGACAATTCCCTGCCAATCTCGCTCTTGTAGTTTGCTCATCACAGGAGACTGGCGCAAATGTTTCTGAGCTGTACACAGAAGAATCTGGACCAACCACCACTGCATCAAACTACAACATTCCAGCAGCCGAAAAAGACATAATATTACGTCACCACTTGCGAGTGAACCCCTGAGCATGTTAGACAGTCAAAGGAAGTTTTTGAGAAACAAGCGAGAACGCCCAATGGGATAGAATCATTTGAGTGTTCGTTCGAGTATAGTTTTTTCACAACGACATTTCCCAGAAAATCTCACGTTTCATGACCTATTCACGCCTAACTAAACAACAATAGACCGATAGATTTGCGCTAACGAATTATGAATGTTTCAAGCGGGCTGGTACAGCGTTAATAGAGCGTGTTGGGGATGTAGTCAGGGGGTTTGTGGGTCAAATCCACACACACTTTCAGATTGTAAGTCACGCGAGGGGAGAAGGCGTGAGAATCAGGAATTCCATCACTTTTGTTACGAGGGGAGAGCATAAGAGATTATATAAAGGAAGTATAAAAAGAAGTGTACAATAAATCTTTATTTATCAGAGATTGTCCATACCAATTACACCTGTACTATTTTCAGTTCATTCTACATTATTTAAATTCACGGCAGTGATCATACTTTCTTATTGAGAGTGCGGTATATAGACTAGAACTTTTTTAAGCACCTCAATGTTTTAAAAATAGCTTACATACAACATTATACGAACTGAAATCAAAGCCTATTTAATCAGTTCTAGCAGTTACTCGTCTTTCCAATCCTGATAATAATGCGATCTGATTCGTTCCAGATATTGTCTGACTCTGGGAAAGTCGTCCTCCAACAAATCCGTCACAGACTGTCTATAGGGCAGGAAGAAGGTGACGGCCAGATGACCGAACACACTGCAATCGGCCTGCAAAGAATATCCCATTAGAGCATCAAGCTAAACCAGATACTCAGAAAATATTTTTTCATAAGATCACAGAAAATTAGTTCTTTTCAAAAGGTGACGCACATTTACGAATAAAACCAATTATTCTTTACGTCGTACGGTCGTTCTGAGAAACCCTATTCCCAATTTATCATCACTATTCGTATCATTATTTGCGTATCATTTGTAGTATACCCCCCCCCCACCATTGAAGAATAATATGTGACTGACGGTGGTCATTTTGTCTCCGAAGAGGAACTTCTTGTCCCCGAGAATTGCGTCGATGGCCTCGATGTCCCTCCGGAGAAGGTCCTCTCGTTCCTCCTTCGACAACTTGCCCAGCACACCATTGATTCGACGCTCCATCTGCGATTCAATCATTAGGAAGACACACTTTTATCACCCCCTATGAATACAGTTACAGTCGAACTACATAGTGTTTTTCCTTCTGAAATAGTTTCGTATATTTAAACTGACTGCAAACACGAGATAAGTGTGACAATGTGATAAAGGGTAGAAGAACATTTACATGTAATATTATTACCTTTCAGGAATCATCCTATGTAGACGCATGACTTTACTAGCCGAAATTCGCTTGTTTTACCAGACTAAATTGTCAAACACTCGTACCCTTACTATTCCCGGTCTAGCTCACCATGGTGGACATTCGTTGAGCGAGTAGATTGGTGACGAATCCAGGCAGATAGGTGCCACTGACTGCCCGCGACATCAGGTTCGGCGCATTCGCCACCGCCTTATCCCACTGTAGGGGGCTGCAACACACACAATCAACACTAACTAGTCAATGAATACTACAACATAAGCTATTCAAGTTCCATACTAACGTTCATAGGCTGGAACTAGGAATCCGTACTCAATCTCTATTCAATAAACGAGAACAAAATGGGGAATACGGCATCTCATTGAAATTCCAGCTTTATGCGTCACTGAACGACCGTAACATCCACTTCATCAGAATCCTTCGAACTGTACAGAAAACGGATGTATAAAACAACAATTTGCTGGACTAACAACAGCAAATATAGACTACCAAAAACTACTAGAAAAGGGAATAATAAATTAGAAAATATGAACTACCTAAAAACTGAACTAACTAACTAAAAACTAAACTGAAAACTAAAAACTGACTAGAATGTGCTCCCGTCGACCATTCGTTCCACTGCACGCATTACCCCCTTCTGCTCGGCCGTCGACACATTCTCCTGTAATTCAGTTTGAAGCCTAGATCGACGCTCGACTCACAAATAATATTATTTTCAATGCAAACCTTCGAAAAGGTGGCAAAATTGTTCACCAGATGATAAAAAAAACTCGTGCATAAAACCCCTCAAACCCCCGTAATATACTCATGCGGACTATTTCGTGCGCTGTTCTTGTTGAATTATTCTCCTCTTTTTCTTGATACTACTGTGGCTTTATATTTTATGAGAAGTAGTCTAACTAACCGAGATTTCGAAGTGTTTCTGCAACCTCCAGAGAATGACCTGTGAATCGGCGATCTGGCTGCCGTTCAACTCGATAAACGGCAACAGACCCCTTTCCGAACGGTGGAAAAAGTTCCCGATAACCTGAAAACAATAACAGTGGAATGTATGTCTGACAAACAAATGAGTGTTTTAAACACCAAAAATTGATATATACAATATACAAACATATTCGGAAGAGATATTACGAGTTTGCAGAGATAAAGATATCTGGAGGACAGTCAAGGAACACCATTTCGCAACGATTTGAAGTGATCTAATAAACCTTGAAAATCTTGAAATAACTGACCTCATACTTTATATTATGCACACGTAGAAATGTTTCGACCTTCAAACAGTATGGGGAGAGATTCGGTACAACCGGAGAACGAGGGAACTGTAAACAAATACTATAAACGAGAAAATCAGGTAACTAAAGCAGCGTTCGCAGTTCGAGACCCCAGATTAAAAAAGTGAGGACGCTAAAAAGCAAAGTACAAATATCGAGTGTGCTCCCTAGGACATGGAGGCTTGATTCATAATCTTTGAAAAATATGTATTCTAAATTGTCCAAAAAATAAACGACACCTGAGAAAACAGACAAAACATACCTGGTATAGATAAACAATGTCTTTCTTCCAGTTCGTCTTCATAAGCTTCGCCCTGAAAATTATATCATAGAGGAAGCTCACATTGAATGATGAAATTTGTTTAATTTACCTGTTTGAAAGCCATCTATGAACACTCGAAGCATGAATGTGGCTCAATATTCCCGGTACAACCAGCTGATTATGTTCCATTTATTACCAGCCGCACTGATAACTTTCCTCTTTGTAAAGTTGCAGCAAAGTGGCACCGAAAGCTCTAACCACTAACAAGACATTTGACACCTCTCCCTCGAAAAACTGCAGCATATTAAATGTACCTGGCGGCTAGAACCGCGCTGGTTGACAGACTGTTGGTGTTGATGAGAATCTGCACTGGACGAGCCCCCAGGAGGGATGACATGGGGTATAGGGGAAGGCGCATACTGAACAACATATTGATTATGTACGAAATCGACATATTGATTATATACGAAAAATAACATATTGATTATATACGAAAAAAAACATATTGATTATATACGAAATCGATGATGGAGATAACAAGAGACATTGAGCACAAAACAAGATAGAAACGGAGAAAACCGCAACAACATCTTCTATTTCAACATACGAAAATATTAAAAAAAACTTTATTCAAAAACAAACCCGTCAATAGTAGTTTAACAGATACAAACAATTGTTAACAACCTCACAAATATAAATGGTAAGTTCTAGGTGCTACCACTACTTCCTAACCATGAAACAATCTTTATTATCACGAGTGTTGTGCTTTGTATTCTTGATACTTCTGCTTCTGAAGCTCATACTCTTCCATGTTCTGAAAGTGGTTCATGAAAACGTATTATAAAAGAAAACAGGAGGCTTACAACATGTCATTTATACATTGGGCCATATAAAGTTGACCCCCCGTGTTCTGTACTCATACGCCAGTAAGGTCTGACTAAGCGGTATAAAGTAGTCCGTTTTCAAGTATAAAGACGTGAAAATTCAGGATTTTTCATCAAAAGTAGACCGATTTTCATCCTTTCGAATAAAAAGTAGTCCGTTTTTCGAAGTTTTCTGACTATTCGGACAACCTTGCTGGTGTATGTCTGTACTCGGGTGGTACTTCACCCAAGCTCACAATGAGTCTAGAAATAATGGACACGGGACTATAGAACTACCACTTTCATCATCGGGCAATCATTCATTTGTACCCCTTCACCTACTTATTTCAAGATTTCCACAACAGGTCCGCCATGTACCGTAATCACCCCATGAAAATAAATGTTGATACCTGATGCTGTGTTATAGACTTCAATCGATATTTCACGCCTTCTTGTCTCCGTTCCTTCTGACGATTTTCGTCCCACAGAACCAAGCCTGTTTCAAACTATCGATTAGACGGGCGTCACAAAATCATGGATGAGTTCAGATTATCATCTACTGCATTCTACATTTATACTTCTCTGGTGAAAGCCCCAGAGGGGGCAAAAAATTATTGGCGTGAACGCAATAGCCTCTTGGGGCGACGACCGACCTACTGATCACCCATCTGCACTAGCAACAAAATATTCATAAGAGAGACAAACTTAGAACAGTACAGGTTCAACATGATGCACTTCATACAAATAATGAATTCATGTAGTATCGATCGTTTTAGAGAATCCATGACCTACCTATTGCAGTGGCTGAGAAGATGCATGATGCAACCAGAACACGAAATCCATACTGTCTCTTGACGACCGGGGGAGCCATAGAGTAGTCGCTGGAGTATTTTCTATTATTTAGATATTTATCTTCAAAGATTGTATCCCTCACTTATGAGAAAAATTGAAGTACAAGGGAGTATATATAAACATAAATGCAAACATCTCAGTGTTTTTTACCTACTGAGCAAAATTTTTGTCATTTTTATTCATACCCATTAAACTGTCATGAATTGCTGGTAACCTGACGGTAATTCGCGCCAGCCGTTCTATATACGGCCACCCGTTTATGCGCATATGTTTTTTACATAGTGAATACTAAAAAAAATTCAATACTATCTTCTCAACTAGCTATCATCATTCGTAAATAATTGCACTTTTGATGAGTTCTAGAAAAAATGCATTCTACTAAACTGCTGCCAACAATCAAATTCAAAAATTTGTATTATTCATTATAAAATAGCCACTTCGATATTCGATGGCATACTGTAAGGGGTTACGAATGGATGAAACCAAGCATGGGTGGCTGTCCCCGGGAAAGTGTACTGTAGATTCAGTTCATTTTTGAAGTTTTGAAGATAAGACATCCAATTTTTCTCTATTCTATCAGCGCGAAATGCATTTGTAGAAACCGGTAAAAGAAACGTTTCCCTAACCGAAGCAAACACAAAAAAAGTAACCAAAAGTATCCATGGCCGTCTTAACCAATACAATCAAACATAACATAACGAGACCGTAATAAAAATTTATAATAGTATCATTTGGTATCACAGATGAAGAGCACTTTAATTTGTAATAAAATACCGTAATATGTATGGTAGGCAATGATAAGTAACTGAGCTCAAAACAAACAAAAAACTATACTTATCATACTAGATAACCAATATTACATTAAATGACCTTTTCGTTAAAATGTACATATTACCAAGTGAAATCACATTTAAACAACCGGTACCACGCAGTCTGTTTCCCTATATGCTATGTTAAAGGTATTAAACAAGCTCAATTACATAAACCCCACGACGAGAAAATGAGATCTCACAGACACCTATTAAATAATTAAATTGATTGATTAACCCAGATTATTGCACGTGAAACAATGACTAGACTGTACTACTACTTCACATATCGTATTAGCAGAAAATCCTCGTAAAATGTCAGTTGAAGGGTGGGTGATATTATGGCCGGATTGGAGAGAATGGGCATAGGTTCTCGAGTCAGACTGCCTGATCCAACCTCTCGTTCAGCGTCCGTTTGCTGTGGTCGTACTCGTGCTTGGCACGCATTATCTTGTCCGCTAGTCGACGAGCCACCTGAAAGTACACGAGTACTACAAGCAGTACTTCAAGTACCACACATGTATTACAATCACAAGACAATGACACCTGAATATACACCAGTATCACCCTCGACCGTACTCCAGTGAAGTTGTCCGAATAGTCGGAACAAATCGGAACAGAACGGGCTACATTTTAGAGAAATCGTTTTGAGAGAAATGGCAAATGAATAGTTGAATAATCTCACGTCAAGAACGCTATGGTGATCGTTTTGCTTTGTAAACCGCTGTCCTATTCAGATTTTGACGAAAAGAACGCTTTCTCTGGGAAGGGTTGACCTTTGAGCCAATATGTTGCGAGAGTGTGGTTGTAACTGACCTCCACTCTGCTGCACCAGACTAACATCGGTCGACTTCCCTTGCGATCGTCCGATTCCACTACCACTTCTGCAATCAAATATTAGCAAGGAGGGCCGAAATTTTCAAAAAAAACAACTACACAACCTCTTCTCTGTTGGCTTACTCTTCCATTTTTCAATCGGACAAATATGTCAACCGAACAAATAGTTATTAGGTTACTATCATTATTCTACAAAAGGAATGAAAAATAGGAGAGAAGTATCTAACTATTCAAAATTATGCTCGTTCGATTCTTGAATGAAAACAATTTGTATCGGTTGCAGTTTTCGAATCTATTCAATAGAGACGAATTGAACAGGAATGTTCTACCAACTAATTTACCAACCAATGTTTGCCACGTTGTTCAGCAGTTCGGTACGCGGCTGCACCGACTTCAGGTACTTGTAGACTATCCTCTGAATGACATTCGAAGGCTCATCGTTCACCTTAACACCCACAGTCACTCATAATCACTTTCTCTAGCTGGAATCTTTCGACTAAAATGGAAATGAAGGACAGATACTGGACCAAACTAAAAAACACCATAGTGTAAATCATATAATGATTGTAGCGGTCAACAGATATAATAAAGGTCCAAAACGGGTTTCAAAAAGCAATCAAGTTTTCGATTAAAATGCCACTATTTCCTGACTTGACATCAGAAAAATAAAATTCTCTTTTAGGCGTTTTTCAATTGTTCTATCTACTTAGCCAAGCATCTCAGAGTAGAGTAGAGAAACTATGAATACCAACCTGCTTGCAAATGTAGCACTGTTTGGTGGAGATCAGTCCATACTGTCGAATGAGATTCTCTCCCACAAACTGCTCCAAACACACCTCCACATCCAATAGCCTATAAATGGACACGATTAGAACGTTAGAGGTCAATGAGATCGTCTCTTTGAACTTTCCAGCGGCTAAAAAGTGGTTGTGAAACTAGCTGCGAAATGTCTGAATATGACCGACCGTTCCTTTGGCGAGAAGCCGTTGATTCGCAGCATTTCCATTTGGGCGGTTGCCAGCTGCAGCGAATAGGGTGGCAGGAGGTGGAATAGATCTCGACAGACTCGCGGGGGACGCACTCGCCTGAAACACCAGAGAGATTGCAATGGGCTACACTGTAAAGATAAAACCGGCGTTCTACTACAGTATCGACACCGTTTCACTGGTAGTGTTACTGCAGTATCACCAGTCGTAAAACGGTAGTAGTACGGTGTCGCTACCGCAGTAAAACGCCAGTAAAGTTGTAGTTCAACTGCAGTAAAACAGCAGTAAAATTATTTAGAACTATCGAAAATAAAACACTTAAAAATATTATTTTTAAAAACAAAATTTAATTATCTCTTCTGGGCCCTTCTAGTATCTAGTCCCCACGTACTAAATACTAAGCTCGCATTAGAGGGAAAAGTATCTCAAACTTGGGTAATTAAACCGAAAATAGCCAGAAGCCGGCAGAGCAGTCTCGCCGACATCCGTATCTAGTATAGGTATCACGTGTGGTATTAGATATCTAGTTCATTTCTGAGGTTACTTGAGATACATCACCGATTTACTGGTAGTAACCGTGATTCAACGTTACCAGAAGTTTACCACTGAATCGCGGGACGTTCACGACCATATCACCACAGTTTAGCTGTTACTACCGTTCTACCAGTGTCTTAACTGTGGGCTATAAGTTCCTATGTATCTATTAGGGTTGTTAATCGAGTTCAAAATTTCGAGTTTTCGAGTTTGGCGAAAAATCGAGTTTTCGAGTTTTGGAAAATTTCGAGTTTTCGAGTTTTAGGAAATTTCGAGTTTTCGAGTTTCGACTTCGACTCGAAAATTTTCGAGTTTTTTCGAGTCGACTCGAGTTTTGAGTGTTTTTGGACCCAAAAGATACATTTTTCGAATCCGAAATTTTTATTTTCGAGTTTTCGCGTTCAAAATTTCGAATTTTCGAGTTTTCGAGTTTGGCGAAAAATCGAGTTTTCGAGTTTTGGAAAAATTCGAGTTTTCGAGTTGTCGGGTTTTGGAAAATTTCGAGTTTTCGAGTTTTGAGAAATTTCGAGTTTCGAGTTCGACTCAACTCGAAAATTTTCGATTGAACTCACTATCTCCTTCGCTAGTGAACTCACTATCTCCTTCTCTTCCTTACTTATTGGCCATTTGAAATATTTCAACTTTATTCGCCTGTTTTTTGAGGCAAATTAGCCATCTACAAGTACTTCCAAAAGGAATCGGCCACGTGGTCGATGGGTTAATCACACTCCTGTAGCTTCCTAGCAAACTGATTTTTTTCACTCCGTACTGGTTGTTTGTATTTACTTATTTATTACATTGATGACACCCCTCTCGGAAAAGTGTTGCTTCTCACCCGATACTGGTGGTCCGTCGAGTGCCCGACGCGGCCGGTCCAGCCAATTCCTTCATGGCCGAAGCTGTTCCTTCAACCAGGTCGAACAGACCTTGCACCGGTTTGGTTACCGTATCCACAGCACCCGTGGTTATACCCCGGAAGGCACCCTGCAACACAATATATATATCTCACAGTATATGTCGACAACGATATGAATATGAACTATATTGTTTTCAACAAGGTGAGATAGTCTTCTGCATATGACTAACTAAAAACCTATCGTCTTTCCAGTATGTTCTGATATTCCGGCGTTCTGTTGTACACCGATCACCGAAGCAGTCGATCGCGCAAACATGATCGCGTTTTCTATCTCTTTATTGGGTATATTGTGTTGTGTGGACGTGATTGGAATGATATACAATGACATGACATAGGTGAGATAACATGGTTGTGATGCGAATAAAACAAGCCCACGTACCGACACAATTCCGCCTCGCTTGCTCTCGTTGATGGTATTGGTGAGGATGGCGGTGACTCCTCCGAACACCCCCATACCCAGTCCCTTCACACCCGAATAGAGATGCGTCAGGGGGGTCGAGGAGACGCTGAACAAAAAACATATAGGGAATAACAAATCTCCACAATAAGTGTGGCTAACACTTGCGAAAACAACCTCGACCCGCTTACAGTGTGATTGCGGAATGGCTACATGGGTTGGCCATTAGCAATTATCGACTGATATGCAGTTTCTGACAATAAACGTCATGAACAATTCCCGAAGAAGGCAGTAGAACATCCGAAGTAGCGTGAATACGGTCACTGACTATTTATAGCCATCACCTTTGACAGGAGCTAACTCCTGTTCTCTTTTGTCTATCGCACAATGATTATCATGTATTTGGAGACTAATAGATGATACTGTCCGACCTCTGTGACCTGATCATGTTGTGTCGCCTTCTGGCCTCGTGACTCTGGTCGAACGTCAAGGCGCCAACCCCAGATGCCATCGAAGACGCCATCTGAGAATATCAACACATAACACTATAAAGTTTGACGTATTTAAAACGAAAAACGGTTTCTTTGGAAAAGTAACACCTTTCTGTTGGCCAACATAATCTAGTATGTGCAATCGTATTCATGAAAATGGTCGACACTTCCCACCACCCTTCCTTCGAAATACACTCTTTTTGTGCGCTAACTTCCCGAGTAATAAAACAGTTCCACAGAGCATAACTAATGGGTTCTAACGCCATTTGTTTGACTGATGAACTACTTCGAGTACGGTTTTGATAGAAAGTACAAACAAACCTTCGAGATACTGTTCGATACTCCGTATCCTAAGCCAGCTACAAACCGTTGAACATCGCCTTCGATGAATAGACCCTGTAATGTAGATCATTCATACGTCATCTCCGTTCAGCAGTAAAACTTTCCGTGGCAATAATAATTTTATCATTCTCAGAATCACCGAAGTACATATAAAAACAAAGTACAAAACAAACCTTATCACATTTGTTGCATGCAAAAAATCAGACCGAATTGTGCTTAATGACGGCGTTGAGCTTACCTGGAAGGAATCTTTGAGATCGGTGACTAGTCCCAGTGGATTACCGAAGGCATCAAGTGTCACCACTATGCTCAGCGTTTGCTTCTGCAACTCAGCTGAAACACAAACAGAATAAATGGAGATTAGTAACAAATTGTTTAAAGAGAAAAGCTACAGAATGCATGGATTAGGTAAAACCAGAATAAGAGAACTATTCATAACGACTACAAACAAATTCCTCGTGACTATATTTGGGAAATTGAAGTATCGCCCTCGCCCCCCACTTTAGTTGGGTCCCCCCGTAGCACTTCAACCCCCCACCCAATCTAAAACCTGAAAATCTATGAGAGGGGGGGGGGTCAAAATTCAACTTCGACATTTACTATTTACCCCCCCCCCCCCCCCCCACCTGGGTCGGCGGGGGGCAGAACATCAATGGTGGGGGGGGGGTCAAACTTCAACGAGTGGGGGGCTGAACTTCAATACCGGAAATGTTTACTTTTCACCCCCCCCCCCCACCCTCAAACTTGTGTATTGAAGGTGATAAATTGAATTATCACCTCCCGGTGGGGGGGGGGGGTCGAACTACAATTCTCCGAACGCCATACAAATTCAGAAAGGTGGGGGGGGGTAAAAAGTCAATGTTCCCCTATATTTTTGTCCAAATAACTTTGACACCAATGCAATGAACATTCGGTACAACTTTGAAAAACTACGCACAAGTATGTAGTGTAGTGTATAAGTAAGTGTGGCCCCCGAAATATTCAAGAAGGAACTAGACGAAAACGTACCGAAATAGAACTTGCGCAGGGTTTCGAGTAGGAAGGAGGATGTCTCGAAGTAGTGGAACTGTCGGAAGGGCGGAAGGGAGACGGTGGCATTCTCGAAGGAGACCAGCTTCACGTTGAACTGCTGCTTCAGTTGGCGACACTCCTTCGGAAGACCCGACTTCGGCACCGTCACCACTGAACAAACCACCACACTCACTAGGCTCGCACTAGTCATCAACTTACGAAGGAAATACCGATGGAAATTTAGGACGAAGTTGGGGGGGGGGGGGATGATCCTTTCGGATTTGCGAAATAGAGATAATTCTTTCTCAATTAAATTGGCACAAAATGGAAGCTTATCCAAGTAAGGAAGAAAAGAGCTATCACGAACTATTCATAGTAATGCACCGCATTCAAATTTATTCATGGTTGTAGACGATTGCAACCCTGGTGTAGCTGGTACGTGTGGTGAATTCTATATCTAACCGGGTTTTCAGGTAACCTAACCTTTTTTTGGTAACCATGAAAAACCGGTTACATGTTTTTCTAACGCAAAATGTGGTTTTTACCGTTAGTTTGAGCGGTAACCGGATTGTTGTTTCAGGTTACTTCCAGGTTACCTACCAAGGTAACCTGAAAAAGAGGTTACCAAAAAAGGGTTAGGTTACCTAAAAACCCGGTTAGTTGTAGAATTGGCCGGTACGTGTATTGAACTATCAACTGCGCACAGCATATCGCCAGAGCCGTGAAGGTGGTGTATTTGTTAATGAACATTTCTCATTGAACTATAAATGGCGATTCAGTCCATAGGTGTTTCGAACATTTGCAATACGATGTACACCTACCACTGAGAGCAATCTGGCCCATTTCCAAATCCAATGTTCCGAAATACCAACGACGGGTTCGTACTGGATCACCTGTGGCCACTCTGAAACGATACCCTTGAACAACTTGAGAGAGCTCAATTTGTGACAGTACGGTACAGTTACAGTAGCGAGGGACAGAGATATGCCTTACATCTCATGATGTCTTATTCTATGACTTGAGCATTCCGTATTCTTCTGCATTTATACTTTCTGGGTTCTTTCGCCGTCTTTTCTGTATAAATACAATAAATTTGAATCATTGATTCCATAACTACTCTATTCTGAATACTCTTTCTTCTGATTTCACTTTGTCGATCTGTCAATAACACACTTACTCTGTGTTGGGAGGTAAACTCAAAGCTTTCTGCTGCACGCTTGTGGCCGCATTCGACGCCTGGAAATAGACAGATATCGAATCATGGAAGCTGTTATTAGAAAAAAAAATTGAAAAAAAATTGTAAGTTCAGTTTACAACCACATTCACATAGATCAAAGAGCAAGCGATATTCACCTGTGCAAACTGTACGATTTTCCACATCAATAGTTCGTTCAACTGGACTGAGACATCGCACATCTTCAAACGGAAACACTGGAAATAAAGCCTGATTAAACAATACCAGTGGTGTACGGTTACGGTTGTTCAAGTTTAACAGTTGAACTCGACTACATAGGTGAAAAATGACGGGTCGCGACTTTTGAGCCGATATCACCCGGTGCGGCTCGAGATTTTTCACTTTTCATATTTGAATCGAAATTTCACGGCTCGATATTTTGGGAAGTACAAAGTGGATTGCCAGCCCCCAAAGTACTTACTTCTTTCTGACACGGTTTACATACCAAAATAGACTAACCTCGAAACAATCATAGTGTTTCTTCGGGAGACAGTTCATTTCCAACTTGAGAGCGGGTCGCGCGGCCGCAGGAACACCCGGAGGCAGGTCATGTAGAGCAATCTAGAATAATATCAGTATGTACTGGTCGTTTATTATTGATTACTCGTGTACGATGGATGCTTTGACACTAGAATGAGCCAATACTAAAATCAGTCTAACCAAATTTTCGTGTTTATTGTATAATACAAACGAGCAAGAGTATGTTCCGCTACTAGTAAGATCTGAAAATTGACCACGTCTCGGTTAGATAATACAAAGGAGACCTTTTAACAGAATTCTTTTATCGCAATTCAAATACTAGCGAGAGAAAAACTAGGCCAACCTGTGACGCTTCATCTTCAGGCGGCTGTTCGGCCTGACAGAATAAGACAGGGAACCTTTCGGCACCTAACATCTGATTATCTGCCTGAAATGAGGAGGTACTAGGAGAACAACCCAGTAATGCAAATAAATATAGCATGCATGTAGCACGAATCGTAAATCATACGTCTATCACAAAGGTTGGTCTATCAACAAAGGAAAACGGGAAAATTCATGGCTCACAAATTTTTGTTCTGACAGCAAGCGAAATAAAGGAGCGGAAGAGGGTTACCTTTCTGAAATAATAGTACGGTCACGTGAGTGTATTCACGTAAGAGCTAACTGCCGTCGACCGACCTGTATGACATCGACACTGGCTGTCATCTGATAGCTGCCGTCCACCTTTCTTGCGTGAACCACAATCCCTCCCAGTCTGGCATACAACAACTCCTCGTATTGCCCGTTGACCAGCGAAATACCGAAGCCACTTCTCATGGTCACAGAAACATCCAGAGTTTCTTCTGGAAAACAGACACAATGCACAAGTCATACGGTTTGGATAAGAAAAAATAGAGCAGTTTTGTTGAATAACAATCTCAGAAGATTTCGGGCAATTCAGATGCTTCTCATCAGAGAATAAGTTGTTTCGAAGATAGTTTCCAGTTGCTTCCTTTGATTGAATGTTCGAAAGAACATAATTTATGGCAGAATGAAAAAAGAAAACCCCACCTCTAGTTGTGGTGACCACTGGCAACGACGCAGAACGCACTTTCTGATCGCGGTCCGTAATTTGAATCACCTGAACGACAATCATGAGAATCAGTCGATTTTAGTACTATACAGCACATAATGAGAGAAAGATACAAACTACACAACCCAAACTTTCGGCAAGTGTAGGCGCTGCCTATTGTATGAATCATCCAAAACTTCAATCATCAATCAAAATAAAACATTATGATCACCCAAAACTAGCTTTTCGAGTTGTAAACCTGATTTTTGAGTGACATTCAACACCTTAAGTTAGACTCAGTCTCATTTCATGGTAAATATTATGTTGATCACCGAACCAAGGGTCAGTGTCTGAGTGTCGAATATATCTGTTTCAACTCACGAGTGTGGGACCGTTGTGCTTGCACTCCACGTCCAGTTTCCCGCTACCGGGTCGTTGTCGAAGAGCTTTCCACGACTGAAAGCACCCAAATACATATGATAATGATTATATTAAATGTATTACGCATAGAATATGAAACAAAAATCATTTCGAACTACATTTGTAATGTACAAAGCGACATCGAGGGAAAAGAGAGAAGTTTCAAATTTGTCATAGGAATATGCGGCAGTTCTCGCCAAACACGGTAGTTGCTCGAGTTTTCGCCAATACACGCATACTTCAGGCAGGCTGTCTCATACTGTCTGCAGCCCCATTGATCTCCATGCACTCTGGTATTTTGTAGCTGGCCATTCCCGATATATAGAGATAAATACTATTGATTAGGTTCGACTTTACCTGTGAATTGGCTACTCCATCCTCGTTCAAGGTGGATGACGCATCGTGACCCGCCAGACAGACCTCCAGGTTCCGGGCTGTCACCAACTGTTGCGGAAGGGCCTGCGGACACAGACGACCGTCCTGAACCATAATCAAGTATTATTCGCTTAATGGTCAGAGAATAGGGCTTGATACGATACTATCCCATTTCAGATAAATCAATAAAACAGATGCTTTTAAAAGACATTGGGAACTATTGTATGTCCTAAATGCATCGCAAAAGCTCCATGTAGACATGGAAAATCTCGGCTATAGAAGATATACCATAATTGTATGTAACTTTATAATTTTCACCAAACTAGGCAATGAGGGTGTGCTACAAACAGAGAGTGCCGAATGTTTTTTTATTGAAATTTGGGTAGTTTCAACTTCAAATCTTATAACTATCAGGTGATTCAATGTACCAGCCGACAACGTCGCCGCCGGTTGATGCAGCAACAAGCATCAGAGTTCAGATCTAATATTACATGGAACAAGATCAGAAAAACTACGAATACACCTAAAAAGCTCAGAAAACCTATGAATACACCTGAAAACCTGTGAGAACCATGAAATATTTGTAGAACTAACCGGCATCATGGTCCAGGTCTGATATCGATCCCTCTTAGGATCTCGCGCGGTCATCATCAGCTGATTTCCAGACTTATCCAGAACATCAAGAACCTGCAGAAAAACACAAGGTCGTCAGGTTAAAGTACAAGTTGCAACTAGAAAAACCAGACCATTTTCGAGCACAAAAATGTGCTTTAAGGCCGCTATCATTGGGGAATGCTCGTGAACCACGTGATGAATATAAATGTGGTGGACAAATTCTGATTACGGAATACGAATGTCTGGCTTAGCCAGATCACTCATTCTTTGAACTGTATCCGGTTGGCTAATGTCCTATTGAGAACGCCCTCATACCTGTCCACTGCGGCCGTAATTGACTACAAAAGTAATGGTTTTAATCGTGGAACAAAAAGATAATACAGCTATGGAATCGATGAAATTTAATATTCGCAACCTTTTTATTTGTTTTTAGGGAGCCTCTCATACCTAATTACAGCGGTCTGTGCGCCATGTCAAGTGCACCGCTCCCAACTCCTTTTTAGTTACTCACCATGCGACCTCTATTCCTGCGGGACATTCCAATATTCTCGATACATCCATCATTGCACAGACGCCACAGTTGGTTGCCGTCACTGGAATTTGGAGAACGATACGAGATTTCAAGTTAAGAGATAGATGACTGATAGATATTTAACCGATCATCCATCTATATTATGTAGATGGATGATCGGTTAAATTCGATGATAATAATAAAAATAATAACACACATCGTGGATTGGTTAAACGAGGCTCTTGTCTGGCACAAATGCTATCAACCAACGACCTGTCCCGCAGAACTCAACGGCAGTCGCAATGGAAAACTAATGGGTTACCCGAATACCGGATGACTGTATCTGGTTTGGGTGTTCGTGAAATCCGAAAGACCATTCTACAATAATGTAAACTTGGTCAGAAATGCTTACTTTCCGTTCATCCTGTTCTGTTTGTTCAACATCAACTTGCCCTTCTGCATCGTCTCCAACACCAATTCTCGCTCGTCCGTCTGCTTCGATTTGTTCTTACTGAAAAGGGTCCTAATTTTACAGCAAAAATAGTCGAATTCCTTCTCTCTTTTTTTTAAACTATAGAATCATAGGATCTATATAGTGAAGGTAGTATTCTAATGAGGCTACATGCACTTTGTCATTGCACGTTTCTTCACGTTACTGTGCAATTGACTAACAGTATAATCATCTTTACATGTAGTCAGTCTTTCTATGAGGGAAACTTCGCAACTTTTTTCATGGATCTTTGCTAATTTTTCAGTGCATTTTAACTATTCCAGTCTTTTCCTAAGCACATAAGTAGACAAACCAACCTATCGAAGGAGGCCGTCAGCTGAATGTACATATTGTTCTCATAGGTGAGCGGTTCCCCCGTGCCTGGCATTGACGGGTCATACGGGTGCGACTTGTTCTCATACACCTGAAATGCGGGTACTGATCCGAGGCAGGCAAGAGCGGCGAGTGCCTGTCGAACCGAAAATGTCAGAAGGATGTCGTATATAAAGTTACTTTTCTTCAGCCATAGTCCAAAATTTCGTGCCGTTAAACCATTTTCTGACCAACAAGGTTGAAACAAAATGAGTCAC
Organism: Litoditis marina; assembly: GCA_964036275.1. Classification (NCBI taxonomy): domain Eukaryota; kingdom Metazoa; phylum Nematoda; class Chromadorea; order Rhabditida; family Rhabditidae; genus Litoditis; species Litoditis marina. Next base: position 23,596,135 of record OZ038436.1, on the reverse strand, counting down.
CTGAAGAAGGATCATTCGCGTGCCGTAAAGGTCATCCCATGCGTAATCGACGTGACTTCTCGACTTGCAAATCGTTCTCAAATGCTGTCCGGTTATACTTTCTGACATCTGTTGATAAAGCACTGGCACCTGCGAAACAAAGAAACGATTAGATTATAATTTAAATTATCTGACAAGAATACCATACAGCAATAGTGGAAGATATATGGAGGTAGGTCAGGGAAAAAACAGTTCCGTTCAATAGAAAGCATTATGCATTCTCCCAGATAGGCTGTCTCACCAAAGGTCGCTTCCTAAAGGTCATTCAAAGAAAGTAGCTCATTCCGAAACAACTCACATCTGACAGGTTATCAATCCTGATGGGAGCCGGGTAGTATTCAGCATCGGTGAATATGACACAGAAGACAGCACTGCTGAGAGTGACTTCGACTCGCACGAAACGCGGAGTTTCGTCTGCGTCCCTTGAAATGAGAATGATTGTACCTGCGAGATGACAGGGTGCAATTATTAAGAACGTTATACCCTCCCATCTGCTTTGAAACCATCCAGCAGAATTACAGTTAGAAGAAAAATGGGGCTTAACTAGTAAAATGCGACGACCGATGAGGAGAAAAAAGTAAGTAAAGTAAAGTATTAACAGTGTACACAAATAGCTCAGCAATAAAAAAAACGTGGTGGGGGAGTAAATTTACCGTCAATATTGTATTCAAGCTTCGCGCTGAGAGTTATGTGATAGTGACTGAGCCTGTTCAGAACAAGCGTACCTCATGGTCACGTGGAATGATCCTATTCTGTCTATTCGGAAGGGACAGCTCCAATGTCGAACATCCGATCGCCTGACACACAGCTTTCGCTGGTCCTCCACCCTCTCATTCCAGACTGATCTCGAATGAGATGCCAACAGAACATGCTCGGACTTGCGCTGCAAAAAAGGGGTACCATAACGGAATACAGTTGAAAATGTTAACTAGCAGCACAGTACAGGAATAACCTAACAATAAACTAGTTAATTAATAAGAATAACTTGACAATAAACTGGTTACTCGATAATGTCAACTCTGAGCAGGAAACATTATAACTCGTGCCTAAACCCCCCAACTCTCTTAACTCTCAACTCAAGCTACACTTTTCTGTAGGAAGAGCAAGTAGACACGATTGATTCGTGATGTACTCTTCGATACGGTCTGCTTTGGGATGTATTAGTGTTGCAGATACTTTGTGCAGAAATTCCCAATCGGCCAATACATAGTAACGAAAAATGCGTGTCTCAACTAATAACAAACATACTATTCTTAGCTCGAACTCACATCGATGAGGTCGAAGTGACAAATGGACAGATTGTACGACGACTTATTGTCCAGGACAAACCGAGGTGTCAGAAGAACAACTTGAGTGTCCTTGTATCTCCCGGTACCAGCTCGCACCTCCACTCCGACATTGTAGTACCTAGGCAATGGTTGCCATACAAAACATGAACAAACAGTTATATAAATTCTTAGGCAAACTATAAACACCATTTCCTGGTCGTATTTAATCATGTGGTATCTCATATACCTCAACAATTGCATCTTGTGCAATATTTTGTATATAATGTTTGTAACACTATTGCTTCCTCTAGTTTTTTTCAAGGTCAATGACTATATATGGCATTCCCTTCTATCCATCCGAATCCTGAAATTCAAACACTATGCTGTGTGGCAGTGAAAGTGAACTGTCCAAACAATAAGGCAGAATGGAAACGTACTGTGTGGGGAGCGTATCATGGGTGGACTTCAGTTTGAGGGACTGGACGCCGGGGGCGAGGGGGAATCGCTGGCTGAATCGAGGCGAATAGCCACTCTCCGTTGCCAACTGACAGCCGACTCGAACCACACATCTGTAGACAGATTAACTGAGCCAAAAAGACAGCCTAGCGACAGCGCCGACAGCAAATACACCTTGTTCATCACATGACTTTTATACTTTTTTTATACGAGGTTCTAATTATAATGACCATAATCTCCGACTTTCGGAACCTGATTTTTAGAACCAAAATATTTCGATCGAAATTCGGGGAATAAACACAAGCTCTCCCATGACACCATAAGATGTTATTTTGAATAGGTTGATTTGAAACAATCAGGAACAAGATGGAGTGTTCGCGATATTTCTAAGCCAGTGGGAGAAAGTGTTTGTGTTTTGAGGGCTGATAAACGGTGTAACATCGCCTGTTTGAACGATATTTGGCATGGTTGACTGGAGGGGTGGTGGGGAAGTGTAAAGGTCAAAAAAGGCAGTAACTAACAAATTGGAACACGTCGGCGTTGGGATTTTTCTATTTGTTAAAGCAGTAATCGACAACACAGTGAATGAAGTTTAAGGATGCAACGGTATCCTCACTTTTTTCACGCTTTTATGAACAAATAACGAGAGGAGGTGTATTGTACAATTGTCCCTCCCCCCCCCCCGAACCAAAATAGGTTGGAATCCGACCCGTAGTACAAGGGGCAATTGTACAATTTTCTCATAACAAATTACTCTAAAAACTAACAGAGTGGAACACCTCGTCGGCGTTGCAATTTCGTTATTTGTTAAAGTTAAAGCAGTAATCGAGAACACAATGAATGAAGGGTGCAACTGTCTCCTCCACTTTCACCTTTTCACGCTTCCAAGAACAAATAACAAATCAATGCAAAACCAACAGATTGGGGCATCCATCGTCGGCGAAGCTGAACATGAGTGGGTGTCTGTCCTTGGCCCTCTCGTGCTCCTCCCCCTGACCGGCCGCCTCGGAGGACGCAGCTTCCTGCTTCACAATCAACGGAATACCAGACTTGTTCACTATCCAATACGGAACCCATAGGGAGATCGAGATACAACCTCCCACGCCCAGCCGCACGTTAGCATACATATCCAAGGCACGGTTCTGCGAATCACGTAGTCTGAAAACAGGACACAGGGTGTGATCACATGAAATTTTGAGCAACTTTCCTACTTATAGCTTTCAGATAACATCGGGATGATCGTTCCTCCTAAAGGGGGTGACTCGAACAATGATCGCAGTCTCAAAGAAAATGGACTTCAGAATGAGTTTATACATTAATCGCTTGTGTCACCTAAACAATAATTATTCAAAGAGGTATGAAAATGAATTGAACTGATACCTACCGAACTAAAACAAGAAGACCTTCTCCGATCTTTGTCTTGGATATATTGCACGGCTCCACACTCGTCAGTCTATCCGTCGTAACTGACATTTGGAACTCACGAGTGATGTTTATCTTAAAAAACAGCATGAAACGCTAGGTTTTATTCCGAACGTACATCATTAAATGATAGTAGGGGAACACAATTTTTATCGGTGTATTTTCATATTCGCTGAACACGCATTTACGACATAATTGGCCGTTAGCATTGTCTGTGAAACTCCTAAATTATTACTACCACTAAAAGCCCGCGAAAGGACCACTCACTGATGTGATCTGGAGTGTCTTGCCTGCTCCGACTGCAAACACGTGGTCGTGGATACGGAGTTCCATGTCGATTGGCAGCAAATTCTACAAATAATAATTTGAACCAAGTAACAAGAGAATCACACACACCAGTAAGATGTGATTATTTCACTAAAATTAGCTGGTTTTGTTATTAATCAAAGGCGTGAAACTTGTTGGCATTCTATCAAACATATTGTAGCTATTCGAACGAGTTAACATAGTATAAGTCTGAATGACTGGGTTTTCCTCCTCTGTTTCATAATAGAAAATGACCCCACAATTCCTGACAGGAATGCTGAATCAGTTCGTGGATGGGAATGGAGGAAATGGAGGAATGATTAGGGTTGTTAAAGTCGAACTCGAAACTCGACTCGAAAAAACTCGAAAATTTTCGAGTTGAGTCGAACTCGAAACTCGAAAACTCGAAATTTCTCAAAACTCGAAATTTCTCAAAACTCGAAAACTCGAAATTTTCCACAACTCGAAAACTCGATTTTTCGCCAAACTCGAAAACTCGGAATTTTGAACGCGAAAACTCGAAAATCAAAATTTCGGACTCGAAAAATGTATCTTTTGGGTCCAAAAACACTTAAAACTCGACTCGACTCGAAAAAACTAGAAAATTTTCGAGTCGAGTCAAACTCGAAATTTCCCAAAACTCTAAAACTCGAAATTTTTCAAAACTCGATAACTCGAAAACTCGATTTTTCGCCAAACTGGAAAACTCGAAATTTCCCAAAACTCGAAAACTCGAAATTTTGAACTCGATTAACAACCCTACCGGGAGAGGTGTGATGGAGATATAGAGTTAAGAAAGGAATGTGCACAATTGAAAAACAACAGCAGAATACACCCCGACCCTGCAGTTACATGAAGCATCGTACAGAAGGACTCCGGTTTTTAGAGTAGAGGAAGTACCACACCATTGTGTTTCAACAAGAGACTAGAGCCCGGACGCTGAATGTGAATAGTACAATTGATGAATTTATAACCTACCTGGACACTGAGGGGGGAAACCAGACAAATAGAGTGACCAGGCAACGATTCGTCCTCCGGGTAATACTCCCTACGCACAGCAGAACACATCCTGAACACGAAACATTGACACAAACTCTCTCAATCTAGACACACACTGACAGAACAGTCTATTCGCGAAGCAGAGGTGTTTCCAGGGGCGGGTACAAAATGGCTTCAGGTCTAATCTCATCATCTCTTCTCTATATCACCGAGCAGTATCTGCCCTCTGGTTTTCTTGCGTATCAACGAGTTTGGTGTGACTGAAAGCCGTTTTTCGATTCTAATAAGTGAATGTACATGATTAGTGTTCTAGATTATTTGGACTATTCGGACAGCTTTACTGGAAACAAGAAACGCACCAGTAGCATCGATCCTTGAGCGCCATCTCGAGTCTCTGTGTTCTGTTCAGCACTTCTCCCGCCACCCGGACACGTTTCCAGCTCAATTCCGCCTGAATACATCGACTCTTTCTCCGTTTCGAAAAAGTGTAATTTCTAATACAAAAAGACGTTTTGTAATGTCAAATTCACACTTTGTTACCCACAATTCAAAAAACACATATAACGAAACAATAAGAATATGTATTAAAAGTGTATAGCTGAGCCTATGCATGAAAATCGTTGAGTGCATACATAAGTCAGAACAAACTTTTTGGTGCCAGCCGTTTTTCCAATAAGAAGCTTGAAAATATGAAAATATTTAGTGAATTCCATTATTCAAAAAATCATATAAACTAAGTTTTTGGAAGAATGCAACGTACCTTTTCGAGTACTTCCCCGGCGCCATTCGGTATAACCAAGAACTCGGAACGGGCATGTTGTAGAGGGACGGGTAGACAGGCCGACGATTCCACCGTCATGATAGCTGGAGCAGATATACAATAACGGAAACTGTACCAAATACGACATGATGATCTGATAAGATCATGATAAATGATAAACAATAGAGCAAACCGGACTTAACAGTAGAATTTGACCAATATACGGAGACAGTGTAAATGTACACCTATCACATAGTTCAGCAGATTTCTCCTGGACTGTATACAACATTTTTCTCATATGCAAGCCATGAGAATGAAAACAAAAAGGCAGCTGAACGATTTCGGTGAAAACCGTTCTTTCTGATCAGGCTGAGTTCGAAAAATCCAACGTTACCTTCTTTTGTACCCTCCTCATAGACAACAACTGTATGCGGTAGATCATTAGAGATATCGATTGAAGACCGTACAGCCACCACTTTCTTGCCATCCTTCTCCATTGTTACTCGAATTACTAGTCGAGCATTCGGCATATTGCTCTGAAACACCATTAACCATTTGAAATGAATCAACAGTAGAAACTGGAAAAAGACGTGCCAGGCTGCTCTGCTGTTTTTAGTTTGATCTCGCTGGGTTTCAGTCGCAATCACAACACAATGCTGTATTTGCAGATAGAGCTACAACTCAGGTTCAGTTCACACTTTCGGCGCGGAATTGAAACTATACATGTAATGAGTATCGGTCTAGTTGGCTTTAAATCACTTAAATCAATAAAAAAAAACACATACTATTAACGCTGTCGTAAAACGGACGTGGAACCAATATGAACCGGGTCTTAGATATGTACCCCATATTATAGTGTTCATAGAGCATGAAGCATGATATACCGGGCACTTTTTGTGAATTCCTACCTTCATTGCTTTGACGACCCGGAAATAGGTGCCACATGCATCCACATTGACGGGCGATATCTCGTCCCAGCCGGCCACACGGACTATCAGCTGACGGGGTGGCTCACGCTCCTTTTGCTGGAATCACGGAATTCACACGTGAGACAATGTGGGACAGTTATGTTTGAAGTACAGATGCTATGAAGGCAACATTCTATTCATCTGGTTCTGGTGAGATGAAAAGTTTTAATTTCTATAATTTCAGATTCGTATGTTTTAGAGCAAGACGAGATTCTTTCTAGGTGTCCGACATGTCTTGTAATTAGTTATCGTCTCTGGTTCATGATAGCTGAGGTGCCAGACAAGAGGAGAGTTTGAAATCCCCAGACAAAACTCAGTCGTACATAGCGCTAGGTAGTGTTCGGTTGAACTTTCGAATGTTTTTCGCTGTAATTACAACTGCTGTATTCTACGGAACCAACCGAATACAGGAGAAGGCGGGTGGGGAATTCGAACGTATGTTCCATGCTCTTTTGAACATTGATCCATCGAACGGACGGCTTCCTCTGAGCACTTCGAGCTGACATGATGTCACCGACGGCTGGAAATAATACAATTAAACCTGAAAACTGATGTGTTCATTTTCTATTTTCCATGTTCATACCACAATTTTCGTAACTGAACAGAAATAATAACTTTTGAATACTTACTGACAATTCGCATGTTGTTCCGACAAAACAATCTGTACGTGAAGTGAATGGCAGTGAGTTGATGGTACTATACAACGAACAGTTACACTTTCTCAAAGATCCCAAATTCAGTAAAGACGATAAGGTTTCTTCGTACGATTTTTGGGGTACCTTTTTTTCGCGACGCGTAGCGTCGCGAATTTTCGACGAATTTTTTTACTTTTTTTATAGAAAGTTTGTAAAAGACTTGTACTATCGATCTACGTGAGAATATTTTTCTCACGTTTCACACGTGTCGTGTTATTCACGTGTGAGTAGGTGCACGAGCTCGATTTTTTTCATCGTCGTCTGGTGGTTGGCGCGTTTGAGATACAAGTTTGATATAATTATATAAAATGACCCCCCGCCCGAGCTCAATCGGGACATGCAAGAAAGTAGACGGAAATTTGCACGCGAAGCGCGGCGCGACGCGTCGAAAAGTGCAAAAAATAATCAAAAACATGTTTTTCTGGATTTTCTCGGTTCGCGTTGAGAATTGAATCGGCGAAGTACGAAAAATGAAAAAATTATTGTGCGCCTTGGAATTCTGAGTCGAATGGTGCCGGTTGCGCACGACCGGACCGATTCCGCCGATCGTGGTTGTACTTTTTAGTTTGGTGCACTTTTCCGTTTTGAAGAGATGGCTGAACGGAATTGGCTCAATTTTAAATATAACTTAGGAATTGATGAGAAAATATGATTGGCATCAAAAAATTGTTGAATTTGTGATTTTATCGATTTTTTGGAGGTCAAACGTGTTTTGACCTACCACAGGTCGGGGGTGGGTCAAATTTGATTCTACTTTACGGAGAAAGATGCGCAATTCAAAACGGTTCAAGGAATTGTTTGTTTCAAAAAATTTCATTGATAACTTTTTTTGTAACGCAACAAAAACTGTTTTTTGGCCAAAAACGTGTTTCACATAACGGTCCCCCCTGTGGTGAAAAAACTTCTTTGTCTCTGCTTTGGCTAAATTTTGGATATATGATGGTGAATAGGCTAACTAAGACATTCATCGTGGTTTTAGCAAGAAAAAATAAGTTTCACGTTTTCACGACCGAAAATAGTCGATTTTTCACATTTTCAAAGTGTTGCAGTTCGGAGCTCTGGAGAAGAGGTGAGTGTTGGTGGGGTGAAATCGAGTAAAACAATTTTAGATGTCACATGTTGTCAGCTACTTGAAAATGTAATAACATTTCTTCATTTCATGTTTTGACCTACTTTTTCGGCAACGTTTTGAAAATGGTCAATTTCGGACGGTTTTGACCTACCTGTGAGGTGTTGACTTTACCTTTGATCACAGTTCTCCGATTAAATGTAGATAATTACCCCATAATCAGTTTGACACCTCCAACCTGTCAATCGGTTCACGCAAAACTTCACAGGGACCATCAGAAGGTCAATTTCGGACGTTGACTTTTCGAACCAGCCATCTGGCAGCCTAATCACCTATATGGGCAGGTAGACCTTGAAGAGTAGATCATTTTTCCAAAAATAACTTTTTCATATCTTCCAAAATCAGCTAGCAAGAGGTGAACGCGCTCCGCCACCCGCCGGCGCCCGATCATATACCAGCGAGTCAACCCTCTGCTACCGGAAACAGGATAGCACCGCGATTGCGTGTTAGACCGCAATCTCAGGACCCGGGTTCCATCCCGCCCCGAGACAGTAGTCTGAAAGTTGGTTTGCAAAAGTTTCTCATTTTTTGCATTATTATTTCATGATTATATGTACAAAGGTGAACTTCGTAGTAGAGTTTACAATATTCTAATGTTGTTCACGAATTTTTAATTCAAGAAAATTCAAATTCCGGCCAAATTCGGAGGTTTGGCTCAGGTTTGAAGGGTAGATGAAGCGAATGATCTGAAAATGGAGTGATTATAGGGTAACTCGATGCGCTGAACATTTCTAGAACGATTTCAGGTCACGTGCTAGCACGTGAAACACGTGAGATTCTTTTTTGTGGGTCAAAACTGACAATTTTTTGAAGCTTGAAATAGAAGTTGCTTTGGTGGTGGACGGCCGTGTGGGTTTATGGGTGGGGCTATGTTGTTAGAAATTGTTTCTCCCCCTAGAAAACTTCACGGGCTTTCTAATGATGTACTGCGTGAAAAATTTTGTCCACCCAATTTTTCACAAAAAGTTGGTAACCCAAGTTGGCGGGGTCAAATTCAGTAAAGACGAAATTTTGAGCCGGGGTCAATTAGTAAACTAGTTCAAATAGATGGCAGGGTGCTTAAAGTTGGTAACCTAGTATCTGAAGTATCTATGAACATATTCTGGAAGTTTTGTGATGATATCTTCAAAACTGCCAAAAAACTGTGGTTTTTAAGCAACGGTTTTGGTAATTTTTGGGGGTGGCTAAACTTGAAAAGCTAATGAAATACAATGTTTTGATGCGGAAACTACCAGGATACGGTTTTCAACTATGGCGAATCTGAATATCAACATTAGAATGTTACTGGGTGGCTGCAACTACACGTAAACGTGGCTGGCTGGCTTAAAGGGTGGCACTAAAGTAGAAGGTGTCAGTTATCGGACCAGCTGAAAATCATTTTCAGAATTCGATATATGGTTTTTCGGAATCAGCGTCAAATTCTGAGACGAATAGTTGTTTAGTCGAACAATTTCAACGTGTTTCACGTTTCTCTCAATTTCAGCCGAGAAACTCAAAATGTGGATTTTCGTCATTTTTATGCATCTCGTTGGGAGCTTCAAAATGGATAGAAAGATCTGAAACTTGCAATACTCAGAGACATGCATAATATTAGTGTACTCTGTGAACACTAAGTCCAAATCACGAAAATTGATCGAGATATACAAGTCGAAAATATCGATTTTCTCACTTGCTAATGGTATGTATGGGAAATGGGATGAAAATAGGAAAAAATATTTTTTTCCAAAACATCATAAAATAGTGTAATCGACTACGTAGAATCCGAATATCGAAATCAGTCAGCCAAAAAATTGAGTTTACACGTGTCAAATGGGGAAGATAAGCGCTCTCTCCTCAATAAAGCTGGTAAGGGGTTTTCGTTGGTTTTTTTGACATGACTGCCTTTATATGCACCTTGTGAGGGTGGTTGTCAACGGATTTCTTTGATTTTTGCAACAAAAGTTGTGCAAAGCTCTGGCTACCGGAAAATGTTTGACTTTTCATGATATATCGTTGCGCGGCGCGCAGCGACGCGTTTCTTCGGGCGCAGAGGGGCAGGGCTCAGGCTAGCCATCATTCCTAGAAAAGCTCGCTTCACTTCAGTGGTTCGGCTCGTTCCACTTCAGTGGTTGGCTGGTTTACTGTAATACCAGATAAAAAGGCTTAGGCTCAGGCTAACCATGATACCTAGAAGAGCTCGTTCCACTTCAGTGGCTGGCTCGTTCACTGTATTTTTACCAGATAACAAGGCTTAGGCTTAGAATAACAATGATTCTTAGAAGAGCTCGTTCCACTTTAGTGGCTGCCTCGTTCACTGTATTTTTACCAGATAACAGGGTTTAGGCTTAGGCTAACCATGATTCTTAGAAGAGCTCGTTCCACTTTAGTGGCTGGCTCGTTCACTGTATTTTTACCAGATAACAAGGCTTAGGCTTAGAATAACCATGATTCTTAGAAGAGCTCGTTCCACTTCAATGGCTGGCTCGTTCACTGTATGCTTACCAGATAACAAGGCTTAGGCTATACATAATCCTGGGCCAATAAAACCGGGGACAGTGGCAATTTCTCTGACCGCGCAGCGACATTTATTCAATATTGCCGCGCAGCGATGTCCGTTACTCCACTGCCAATCTTGCCGCGCAGCGATGCCCGTTACCTACTTTACTTCGGGGACAGTGGCTATTTTCCCTGGCCGCGCAGCGGCCCTTTTCCAATTTTGCCGCGCAGCGATGCCCATTCCTTACATTACCCATGGCCGCGCAGCGGCATTTTTCCAATCTTGCCGCGCAGCGATGCCCGTTCCCTACTTTACTTCGGGGACAGTGGCAATTTTCCCTGGCCGCGCAGCGAAGCCCATTCCTTACATTACCCATGGCCGCGCAGCGGCCCTTTTCCAATTCTGCCGCGCAGCGATGCCCGTTCCCTACTTTACTTCGGGGACAGTGGCAATTTTCACTGGCCGCGCAGCGGCCCTTTTCCAATCTTGCCGCGCAGCGATGCCCGTTCCCTACTTCACCTCGGGGACAGTGGCAATTTTCCCTGGCCGCGCAGCGGCATTTTTCCAATCTTGCCGCGCAGCGATGACATTCCATACATTACCCATGGCCGCGCAGCGGCCCTTTTTCAATCTTGCCGCGCAGCGATGCCCGTTCCATTACTCCCAAGCTTGCCGCGCAGCGATGCCCACTAGTAAACCTGGTTGCCCAGCCCAAAGTTATTAACAGCCGCGCAGCGGCTGCTTCAATAATCGATAATGACGTGCGCTGCGCGCACGGCCAATAGACGCGGCGGCCGCGCCGCCGGCACTAAAACACCTAAAACTTGGCTGAAAACGGCTGGATTTTCAAAAACTTTTTTTTAAATAAAAGAATTGAATTGAATAATAATAAAAAATGGGAACAGTGGTTCCACAGTTCTAAAGGGACCGCTAGTTATCAAATACAGATCATAATGAAAAGCTGGAAAAGGGTATAGTTTCGGTCATTCCTACTGAGACTTGGCAGCGTGCCAATGAATTTTCCAGTCTATTTTTCACCACTTTGGAGGTTTTAAAATAACTCCAAAACTCTGTTGGCGGTTCTTCAGTCCCATAAGAACACGTAAATAAGAAAAATTATCAGAATTCTCATTTCTTCTGTAAGAAATGGTCATTCGAAAATTTTGGCACGACGTCAATGTGTCTCAGTGGGAATGAAACGGACTATAACTAATTATATTCGTACCGGTAGTGAATGATATATCGCATCCTGTGTCATTTTTCAGCAGATACGGTAGATGATCCGACTGCGACTGAGTGCAAATGCTCCTGTAAGAAGCAAATCGGAATAATACGAAAATGATTGAATGCGTCGCCACCATATCGTTTTTTTTAAATAAGACAATTTCCAATAGAAACCAGGATCAAAATTTCACTTTGAAAATATTCAAATTTTCCGCAATTCTGACAAGAACCCTATTGGCTATTTCTGGTTACTTAGGTAATGTTGCGTGATGGCTGAAGAAGATGTAACAGAGACTAAAATAAAACAAACAGTTTTAGAGAAAGTGTTTGTTTGGGAAAATTCGCGCCAATTTTCTGCGATCAGCCAACTATAAAAGCAAAAGAGCAGGAAGATCGAACAGGGTTAAGACAGTCTGCGGTTTCTCTGATCTGTGTACTCTCTGATCGTGACCGTTGCAAAAGTGGCTTTCTAGATGGCAGGGAATTGTGTGATTGGTGCCAACCTGAAGTCCTCTCTTTCCAGTGCCGACTGAATGGCTGGCCATCTGCCAGACAGCTGAACTGCCTGTTGCATCAACTGCTCCGTGATATTCACATCTAGCGTACTTCGAGACTCTGGAAACAAAAACTAATCACGGTAAAACTGAATGAGGTAATGAAAAAAAAACTGTGGTAGAGAACAACAAGCAGAAAAATAACCACAAAAAATGAATCAGGAGACAATGCGTCATTTTCTCCACTTCTATTTTCATTCTTTTCACGTATTCATATGCGTAATAAATCAATCGAGAATAGTTTGCAAACATCTTCCAAACTTTTTTTAAACTTTCGCAATTGAACCCAGACATTGAAATGAGAGAGCCACCCACCCGCCAACAGTTCCACCGTGCGCAGTCTGTCCTTGGTGTGCATGAGAAATCGGAGAACATTCCACTTCTCCACCAGAGGCTCCCATCCGAAGACCCGTTGGTTGAAGTAGTCCACACTAGTCGTCAGGGCGGCCACGATGCGGTTCGGCTGGTAACTCACATTCACATCTGAATTAAAGGGTGTTCAGGATTCATGATTATTCACTTCATAAGGTTGCAATGTGGTGTTACTTTACGGCCACCGAGGTATAACCGTCTCTGCACATTCTCAATATATTTTCGCTTCGGACATCGGGTGGACGATAGAGAAACTATCGTTGGTAGAAGTATGGATACCAAATGTGTCACTACCTCGACGCATCTTCACAATCACAACCATAAGTACAGAAAATAATCGATCAAGACAAGAAAACAAACAAACGTGGGTTCATTCGCAACCTATGACTACGCAAGCCAAAGATGATGACAGTATGCAACAATTACCCGAAAGCGAAATCCTTAGCACCGGGATTGAGCTTCCTTGATAGTCATCCAGTAACCACAGATCCGCGTTCTCCGTTTTCAACGTCAGCTTTCCAATATTGATTGCTGCAAATATAAAAATGGCGTGCACAACTAGACAAAAAAGTGAGAAAAACCCATTCAAGACAGTCACCAACAGAAGGAATCGTGAATACTGAATATGTTACGATCATTCAGCTTTCTTCCGTCGTCACTACCTTCTCAATCACATTATTCCAGTGAAGTATTGCGAGAACCATCAGACTCTGGACTCTACGTAAGTATTTTCAAAATTCCGAATACACACCAAGTGAAATGTTACCGCCGAATCATTTCTAGATTTTTACCTGTGAATATATTATACTGATCTAAAACAGTTCATCAAAAACTATTCGACCCACATTTCGGAGGCGGTTTCGGAGTGATGATGGGAATGAGAGTTCGACCGTGCGAAGTGTTCACGTGCTTCATGAACCCAGTCAGTACCGTCGATACCACTCGACCATCTCGATACGACAATCGACCAATCATACCACGCACTTCCACCTAGATACAAACACTTCATTATTTCTTCAGTGACGTTGTTCAATCTGGAGACCACTAAACTCAACTTCCCCGCCTTTTCGGACAGACTTTAAGGTTCTAGATTCTATCTTGCAAGGAAGGGTCAAGTATCAAGGAGGTATAGGATGACTTATTTGGTTGAGAAAAAATGGAAATCATCTAGAATGCGCAAATTTATACACGTCCATTAGTGTGGAAATCAAAACAATTGCGGGAGATAGCGTTCTTTAAATAAATCGCTTTGAAAAAATTTCCTAAACGACCACGCAGAAAAGTCAAACGATGTGTGTGAATGTAAGTAAGTACAAGTGGAGATGAACTTTAACTTCCTCTCTATCTGTGTACAGTAACCCACCTCAGCATGATGTCTTGGATTCGATAGTTGGGGTAGTCCTTTCTGTTGAGATCCAGTGGGAAGCGAGCCGACCGACAACCCGATCCCGACCGAGAAATCATTGGAACAACGACGCAGTCGGTGGTCCTCGGACAGCATTGAACACCAGGACAAAGCTAGATTCTGCAACAGAGAATCTTTTTATAGACTCTCATTGACTTCAATGAATAGTTGACCAAATATCGGATTGTTCAAGTGGATTCTTATATGAATGATGGCAATTTCTCAAACGACGGGTCGATAAATTATATTTTGATTATAATTCTAATACTTTTGCATTACATCAAACTTTACGTTATTTGAAGAGCAACGGTACTCTGGTACGTAACCATCAGTTCAGTGAACAGTTGGAGATCGACTGATTTATGATCGTTGCCCAGATTGTCATCTTGTCGAAAATGATTCCTAGTCAACGTATAAGAGTAACCTGAATCTCCAGGTTAGCCGAAATATCGCCGCCGGCATCATTCATATTGAGCACAGCTGTAGTTGTGGCCACGAGAGCAAAACTGTTGCGTAGACTCGTATCCTCCAAGATGTACAGATCAGAATCCCTACAAAAAGAAGATATCGGCAAGTTTGAGAGGAAAATGAAACAACGCGATGTACACGAAAGAAAGACGAAAACTACTCCAGTGACATGAATGACCTATGAGGTTCGATAACTTTCGCGGGGATAGTCTCTGCGTATTTTCATACCACACTGCGTTGGTTCAAAAGCGATAACTTTTCACAGAATAAACCTTAAGAATATTTTGTCGAGATAGTATGTCTAATGTTTCTATGAAGCAACTACACCATCTAGCAGTAACTTTTCAAGCATGTCTTCCTCACAAGATAGTGGCGAATTTATCGAAAACCCGGGTCCCGAATACGAACCATGCGGTTCGAATGCCGGTTCATACTGAGCGGTTCGGTTCTACAATGACCCGATTCTTCAGTAACTTGGGCCAACAGCCCTAGCCTTACCTGAGAGTAATCTTGAGAGAGACTGTTTGTGCGGTATTCGCCGATCCGGAGCCCATCCTGGTCCGCTCGACCACGCCCACTCCGGTAGGTTGGGATACGGTTGGCTCGTCACTGTCTGCAACCATTTGGTGTCAGGTATAACAGGCAACCAGCAAAAATCAGAAAAAAAAGATACCCAGTTGAAAAATTAAAAATGTACGGCAATTACAGTAGTACTGCAACCAGTGCTCAGTAGCATGTGTATTCAATATTATTCCCTTTGGTCCACGTGCCAAACCACGGGCATTAGTCATATACGTGAAAGGTAGTCCGTTTCTTAATTGTTATAGCTATTCGGACAAATGTGGTGGAATATGTATGGAACGTACACTTGGGAACGAAGTCTGTGCTGAGCAGCACAAACTCCTTGGCGTCATTGAGCCAGTCGGGTAGGAGGAGGACTCGGGCATTCATCAGCACCAGGGTCAGGGCTGGCGGCTCGTCCTTCTTCATCATCAGATGCGCCTCCGACATCAGCGAGATTCTGGAGAGGACAACACTCCGATGAGAAGTATAGGGGGTGGGTGGATTATTATATGAGATGCAATTTAAGAAATCAGGGGCGACACTTCGATTACGGGCCGTATATGGCTAACACTCGGACTGTGTCTAATAAGATATAAAATAGATTCTAAATCAAATTCAATCATACCCACGTGATCTACAAGTACTCGGCTTTTAGATACATAACACCCTTCAAGCTTGGTTCTTCGAATCTCAACAAGCTTGGATATATTGGGCAATAAATACAGTAGTACGAAAGGAATTTTCGAGAACTGAAAATGATAATTACCTTTTCTTCCCTGGAGGACTGTCGAGTGGCTTCAAAATTGTCGTGAACAAATTTCCACCCCGTCCATCTTGACCTGCGAATAATCAATTATTTTTACTGTTCTATGGGATCAATGCGCAGAATATATTACCCGAAAGATACAAATCAAGAACATTCGAACCAGAGTTAAAGTTTTTTTTGCGTATCTGTTATTTGGAGCGGGGGTCGAGTACGACATTTACGAACTGACGTAGATAACGACGAAATCTAATCTTATGTTTCAATACTGTGTTTCGACGCACGCGAGTCTGAACTAGTGCTGTCGCACATTAACCTCATCTGTACACTCCTATTAGCTAAAATCCCCCTTTCGCACACCTATCGCGTGGTTGCCGCTTCACAGTTACAAAATACTAAGGTTGTTATTTAGGGTTTTTGTCCGGTGCCAATACGTACCTCTGCGGGTGTCGATTAGCTGTGTAGTCTCGCAAATGAGGTCCAGCTCACTCTGCCCGTCCACGAAGACATCGAAGGAGACCCGGGCACTGTCCAACTGCATCCGGGCAAACGGGACAAAGACGCGGCAGAACAGGGCAGCCGGGTTGGCCCCATTCTCTTCCGGCACCTGCACCAAGTGGAACATCATGATCGATTCAACGAAATTCATGATGTTACAAACACATCAGAACACTTATTGGACTAAGCCGGAACGAACCGCCGAATAATTAATGATCAGAATCAGGTGTTCAAATCCGAGGCAACAGACAAAACAGAAAAAGTGGTAGATTATATACATTGTTCATCTCGCGTTCTACATCACAACTAAAAAGCCGAACAGACCTGACAATCCAACTCCACTTCTTCGAAAAGTAAACGGAACGACAAGGTTGCATACTTATGCACAGAGCCCAGTTCCTAAAAAAAATGGTCAGTATGGTTGGTTACCGAATTTGAAGTGTTCAAACTGGCAAGTGTTTGAGAGAAACACAAATTTCTCAGGTTTGGATAAAATCAAGTTGAGGTCTAAGTCTTATTTGAAACACTGGTACATTAGATGTCGACTGTCAGTGTGAGAACAGGAACAGGGTTATAGAAGCACTCACACATCCACTGGTGGGTTTCTGAAGAATTTCAAGAGGAATGGTTTCCGGAACTGTCACCAGAGGATCACCCAAATTCTTCTCCAATACACCTGAAATTAGACAAACTCCGTTCTACGCACATACATTTTCTCTAATATCACTTCTTCCGTTGGCATATGTATCAAACTATAAATCTAGAATATTCTATCCTTTCTCAATAATCAACCGACTTTTTCTTATTCAACCAAATTCAATTTGCTCACGCCTGCTAAAATATAGTCTCCAAAAAATACAACGAAAATAAATAGACCGAAACCGTACCTCTGAACAAAATGTAGAAATCCGTTGTCATCTTCCATTGTAGCCCTCGAACTTTCGTGATGATAGTAAGATCAGGGGCTGAATGAGCAGATACATAGTCATGAAGAGAACGGAAACACATAGAGAGCTTGAGAAAGATACAGAGAGAAATAGAGAGAGTGAGAGAGAAAAGCGAGAGAAAAAGAAATAGAGAGACAAACAGACAGAGACAGGAAACAAAAAGAAGAAGAGATATAGAGAAGGAGGGGGAAATGCTGCTTCAAATGCATTACCAACCGTTATGTGAAGATGTGCCATCCAGATTGCGAAACAGATCCACCGACATATCAAACTTCTTACTGAACACACAATGAGGCGAGACCAGGAACTCAAACTCCTTGAACACGCCACGACCTATGACTCGCGAGCCCTGATGGAAGAAATTATACATGAACGAAAATGGCACGTCATTCGTTTCAGATAACTTCTAAGATCGTCAGGGCACACAAAGTTCTAAGATAAAATATAGAATGGGGCGAGTGAACATAACCACTACCCTATTTGACTCTTAACCATTGCCTGCTGTCCTGCTGAGATGAATTCAACACACTCAATTAGTTTATAGAAATAGTCCCAGTCTCCATGACATTCCGACCCCCCACTAGAGCCTGAACCTCATTCTTATACAACGCCCTCAAATCTCGCAACCCCTCCATACGTCTCGATCCGCTGCTCAGAACTGCGATTTTCACCAATCTTAGCTCATTCACGTCTAATGTCATACACCAACAAGGATCTCATTTCCCCTAAAAGCTCGCGATACGCCTCTCTTTTTTGAGTCGCGACCCCCCCCCCCCCAACCCCCCCCCCCCCCCAATAGTTTAAAACTGCAATTTACATTAATTTTGTGCTCGATTTTCACTAGTTTTCAATTCAATTCGCTGGTTTTCAACTCGTGAACCCTACGTATCTGAAAATAAGTGAACCCTTATCTCATAAGAGGCCTTGGCGGTGTGATCTCTGATGTTGTATCAAAATCGTTAGCTCATGCCCCCTACTTCACAAATTGATTTTCGGGACCCCCGACTGCATTCTGCATCCTGCAGTTTCAATGAACCTGCGGTTCTATGCTTCACAGATACTAATACAAAATATACATGTGAACTAATTGGGAAATCGGGAGGATAACTACAACAACCTCTGTGATGTACACGGTATGGAAAACATTCGGACGTACCGCCTGTTCTCTGTGTGTTCCGGCATCAAATCGATAACACTCGAATGCATTGAGATCGGACAGAACAACTCGAGCACAATCCAGCAGACAGTCCACATGATCATCTAGAATATTTATTACGATTAACAACTGTTCACGACAATATTCACTTTAAACACACAATTGAAATAAACTACAGATATAAATAAATACCGGATGAATCACTTCCTGAAGAGATTACACTAATTTGGTGAGTACAGCAGCCTATACCGTGTGTGAACATACATCTGTGATCATACTGCCACATACATACTGAATGTGAACAAACATCAATTAGAGTCCGCGTTTTGAAGTTTTGTGGCTATCGGACAACCTTACTGTAGTATGCTACAGTTAATGACTCCAAGGTACTCCATTAACTCTTTTGGAAAGCCACATATTATGTGGAACGTCACGTGTTCAATCGCGAATAATGTCTGTTCTATTCTTGTGAAAGCAACCAAACCACCAGAACAACCCACAAAAGTCAACTGACCATAACCAAAGTCGGTCTCAATACAGTTCTTGTGGAAGATGTCAGCCACTCGACTCATGGGTTGGAACAAGTTGGTCATTCGAAGACCGGACGATTCCAATACCACTCCCTGCAGAGCATTAAATACATTTCCACACTGTGCCCATATTAACCAGTACTGTGAACGACCCACGGGATACTGTACCAAAGAGCACAGAAATTGAGTATTGAGCGAAAATCCTGACGGCGGTGGGGAGTGATTTTCGAAATTGGTGAATGGGGCTAAAGCTCCAACTTTCTTGGTTGCAAGAAAACCATGAGAGACTTCAGAGTTTTCGTACACTACATCAAATAACCCCTTTTATATCGTAAAACTCGTTTCGCTCCGGCGGATCAATAAAACCTGTAAGTACCTGCTTACTGCACTGGTTCATCGGAAGAACGATGGTTGTGGAACATTTGACATCGATGTCCAGAGATACACGAGACTGAACTCCATCGACTGCCTGAAAACAGTCCCACTATTGACAGCTGCCGGTTGACAGTAATGCTTCTTTCCAAGTACACAGATTGATCACATCTTCGTCATAGTTTTAAATCGGCTGTTTGTTGACAAACGGGTAATATAATTGCGGAACATCATAGATACGAAGTTCACTCACGTGTGTTCTCTTGCTTTTGGCAACCTGATCCTGCAACTCGAAGAATTGCATCCAGAAATCCATCATTCCGCAGAAAAACCTGAGAAAGTATCAATTGTTGTCGAGAAGCTCGAGGTAATTTGGCCAAATAAAAAGCTAAGTGTAAAGTGTAAAATATGGAGCACTAGATAAAATCACGTAATTTACAATGAACACATATAATAACGGTTCTGTTAATTTAGAGTAAAATAAATTTTCTTCATTTCAAGTAAAGTAAAACAAACTCCATTTTTTCAACAACAAAGAAATCAATAAAAATGCGAATGGAAAACGTGTGCTGACAACATGCCACCCACCTGTGAGTATGTACATAGTACAGATGCATGGATGACGGTACCACAAGGCGCACACGTAGATCACATTCTCTAGAAGGATCCTCGCCTAGGTATCTGAAAGAGGTGGCCATAAAACTCTAGTGTACAATCATACACCAGTAAAATTGTCCGAATAGTCAGAAAAATTCAAAAAACGGACTACTTTTTAGGCGAAAAGAAGACAATCGGTCTACTTTTGATGAAAAATAATTAATTTTCACGTGTTTACATCCGAAAACGGCCTACTTTTTGTAGCTTAGTCAGACCTTACTGGAGTATGTGTACAATGTAGAGCGCCGTTACGGTTAACCGCAGATAACCGCAAGGTGGTATTATGCATGAAAAGGAACTATAAGATATGTAATGCACAATTTCACTCCACAATTAAAAGAGAACTCCAAAGGGTGAAAGGCCCACTACACCCCGCCGAAACCAATATAAAATTCTCGATAATATTTCGATAGATCAGCTGACAGCTATACTTACAAGTGCTACATCTCACCTCATGAATACACTCAACATTCGCATCCTTACCTAAGGGGCGTGGAAAATTAAAATACGGGCTATAGAGGCCGAATTGGATATATTCGAGTATTTTTATTGGAAATCTGGTGATTTAACACCATACCGGTGTATATGAGACGAACTATTGACCAACAAACGTACTTCATAACGCTGAGCTCGGCCTTGGAAGGCAGAACCCCGGTCTCGTGCATGAGGACTATCCGATCGGGGTAGAGTTCCGAGTAGAGGGGAGTTCGGTCCTCTACCGAGAGTCCCTCGATGGTGAAGGCCACCGCAAGCGTCTCCGTCAACTCGTTCAACTTCACCTGAACATCAAATTGAAATGTAACCAAAAAGTAACCCGGTTGCTTGTGTAGAAAGTTCTCGGTTGGTTTCAATTACAACCTGGTTGCATCAGTAAGCCGGCCAAATGAACATAGGAAGACATCAGGAAAGCATACTGGAGTGCCTACTTATGATGTGTGCTATTCTAACTCGATGATGAATGTGGTTCGAGATCGTGCGAACCACTTAAATTATTTCTTAGCGAGGCGATTCACTTTTTGATTGTAACCTGATCAACTCACGGTTGTGACTATTTCGGTGTTCTTCCACCTCATGACACCCAGCTGCGTCTTGTTCGATGGATACTGCATTACTATTGACCAGGACTTCATTCGAATACTACATCCCACATGATACGCCTCTCGTGGATGGGTAGATAGTACTGGAAGAGAAGACGATTGAATTAAACCATCTAGTTGAAAAGATAGGGTGCAGAGCAAGGCTCCACTAGTGTGCACTTCTCGCAATATTTAGTGTACTGTTTTGCTGAACCTGCAGAGTAGATACATATTGCGCTGGTTCATATACTTATAGGAGTTGAAGTATTATCACTATCATTCCCAACGTGCATGTTACAAAAATTGTTAGCATCAAAGCAATTCTGATTAAATGTAAAGCTTGCAAGCTCGGAACTTTGACCTATCCGATCTCTCATTCTCTCAAGCTCGGCAACTTGAACTCGATTACGAAGCCTGTTCCTGAATAACTCGATCCCACCGTTGGGGTCGGGTGAAGCGGGACGTGGTGTCTCGGTGGTCTCCTCCTTTCCCAGAACTCCCAACAGGTCCAGAAGCGACGTCCACGTTCGACGATTCATACCGATCTCCAGATTGTTGAAATCCAATTCCACGTTGCAGTTCGTCTGCAACAAGATGGTCAACAAACGAACAAACGAAAAAAAAAGTTACTTGTAATACAATTTTGAAATATATGAGAAAATCACCTATATTGGAACATAAATTGACTTTATACGTGGGTGATTTTCCGCGTTTTCAATTTCAACATACTTTTGTATCAACTAGATGCCTGCACTATGTTGCGAGTACTCCGGAAGCCGCTAGAATTCGTTTCAAGAACGATTATACCAGCTGAAAATCATTAGGGTGAAATAACACGGCATTCATAACACCGCAATTTCCAAGTCTCAATTCCGGCAACGACGTTCAAATGTTCAATACACAACATTTGAACATTTCCTTAGAGGTTAGTCTTCGTTTCTCCGAATATTCAGAATAGAACACAAGAAACTATATATGTTCCTTCATATCCTATTACACTTACATCTAGAAAAGAATGAACAAACATTCAAACTTCTTTCTGGTCTTTTAGACGTCACACTGATTCCATCCCCTATTAGATAGAATTTTCTTATTCTCAAATTGAATGTTCTCTACTCGACTGTGCATCTGGCAGAAATGACACTATTCTCACAAAAGCTATGCTAAGGGAGATAATCTTATCATCCCGAAGTTTTACCACGTGTACTCCAACTCAGTTGTTTTGTTCATTTTTGATGACTAACAATGACAGTTCTTTATTTTACTGGCAGTCTTTGCGAAAGCTGTTTTTGGAAAACGTGTTGGAACTGTATTACCCTTATTACTGGTTCGAATGTGAGCCTTGATTTTGATGAACACAACTTGATTTGCCCCACAAACTCAATTCGTCTCAATATCCGCAGAGTGTCATGTGAACAATGAACTTGTCTGACTAGCCCACTATGCCCAGTGTTTTAGATGTACATCTCTTAATAGCATTAACAACTAGTCATTATACCTCCTACGAGCTGGCTGTGCCCAGCATATTTAATTGGGCGGCATAAAACTAAAATTAAGTATTACCGCAGCAGGCCTGACGACATTGGGCTATGCTAATTTCCGGCACCCGGGAAACTGTGGCCGTCCTATATATTACAATTTCATATTTCATTCTAGCACTCGGGATGCAACGTCAGTTGTCTGCTATTCTCTTCGCTCTCGCCCTCGTCCTTCTCAGCTACACCGCACAGGTACCGTTGACAAGGCAGAAACTCACAAATCCTAGTTTTGGCAGAGATATTACGGTTTGAAAATGGGGAATAGTGGGGTCCCGGCTTCAATTTTCACCCACCAGGCTATACTCAAAATTAGGCATCGCAATTCTCAGCGAAGTACCGAGCTTCCAAATTGTGAGCCGGGGTTGTATGTGGCTCTACTCGGAATAACGTAGGCTCTTCTTAACAGAGCATAGCGAAGATGCACTTAATCACAATGCATACAAACTATGTGAACGATCCGTCTCATATCGATATTTTGAAGCGCATGCGTTAAAAATACAAGAATCGGCTAGGTTACTGATCACTGGGTTGTTCTACAGAACATATATCACACCATGACAGTGTGCACAACCGTAGCTGGGCACAAATCACTTAACTCAGATATACCCACATCAATATACTACTTAGCAAATATTACTACAAAAGGACGGAAATATCCCGAATTAGAAATACATAACAGGCGTTTCAGGCTCAGGAGCAACCACCAATTCAAATGGATCGACGCGACCTCTACCCATTTGGGGATATCTTATCAGAACTCAAGGGAAGAGCGATGGGAGGAAGAATGCGGTAAGGTGCTAAAATTTACAGAAAAGCTACCATTCTACGTCTGGTAGATTGGCATGGCTGTGTCTAATCGAGTTATTTTTTCGAATACTCATTTGGTGGTCAGAGGTATAACAAAGGTAAAGTTGTTGTAGAGTGCTTGCTAAACTCGTATGGGCGAATTTCACGTCAAGAACCGCTCAAAAAACTATGTTTGTTCAATGTTCGAAGCGTTGGCTAGATGACCACTGCATCTGCCTCAAGCAACTGCCGAACAAAACAGAGGCTGGCAATTGGGTCCTGTCACGATATTTGAACTCCGTTACAAAGCAGTATGTGCAAAATACCACAACGCCAATATGAAAATCGTCCAATGCCTCTTCTTTCCCTGTCCCAAACTATCAGTCCGGAATTTAAATAAATTACTGATCACGACCATATAATGCTGTTAAACCCGCTTAGATACTATTGCGAAAGTGTTTGAATGAGATGTCGGTTTCAAATTCACATGCCGATTATTTACGGAGCATGCAAGACAGACCTATATTATTTATTTCAGATTTGGGAAACGGGCACACAGTGATTACCGGCCAGTCCTTCCATTCGACTTGAAAGCCGCCTACTAAGAGACCTCACACAAATTGTCCTGATATTGTTTCAATCTATTCATACGTTGTAAACATCATTTGTGAATCACTTTGCTCGCAAATAAGGAATGTTGAGAAAACCTTTTTCTGTATCCAGTACGCATCATCGCATCAATGCAGCCTAGTAAAGAAACTACGGTATGTTGCGTTTGCTTCGCAGAATCGGAAATGAGAAAAATGTTACCTTGGTAATAGGAATATGACGTCTATTGTTTAATGGCCCCATATTGCCAAAGTTATTACCCACAGGAAGTTAATTTGCAATTTGTCGTGGATCACTTTATTCACGTAACCCTACAGAATAATCGTTAGCCAATAATCGGTTCGGATGATGAACCCACCGATAAACCGGAATTTGAATTCAATTCACAAAGCGAATCACCTTGTAGACGTTCCCAAATCGTGGATGTCTCGAGTCTGCCAGTGTGATTTCAATTGTTGCTTCGCGAGTGTCTGATCCCTTTTCAATCGAACTTACTTTACGCTGTGAAGTGTGGACGGCGGTCAAATCTGAAAACCAAAACTTAGACTCAGACCCAGACAGAGAAAGACCCATATCATATATTACGCCAGACCCGCTTCCAATATGATCAACCGAATCGTCGGCTCATTCTAAACAATGACACATTTAAATCCAATTGATTCCTTTTTCGGAAAGATGACACTCTGAAATCCATTAGGGGCTGCGTCATTAAAACGCTGGAGCCATAACATCATAATAGACAATTAAGCACTCAGCACCATCAGCTACTTATTATCGACAAAACGAGAAGATTTGCTAACTACAGAGCCAGGTCGAAAGAAGCACCAATAAAAATATCTAAAATTTAAAAACTGGAACCTCCAAAACATTGCAAAGTGAAATAAATGTCACAAACAGTTCATCCCGAAATGAACTGGTAGGTAGTTTTCCGATATTACCAGACTCACTTGACAGATATCCCTGATTCGGCAATGAAGACGGAATAATCTGGTCCGTCACATCTATTGCGGTCATGTCGGGACAGGAATTGGAGAAAGGTTTCTGAAGAGAAAAAACGGAAGTGGTTGTTAAACAAGCCAAACAGGCAGAACCACACAAGAGTAATATCACCACCAAAGCAGTGGTAAACCACTAAGCTATTCATGAAAAAGTGGGGGCCCAACGACTGTGAGATTTGTCTTCTGCTGTGCGCCCCTTAGACAGCTACTCTCGAATGGAGCAGCTACTGCTACAAAAACCGGAAAATACTTGAATACTCAGGTATAACTGTTCATTACAAACATACAAAAGTCGTAAAATATTTTTTCAAACCTGTAAACTATAATATACAAATCACAGCTGTAAAAGAGAGAACAACTGTTGAATAATATGCCAAGTGTTATAGCACCTAGAGTTGAAGTAAGGACAAAAACTGCAAATCATTGTGTACAAAACCAGAATCTCTATAGTTGACTACGTTGAGTTAACATCTGTGATTTGTATATTATAGTTTACAGGTTTGAAAAAATATTTTACGACTTTTGTATGTTTGTAATGAACAGTTATACCTGAGTATTCAAGTATTTTCCGGTTTTTGTAGCAGTAGCTGCTCCATTCGAGAGTAGCTGTCTAAGGGGCGCACAGCAGAAGACAAATCTCACAGTCGTTGGGCCCCCACTTTTTCATGAATTTTTCTCTTTTTGTACACATGCCGTAGGTATGTGGTTTGATCTGTACGGTGCAGATAAAATTGTTTTCTTAATGAATGACTTGTCAAGTATTACCATCATTCGAAAAAAAAATATGACGTCAACATTACAGTTCTGAAAACTTAATTTATCTGCCCTTCAGAATCCCAGAATACGTCATATTTGAATGAAGTTTTATCGTGAATTGACCATTTTTAAGAAACTTTCAGCATTCGAAAACATATTTAACGTCAATTTTTTCAAAAGTTGACGTCATCTGGTCTCCAGAATCCCAGAATACGTCACTGTTAGATTGAGTTTTACCGTTAATTGACCCTTCCTAAGATATTACCATGATTTGAAAACATATGTGACATCAACTTTGCACTTTTCAAAAATGACGTCATCCGAGCTCCAGAATCCTCGATGACGTCATCAGTAGAAGACTTACATCTGAATCAATGTCCGTTCATGTCGTGGTATCATACTCCAAATTTTACTTGAATTGGTTAGGACTGAGCTGAGTTATAACGCAATTTGATTTACCGCGACAGAGAGGGCGAGAGAGTGCACGAAATGAAGAGACGCAGAGACATTTTCAAAGACCTATAACTTAATGAAAAATAATTTTTTTCGAGAAAAAGTTTGCGCCCCCAAACTTCGAGTGGGGTATCTATCGTGTCCCAAATTTTCAGTCAAATCGGTTCACACATAAAAATATCCCAGGAGTGCGCACCAACACACACACACTGACACACGACGGAAGTTGGCGGTCTGCATGAAGCGCATAACGTCATAACTCGGCTCAACCTCAATCAATTTTGTTCAAATTTTGAACATAGCTTGTACATATGCCATGAAAAATCAACAAAGCATAAAAAGTTTTGATTTGCAAGTTTGGGCCTTTTTGAGGGTAAACTAAAAAAACGGAGGCGCGCATTAACCGGACCAAAGACAAATCTCGCACAGCGCTTCGCGCTGCGCGCGATATTGAAGTTGTGAGTTGCTCTCAATTAAATTGATTTTCTTCAACAAGGTGAAACAATCATGTGATGTTAGGTTATTTTATTTGAACAAAATACAATTGTGTCACTAGGACTTTTGGATGGTGGTATGATTAAGTTAATGTGCTCAGTAAGAGATGTACTCAAAACCGTTTCGACCCTGACTCAAGACGGTTTTGGGTTTTCTCAGAGGGTCATGTAATGATTGTTAGAATAACAAATGTAGAAATCAAATTAATGATTCGCCGAATTCATCCTGCCCCACAGAGTTTTCCTCTGAAACTTTTATCGCGGACATTTTACGCCGTCGGTATAGTAAAAAAATCCACCCACTCCACAATCTCAATTCATGTTGAACTTTAAATAGGAAAAGATAACTTCGACTTGAACGAGAGCAAAACCTAGATAGTCTCACCGATTGACCCATCAGGCTCTTCCCGGTTGACAGCAACGAGAGCGGAGTTCGTTCGAACAGGTCTGACAGCTCAGTGTGACCGATACCGATCTTGACCTGGAAGAAACAGAAGCGCATCGGTAACGACGACTGACTATTCTCCAGAGAGCAGCCCGTTGTTCAATTGAAATACATGAAACCGTGGGTTTCATTCTTTCGAGGTATGATGGCTATTTATCAAACATTGCTCAAATAGGCGTGCAGTTGTCAAGAGGTATGTCCACCCTGCTAATATGTTTTGACGTTGAATATGGTAGTTCTCTAAAAGATGGGTGGTTGCAATCGAAATTACATCCGCAACCATGGTATAACCGTATAACAAATCGAATGAAAAATGCCAAGCAGACAAGCTTCTTGATTGAGTGAATAGCACAAAACTTCGCTAAACAGCAGTGTGACCATTGTGACTAGTTTCCACATACGTAATTCAGCCCCGATTGGAACGACAACTTGAAGTGGCCACATTACAAACAAATACTTTTTTTAATATTCTTCAACTTCTCTGAGCGAGAAAAGATTATACCTGGGTCAGGTAGCGTTCGTGACATTTGACCCCGAACGAGACATCGTACACGGACAAGCCAGCAAATGCTTCACCAGCTTCCCATTCGGGTGACATATTAGCTGCTGACGATCTCTTACGAAACTCCACTGTCACCTAGAGATACAAATGATGAGTAGATGAAATTATGCAAGAACACATGTTCAACTACACATTTTAAAAATAACACTGTTGAAGTGTTTGCTTCTTAGCACACAATACCACGTTATGTATTATATAAGCTGTCCATTACTTAAACTTAAAGGGAAAAACTCTAACAAACCTTTGGGACATGCAGATTCACTAACAGATGTGACTCTATGACTGATTCTGCTACATCTGTATCGGTATCGGAGTCCGCCTGAAATGTATCAAGCAATCAGAACAACTCCCCTTTTGAAAAATCTTTTGAATAAAAAAAAACAAAAGTTTCGCCTGACTCGTGTGTGCTCATCCCAGCTAGGGCTGTTGATCGAGCTTCCAGTCAAATTTGAGTTTTTAAATGTTCGAGTCTCAACTTTGAGTTCTAAAATTTCGAAACTTTCCCTATTTTAGAGTCGAACTGTAACTTGAAATTTCTAGTATTTCTAAATTTTGTTTCGAAAGTAACAAGGTTAGAACGGACTAGAGTTGTTAAAGTCGAACTCGAAACTCGACTCGACTCGAAAAAACTCGAAAATTTTCGAGTTGAGTCGAACTCGAAACTCGAAAACTCGAAATTTCCCAAAACTCGAAAACTCGAAATTTTTCAAAACTCGAAAACTCGAAATTTTTCAAACCTCGAAAACTCGATAACTCGAAATTTTTCAAAACTCGATAACTCGAAATTTTTCAAAACTCGAAAACTCGAAATTTTTCAAAACTCGAAAACTCGAAATTTTTCAAAACTCGAAAACTCGATAACTCGAAATTTTTCAAAACTCGAAAACTCGAAATTTCCCAAAACTCGAAAACTCGAAATTTCCCAAAACTCGAAAACTCGAAATTTTGAACTCGATTAACAACCCTAGAACGGACCTTGAACATGAGGGGATCGTCGGCGAATAGTGTGGAGAGTCCGTCGAGTGCCTTCTCCTCGTACATGACCGAGATGGGACGGAATCGACCCTCCACCGAATGCCTCACCACCAATCGGGGCGAACGACGACGGTAATGCATACTGACAACAACATCAATTTCATATTGATACACTCAATAAAACTTGGCGGAACAGCCAGACGAATTTTAGCTCATTTTCTGTGAACAAAGGGCAAATTTTCTGCACAAGTACAAGATAGTACTGCACTGTGCCCAACCACTAGCAATGCGAGACAAAAGCCGGCTTGCGAAGTTCTGTATTAATAGAAAATCAGGCCCCCCACACTGAGCGACTTTCGAATATGAGATACTACTTGCAACGCCACAAGATTGGGAAAATATTATTTTCTAGGATTTACTTGCTAACGTGCTCACCGAAATATGGGCTCCTCCTTAGTTTCTGACCCACTTTCTGCCGTCATTCTACCTACAGCCAACAGAATCTTTGTTGATTCCTCCATGGAATACATCAAAGACTCTTCCACACCCGAATCCTGACCCTGTCATTAATGAATTATTCAAACAGTACACCCGCAACCTTGTCAAGGAGTTCATATCATTTACAATGCGAAGAACACAAAATCTAAACTTGAAACAGTTTCGGTAAACGACGGGAAAGCACTAAAAACGGGTGTGTACACCTGACTGAAGTCTGCTCCCCACACCCTTCCCCATATGATTTTGAAAGAGATCTTCGAGCGGTAAAAGGTGTTGGAAAACGATCCGATGTGTTATCGACCCTCATCAGTACAACCATCATACAAATTTCTCAGAAAGTCTATGTTCTCCCTATCATGTAATCCGATACCTACTGCATACTGCACGCTGTTACGGAACATTAATCACACTCGGGTTCGCATAAAGTCTGTATAACCAGCCTATAGCCAACCTTCATGGGAGAATGGCCGGTTCGCAGTCGTTGGATGCTCATGTCCTGCACAGCCAATTGGACGGAGAAGGAGGACTGTCGAGGACTCAAATGGACCCGCGAGGTGACTCCAGAAAGGTCCATCGCCAGAACACGACGCTGCTCCATACCGTTCACTATCTGTAGACAACCAGAATAGCAATGATGGAGAAAACGAAATATCGAGATTACGAT
This sequence comes from Litoditis marina, assembly GCA_964036275.1. Classification (NCBI taxonomy): domain Eukaryota; kingdom Metazoa; phylum Nematoda; class Chromadorea; order Rhabditida; family Rhabditidae; genus Litoditis; species Litoditis marina. The sequence goes on along the minus strand of OZ038436.1, from coordinate 23,566,253 downwards.
CAGCGAGGTAAAAGCAATAAATTGGTCAGCGTTTAGTGTCGGATCGTCGGGGAAATCCAACGTTCTGGACGAGTCATTCGTGAAACTAGGGTGGCTGCTCCTGTCAGATGAGAAAAACTTCGCTCATAATAGTATTTGAGCTGGCTCGTCTAGAGAAACTTTTCTCTTTCGTTAAATGCTCGATATTGTTTTTTTCCCAAAAAGAAGACACCGGTGAAGGTGACTTATTTCACCGAACACTATTTACCGGATTTTCCACGGCTCAGTTGCCTAGGATTTGTTAAAATCGATCGTATGTATGATAAAACGTACACTAGAATCGATGAAGCGTAGTGTAATTTGCTCGAGCCGTAGAGATACTTCTGCCAGTAGTTCGTCCCGTCGGAGTAGAGTCGAGTCATCCCAAGACTCGTGCAGAACATCTAGAATCTCCTCCTCCATGTCCTAGAATCAGACGGGAAATAGTTCTAGAGCGGGTCGAAAAGAATGAATGTGTGACTTTGAAGAATTAATTGTTATTTTGCCTGGATCGTCAACATTGTCCCAACAAGTGACTATTGGCTCGATCGGTATCGCGCAGAAGTGGGCATCAGCAATATAAAATGAGATGGTATTTTACGTATGTTCTTAGTGTACGTTCTTACGTACGATGATTAGAACAGAGATAGGCCATACAGATACATACAAGAACAGCCAATAGCTATCATTACAATGATATAACTCCAATTAATCGATTCTGATCATCTTTCATAACAATACCTTAACAGAAAACGATTCGGGTAGGGTTCTGAGTTCGGACAAGTCGAGCGTACCAAAATCGAACATTTTATCATCGCGCTCAGCTTCTGGAATAAAACCGTTACACACTCAAATCTTCACCCATGCTATAAAACCAACTAAGTTCGGCTTTTGTTTTTGAGGATTTAAAATAATTTTTAACGATGAGCATTCAAAATCATCAATCTTGGCATTATAACGAACCGAAGTAGATGTAAGCACAAGTTCTCTTCTCCAACTTTATGAACAAATCATCATCATCACAAAAAAAGTAGATAAAAAACTAACTGCTTTCTTCTGGTGTGAAAAAACTTGTGATCCATCCATAAATTCCCTGATCTGGCTGTTTGGGTGCCTCGACAGCCGTCACCTATAAGGTTCATTATAGTGAATTCACAACAATCTTCTACTCAGACGACTGTTTGTCCCAGGTACATGAACCGGACGTCCCATGTCCTGGGACGGTACTGTTCTAATGATACTCATTGATCCGGACAGACCGCAACGCATGACGCGTCGCGAGGCTGTCTGTCAAAATCAATATGTATCATAGGAGCAGTACGTCCCGGTACCGTTCCAGGACACGGGACGTCCCGTTCATGTACCTGGGACAAAAGACTGCTGAGCACAACACTGAAACAACTCACCAATAGAAAAAGGTTTCACGAAAAGAAGTGAAAAATTTTGACCATATCGAGCAAATTTGTATTTTTTCATGCGGAATAATGGTATTTGACCGATTTTAATGCAGAAACGGGTTGCTTCTTGTAGAATAGTCACGCGTCATTGATGTGTGTACACACCTCTTCGACGGGAGAATCGAGAGACTCGAATCCATCCTCGGCCAGGGGGGTAGTGTCGAAGCCCGTCTCCTTCTCCGTCTCCCGCATCAAACGACGGAACACTGTCTCGCGGAAGAGTTGCAGCTCCTGAAAGAATGAATGATACCATCCGGAAGGAACACGAATGAACCTGGCTTTTTTCGGATACGGGAATTTTTGGTGTATTTTAACCGAGAACACTCTGAATTTCACTTATGAAAGAATAAAAGTGGGAATGTGGCCCAGAACTCACATGGTAACTGTACTGTGCGTCTCTTTCGATCTGCTTCATAACCGTTCGATCTTCCTGAGATGCTCCGCTGGCGGCTGCTGTCGACCGAGTCTGACCGGTCGAGGGATCAACCACCGCTTCACTGAATACAATAACAATTAGTTAGGACTAGTGTGGTTGACATATTATAGTAAACACCTCATAAGAATAACTGCAATGTTCCCAGATAGAGAATCGTTATTTCGGAAAATAAGAGCTGTACTGTATGAGTGTGAAAACCAACTGTCACACGAGTTCATCTACAATTGGTAGAAATCACAACCATTGATCGCGCCTCAATTCTAATTCGAGGAGATGCCCTTTTCGCCAGTGTCTTGGCACTTTTCGGCTATTTACAGAGAATGGAGCACTGTTTGAAAAATGGATGTTTCTGTTCAATGCCTTAATCAATAAATGCATCAATCGAAGCTGCTCCAGAATACCTTGCCGCCGGGTTGTGAATGAGGTTGAGTAGTCGTCTCCTATAGGCGCGACAGTAGGCGTTGAGATGTCTTGCTCGGGTGAGGGCAAAGTGCCAGGTCCTCCGCGACTGGGCATATCGCCCCTCCTCCGTCACACGATCGTACGCAAATCGCCACCAATCTCTCGCGCTGTAAAAGCATTCAATTTTGAACAAAAAAAAACAAAATTATTATACAAAACACGATGCTTGTATTAACAATCTCAACTAATTGTTGATACCATACCATATTCCCAGGGACAGAAAAGGGCCATCCCGTGTCCTGGGACGGCACTGCTACAATAACACGCATTATTTTTGACAGACACCCCGTGCCGCGTCATGCCTTGCGATCTGCCCGGATCTGCTGCGATCTGCGATCAGCACAGTCCTAGGACAAGGGAATGCAAATCTTCTATGACCAACAAAAACAAGAAAACTAGGGCCAATATTTGGGGATAATTACAACTTACTTTTCGCCAATATGAGTCAATGGTCTCCATTTTCGGTGTTGCCGAGCCCGCTCGAATCTGGCCCATTCTCTGCAATTCGTAACTAGGATGAAACTTAATACATCTAATCGTTCTGATTTATGTGCCGAAAAAAAGATTTTGGATATTTATAAAAACACAGTCACAGTCAATTCGTCGTCAGTTGGTTCTACTGTTGTTTCTGGCATGTCACTGGATCTATGTCTCAGAACATACGAATGTCCACCATGAGAAATCAACTGTAACACTACTGCAAAAGAAGACGTTTTGACGATAATGTGATATGTATGATGATCACCGCCTCGAAACGACGCGAAGCATACACCGCCAAGGGCCTCTTAATCCTTCAAAATTCTCGCGACCCCTCCGTGTTTTCTCGTGTCGCGACCCCCCAAAACGGCGATATTCGACTAATTTCCGTACGATTATAGCTGATTTTGTATGAAAATCGTTAGTTGACAGTTCGCGACCCTACTTTTCACAAGAATTTGTTCGCGACTCCCCCCTTTATGAGAGGCCTTGGCGGTGTATGACGCGAAGTGAAACAATAAATAAATTCAAATTATAAATTCTCCAGTCCGCGCCTGAACAGGGCAGTTGAAAACATATATGACAAGTAGCGACAAGTAGCATCACTAAGTTCCCGATATACATTATTGACGGTTAGTCCCTTACTATGTTCTATCCAATGAAATGCAAGTCACCTGTTTAAAGCTCGCAGTTCCGCCATCTGTCTCCTAGTCAATTCGCAAGTTATCTTCTCTGGTCGCAAGAAGAACTTAAAAAGAAGAAATTCACAGCAATTTTCACAACTAACACATTGATCAAAGTACAGGTAGAAGTAGAAAAATAAATTGAAGTAAAAGACATAACATAACCGAATCGTCGCGATACCCAACGCAGATACAAAAACACTGTTTTCTCAGTTTCTCAGAAAGTAGGAATTATTATTCAAGCTTGATTGATTCATAGAGTATAGTGTTCATTATCTAACAAAATATACCAAACTCACCTTGAACCTGGGATGTGTGCCCCTGAGAGGGAATTTGCTCGAATTCCGCTCCATTCTCAGTTCTGTGCTACAAGGCTGGATTATATAGCTGTTGGTATGAGTTTCAGGGGCGAGAATCTCCTGCAATAAGCGAATTCCGTTATTTCCAAAGAAAGGAAACAACAACAAATTGAAAGAAGCTGTCAAATAGCTTCCGTTATGGAATGCTTTGTAATAATTCAATTATAAGCTGTTTTCTCTAGAAAAACAAGAAAATGTGCGCAAGAATCAAATTAGTGCTACAAAATGAATGACTTTCCGTTTTTTTCTTGACATTTCCACTAGACGTCGAGGTCCATGCATCCGGCAAAGACTCTTAAAATTGGAAACTCGAAAAGCGTACCCTCAACATCTTTGGGCTGTCGAAGGTGGTGGGTTGCTTGTCCGAATTCCAGTACATGCTGAACCCCTTCACTTCCAACTTCTTGAAAATGTTCACTCCTTCTTGAGGTTCAATGAATCCAGGTTTCTGAAAAACATTTCGCGAAAATAAATCCAGTTTTCCCCCGTGGTACCGAAGTAAGTAAAACTCCATTGTATTACGTCTTTCAGCGGAATACTTAAAACTTTTAGAGTGAAATACAAATCTGATATATTCTACGCCGCAGTAGCAATAGCAATATCACTTTCAGCTGACCTTGAAAGTTAAAACACATACTTCATTATGGAGAAAATATACTATGACGTTATCAACCAGAATTTAAAAGTAATTACAACATAAGAACTAACCCAACTCGGAGAAGTAGTTTGAACAGTAATTTTCTGCATTCGAATTCCACAGTTGAATCCTAGTCCGTTAGGGAGTGTGCTGCCGTCTTCATAACGAATGTGAACATTGTTGAGAATCAGCTGGAAAGTACTTGAAGTTGCAAACATGAACACCAGATCTAACGTTTAACTCGCAGTAGTTATGCCAAATGCACGTTTTCTTATGATACTTGCAAGAATTTTACTTTCTTGATCCTATGATTGAGCAAGGAGGGATCCTATGGAGTTTGCAGAGGTTGAAAACTGCGAGTGAAATGCATTGCAGCAAACTACAAAACAAGAAAAGTCGCTTGAGTCAGATAAAATGAGAGTTACTAAGTTACTAAACATCTAACAAATAACCAGCGGAACAAACCTGAATATTATTTACAACCGTCGAGAGCAATGACGCACCCCACCAAGAATCTTGAGAAGGGGGGACCGGCAGTCCAAGCAAAGTTAACAACTCTGTCTGTAAAAAACATCACTTTTCATGAAAGAAGCTCAATAAATAAGTTCAGTTATCCGTTTAATTTTGAAAGTAGGTCGAAGGGATAAGTGATATAGGAGTCGTTCTAGTAAGAGTACACTGAGGCGATGAGGGTTGATCCCATTCGCTGTTTGTAGTTCGATCCCTGCACCCTGTTTTTCCATTGTAATTTGTGCCATATGTGTACATCACAATAAAAAAGGGTTCAAAGCTGAACTTTTGCAAATACACCACTTTTACCATGAGTGAATATTCGGGACTATTTTACGTTCGCCCCCCACATACACCGCCAAGGCCCCTCATAAGAGGGGGAGTCGCGAACAAATCCTTGTGAAAAGTAGGGGTCGCGAGCTGTTAATTAACGATTTTCATACAAAATCAGCTATAATCGTACGGAAATTAGTTGAATGTCGCCGTTTTGGAAGGTCGCGACACGAGAAAACACGGAGGGGTCGCGAAAATTTTGAAGACATAAGAGGCCCTTGGCGGTGTATGGCCCCCCACTTTTTTCGTTTTAGCCGAAGTAAGTCCTGTGTTACTTTCACCCCCCCCCACCATGGGGGGTGAAAGCAACATGGCTCCGTTTCAACTAAGAATCAGAAGGGTGGGGGGCTTTTGTTAAGGATTGCCAGGCATGTTACTTTCACCCCCCAATTTACGTTAGTGGGGGGTGATTGTACAATGTCGACATTTAACTTTAGCCCCCCACCCTACCATACATTTATCTTTTACCCCCCACCATTTTCTGTTGAAACTAGTGCGGGTGGGGGGCCAAAGTATCACGGGGGGTGCGATTGTACGGTGGGGGGCGAAAGTAAAACTTTCTTGAATATTCCATTGAAGAATGCGTTCTACCAAAACCACAGCAACTCCGTAGCGTCACTACTGCACAAGAAAACAGTTTTTTAATGAATAAGAAGACGAATTTCACCAGAAATGTGTATGACTCAATACCAAGTTTCCCACCTTATGTCGCTGTTCCAACTCGTCGAGCATGGTCTCCTTCTTTTGTTGTTCAACCTGCTCCACCGCCTCTACGTCATATCTCTGCGAGGGCGACAACGGACCGACCACTATCAACACATCGCTCAGCTGAAACCATACTGTAGTAAAGCTTTCCGAACACGTAGAACCCAAATTTGGCATAATTTGCTTGTAAAACTTCATCTGGCTAGGGCATGATGCATGATCTCCTTTACCTCGAAAACAGTGAAAATGTATCATGAAAATTGAAAAACAACGTAGGAAAGAATAATGTAAACCACACACCAATCATTTGGTGCTCACCTTCAGTATCCAGGGTTCACTGCGTAGGTGAGTGATTGGAATGGAGAGAGTCAATTTTCCAAGAAGACCAGACTTCACTTCTAGAGGAAGATCGAGTTTTCGAAGAGCACTCTTTTTCAACGGAACATTTTCCAATTCGAGCTGTCCTGAAACGCAAATGCGTGAAGCAATGATATTCAAAATTATTCAAGTTGAGTAAATGTGGGAATGTGAACATATCTGATATCACCCTTGTTAGCTAGTAATTAGAACATTATAATGAAGCATAAAATAACTCCCTACTATATGTTAAGTATGTCCAGTAATAAAAATCATCTATCTACACATGGTTATCAGTCAAACCGTAAATGTAACGTATAAATATGGTTCGGTGTAGGAATAGGAACGACAGACGTAAACAGTTCTTTATTTCGTTCTGATATATTGTAGTTTGTACCCATGTATTTTGGGCATGAGCCGAAATTGCGAATTAGGCTACAACGCAGTTTTCGTCACTATTATTCGAACAACAATTTACATGTGTACATATGAAACGTTCATCCACATTATGTCGATAGTTTTAACATCTAACCTGACAAAAGAGCCACAGAGAGATGATCGGTATTCAAATCTTCCAAATACTCTCCTATATACGTGTTGAGCACCCACGCTACAATGTTTTCTAACATTCTTCGTTCTGAAATGAGATGAAGTGAATCCAAAGTAAAGTGGACGACTGTCATTGTTGTATAGTTCACACCATTCGTACTGAGACTCCTACAGTAACCTTACAAACTTTCCGAAGGCTGTTATGAAGCTGAAAATGTAGTTAATGGAAAATGCTCTCGTATATTTACTCTACCTGAGAAGGAGAATGAGGTAAGGAAATCATCAACTTCTCCAATCAAAAGCAAGTGAGCAAAACGGCTTGGAAGTTTCGAAATCCTACTGTAGGAGTCTCAGTAGGAATGGAAAAGACTATATCTAACACACGGCCTCCCTCACTCAACACAAACTAAACATGGGTAACTATTTTATTGAATAGATCGGTCTTTCGTTTGGTTGTGCCGTTCTCACTGCGTTGAGAAATCCTAGTACACAACAATACTCGCAAGGTATCACTGACATTTCATCTGATATTTCACTCACCTTTGATTAGAACTTTTGACTCGTCATTTCTCAATTAAGGCGTAAGGTGCTAATACAATCTGAATAATAATGATTAAAACTTGTTTTTTTTTCACGGTAAACGGTATAAAGAAAGAATCCAACTTCAAGTCGTATTGCAATATAGATAGAACTGTCGGAAACAACGAATATTCAATGAAGAGAAACACAGTGGGAACAACTATTTATTGCTCCTTCATCTACTTATCTATACATTCGATATTAGCACATGAACTAGAATATTTCACAAAAAAATAAAAGAACCCTAGATCAACGAGTCGGCGGGGAAACCATAGATTGTCCACGAATCTCTGCAAATAGACACATGTGGCTTGGATTGTAGCGCAGATCTACATGACAGATAACAGCGGTCAGCACGGTGTTGGACAATGGAAGCCCAAAGTATGACTATATAAGCTAAAGTTAAGCCTGGTCCGTGAAAATAGATCAAAAGATCACATACACATTCTGCAAACTGTTTTCAAGAATAACTGAACGCATTCATTACGACCACCAACTAAATTGGAGAATTGAAGATAATCAGATATGTTAAAGTGAGATATTTTATATATTACAGTATGTATTGTAATTTTACAATTGTTGTTCTGGTTATCTTTTTTCTCTAATTATAACACGTTTTGAAAGCATTTTGTGATAGGGGTAGACATTCGTATACAAACATCCTGAAAACACACCGCCGAGCGGGCGCCAAGACAGTACCTCATTGAATCACATTATTATGAACCCAACAAAATCATTACAACTCAATATTAAACTATAAGGATTCATATTTAAACTGCCACCGTTCGGGGAGGAACTTTCAGTTTTGGCATGCATAATCGTGTTATTCGGTTCGATGTGAGTCTCATTTTTCACAGAATAATACGGTCACTTAAAAAACCGAAATAGACTGGAAAGCAAACACTCCTACTGTGGTCTACGTCGGAATGAACGAAACTATAATCGAGACGCTTGAACAACGAAATCATAAGTTTTTTCCGGGTCAACTAAACCTTATAATTATTCAACCTTATAATGTTTACCTTATTGAGCGTAGTGGCCGTGCTGTTCATACTGGTCTCGCATGCGCAACGCGTGCCATCTACCGTAATCGACCCAGGTGGAAGAAACGGGTTGATAGCTCCATCCCTTGTAATCCCATCGCTCTCCTTCTAAATGCTTCACACGCTGCTCGATCTGCCTGGAAATTGAGAAATTTCAAGTGTTCGTAGAAAATGAAATGCAAACAAGTTGGACACTCTGGGTAGTGACAGTTACGTATGCAAAGTCTTATGAGTTGATGTTGAAGTTGCTGTAATTTGTAATTGAAATTGGGCAACGAAATCTTCATAGAAAAAATAGACCTCACCTCACATGTGTGTGTGAGAACGGGAGAGAATAGCTCATCTCCAAGTGATAACATATTTGAATATATTAATTCTGAACTCACCGCCAACGAGCAAGAGTGCCCTGCTTCTCGAAGTAGGCCAGATTTCGTTCATGATGCTCAACGTCCGAGACACCGAAGTTTTTCGCCCACCACTGACGAACAGGGGTGCGCTCGAACTGCCAGTGATGTGGGGGAGGACCCTGTAGCAATAGATTCGTGAGAGAAAAATAAACCGATGGAAACCGTACTATCTTACACCCGAATGTGAGATAAGTAAACATAAACGTATGTAAGTAGCAGGAGTATCATTAAAAATCATGTGAACCTTTATTCCAAATAGATATTATCTCTCCAGACTGGAGTCCAGTACTAGTGGTTTGATCAGTTTTTTTTTGATACAAAAAAAAACAAAATGGGCTTTAGTAAAGTAACCACGAACCGGCAACAGAAGACCAAGTATCTATTTCACGATTTCATCCTTTTCTACTAAATTGCTATTTGCTACGTACCGTATATGCTGCACCAGTTGATCAGAACAATTCATATTGATGATTGACCATAGTGGAGAACGTATTGATTGATTATAACGACAAATGTATTCTTAATTGAATGGAAAGATGTATGACGTGTCTCCAGACTGCATACGAGACGATTAGGTCTACGGACCGTTAGAAAGAAAAGCGAAGATGGAACTAACTTCAGTTGGATAATCCTTCAGCTCACACGTACCATACACAATGTGATTGTACGCTAGACACGCTAGAACAGGTAGAAAACCGATACCGATGAAGTAGAAATGACAGACATCCTAAAAACACATGTTTCACATCTTTTTTTCTTTACATGCACATTTACTTTTCTTTAAACCATCTATGTTCTGAGCCCTTACTCAAAATAAATAATGAACGGCAGAATATCGTACATTTCAATAATAAAGTTTCCAATCGAATACCGTATCTAACCGGGTTTTTAGGTAACCTAACCCTTTTTTGGTAACCTATTTTTGAGGTTACCTCAGTAGGTAACCGGTTGGTAACCTTAAATGAAAAACCGGTTACCTGTTTTTCTAAGGCAAAATGTGGTTTTTACCGTTAGTTTGAACGGTAACCGGATTTTAGTTTCAGGTTACTTTCAGGTTACCTACCAAGTAACCTGAAAAATAGGTTACCAAAAAAGGGTTAGGTTACCTAAAAACCCGGTTAGTTGTAGAATTGGCCCCGTAACCTCAGATATTCGCAGACAGCTCTTAAATATGGGATTGTGCTATCACTAATATCCGCTCTAAGTCAACTCTGAACAATGACTAGAAACTACAGTGGTGGAAGACGGAAACCAAGAGTGATTAGAAGGTAACTGGTGCTAGTAGTTTCTCAACGATACGATAATGACAATGATGTGTGAAGTATGAAGGACGACGCAACTACCTTGATTCGATTGACGATCAACTGTCCAGGTCGTTTTCTGAACAAAGCCGCATGCGAGTTGCGAAGAGACGGCATTACGAAACCAGTTGGTTTCAGAATATGCCGACCCATAGTTGCTGCTGGAGCCAGCTTGCTCAGAAGGGCCATGGCGAAATAACCACCCTGAAATAAAACACAAGTCCACGACGAAGACAATTAAATGCATAAATTATAGGTGACGAACAGAAGTATTATATATTGGAGTGTTTGAACTGATCGCATCTTCCTAAGATAAGACAAATAATACTCAAGTTTGCGGGAAATCATGTGGATATCTATAGAAGAAAGGAACATGGCGAACCAGAAACTGAATAAACGGCTCACGCCCTCATAGTTACAGCGAGCCGAATAAAATTATTCAAACATTAATATATTTCAGTAAAAATCGGCGGAAACAACCCTAGATTTAAAATTTTAGTGTGCAAAATTGATGGCAATGGCACAGAAAATGCGCTAGTGACACCTACTATGTGCCTTCCTCACCATGACTGGCACATTTATAGTTCCAGAGCCGTCGCCGTCGCTGCGTAAAATTTGCTACTCAACAATTTCAATATATTTAATTAAAAATGGCTTCTTTGCAATAGTATTAACAAAATCGCGTATTTCAGTGATGAGTTTAGTCACGGCCGCATCGAAGTGCAATGAATTTGCGATGCGGTTACTTGGAAACGTTTACCAATCTACTCTTCTCAGCAAGAATTTCGCTTCGGGAAGATGGTATCCACAACCAGCGTGAGTTCAAAACGGTTTTTGCTCTGCTTGAAATGTGTTATTTTTGACATGCAGTGGATTGTCCACTTTATTCTTCTCCGCATATAAGGATCATGTTCGAATGCTTTTAGCGCATCAAGAGTGTCAGCTGCTTTATAATATAGCTTGAGCTAGTCTATGATTAACAGTTATGCCCTTTGATAATGTCGGCTCTAAGGTTTATCGTATTCCAACCTTGTTGGGAGCTTGCTATTCTATTTTTGGTTAGTGTTGTGCAATGACTAATGGCTTTTCTATATCAATAACAATCACACCATTTTCTCAGCCAGGTCTGACTTGCGAAAGATGTGCTTAGAAAACGTATATTAGGTATATACTCAGATCTGTCATAACAAAACCAGCACGTGCTGCTAGCGATAGCAGTTAGCTCTTGCTATTTGAGCAAATAGGCTTTTTTGTTTAAATCTATAAAAGAATATTATCTCACCGAAAAATAGAATATATCATATATTTTATCTTGATTATCCACTGAGTGTCAAGTAACACAATTGAAATTGACACTGCATTTTCGTTGCGCACTACCTGTATGGTCGGACTGACATATAGTTGGGTTGAACCACATGATTTTCCCAAAACTTACTCTCATGGCTCACGTCCCGCTGTGGCTTAAGTTTTATATTCTGAACCTATGAGATGACTTTTGGGAAATGATGGTTTTTCAGATCGTGTGCTGCGTTTTCTACTAAGGGAGAAAACACATCAATGACGGTTGCTGACGATGTTAGGCTCGGAAAACTACTTCGCGAAGATATTTCTCCGGTTTACTATACGCCCAAGAATAAAGTTTCGAAAGGATACGCTGTTGTCCCTTGGAAAAATGGAGAGAGTTTGGCAAATTATGTTCTATTCGAGGATTCAATCAATAAATCCAGCATCCCCTGGAACAACTACAACGGTTTGACAAGCGAAGAAAGGGATATCTACATGGCACATCTTCGTGCGGTTGAGGAACGCAAGTTCAGTTACATCGATCCGGTCTCCAAGTTGCACGTGTTCACCATTTCCCATCACTTGCTTCGAGAAGAATGTTGTGGCAGTGGATGTCGTCATTGTCCGTATGGAATGGTCAACGTTTCGAAAGAAGTAAAAGCACGAAAAGTCTGGAATGGAGCATATTATGTATAGAACAATAAAAGTTCATGTGATGCTTGTAGTTTGTCTGATACACGGCTCAGTTCCGATGTTTCTATTTGAATTTGGTGAAGGTGCGTTCGAAATATACATATAGCAAAACATTCCTAATATTCTCATAGCAATTTTTTTTAGGTATGAGCTATCCAAGCACCGTACCCGGACACCCTCTATGGGCATTCATCGTCGCACTAGATGTGTAGTTGTGGATAATTCCTCTCTGGGAAAAGAAGCTCATACCTCTGGTGTGTTCGCGCTCTGCTGAGTTTTCTCTTCTTTAAATTCATTCAGGCATGCTTTCTTAGTATTATTTTAAGCATCCGAAATGGATCCTGCAACACATATAATAATATCCCGATAATGACTGAATGGAGCATATTTCAGGCAAGCAGGCATACTGCATTCATGTCTACAAGCAGGGCAGACGGTCTCGCCATTTACCGCATGCCACTCTTGGCGATAAGGTATGCTTTATGCTTATTTTTCGTTTCCATATGTAAACCCGACGGTGCGGATAATGTTATATATAATGAAAGCCACATAGTGACTCATTCCAGATTCTTGTCGCTATTCGAGGAGAAATGCGTAAGGCTTTCGTTGTTGGTGCTAACACCCACGTTCATTACCGCCAGCATGGAGTACCAGTGACTGACACTAACAACATTGTTCTTCTAGATGAAGAAGGTAAATTCACAAAATATACATTGGATCGAAAATTACTTTTGCGAAAATTTGGATCGAACAAAATTACGAAAATCTACTGAAATGGAAAATTGATTTGGAAATTCAGCTGTACCGAATATTAATATTGTATTCTTCTTCTAGGTAATCCTCTCGGAAATCGGATCACCGCCCCTGTGCCTACAAAACTTCTAGCGAAGCGTGATAATGTCCAATTCTCTAAGGTTCTAGCTATTGCTAACAAATATGTTTAGTCAAATGTTATTAGTTGTATTTATTCTCGAAATAAATCTGATCAAATTATCAACAAAAACAATGTATAATTTCTCACCATACCCGTGGCCAGACAAGCTGCTATTAAAATTACGGGAGAACACAAAACAACAATCGATAATACAAACTAATAACAAACTAAAATAGTAACAAATGTCTAGCGACGTGAAGATCTTCTCAAAAACTCTTCGGGTATGTTGGCCTTATTTCTTCCTCTCTTCAGCAGTGCAGGACTACTACTATCCTCACATTTAGCACTAGTCTGCAAGCAAACATCTTAACAGTAAAAGTAAACAGATCACCTCTTACCGAAATGCATGCATTATTCGAATGTTAACTACAACCGCGAAAAATACGAATTTTTGAACTCGAAACAATTGAGTTTCGAGTATGGCTTTGCTCCAAGCGAGGAGTAAGATATAAATGAGCGTTTTACAGCAATTTCTCCGCTGTTTAAAACATAGAATGCTTCTGCTTTCACCATTCTCGCGTAATAATATGAAAAAATCATAATTTCTCTTTTTTTTGTCTCGATAAAATCCTGAAACTTAGCGACTTAACTCGAAACTCTCGGTTTTTCTCAAAACTCGATTAACAACCCTGTTAAATACTCACCTGAGTCTTCTCTTCTTGAGGGAGAGTTCTTGCTATTTTCCCAATCAGTGGAGGGGGTTTCCGACCACGCCGCAAATTACCGGGAACAATCTAAAACTACGCTGATATGAAAATTTGTAATAAGTTTGCTTATTCGTGCTAGGCTGATGCAAATGAGTTCTTCGTGATCGCGCAGGGGAAATATACCTTTGTCTTCTCATCGGACATGACCTGCCCAACATCGGAACAACCGGGCTCTTCACTAGGAGACTGAAATATCAATTATTAACATACTGATATCAGTCCAACTACAGTAATTCATTAGTGAACCGATAGTTTTAATAATAGAATTATTTTTATAAAAAAAATCCATGAGCCGTGATAAATTTACATCGAAGAGTGTATGTGTAAAGTATGTGTGTGATTTGGTTAACAGTTGAAGGAGCCCTCTGAATTATCTTTTGATGGAACTAACATTAGAGGAGCAGGTTGTACTGGAACGGTGATTGGGCTCTCCTTCCTTCTCTACAGAACCACCTGGAACAAAAAGTTGACAAATACCATGATTATGTCTTGACTATCCTGTCCATCAAAGCTGGATATTCGTAAAATCGATTCGCTTTTGCCCGTTAACGAAATACACAAAAATAATTGCAATTGAATTGAGTTCATCAACAATTGAATTCATCAACATGTTTTGCATTTTCATCAACTGGCTCAATCAAAATGAAAAGACAGCTGCTGACGATTTGCTACAGACACCCACCGTTAAGCACTCCCGAGTGATCCTTGGGATTATCATCCATCGCAGGATGAGAGGACACAACTTCTTTCCGAACGCTTCCATTCAAATTTGGACGTGCGCGTCCAAAACGACTCCTATAAGGATAGGTTTAGGGAACTACTTTGTTGAATTGGGAATTACTCAGATGAGTGCTCCGGCCCTGATGTGTATATATTAGGGTTGTTAATCGAGTTTGAAATTTCGAGTTTTGGGAGAAAACGAGTTTTTCGAGTTTCGAGTTATTCGAGTTTTGGGAATTTCGAGTTTTCAGCGTTTCAAAAAAACCGAGTTTTCGAGTTTCGAGTTGAACTCGAAAAACTCGATTTTCGAGTTTGGTCGTTAAGTTTTAGGATTTTATCGAGCTAAACAAATAAGAATTTTTCGAGAAATTCGGATTTTTTCTCGTGATTATGCGAGAATCGTGAAAAAATAAGCATTTTATGTTTGAAATAGCAAAAAAAGTGCTATGAAACGCTCATTCGTCCATTATTTCTGACTTGGGACAAGGCCAAACTCGAAAACTCGAACTTTTCGAGTTTCAAAAATTTCGAGTTTTTCGAGTTTCGAGTTACTCGAGTTTTGGAGATTTCGAGTTTCGAGTCGAACTCGAAATTTCGAGTTATTTCGAGTTTTTTCGAAATTCGAGTTTGGCTTTAACAACCCTAGTATATATGTACCTATGAAAAGAAAAAACGAGAACCATACCTTACAGAAATCACCGGTTTCCTGTCGAGAGGGGGTGGTTCACTTGAAGCCGGCTAAAATATAGGACATAGCACGAACCAGTGACCAAAACCGAATACTCCAAACAATTAGGCATGAATAAATAAATCAACTATAATCTCATTTGCGACAACCGAAATTATTACTGCGCTCCGAATATTGATGCAAAACTGCAAGTTTCGCTTTTGATAATAATAATTCGTCCTCAGTAAAAACAAAAGTTTTTGAAGAATGAAAATCTAACTGTTCAGGTTATGAAATCTAGATATTTGGGTCATCGTGGTTACTACTTCATATGACAAACTTGAACATACCGACTGAGCTATGCTTTCGTCCACCTTGAAAGATGTGCGAATAGCAGATAAATTTGTGCTGGAAGCGTTTTGAATGTTCTTCCTTTGTATCTCTTTCTCCTTCTTAGACAGATCGTCGGAGGAAATATCATCACTACTGCAGCTCGACAAAACCTATAATTAGTAGCATATTGTTAATTGAAAACTACAAGAGCTTCTGTGGGCCCCAAACGCTAACCTCTTGCCCTTTTCGGATGATTTTCTAAGCGGATTCCGTGAACAGAACAATAATAACCCAATGGAAAAAAACTGAAATACTTACAGGAGAATTCGTTTCTTTTTGTAGAGTGTCCGCTTCAATTTCAGCAATAACCCGCTTGACATCCTGCAACACTGAATTGTAGATATCTCAGATTCGAGGTCAGTTTTCCTTCTCTATTGAGCTACTGTTAAAAAAACCTAACCAGCAATGTGAAGCAAACATATTTGCTCATACTCCCAACAGCATGTTGAACGGAGCTGGCGATGCTAAACCCCAGAGTGAAATTCATCAGTTGACGACAACGAGCAAGAGAGTACAGAAACAGTGTATTATAGAGCAAACCTTGACTGATTGAGAAGGATCACTCCTTTTCGAAAAAATTGTTGATGGAAGGTGTTCGATCTCCTTTAGGATGTCGTAATTCACTTTGTTAGACAACTTCTTCTCCTTAAAACATTCAAGTAAGAGTTTTAATGTTCAACAAAAGTGAGTCCAACAATCTACTTTTTTGAGAGATGAGAACGATAAAAAAAACCACAATTGTAACGACTTTCTGGTTGCATGGTCCAGACTTCCAGCCTATCATTACCAAGCAGAGCTTCAAACAATTGGTGACTGGTGAATGTCGTGCATACTATCAAAAAATTCAGTGAAAACTCATCATGTAATTGAGATAATACCAACATGAATGATTTTCTCCATGGCCTCCGATGCTGTAGCTGATGGCCCGATCACCGCTCTTGATGCGTGAGATGTAGTTTTTCGCCTCTTTTTCGGGTTGTCCTTATCTTTCTCATCCTGCTCTTCTCGTTCACGCTTTCTAAAAACGCTCCGAAGTGAGAAGAAAGATATAATATATTAATTCCTCAATTGAGAAGTCGTATTCTTACAAATCGTATAAAAATGTCCGTTAGATAAAAATAAGAGCATGGAATGTATCGATCGCAAGATAAATGCTACTAAACAGTACATGCTAGTACTTACAATGCACACATATGTTCGACAAGCAATCTGTATTCATCGACCCTATGCAGTGAACTTCCTTGTTGATCGGTAATGAAGGATATGAGAGCGCAAAACGGTTGCGACCAAATACTCACAGCGATATCGGCTACCTTGTGAAAACATAATATTTATTCATACAAATCAAAACAATAGCGTATTTAGGACACACCTCCGCTCCATCTCCTTCACATGCTCGCCATTACATTTCATCCAGAATCTCTCCTTTATAACAGATTCAGACTGCGTCAAAATATATGTGTCCAGCTCGTCATCGTCGATATCTGAAAATGAGAATTATTATTTCGCGAATAAATATATTACATAATCATACATTCACTCCAACACGCTTACCAGATAGAACTTACGATTGTCTAACAAATTATTGTTGAAGAATTCTCTTCTCAAACAATTAACACTTTTCTGTTCAGTATGAAAACACGTTTAAACATGGATGCTCTCTTAGAATTAGAAAAAGAGCAAAAATTGACACACCTTCGAGGTCGAGGTCTCCATTAGGATGATCCATTGCAGGGAGTGGTGTCTCTTGCGTTGCCACAGGAGCCGGCGCGCGTGTAGAGTGAGGAACACCATTGGCGATACCCAGTGATTCTAGTGTGGGGCGAAAGTCGGCAAACCCTTTGGAGGTACTGAAATCATTCATAGAATATTGATCTATAGGAAATAGCAAAATAAACGCAGCGCGACTACGATATTCCCAGCCACAAGAGCGAATATGCAGCGCCAGTGAGAATAAGTAACAAATATAACGGAGATGTTCTTACCTTGGATTGGTACTCCCATCCGCACAGTCGAATACAGAATCAATGATTTGATCCCTTACCAGCGCTGCTTCTGCTTTTCCCACTTCCGGATCATCTGAAATATGGAGGCTTACAAATCTAGAAAGTGCGTTTAATCTAACGGGAGAGGATAATCCACGTTCGTTGCTCCATACCCTTACAAGGAATACAATGAGATAATACTTGCCTGACGATATACTCAACTAACTACATGTTTATTCATCAAGATCTTAATTTCAAGTTTGATCTACCTAGATCGTGCTAGATCGTGCATGGCCTTTCCATTTTATAGGATCCACACGCACCTAAATGAAACTGCTGATTTTCAACAAATTACTGCACACAACCAAGTCTTCCAAACTGAATAGAACAGTAAACGAACTCACCGAGTGCACCCGCTACCAACTTCGCATACTGCGTGTGTTTGAACTTCTCCCGGCGCTTCTTTTCCAATGCCTTCTCCAACTCTTCCTCCATTGGTTGCAGCTAAAACATTCATTAGAGATGTTACGCATCCGCCCTATGGTGAAATTAAAATTACAGAACCTAACTGATGTGAACGAACACGCATGCATTGGCAGTGTACAAAAAGTGTGAACTTACGTCCTTTTCCATTATTTCGGCGAACTCTTCTTCTTTCAACAGCTGCTGCTCTCTTGCTTTACGCCGAGCTTCCCGGAAGGCGGGCGGGTCTTCACTGTGTTCCTTAAAAGAATAGAGATGTTATCGAGAGATCCGAGAATTGCATGCAAAGGTTGCATGTTTTGGAGTTGGAGTACCAACTGATTAAAAACTAAACGATTGAAGATATGCGAACAAGTGAATCACAGATAAAAAAGAGCTTAGATTAAGAAAAGAAGACAGAAATATAGTTGTTCCCTCATCTTCAGCTCAACTGAATCACATATATGTTTTATACGATGAAAGGTGAAAAAAGCTTCGGTTAATTTCTAATCAACTCACCAAATCGACAGTACTGAATTCATCGATAGTCAACGCCCCCGACGGGGTTTGACTGAACTCTTCCAAGCGTTTCCTCACAACGGATTCACTGATATGAACAATTCTCACAACATCTGATATCGATCGATTAAAGTTGAAGGATCTGAAAAGGCAAATTAAAGTTTTTTTTTCTTAACACATCACCTGGCGACATCTGAGAAAGGAAGTGAATGTTATTCATACGCAGGGAAAGACCGATCTCCGTGTTTCTAAATTCTTCCAATACAAAAACATTATATCAAATTCACCTAGCTGCAATTAGCAACGCTGCTCCACATAAACCAGTTGGCCGTCTACCGGTGGACATCCAGTCACGCTTCATACGTTGAACAAGGCGAGTCGCCAAATTGACCACCTGAATATTGACAAACATACCATGATAAACCACAAACCATAGCTAAGACCCTACGTATCCTAGTAATATAGGTAATGGTGATCTGATCAGTAGGTAGAAGTGTGAGTCTTTGAGAGAAGTTCAACTAAAAATTGTTGTTTCCGGAGTTTAAAGGTTACCCACTCCGATTTTAACTATGTGTTATAAATTACATGTACGATTACAAAAGTGCAATGGAACCATTACCTCCTTCTGTTTGTCTCCGAATTCGAGCATGCATGCAAACCGCATTATGTAAAGGCATGGGTCAGTAGTGGGCAAATTTATCCGCAAGGAGCGTGAAAGGAATGAAAGAGTTCGACCAAGATCAAACACGTTTACCTGGAATCAGAACTATTTCAATTTTGATAATTCGACTGTCAAAGCTCGGTCATAAATAACGAAATAAGTGCTTGAGCTTGAAAATAAAAATACAATACGTACGGTGAAATTAATCTGATCCTCGAGGTGTGGGGTGCGTTATACATAATGTTTTATTTGAAAGGAAATTACATCTTGAACCGGTTTCCGGTTCGAATGAACCAGAAACAATCAATACGAGAAAAACTTACTTGCGTTACATCACTGAAATCCAACAGGAGATGAGCAGTGTTCTCTAACCGGCATGTCATGTACATGCAAGCAGCAACAACATGTGATCTGAAATACACGATGAAATCACGTGAGCACCGAACAAAAAAGTTAATGAATGACTTAATCGATAGAAACATAAACACTTTATAAAGCTCCCGGTTGGCAATATGTAAAAATTCTGAACTGAATCAATTGGACTTTTTGGCGAGTAGTGGACTTAAAGAAGGACGATTATGTGGACCAATCCCGTTACATCGGTCCTTTAAACTGCAATTGAAAAATATATTGCGGTTTAAAGGACTGAAGCGTTGCGATTGGACCACATAATCGTCCTTCTTTAAAATTTAAAATTCAATGTCTGAGAAAAAGAACTACTCAGACAAATCACGATCATTAGCCAGCGACAATTCGACAAAAAATTTCACATTTGTTTGTAGCGCGCGACAAAAAAATCAAGATTTTCAATGGTCTGCTATTAGACGGCGACAAAAAACGGCGTGAAATTTATGGCGGCGGCTCAAAGATTTCTCGCCGATTTCTAGCGCGCTACTGAACTTCATACGCTGCACGGTTTTTACGTGATCGTAATGTGAAGCCGCGGACTTCGTATTATGCAATTACTGTCGCATAATTTTCTCTCTCTCTTTTTAAATTTTTAATTCTTTTTTATTGTTATTTTGTTGTTGTTCATTATTTTTCATTTTCAGCTTTCGAATGTAATTTCAGACACTCAGAACTGATGTTCTTCTTCCTTTGCCCGAAATAGGATGGACATTTATTCGTGAGAGACGTCGAAGTCAAATTTTTTAGGTAGGTTCTCAGAAAAATTGCAGAAGTTCAGTCAGAAATATTGCAGTTTCGCCCATTCATGAACGTTATTCTGCCTGCAATTAGAGAATGATTCCGAAGACCACCGATTCCAAAGATGCTGTGTATTTTGACAAGGCTCGAGGAAACGATTGTTAATTATTAGAAAGTGGAAATTGGTGAAGAAATTTCGTTTTAGTCATCCTGAAGAATTATTAAAGTTTCTCTCTCTCTGCTATCGAAAACGTTCACTCAATGGCTTTCTCTTCTAACTGAATTTTCACTTCGAATCGCCTTATATTCTGGCAGTCACAAGTCGAAACTTTCCATTTCGTGCCGAACCGGGGAGGGATATAGAATATAAACGGATGTTATTCAGAGTTTTAGGAGGATTGCTACCTGTACTTGTAGTTTTTTTTGATAATTTCGTAACAAATATTCATGTTTTCCATTATATTTTCAATTTTAACTCAGTTACAGAAGCGACAGATAAGTCGAAAGCGGGGAGTTTAGTAATATCGATCTTTTTTGATATTCTCGTACAACATTCTTTTAACATACCAGTTAATGCTTACTTAGAACTTAAGGCTTAGGCTCAGGAAAATGACCACTTTCGAAAATACGACGAGCAAGGTCCGACTGTACGGTAAAAAAGTCCGTTTTCATTCAAACAGCAAGTAATATTGATGATTTTGCAGCAAAAATGGACAAATTCTCTTGTTTTTGGGCAGAAGTAGCCCGTTTTTCGGACTGTGGGGGAGGGGTCAGCCCTGCCCTAATCTAGATTAAGGAATATGATGTTGACCAATAACTGTTTCTTAGTAAAACGTTAATATTACTTTTACAGTGCTCTATCGGCTCCGAAACGCGGTTGTCTTGATGATCGACAGGTGCGACGAAAAGAAACGTACCGGTACCGAAATCTTCACGGAAGTCAACATCTTTTTACTAAGAGCAGGTTGGTTTGGCTTTTATTGAACAACATTGTTGAAGGACAGGTCTCGTGTAAAACCCAACCTTTTCGTTAATCCTTCTCAGAACTAACTGTGAAAACCAAATTATGTGTGTGACATGTGCTAAAGGAAACAGGTTTCCGTTTGGTTAGACAAAGAATTAGCTCGCCGTTAATTTTCATACAACTAAGCTGTCTTTTCCCATTTTGATGGTTATAAACTTCAAAATTTGTCACCAAAGATCTAAAAACTTCGGAACCGGAAGTCAAATAGCCAGTATATAATAACGGAACGTATTTCATCATTGAATCTAGTTTTCACGTAGTCATTGAACTTACACCGCCGGGAAGGGTAGCATAACGATATACCTTTTAGACTACTGACCATTTTGTATGGAAACCATTGATTTTTGAACTCACAAGCCCAAGCGGTGTATGGTTGTTATATACTGGTTTTTAAGTGGTTCCTACAACGTTTCAAAGTGATTTTTGTGCTAAAGCTAACTGTTGTGTAAGTTTCGCACGTAATATATGCTCGTTTGGTTGTTGAGATGTCGTTTAGTTGAGCGACAGTTGGTTCGAATCCATCCTACACTTTTTGAAAATTGGATAATTTCAGCATGCGATGGTCGATATGGTTGAAAATCTACCTACAATCAAGAAACTCGATTGAAATCTGAAGAGACCCGAAGACAGCCGGGTAGAAGATGAAGACCACTGCAATCTCTATTCTATCTTCGATTTCTGTATTAAATATGAATATGTTCCTTTTGTTCATGTTTAAGTGGTTTATCTTGTATTTCTGTGATATTTAATAAAATAAAATTGCAGTATTCAACCATTGTTATCATTCAATACAGGAATTGCAAAGTAAGAAGTGAAAATACGGGTTTTTCCCTGCCCCAACCGGCGTACTGTTCGTTCTGGCGATTAAACGATTTGTAGCATGCCATTGAAATGTTTAACCGCTGGCGACTTGGCGATTTGTAGCGCGCCAATTGAAAATTTGTCGCCTGCAAGCAATTCGCAACAAATATGCTAATTCGCGCGCTACAAATCTTTAAGTCGCGCGCTAATGATCGTCACTTGGCTGAGTAATACAGTTTCGGACGATGAACCACATTTTCAAACAAAACAAAAACAAACGCATAACATACCGTATTCGTCCTCTAGTGAGGTTTCGACTGACGGACATCTTGAAAAAATTATATGCCGTGTCAATGCAATGATTGTTTATCCGCAATTGACTCGCAATCTGAAACAGATAAGATAATTTACACAAGAAAAGAAAAATACTACACATTCGACTAGTCCGCGCATGTACCGAGTGGTAAAGCACCTCTTACCCAAAGAGAAAGGGGTGGTTGTGATTAGAAAAAAAAGATCGAGATCGCAATAGGAAAAAAAACTCAATTAAATTGATGAATTGTACCAGATTCCAGATGAGAAAACTGGTATCAGTTATTTTCAACGTTGTAGTTTAGACTATTTGTTGAACAATTTATTCCAATTATCACCGAATAAGATTGCTAGATGTGTTGAGCTTTCATGAATGTTGTCTGCGTCACCCAGATGTAGGTGAAGTTTCGATAAAAATATGCATATCAACTCCGTGGTACCCCTTCGCGGTAGATACATCTGCATGCAGGGTATGCATACACTGATTCTCATTTCACTACGCACTTGTACAGACAGAAGGCCAAAAAAACTTTCTAAACGAACTGTTTCCAAGTTTCCATGTTCTTATCTGTCTTTAATCGTATACTCACTACTCACGTAGATTAAGCAGACTTCTGCTTATATACGAGGAATTGGTTAGAGCAAAGAGGCCCACCTCCTCAATCAACTTTTTTCCCTTTTGAAACGTCACTTCACGTGATTCCTGCGAGCTTAGTCCTGGTACACCTTGTAGAGTGTGAGTTTGAGACCGTTCCATCGAGACAAATTGGCCTGAAACATGGTTCATGTTCGTCAAACAAGCTAAATTGCTACATTCGTTGCATTGTCTAACCCCATACTACTATTGCCTACTTCATATAAACATTGGACGATAATACCTTGAGCCTAGTTAACGGAAAACTTAAACCAACCGACGAGGGTATGCCCAGTTCCACCAGCACGTTCTTGAAACTGGTTCTCCGACACCACGATAGACTCTTCCAGCACTGTACCACATCCCGTACACGTAGCATCTCCTGTAAATAATATTCATAATATATCAAAGCATAATCCTTTACACCCATTCAGAATTACCCCCGATCATTGAATTATAGAATAGTGTGGAATACAAAAATCTACTGCTCTGGGTTTCGCCACCAATCATCATTTTCAGGAACACTTGAAAGATTGATATTACCCTCTATGGTGTTTAGTAATACCCAAATTATTTTACATCAAAAACCTGGCCTTTCCTCAACTTGTGGGTGTTGTCTTCGTAAACAAAAAGATAACAGGAAAGTCCATCTTTGAACATACCTCTTGCAGCATCTTCATCTATTTCCGAGCACCCACAATGCGGGCATGAGCGCGCCATTCCCGCCGACTAGCCAAACAGGAGAAGATACCAGTATGATTCTGAGTGAATATGAACAGAAAGTGGGAAAATCAGGAATGGAGCAATTAGTTTCAAAACGCATTGTTTTCACGGAGAAAATCTGGTGTGTCTGTCAATAATAAGGCAGATTCACAATATTATTAGAACTAGCAAGCTGGTATGGCTTAGTTCAGTTGAAAAACGTGTTAATTCCATTCACACTGCAAAACTTATAATTTCACCCAACAAAATTTTGAAAATTAATTTGATTGAAGCGAATATAAAGCCAGCGGCGCGCCAATATAATTTAAAGGGCGGATTACGATTATTTTAAATGCTACGGGACTCATTTCAACGAGCGGCTGTCATTAAGACTGAAGAACTTCTAACTAAAACTTATATTGAACTATTCTAGTTTTTGTCGCCATTTGGTCAAAAAATCATATCTGAACACAGATCACAGTATTTTTTGACATTCCTCCACCAATGAAAACACGGCTAAAACGCAACCAGCTAAATTGTCAATAAATCTAATTATTTATACCCACTGAATTCAATCGAATCTCACAGAACTGTCACAAAACTAAACATCAAGCTTGTAATGTTTCTGCATAAATAGTAATTAGGCTGGGGACCACTTGTCTTTCTACATCCGGCCTGTCCATCTGTCATGGACTTATTGATTTTTGCCGGGTATTTGTCAAAAGGTCCACCTGAAAACAGTATAGCATTCAAATAGCGCTCTCTGCTAATGTTTTCGATATTTTGGTCGTTTTAAATGAGAAAAAACTTTTTTAAACTGAGAACATGTAACTCTCTAACACCAGAATAGTTGCAAACCATTCACTGGATTCTGTTCACCCCTGACATTTCTCTGTTTCACCCCGAAACCACCCCTGTTTTAGCAGGGGCCAAACCGCGGTCTGGCCCCTGCTAAGACAGGGAGAAAACAGAGGGATTTCTCGGGGAAATCAGAGAAATCTCAGTGATGAAAGAAATAACGAGTTGCCTCAGAACAGAATATAAACGAACATTTTAGAAAAAAACCAGTGTTTTCATTATCTAAAAGATAATATCAAAAACATTTTGTAAGGTTTAACTTTCATATTAACCTTGTAGTTGATAAATAGGTACTCTGCCATTATAAATCATACACGATATGATTTCAAAACTCAGAGTGAAACAAGAAACGGCGCCCAGCCACGTCTGGCGGTGCGCCGTATCTAGTACGGGTTGCTCCTATGTGTGCAGAACAGCTGATCGAGCCAGCCACTCTGGTGCGCCGCGCGCGATATCTCTGTTTTCTCCCCGCCACATCCCTGCTAAAGATTACCCTATAATATCCCGTACATATCCCTGAAATACCTCCGATATTTCCCTGCTAAAAATTACAAAATAAATGCACTGAAATTACCGGGAAATCACCCTGAATTATCCCTGCTCTACCCCAATTCTCCCCCTACTTTTTCTTCGAAATTTCAGTGAAATTTTTTTCTCTGTTCTATCAGGGAAGTCCAACTAACTATGTTCATCTCGACTGTGGGGGTAATTTTCGCGAATATTGAACTCATTTGGCAATTTTTAAACCACAACCTGAAAACTAAAAGTTTCTTGAACAAAACTTTCAGGGGAGACTATATATTTCTCTGATTGTTTGGTCACTTCGCGTTACTGTAATTTCACACCGAACGCTCAGGTAACAGAAATATTCTTCTGTTTGGTTCTCGCCTAAGATACTATAGAAACAGTGAAACAGTCCATAGATCACACTTTATAACACACAAAAATGAAATATAGTCGTTGCAGTGAAATAATTGCTTAATGTTTGCGCGATTCAGAGAAAGAAATGTGTAGAATATAGTTCTTGTTTTTATTACGTGGAATGCTACAGTATGCATTTAAAACGTGATCAATTTTTACAATGTGTGGTTTCGTTTAATTTCTAGCTTTTAGTACCAGTTTCTGTATCCCTGTAACAAATAATCATTCGGATATTCGATGCATACAGTGCGCACTGTATGAGTGATAGAAATGATAGTTACTATATTGGTGCCAAGATGTAACTATATGTATATATGGGTTGTTGTGCTGTTTTTTTGCCAAATATATTGTTGAAAACCATCAATTCATTAAGATCGAGGAGATTATTTTGTACAATTTTTTTCCAGAACAACGGGGAACAGTCATCGCAGGATAGAAACATGGACTTTCGGGCCAGCTTCAGGGCTTCCGGTGGATCGAACAAGAATCCACAAGTAGGTGATCTCCAAATGGAACATATTGCCGAAGTGCTCAATTAAGACATATTCTATCTTGGAACCAACAGCGTTCATCTTTTACGAAACCGCAGGTATCTCAAGATAAAAAAACAGGCCTGCTTCGAAAAAGCAAACACTATAATCTGCTAAAAAAAACTCTAAAGCTGGGTTAGTTTTCAACAATAATATCATAACAATAAATTCGTAATGCCCCAGTTTTGTGCTTCAGGCCATGTTCAAGGCTTTGCGTCGGCTGCACGGACAGAATTTGGAGAGTCGGGGCCTCAACGACATGACAGAGGCATTCCAGTCATTTGTCACCAGAGCACGCTTTTTCAGTGTTGGAAAACTGAGGTACATTAGACGTGTAATACGTATAAAACTGAAGTAAATATATCATGGTTTAGATTATTATTAGTGTTAGATGCATAAGAAAATGTTTATAACAATACGATAGTCAATTTCACGCGATCTGCGTTACTTACCATACCTCTCGCACTTTTTCTATTTTCATCATCTTCCAACAATGAAACATTGTAGGTGATACAATGTTGTATTTGAAAATAAGATTCTGTGTATATGTGTAAGCCACCAAAGCTTACTTTAGGTCATTATTGCGAACAACTGATAGGTGGATCTTTGATCTACACTTTTTTTCATGTAGTCAATAACTTCTCGCCTTGACATCGTAGTCGATAACAGTACAGTATAGGGGATGACCAAATCTTTGTTGTAGTTTTATCTCGATGCGCGCCATATTTTACGAATTCTGACCGAAAAGCTACGAGATCAAACTACAAACACAGGGAAAATAACATACACCGTATTGACTTGCTTTTAAAAACAACGAACCCTGTAGCAAGTGCTCTCATTAGGTTCGAAGAGTTCTTGTACCTTCAGGCGTACCTGGTCGCACTCTGCTGTCGAGTTCATGAAGTACCGACGGCTGTTGCCAATGTTACTGTCGGATGGACAAGAGTTTGACGGCATGGAAACGGATGGTAAGAACACAATCAAACTCTCACCACTCATGCAGGAATATCGGCACAGGAATATCATCCTGCGTTTCTCGTTCTTCACACTCTTTAACGTCCGCTCATAGACGACCGCCGATATGCGAGAGCAAGAATATAGCGCATGTTCGGAAGTTCTCAGATCGTGATAAGCCCCGACACGCCTACATACTTTTACTGGTTTACGGTACCATTTGAATCATTCTGTTACACAATTATGTGGAACACAGCTAAAACGGCATAGCAAGAAAGTGATACTCAAATGGCACACGTTCAAACATTATCAGACATCTGAAACTAAATGGCTGTAGACATGTACGTAATCCGTGCAAAGTGTTAACGAAAAGCAGTGGAACGAGCATGAACCTGTTCAGATTGAAACACTTTCATACCAAGTAAAAACTCTGACAAATGAACAACAAATGAAATCATTATGTAGTAGTCAGGCTATACATTTGTTCCAGACTTCGATGCTGCACTAGCCTTCCAAGCCAATTCGAAGGACGATCGGAAAATAGTAGTCAGCAACATTTCCCAGCGAGTCACTCCCTCCCAGCTGCAGAGTTTCTTCTCGCAATTCGGAAAGGTACACAAAATGGGCTGGGAAAAAACCTGCTAACATTTCAATATGTTTTCAACAGGTTCATGTACTCGACACTTAGTGCACATCTTACGGGGAGAGATAATGTCTGAGTTGTAGCTTTATCAACATGTTCAGGACAGTTTTGGAGTTACGACCGACATTTGACGGGATCAAACTACAAACAAAGCACCTCTGAGCAAAATGTGCAGTATCCACTTGCTCTCAGCTGAGCGAACCCTATGCTGGAGTACTACAGACGAACTTGCTCATCGTTCTATTTCTGAAGGAGAAAACCAGTTCACAAAATTATTTCGCGGTTTCGTGGTCTAATGAAAACAAAACCGAAGTGATAACTACCTCGGACTTTTGTCTGAAAATTGTATGACGCATCAACACTATACTTTGAGTCTCCTGGTAAGCGTGGAACAAGTATACAATACAATACAATAGTTTATTACGAAATCAGAATCTGTACAATTCGCCATTCACGGAGTTAGAATCTGTACAATTCGCAGGTATATTCGTCGAGAACCTAAGAAGTACCAAAATAGTATACTACATAATAGGTTGTTTTGTTTTTGTTGTGTTTAGTGGGTATTCCACGAAATAAACAAAAACTATATATTTGTTCACTTTTCAGGTCTCGAGTTGCAACCTGCCGCGGGACGAGAAACAACGACATTCCATCTTTGCCACCATGCCCAAGAATCCGAAAAACTGTGGAACAGCCACAATTACCTTCAAGTCGGTTCTCAGAAGAAATATGTTTTCCCCATAAGGAGTGACCAAACTATCGTTGTAGTTTGATCTGGACTTAATTCACTAACTTCGACGGAAATGAAACTGAACCAAACTACAAACACAGCAGAATATGCTAGTGTTGCGTTGAAAGGAGCCTATGAAAAGATGGCTTCACGGAATGCTGAAAAGATACATGTTTCGCTGTTGTGCTGTGTTTGTCGTTCGTAGTTTGTCCCGGTTGCTTAGTTGTGATCCGAAAATGATGCTGTGTGCGCAGATAGACTACAACTCAGCTATAGACACCCTTTACTTCAAGTGCTATATAGTCTCTTTCATTTCTATTGAGACTCCTACAGTAAGATTACGGAACTTTGAGTCCGCTTCAACAACGTGAATGTTATTGAAGAGATTAGCAAGTTTAGCATTCAATCATGATTACATATAACTAAAATTGTGCGAACTTATTTTCAACCAACTTCAAATTGCATCAAGAACCAGCCATTGAGAAATGCTAAAGGATACTGTAGGAGTCTCAGTAGGAATGATGGCGAGTATAGCAGAGGTGTCTAACTGCAAACACGGCGGAAATAGACCGTATAGGCTTGTTATAGAAAAAGTGAGCCTATAGACAACTAAGGGACTTTTTCAGAAGATCAGAAGACGCCGACAAAGCTAAATCTGCTTCCGAGGACCAGCTGAAGTTTTACGAGAAAGTGATGGTAGTCAGTGAGGTCAGTGAGAACTCAATTCATCCACAACTATCTAGAATAACGAAGGAAGCTTCATCAAACAACGGCTAATGTATGTTAGAGAAAAATGAAAAGTTGAACAGGAACGTAGGAATTTTAAAGTTAAAAGTAATAAAAATATGTTGTTTAGGAATTGCAATGTGAAAATTACATGAACTTCTCACTCGGTTGTGAAGATTTCTACAGCGACATTTGTACCTCGGTTTATTTGTTTTCCGAAAAGTCAACATTTGTTGTCGAGGAATAATTACAAGTATGTTTTTCAGTATGTTTCGAAACGAAAAGGAGGAAAGGGAATGGTCTTGGCAGACGATAACAGAGGTTGGTCGTCGAGGCACCATTTTGAAATATCTTCGTCACCTCACAAAAAATCTTACGGCTTAGAAACATTTGAAAACACAATTTCCATGCTCAGAAAAACAATTGTCTGGAATATAATTGAAATTAGTCGAAGATGAATTTCACCCAGTTTTGATCATATTACATTTTCTAAACGTCACGAGAGAGAATCCTAGGTCGTACATATTCTCATTTTTTGTGAGTTCTGCAGTGTAAATGTAACATTTGTACTCAGTATTAACATTTTAGTATCAGTCTCCTAACACCACGACTAAGTTTTATCAGGGAACCTTCATCTAACAGTTCAACTACATACTGTAGGAGACTGTAGGGGTGCACGAGGAATTTAACCTATGTTCACACACATTCAAAACGTGTTGTGTGATTTCTCCTTTCTTCCTTGATTGGTTGTCTTTCTTTGTTAGGAATGGACGACGATCGCGTTTCCTTGACATCTTCTACTCATTCTCTGGCGTCTCTAAGTTTACACTCAACACAGGAGGTATATATAATATTCATGAAAACCAAAGAATCAAGAGAAATGTTCTGATACCAAACGCGGCGACATAACCTAGTAAGTTCCAAATGCAAAAGAATAGGAAACGCGAAATTGCTAAGAGCTAACCTATCCTGCTATGTATAGGTTTCCTCTTTCCAAATAAGACAAAACGGTTTATGTTTTCCTTTCCTGCTGTGTTTGAAGTTGATCTAGTCTTTTCGTTCACATTTTGTGAATTATGAGAGCATATTGAAGTCAAACTTCAAAGAAGATGTTTACTCTGAAGACAGACACTGGTGCCGTTTCTCTGCTTACCAACAATCTTACTTTCTCACAAAAAAATCTGACTTTCTTACAAAAAATCTGACTTTCTTACAAAAAATCTGACTTTCTTACAATTAGTCTTACTTTCTCACGAAACACCTCACTTTCTCACGGAAATCTCATTTTCTCACGAAAAATCTTACTTTCTCATGAAAATTCATGCGTTCAGAAAAATACCTTACCTTCTCGAAAAGGCCCAATTTGTCCAAATTTCAGTTTCTAACCTCTTTTTTTCTCATTTTACATTCTCTTTTGAACTTAAATATTTCTTGGAAATGGAGAAATTGAGTTGTCTTCGGTTTTTTTCATTTTTGTATCAGCAAATAGTGATAAACAACAACAGTGTCTCCTGCACCACTACTACTACAAACTCTGGAAGTTTGAAAACAAAATTATGAACCGTTTGTTAAAATGACTTTCTGAATACTTGACCGATTACTGCATCGAATGGTGGAACAGAGTTCACCGTCTCTTCTTGATCATTTATCACATGAGAAAGCTCGAACTTTTTGGTGTCAAATGGAGAACTATAAGATTTTGTATGGCTTCAACTTTGGAAGCTTTGGCTAATATTTGACCCCCCAGTTTTTACTTATGCTGAAATTTAGTCCCGTAGTATTTTTACCCTTACGCTCATGAAAGTTACATGGCTCCGTTCTATCTGAGGGTCCCTCTAAAGGTCCCATTCCAATGTTCCAATATCCCGATGTCCCATTTCAAATTCTCATTGTACCGATGTCTCGTTTTCATGCGTTGCTTCGACAAAAACAAACTACCACGGAGGGGAGAGTTGCGAAAATCAAAATTTCCCGAATTAATAAAATTCGGAATGGAATCTCATAAAAATTGAAAAGTTCTGTTGAAAGGCAAAATAATAAAAATTTCTAGTAAGGCTAATTGTAAGAAAGTCAGATTTATTGTAAGAAAGTCAGATTTATTGTAAGAAAGTCAGATTAATTGTAAGAAAGTCAGATTAATTGTAAGAAAGTCAGACTTTTTTGTGAGAAAGTAAGATTTTTCGTAAGAAAGTGAGATTGTAAGAAAGCAGAGAAACGGGCCCACTGACAAAGAAGATTTTGTATACTCGCTGTTACACTGAAGTTAAAAACCGAGTTGTTTACCAAGATTCGCCGA